>CM069612.1:25043754-26243754 GCA_035771175.1 Paratinospora sagittata | reverse complement strand
AGGGCAGCCCAACACAAGAAGTTGTCACCTATACGGGTCTCAGGGAAAGGTTAGACCACATTGGATCTATCTCATGGAGCTTTACCTTGTATTGCAAGAGATTGTTTCTATGACTCGAACCAGTGATCACCTGGTCACACTGCAACAACTTTTACCATTGCGCTAAGACTCCCTTCTTGTAGAGTACTCCAATATAATCCAATTTTTATGTGGTTGAATTTTTTTTTTTTTTAAAGTTAGACAAACCAGATGAAAAATGGTATGAAGACGTGGGAAAGTATCATTCGCATTCGTTGTGAAGAAGGGTTCCAAATATGTTCGCAAGTGATCTTCGTATAAGCTTTTTATTAAGGGAGATTGAGGTAGAAGAAAGCTGTGGAGCAAATGTAGTGGAAAGAAGAAATAACTAAATGGATTGTGGGGAAGTGGATTATGTTAGTAGTAACTTGGTATGCACATTATTTTGCCTTCACTTATAGCTTACTTATAGCTTTTAGGTTGAGTGACTTTTAACATGATATCAAAGCCTTAATTTTGTAAAGAGTTTTAAGTTCAAGTCTCGTTATTGTCATTTGTATAATTAATATTTTTCTTCTTTTATCTCTCTTTTGACTCTCTATGTGCTGGGGGCAAGCAAGTGGTAGTAGGGGGCCAGTGTTAGTAGTAGATGGCTATGTACGTTATTGGATTTTCACTTGTAAGCTATAGCTTTAAGGTTAAGTTGTTCTAATAGTTTAGTCATGAAAAGTAAGGCTACATTTGGTATAAAATTTAAATTTAGTTTTCTAGATTTAAAAACCAAAAAACCAAAAAAGTTCCAAAAATTTTGTTTGGTTTAACATTATTAAAAACTATTTTTTAAAAATTATAAATCAATTAAAAATGAGATTATATTTCATTTTTTAAAAACTATTTTTAAATTGATACCAAATACAGCCTAAAATTTTGGCTGAAAGGGATATGGCAGTTACAACTTAACTAACGTGAAACTAAAGTTGGGTATAACCTTGTTAGGATTAATTACTTTAATACCCATCAACTTTAAATTTTAATTTATAAAACAGTTAATTAAAAGGGGATAAAAGGGTATTTCTAGTATTTATGTTAAATTGATTGCCCCCTGAACTCTCTCAACTATTAATTTCCATTATAAGTAGTGTAGATTAGTACACATGTAACATGATTGTTATAATTTGTTAACTAAAAACTTAAACCTTCTTCTCCTTCTTCTTCTTCTTCTTCTTCTTCTTCTTCTTATTATTATTATTTTTAAAACAATGTATTTATTTTTATAACACCCATAAAAATTGAAACAATGAGATGCAGTCTCCAATAATATTATCGATGACAAACCTTCTAAATGGGAAAGAGGCAACTTTCATCCAAGTTGTCACCGTGAAAACTCTAGGCATAGCATATCTATCTACCTCATGTCTTTTAAACACACCGTGCATAACAAACACCCAGGATATATATATATATATATATATATATATATATATATATATATATTTGAGAAGAAATAATGTTAGTTGTATAACTAGCTTCGTTACCAGATTATATTTTCGGAGTGGAGTCAGACCGATTTTTGACTAATTAATCTCCTTCACCCTTTAGAGAGAGGTAGTCACAAGAGTTGAATCTAGAACTTTTAGATTCCAAAGTCACGTCTTTACTAATTGTATCAACTCCTTATTGCCCACCCAAGGATATATTAATATACAAAACTATCAATTTTATCCAAAATATTCAATCATGGTATGAAAATGGAAAATACTTAGAATTTTTGAAATATCATATAGGAGAGGTGAACACACACATAGCTAATAGTTACCAAACCATCTATTGAAGCATCTAAAAGCAAGAAGCTTGCTTTTCTCTACTTGTTTTTCTCCGGGGTGTTTTTTTTTTTAAATAGCTAGCTACCAAACCATCCATTGAAGCATTTAAAGCACAAAAGCAAAAAAATATTCTGTCTCCTGAACTTGGGAAAAAGAAAATCATAATCTTAAGTTAGGTATTACAGTTTCACTTTTGTTGATGCTATTATTGTGTGTTGAGTAAGTTGTGGAAAAATGGGCAGATTTTGGGACACTCTTGTCATCAGAATTGATCTTTTCTGATAGCTAGCTACCAAACCTTCTATTGAAGCATTTAAAGGACAAAAAAAAAAAAATTCTGTGTCCTGAACTTGGGGAAAAGAAATTCCTTCAAAATCTAGTGAAGGCTATGTAGCACATAATGGGAATAAGAATCTAACATATGAATCATGAACTCCATAAGAAAACTTTAACGCCAACCTGAATTTTAATCAACATTAATATGTTTTATTTGTTCTTCTTTCCTTTCCTTTCCTTTCCTTTCCTTTCCTTTCCTTTCTTTTTTTAATCACTGGTTGACTAGAGACATCCTCTTATGGCCCCACGTGACTTTCACGTGAGAAAAATGACTTCATCAATAATCAATAATTATCAGTAACAATAATACTCATATGTTTAAAGTACGAGTGGTTCTATTTGGTTGAGCGGCAATTTGGGGGAGTTTGTGGGAGGTCCAAAGGAGTTCCAACGTCGTTTCAAAGGGTGATTTAAGACTTCTAAAGATCAAATTAAGGAGATTGAAGGTATAATCTCTTACTTTTTTTTTTTTTTTTTGGAGAATCTTCTTGATATTGGGTTTTTTGTTCATCAAGCTATCTTGCTCAAGTTGGGTTTATGAGTTTGTATGGGTTTCTTGGGGGGCTTGAAACATGATTTTAAACAAAAATAGAGGGATTAAAAGTGATTTTGAAAGTTTACTTGTTCTTCAAACAACTAATAGAGTTTTTTACTTGATACTGAGATATTAGTTCTCTTTTATGCATTTCTTTGAAGATTTGATCTTAATTAGATGAAATAATGCTAGAAGAACTTGAATATTATGATTTATGGGTGTTTGGAGTTGGATTTTCTGATTTGGGTTCTTGACCATCTACAACGGGTCACATGTCAGTTCTCACTTTAGGTGAAAGTGTTCGTCTCTCCATCTATTTTTTCCTATAAAAAAACAAAAAAAAAAACTTTTTACGGCATAGATTAATCTTTTTATTTATTTATTTATATGATTTTACTTTGAGTATCTCTCATTTATGATATCTATATATATATATCTCGTCATTGTGGTGTTAAATATTGTCAGTTCGAGTCTCAAGAAAGCTTTGGGACCTCTTTGGGTAAGCTTATTCCTCCCTCTTCCTCTAGCTCGAAGGTCTTCTTTGTATTAATTTCATTATCATGGAGTGTACATACATGTCTAGATTTTTTCCTTATTTTATTTTTTGAACATGGGACTATAGTTTTTAATTAATAGATCAACAGACAATTTTTTATTTTTTATTTTTAAAATGCTATTTATAGTCTATTGATTTTTGATTCCCCAAGAAAACTCTTAAAATTTGACATACTTCTGAAACTTGTTCCTTTGGCACCATGGTGCAGCAGGGCTTTAGCACTAGGGTGACCGAGATAGAAGGGTGAGAAATCAGACGAGTCAAAAGAGAAAACATGAGACCAGATCAACATAGCATCCCCATTTCAATTACAGATCCAGGTGATAATGAATTAGTTTCTACTATGAACCAAAAGCTCATGATGGGATCTGGGTTATCCTCCAAGTGTTGTATCTATAGAGTTCCTAACTACCTTCGATCCGACAATGAAAGTGCTTATACTCCTCGAATTGTCTCAATTGGTCCCTTTCACCGTGGCAAACAAAACTTACAAGCCATGGAAAAGCATAAATGGTTTTATCTCAAGTCTCTCTTGTCTCGACGCCCATCTTCCTCAACCAATATTAGTATCATTTCATCTTCTTCCATAGACTCTGCTTTTGTGCAAAGTCTTAGGCACTTGGAGCACAAGGCCCGCGAATCTTATGCAGAAACCTTGGACAACCTAAGCAGCAATGCGTTTTTAGAAATGATGATACTTGACGGTTGCTTCATAATCGAGCTCTTCATTAGGCATCAACTAAAGTGCAAAGGCATGGAAATTGATGATGACCAATTATTCACTACACCTCATATGCTTTCTTGTGTAATCAAGGACATAATATTGCTTGAAAACCAACTCCCTCTATTTGTTCTTGAGCATTTGGTAACACTCAATCAGCTTCACCAAATTAATTCACTTAATATTATTAGCCTGACGGTGACCTCAAACAGCTCAAGCGCTTTGGCTAGCCTTAGTGAACAACCTTCCTCATTCCTTATTAGGTTGGCTCTCATGTTTTTCCAAAGCTTCTTTCAACGTGAGATGTACTCGATGGCAGCAGCGGAAAGGTATATTCAGCTAGATAAAAGCAGTCATTTGCTAGGCTTGATACGTAATTGCCTCCTCCCTAGTGATGTTTCCAGTATAACAATCTATGAAAAAGAGAATCGCATACCGACATGTCCACCTTCAGCAACAGCTTTAGGTTTTTATGGAATCACTATCAGAAAGAGTAGAAATGCTAATAACCTTTTAAGCGTGACCTTTGACCACAAAGATCGTGTAATGGAAATCCCACCTGTGAGGATTGTAGATTTATTGGGCCCTCTGTTTCCAAATCTAGTTGCCTTCGAACAATGTCACAGTGGCTGCTCTACTGAGTTCACATCTTATGCTTGGTTTATGCTGAACCTCATCAAAAATGAAAATGGCATCAAGTTTCTTAATGAACGGGATATTATCGATCACCATCCAGGCGATGAAGATGTAGTTGTTTTGTTGAAGAAAATTTGCAAGGACGTTGATATGCCGAGGTTCTACTACTATGAACTTTGCCAACAGCTGCGCAAACATAATGATAGGCGTTGGATTCGTCAACTTTACACTTTAAAGAGTGCCTACTTTGGAAGGCCGTGGGCAACGATAACCTTGTTTAATACCATTCTCATACTGGAACTGGCAGTGATTCAGACCGTTTTTACAGTGTTACATTGAGTCTATATGTCATAGTATTAGTAGTGATTTACTAATGTATGTAATTGTTTTGTTTGATGACTAGCTCTTATTTTGAGCCCAAGGGTATAAAAGCATGACGTTCATGATATGTAATTGGTGCTGAGTTAGCTTGAATCTCAGTTGCACACCACAAGAAAAATACTTTTTATAGCATCAAATTACAGCAAAAATTTTAAAATGTTATTAAAATTAACTTATAATAGCATTTTAACAAACAATATTGCTACTATAATCTTGTTGAGATGTTTAGTATTTTTATTAGGGAAATGTTAATCAAACTACAAAAAATGCAACTTTGAAAGTGCAGCCATACATTCACAACTATTTGATGGATATGTGTTACACATGTGTACTAAATGATCCAATGGTTATGCATATGTAATTGAACTTGAAGTTGTACTTTTTTGTAGTTAGATTATCATTTCTCTTATTAATAGCATTTTTTTATGCTGCTATAACATTTTAATCGAGAAGAAAAACTGTCCCCTCTTATGCACGACATAAAATAGTAGTCCTGTGCGTGAAGCTCCAGAATATGTGGGGTCTTGAGAAAGGGTCGAACGATCTATTATATGCAGCCTTACCAATGTGATGATTTCATAAAAATGTGTATGTTTATCCCTAAAAAAGTGTTTTAGGTTAAAAAAAAATTAGAAAAAGGTTAGAAATAATTAATAAAAAAAAAAGGAAAAAGTAGAGTTTTTTGTAATTTTTGGACCTTTTTACGTGTTTTTGGCTAAGCCCTTAGTGAATTAGGATTAAAATTTATAGGAAAATTATGTTAATAAAATAAAGTATCAAAATAGGTTAGTAAACATCTAAAGCATAAATTGGTTTAAATAAATAGAAATAATATTGGCTAATTAGATGCAGTCATTTAAGTTAAGTTGCAATCCTACTTTCCTTTAGTGTAAGCCCCATGTCAAAATAGGTTTTATACATTTTTTTTAAGATCTTTAAATTCATTTCAATAAGTTATTCACTTCCATTTAAGTCGACTTAGTGAAACTAAGGTTTTTAGAGTTAGTTTTCCTTTGCTTAAGGTTTTAGACTAGTCGAATTCATATAAAATGGTGAAATTTGATAACTAAGGTCTTAAGTTGATTTTTATAATTTTAATAGTTGTTTTTTAGTGTTTTGAGTCATATTTTTAGGTTTTCATAGGTTGAAAATGTCTCTCTCTTTTGCAGGCAACATCCTTAACACAGATTATTAAGAATATGGAAGAAGAGGAAGAAAGTTTTCAATCTATTTGCTTAAAGCTTTTGTGGGTGGGACCAAAATCCTCTTAATGATGAAGGTTTGATATATCTTGTGGGTCCCTCAAACAACCCACAAAAAGAAGAAAAGGAGAAGTGGATATCTATATCCCAATTTCTTTTTGAGGTGGTTCTAAATATCACTAAATTTTAGAAAAGAAAATTAAAAAAGAAAAAGAAGGAGAAAAATTTACAGAAAAAAAAGGAATTATAAATATTAAGGCTTGTCGAGTTAAAAATTAATAAAACTTTATAAACATTATCTTTATTAGAGTGGATTTGACGCTCTATAAAGTTGTGGATTTGCACGAGATATTAATTATAAATTAATTAAGATAAAATAAACTTTATTTTAAACAAAAAAGATATATGTTTTTATCTTCTAAAATGATCAAATTGGGTAAAAATATTTAAAGATACGAATGAGGATAAGTAGAAGTAAAAAAGTAAAAAAGATGGAAGTTCAAAGGATAAAATAAAGGGTGAAATATGGGAAAAACTGTTAGTAGTTAAGAAAAAATAACTATTCTACCCACATTTTAGATTAAAAAAAAAAACCTAAAATATAGGAAATATGAAAAAAACTGTAAGTAGTTAAGTACAAATAACTATTTTACCCCTGATAAAATAAAATATTTATTTTTAAATTTAAGATAATCTCTTTAAAGACATTTTAGATTAAAAAAAAAAGTTTCACGCGTCAACTACTTAAAGTAAATTATAGTACAAATAATTGGTTAAATGGAGTAGCCCATGGGCACAGTGAAAAATTACTAAAAAAAGGAGATTAAAAGTTATCAAAAAAAAAAATAGAAAGAAGAAGAATAAGAAGAAAAAGAATGTAAAAAACAATAATTTTTAAATATATATATATATATATATATATATATATATATTTTTTTTTTTTTTGAGAAAGACTTATATTTATTAACATTAGAAAAAAAATTCTTTTACTACCTTATTACCAAATAACCCGTCGCATGAATTAAAGGGTTTTGGCTATATATAAATAGTATAGATAATGAAATAAAATTAATTATATTTATACATAACCACGTTTACAAACTTGTGGAACGGACAGTTGAGAGTCTTGTGACGAAGACGAAGTTCAACAGAGGATTCCTCGTTGATATAGACGGAATGCAAGCAGGCTCACCGAGATGAAAAAGATTAAGGTGTCGTTTGGTAAATTTAATTCTAACATCTAATTTCTCTAAACTTTAATTAAAATAGAGGTTAGACAAAATTAGAGTGTTTGGTAATGATTTTTCAACCTCTAAATAAAATATATGTTGACAAATAGTAGAGGTCGTTGGCAACTCTATTTCTTTTCTCTATTTTGCTAAATCCTTGATTCAAATAGAGTTTTGTAGAAATAAAGTGTTTGGTTAGGATTTTAAAACCTCTAAAAGAAATAGATGTTTAGCAAAATTAGAAGTTAAACCTCTATTTAAAAAAGTGAAAAACCTCTATTGCGGGTAGAGGAAAGGTATTTTTTTTTTCAAAAATCTCAAATTGCCCTCCTTCCCCCAACGATTTTCTTCTTTTCTAAACTTTTTCCCTTTTCTCCAACGACTATTTCTCTTCCTAACACTTTCCTTTCTCTCTTCTCTTTGTGTTTCCTTCACTCTTCTTCCCCACCTTCATTGCACAAACTCAAGGTAAATTTTTTCTACTCAAAAAAAAAAAAAAGAAAAAAAGAAGAAGAGAAACCCTCTCTGCCGCATCGACAGAGAGGGGTTTCCCCTCTCCCAACGCGACAGAGTTGAATCCTTCTTAACTTTATTGGCATGGTGACTAAGTTCAACTCTAGGATTTCAAGGAGTCCATTGTGAAAATATAGGGCTTCTAAACAATTATGAAACCAAGGACTGACTAATAGCAAGCATAGAGCTCAAAAGGATTTTCATCTTCCCTCCATAGGTTCATGTTGGATTTTGGCTCAAACAAGGATTCCTTGTTGGATTAGAACATGGAACATGTATTTAGAAAATAATTAATACTTTCTAAATATGGATAAATGTTTTATGATTTAGTTATATTTGAATAAGAAAACCATGTTAGTGTAGAATGAAGAATCCTTATTGGTCACAGTTTCCTTCATTGTTTATTGATCATCCCAACTAGTAAGTGAGATCTAGAAGAATGTGAAGCTTAGTCCTTCGAAGCTTTGTGAAAGAGTGTAGAGTTTAGAACTTGTGCGGGTGACGTGGTTGGAGTTCTAGTTTTCTCTTGGGTATTCTCTTTTTGTTCTTCTTCTTTATTAAAGTTTCAAATCTGTGTGCTATTTGGTGTAGAAGTATTGAGGTGTTTAATTCCTTTAATGTACTTATTAATTGATAGTACATTGTTTTTTCCCGTGGTTTTTTTTTTTTCTAATTTTTGGGTTTTTTCACGTATATCTTTGAGTTGTGGATGTTGATCTCCATTGTTTTTTTCTTTATTAAATTTGTGAGATTGGAGGGTTTTGAGTGTTTTTCCCAACATCATGCACTATCGCAGTTCTTTCCAGCAATAAAATAGGACCTCCAATTAGGGGTGTAAGTCAACCTGACTGAGCCTACTCAACCAACCCGACCAAACCGAACTAAAACCAATGGGTTGGGTTGGGTTGGTGCAATATTTAGGTTGGGTTGTGTTAGGTTGACAAATTCTCAACCCGACTTGGTTTGGGGTTTAACCCCAAATCAACCCCACCCGACCCAACCCGATCAAACCCGATCCAACCCGAATAAACCTAATGATATTCACAAACTTTAATAATTATGTTTATAAGATAATATAAATACTTTTGTGTTATAAAATAAAGCTCTTAAAATTAATGTTTTAGTATCAATCATTATTTTGTAACGATGTCTTTTTCACTTCAAATTCATGCTATTTTAAGAAAGTTTTGTTTCGAGTATAACTTGACGTAGAAGAGTCTGATTTTATTTTCATTTTTTTCTACGCGATATACCTCGCAAGATCTTTCTTTCTAGATAGGTTTTGACGTACTTTCTATTTTTGACAAATTTTGCTATTTTTAGTATTCGAGTCGATTTAGAAGTATTGTTTTAGTTTTACCTATGTAAGGCCATTGTATACGTTATTGGAGGGGAGATTAATAAAATTTGAGATTTTTAGTCTTATTTTTCTTCTTTCCTCAGGTGAATCAATGAGTTAGAGAAGGTGTGCTTATTGTCTTTTTTTATTCAATTCTTGCTTCAAATAGATAATGATTATAGTTAAGATGAGAGAAGTCTTGGTTGAGTTGGAATGGTTTCATTAAGTGCTGTCTAACTTACGAAAATTATTTATGATCATCAGAGAAAGTCTGATCCTCATGATCAACGTGTGGTTCCGTTAATGCTTTCTATTGTTATCATCATTAATGTGAAGGTGCCGTGGAATATATGCTATATATGTATAATTCAACAGTGAAATCCAAAGAGCATCCACATGATAATCATGGAATAAATATATTCATGTACAAATGTCTGGGGACCTTTGAAAGCTCATTTTATGCAAAATGCTTGGTCTTGATAAGCAACCGATCCATACCACTCAGGGTATTATCCATAACTAGGATAACACCAATGCCCATGAGTACTTTTGCGGTTACTCATGCGAGTCTACATTCCTAGTGGTTTACCCCAATATAATCGATCTCGTACTCTACTTACTCTAGTAAGCCTAAGTATGTTCGAGGATACAAACCCATTGTAATGCATTCAAATCACAATGCTAATATCCAATTGCAAACCTAAAAACTCTAGCCCATAACTATAAATAAAAACTCAAAATCCATAGTATCAAACATCATAGAAAAATCAAACACAAGAGAAAAGAAGGAAGAAATTATGAACTTCCACCAACGCTTGAATTGGCTTCTCTGCTTTTTTTCATTTCTCACACTTGTTTCTTTTATTCTCCTTCAATGGATCTCTTCTCTATTGTCCCTTAAAACCTTCCTTTGTGATGTATTTATATGTAGGAGAAAGTTGGATGAAAAACCACAAAAGTTGGAGTGAAAATCCTACTCGAAGTAGGAAAATCCGATCTCAAAGTTACCCTAGTGCCGCGGCGCTTGTCCTTGGGCTCTACGCTGATTTTGGTTCTTTTTCCTTTTTTTAGCCGATTTCTTACACTTCTTCGGCTTGCTTTGCATATGTTTTTCCACTCCATTGCTTTGCCACTTGTTCACCACTTTCATATCACTTTTAGATCACTTTAGAACCTACAAAATCAAACATACACCAAGATTAAAAACTACCCAAACATTCACATAAAATGACATATAAATGTGAAAATCGAAATATAACAAATCGAAACTATGACATATAACACACCTAAAAACCTAGTTATCAAATACCCCTAAATTTAAGACTTTTATCATTCAGAGCAAAGGAAAGAAAACACGAATAAAACAGTCAACCCACAAAACCTATCAACAAGAAGACAAGTAATGATTCATCTCAAATTTGTAAAGATTTTTTTTGGAAAGGTAAAGAGGGGGAACACCCAACAAGAACAACTAGCACACTACATCTCGGACTCTCCTAGGCCAAGAAACCCCAGCTGCGTCTTCTCTCAAAATATTGAATAACCCACGGGGAGGGGAAGACAGGATACACTCCCCGATTGAACTTCAAAGCCTCAGTAGCCAAATAGTCTGCTGCTCTATTACCTTCTCTGTAAATGTGCTCAACTTGAACTATCCAATCTCTCTGAAGGAGTCTTCTACACTCATTTACCAAGTTGGAGAGGCTAAGCTGCGGCATACTGTTGCCTTTTAACCAACCAGCCACCATAGCCGAATCTGTTTCGAAAACTATAGAACGATGGCCCTCCTCCCAAGCAAGACGTAAGCCATGAACAGCAGCCCATAATTCAGCTTCAGTTGCAGTACAAGAACCAATATTAGCCACAAACCCCCTCAACCACATACCACGAAAGTCACGGAGAAGACCGCCACCCCCTGCTCGCGATGAAACATTCTTAAGACATCCATCAGTATTAAGCTTAGTCCAACCATGGTTGGGAGCACACCAGCCTACCAACTTCACCCTCTCTATTAGTCCAGCACCATGGACCGCCACTTTGGCTCGAAAAGCATGAATGATTTCAGCCACTTTCCCTTTAAGCCAAGCCATGCTATACTCGAAGTGAAAACGAATATTACGAAAAGCTAAATCATTCCTCCATTTCCAAAGAGCCCACACGGCAACTGTAAAGTAGGAAGCCCAGTCATAGTCAACATTACTATCATTAACGCCAGCAAGATTATGAGCAAGCCAGCTTTGGAAATCCAAATTGCTCTGAAAATGATACTCAGCTGGCTGTAATAGACGCTTCCATAATTGCACCGCTCTAGAGCAATTTCGAAAAATATGATCAACATCCTCGATACATCCCACACATTCAATACATTCAGATGCCATGGTAAAACCCCTTTTCATTCGCTCAGCATTGCACATGATCTTTCGATGCGCAACCATCCACAAAAAAGTCTTGCATCTTTGAGGAACTTTAAGCTTCCAAATCATCCTCCAAAGGGAAGTAGGATCTCCCATAAGAGTTCCAGTAGAAATAGTATAAGCAGAGGACACCGTTAATATGCCACTCTTAGAAGCGCCCCAACATATGCCATCTGCAGCCTCCTCCTCATCCCATAAGAGCACAGCAGCAAGTTTATTTTCAACCTCAAAAGGGAGTAAACCTGATAGAGCATTCCAGTCCCACCCTGAACCCTTCACCCAATAGCTTGAGACAGGCCTATACATCTCCACCAAACTCAAATCCCGCATTTTCGTATTGATTAAGGCCACCTCACCTACCCATGTATCAAGCCAAAAAAGAGTGTCCTTACCATTACGAACTAGAGCCCGCATTCCGCTACGTAAAATAGGCGAGGCTTTAACAATGCCCCGCCACGCATTGGAAGCCCCATTCTTAGGCTGCAACCTATCAATAGTAGCTTCCCGATGCAAATACTTCATGGAAACAACTCTGGCCCAAAAGCTATTCTTATCTGTAATTAGTCTCCATCCCAATTTGGCCAAAAAAGCTAAGTTCATATAAGCCATACTCTTAATGCCAAGCCCACCGTCCTCCATAGGTTTGATGATGATTTCCCACTTAATGAGGTTGACGCCCTGCTTCTCATTAGACCCTCCCCATAGAAAACGTCGAACTAATTTATCAATGGTATTACACACCCCTATTGGTAGCACCATAGTCTGCATGATGTACATGGGAATAGAGTTAAGCACCGATTAGCTAGAACCAATCTACCCGCAAAGGACAAGAATTTTGTCTTCCACCCCTCCAATCGAGTAGTCACTCTCTCAATGATGTACTGAAAGTCAGCAGGTCGGACCCTCCCATGAATGGAGGGAGCCCCAAGATACCGACCCAAGTTGTCCGTAAGGGGAATACCAGACATAGTAGATATGTCTTGGGCCACCGCAAGCTCCACATTGTGAGATACAAATATATGAGATTTCTGGTAGTTAACTCTTTGGCCCGAGCACGCACAAAATAAATCCAGGCACTTCATAATAACCTTTATCTGCTCTGTAGATGCTTCCGCAAACAAAACCATATCATCTGCAAAGAAAAGGTGGGATATAGAAGGACCAATACGAGACAGCTGTATGGGTTTCCATTCCTTTCGCTCCACTGCCCCATTAATCAAATGACCCAATCTTTCAATACACAGAACAAAGAGATAAGGCGAAATTGCATCCCCTTGCCGAACTCCGCGCTCAGGAGAGAAACAATCCAAAAGATCCCCATTCCAGACAATCGACATCCTAGAAGAAGAGACACAATGCATCACATTGCAGATCCACCCATCACCAAGACCAATCTCCTTCAACGAGTCTTCAATAAAATCCCAAGATAATCGATCATAGGCCTTTTCAAGATCAATCTTAATTGCCATATGAGGTACACCACTCTTCTTAGTTCTCATTGAATGAAGGACTTCTTGATACACAATGACATTATCTGTAATTTGACGACCAGGAACAAAGCTGCTTTGGTTGGGAGAAACAAGACTAGGGAGGATCATCTTTAGCCTATTTGTCATAGCTTTTGTAATCACTTTATATCCCACGTTGCAGAGACTTATAGGTCTAAGCTGGGTCAATAATTCAAGATGCTGAACCTTCGGTACTAATACCAACAGAGTATCATTGATCCCATCTGGAAGCTTTCCTGACACCCAAAAGTCTTGAACAAGCTTGTAGACCAAAGGCCCCACTGTAGTCCAGAGGCGTTGATAAAAACCTGCATGAATGCCATCCGGGCCTGGCGCTTTGAAGGGAGCCATATCAAATAAAGCCTGACGAATCTCTTCAATCTCAAAGGGCTGATGAATCCTTGCCATGACAGCACCATCTAGAATTGGAAAACCTCCTTTAGGAAAATCAGACATATCCCCGCAAGGTTCTTTGGAAAATAACCTGGTATAAAAATCTTGAATTAGGTGCTTCAACTGAGCTGAATCTGAAACCCAATTTCCATCTGCACCTTTTAACCTCTCAATGACATTCCTACTCCGACGAATGACTGTAGTAGCGTGATAGAACTTGGTATTGCGGTCACCCGAAAGGATCCAGTCGGCTCTAGATTTCTGAAACCACGAAAGTTCTTCTTGATACAGGACAAGGTCCAGCTCCTTCTTAAGCTTAGACTCCAAAAGATGAATACGGTGTGTAGGGTGTTTAGATAAGACACGTTGAATGCCTGCAAGTCTCGCCCAAAGCCTCTTCTTCCTCCTAGAAATACTCCCAAACTCGGTACTATTCCATGAAATAAGAACCGAGGCTATATGCCGATTATTTGTATCCAAAGATCGGTCACGACTCCAATTCTCCTTAATGACATTGTAAAATCCCGGATGAGTCAGCCAAGCTGCCTGAAATTTAAACTGCGTTGGCCTCACAGTGGCACTTGAACCCTTTAAACGAACCAAGATAGGAACATGGTCGGAGTGATGTTTAGGAAGGTGAAACACTCTAGCGTCCTCAAACATATGCCTCCAAGCTAAATTACATAAAACTCTATCCAGGCGAGCTCCCTTAAACTGATCCCCTATACCCCTACTCCAAGTATAGGCTGGTCCGGAAAATCCCATGTCCAACAGATCATGATCAAAAATCCAATCCCCAAAACCAGAGCTGCCATGATGAGCCACAACATTCCCACTACTAACTTCTTCGGAACATACCACCGCATTAAAATCACCCGCAATAATCCAAGGCTCACTCATAGCAAAAACATTCTTATTAAGATCCCTCCATAACAACTTCTTCAAGCTGGCTGTAGGACTTCCATAAACAACGGTTAACAACCACTGATGCATACTACTATCCCGAACCCTCATATGGATAAACTGAGGATGAGTAGCAATAATATTTATTTGACAAGAACTATGCCAGAACACCCAAATACCACCACTGAAACCCAATGATTCTACCCGGATCCATTCATCAAAACCCAGCTTTTTACAGAGAAAATCTGCCTGAGATCCACTCACTTTGGGCTCTAACAACCCCAATATGCCTGGTTTATGCATCTTGAGCAGGTCTTTCAGGGAACGGTGAAACTCCTTCGAAGCCGCCCCTTGACAATTCCAGATCATAAAATCCATAAAAACAAGATAAAATAAGCTACCCACCCCTACCGAAGACCAATAAATTGACAAACACGGCTTTAAGAGGAGAGCCCTCCATCAACAATATCCATCCTCTCAAGCGATTCATCCTTGTCACTAGGAGCTTCGTTATGCACCCCCACCAGATTAGCTTGTGTTCCACCAATTTCTCGCCTACCAATAGCAGGAACATGCCCAGAATCCACCACAGTAGGAGGATCTTGATGATGTTCTGGTATCAAATTAAATGTAGGATGAATACCCTCCATGTTCTCAACCTGATGCTGGGGATGAGAGACCACCGATCGAGAAATCAACTGACCTCTATTGGACCCACGCACCACAATATGTTCCTCCGCAGCGGCAGCTTGCTTGGACTGAGCAGAGACAGAAGTGACGTCACGAGTCAGTAAATTCTTCTTTGTTCGAACCGCATTGCTGGTCTCTGCAGCCACTTGAGTGCTTGGGTCATTATCCACTTTCTTAGTATTTATTTGCACATTGGGCCTTCTCCCTTTACTCTTGGCATATTCAATAAGTGATATCCCTGAGCCCATGTGCACGCCCATATCCTTATCAAGATGCGGCCCATCTCGTTGATCACTATCAATATTTTCCTCAGGATTATCCTCAACCGCTAATGCCGCATACCGAGAAATATGTTGCTGAAAACTAGCATTTTGTTTAGCACCAATTAGTGGCATATCCCGAGGATCACGTCCAGCTCTCCCACTATGTCCATTTTCAGTTTTGGTCATACCTCTACGAGCTCTTCTAGAAGCCAACATCCATGGCCCATAACTTTCTGTTATTTCCTGATTCACCAGAGGCTCAACCGGCCTAGATTGAACTCCGACCACATCTCTAACATCTCCGGCCAGCACTTCCGCCGGTCCGCCGTGATGATGCGTCTCTTGGCCCTCTGTCTTTGGACACGCATCTTTCCGATGCCCATAACATCCACAATCAAAGCAAATTAAATGGATCCCCTCGTATTCAATCCATCGAACCCGACGTCGCAAAGTGAATTTAGATAGAAGTGGCTTGGTTATATCTACCTCCACACAGATACGCGCGAACTTCCCCCTAGAGACGGTGCTTGTTGCATCATCAATCTTCACCGGACGACCAATACGTGCCCCTACTTTCATGAGGAAATCATAGTCGTAGTATTCAATTGGGAGACAAGGGATTCGCACCCACACCAACAATCTATCCATGTTCACCTGCCCCGGGTCAAAATTAGGATGCCATTGCCGCACTGTCAGATAATGATCAAAGATCATCCATGGGCCCTCAAATTGTGCATACTCATAATCCTCCTTGGAGGCAAACTTGACAAGAAAATAGTCTTGATCAATAGCAACTAAATCAATAGGAGCCTTCGGGCGCCATAAGGCCTTAATCTTACGTAATAGGAATGTAAATCCAATTGTTCTGCCCAACAGTTTGATAATAAGTGTCTGTCTCCATGGGCGACGTAAGCGTCTCTTCTCCTCCTTGGATATGTGAATGACTGGACACTCGAACTCGAACTCCTCAGCCCCCATCTCTCCTTCATCATCTGAGGTCCAGTCCTCATCGGACGTCTCACCATCATCCATCCGTCCCGTATAGCCCAAAAGTTTGTCTCTAAATGTTGGCAAGGGGGCGAACGTCCCATTCCCCTCAGCATTCTCCTTGCATGCCTGAGTCTCCTCCACCATATTAACGTCCGCCATTGGCGACAAATCCGATTCCACTCCATCCACGTTCATCTTCACTTTTTTGTTACTTCTTTCAAGCAAATCAGTTTCCTGTTGAGAGCGACTTGGAGGTGAAAACATCCCTGCAACAAAGGAGAGAGCGAAGAGGATCGAAGCAGCGTTGCCTGGCGAGAGAACAAGTTCTGAAGTCGAGTGAGTGGTGCTCTGAGATCGCTGTCAGACTCGTGAGAGAATGAGTTCTCTCGGCGCGAAGGCAAGCGATGACTCCGGAGCTCTCGATTTCAGCAGGGTTCCGGCTAGAGAAAGAGAAGAGCAGCTTTGCAGTGCCGAAATCTCAAAAACAATGGCCGGTCAAGCAAAAAGAAAAAGCACGCATACAGATCAAATGATAGCTTCACTGTGAATCATCTACTCATTTAGAAATGACGAAACAGAGTGACTCACCGAACCTCAAACAATGACAGCCACAACAGATTGATCGAAGAAATTAAACAGAGGAAAATCTGAGAGAGATCGCACCTCGCACAACAAATTCCGAGATCTCAAGAAACGAGCAGAAGATCAGGGACACCAGTTATCGGCTCATCTTTGTCGCAGATCTGAAATTAATCCAGAAATCAGATCTGAAATTAATCCAGAAACCAGTTTCAGATCTGAAGTTTCAGATAGATGCAGTAGCTCCAAAGGGTGTTTAGCAAGGAAACAAGTGGAACGGAGCCGCTCAGATCCGGAGATGTTCGTAATTGCCTACACAGCCGAGCATAGCCACCCAGTTCCCACCCACCGGAATTCCCTCGCAGGAAGCACCCGCAACAAGATCTACACCACCGCGACACCTCAACGCACCACCACCGGAGACTCCAATCCGGCCACCACTACTAGCAGTAAGCCCGTTTGCTCTGAAATTAATCCAGAAACCAATTTCAGATCTGAAGTTTCAGATAGATGCAGTAACTCCAAAGGGTGTTTAGCAAGGAAAACAAGTGGAACGGAGCCGCTCAGATCCGGAGATGTTCGTAATAGCCTACACAGCCGAGCATAACCACCCAGTTCCCACCCACCGGAAATCTCTCGCAGGAAGCACTTCAAATTTGTAAAGATGGCCCCAAAGATTGTTTATAAGTGATGACTACCCGGAAAACTTAGAATATAGGAAATATGAGAAAAACTGTGAGTAGTTAAGTACAAATAACTATTGAAAAATATTTTACCAACACACTTGACAAACACACTTTGTTGACATTGCCCTTGAGAGTTGTTAGATTGCCTTAAATTATGCATCAACACGTGATTTGAGACAATTCAACAACTCACAAGGGCAATGTCAATAAAGTGTGTTAGTCAAACATTACTCATAACTATTTTAATTGATGATAAAATAAAAATTTTATTTTTAAATTTAACATAATCTCGTTAAAGGCATTTTGGATAAACAAAAAAGGCTTCACCTGTTAACTATTTAAGTATTCTTATAATATAAATGTAGTTCTTTCTTTTCTGTAAGAAATAAATTACAATGTATAACTGGTTACATAGAATAGTCCATGGTCATGTGCTTTGCAAAAATTAATAATAAAAATGGAGGGCTGCTGGTTTAACACCCCCACGTATCCCTGGCATCACCCCACAAAACCAAAAAAATTACTTTCCTAAACTACCCTCCTGTCAAATGACTAAAATGACCTTATTTTTAATTTTTTTTACTATCTCTGCCACCCACCCACTAAACCTACCGGTATCTTTTTCATTTTGTTCATCTTCATCTTTCTTCAATCACTTCTCTAATTTACACATTCTTTTGCTTGTAAATACTATTTCAAACCTCTAAGATTCATCTTTAAAATGTTTAAATCATTTTGAGAAGATTTTAAAAACTTTTATTTGAAAAGGTTAGGGCATTCAAAAATTTTCACCATCAACACCTTTTGATAGCATTATGGCACAAGAATCAAACTTCGGTGATGACGTACATCAAGCAAAAGGTAAGTTTTTAGTGTATTAGAATGGTTCTTTAACTTTTTTTTTTGGAAAAAAAATAGCACTATGGTTCAACCCTGTGTGGCGGAACCTACTTCGGAAGCTCGCCGCGATGACAAGCTTTTAGATGTTTTTTTTTCACACAAAAAACATGTATAATCACCCATTTCATGAATAAAATTGCATGAAAAAACAACAACAACAACAACAACAACAACAACAATAAAAACATGTATTTCTTACCGAATTAATGGATCTAGCGATGAAAATCTTTCGAAGAAGAACAAGTGACGTTTTGCTCTCTTAGAGGGAGGAGGAAATCGCGGTGGACAAGAAAATGATGGGAAATGAAGAAAAAGAGAAGAAAATGATGGGGGCAGTTTAGAGTTTCGTTGGTTTTTGGGTGGGGTAGAAATAGTATTAATATTTTGGGCGGGATAGTCTTAGCAATTGGGGTGATGATAGGTGATACTTAGGGTTCAAATAACAACCCTCTAAAAATGAGGCTGAGAATGGTAAAAAAAAATTGCAAAAAAAAAAAATATGGTAAAAAAAAAATTCTTAAAATAAGACTTTTATTTATTTATTTATTATTTTTTGAAACACTGTTTTGCACTCATCACTCAAGCCACACCTCAACTCTAAGTCGCCAAGGGACATATGTTTATTAGGAAAATGTTAATCTAACAACAAAAAATGCAACTACACACTCACAATTATTAGATAGATATGTATTGCACATCTCAATGTGTGTACTAAATGATCCAATGGTATAACATGTGTAGTTGCACTTAAAGTTGTATTTTTTTGTAGTTAGATTAGCATTCTCTTATTTATTAACATTAGAAAAAAAAATCTTTTACCACCTTGATACCAATTAGGAAATATTAATCTATCTGCAAAAAGTTGCAATTACATGTGCAACTACACATGTATGTCCATTGAATCATTTATTACACATCTTAAGATGTGTAAAACATTAATATTCAATGAATATGCATGTCTAGTTACATATACAGTCACGAATTTTGCACTTAGATTAATATTTCTCGTATCAAATTACCCGTCGCACACATAATGAATTACAGAGTTTTCGCTATATAAATAATATTGATAATGAAATAAAATTAATTATATTAATACATGACAGTGTTTACAAACTTATGCCGATGTTTAGAAGTTATTGAGGGAAGGAACAGACAGACTTGAGACAAAGACAAAGCTTAATAGAGGATTCCTTGTTGATACAGATGGACGAAAAAGATTAGGAAAATTTGATGAAATGACCTATTAGAGAGGGAGAAAATGATATTGGACCTCAAATTTGAACTTCCAAAATTGTAACCCCTTTTTTATGCAAAATGTCTAAATTGCCCTTATTATTATAACCATGGTTAAATCAAAGATTTAAAAAAAAATAGGGGGATTCTGTCTTGTTAGGTTATTTCAAAATAAAAGGGAAACAAAAAGAGAGAGATAAAAACCTCACAGACCTCACCGTCGCCGTCCACCATCCGTCGTCGTCGTCGTCGCCGTCCACCATCGTCGTCGCTGGTAACTTCTTCTTCTTCTTCTTCTTCTTCTTCTTCTCCTTCTTCTTCTTATGTATTCATTGAGTTGAACAAACGTACAATGTTGCTGTAAATTTCCTTCTTTTTCTTCTTTTTATGTATTTATTGAGCTGAACAAACACACAATGCTTTTAAAAAAAAAAATTAAAAAAAAATGTATTTTCTTTTTAGACCCAACTTAAGCTTAAGAAGCATAAAAATCTGAAATTTTTTGTATTGTTTGTTGGATTAATTAAATTTCTAGCAAATTTTTCTACTTTTTAGATTTTGATATTTGTAGTCTATGGTGGTATATAGACCAACTTAAGCTTAAGAAACATAAACTTGACATATTTCTCATGTTATAGAGGAAAATATTTAATTTTTTGTATTGCTTGTCGAATTAATTAAATTTCTAGCAAATTCTTTTTCTTTTTAGATTTTGATATTTCTAGTCTATGGTGGTCTACGAACCGACTTACGCTTAGAAAACATAAACTTGATATATTTCTCATTGATAGTAGAAAATATTTTATTCATTGTATTTTTTGTTGAATTACTTAATTTTTTTAGCAAATTCTTTTTCTTTTAGATTTTGATATTTGTAATCTATGGTGGTCTATGGTAGTCTATAGTGGTCTATAGACCTACTTAAGCTTAGGAAACATAAACTCTGACATATTTCTTATGTTATAGAGAAAAACATTTAATTTTTTGAATTGCTTGTCGAATTAGTTAAATTTCTAGCAAATTCTTCTTCTTTTTAGATTTTGATATTTCTAGTCTATGGTGGTCTACGGACCGACTTAAGCTTAGAAAACATAAACTTGATATATTTCTCATTGATAGTAGAAAATATTTTATTCATTGTATTTTTTGTTGGATTACTTAATTTTTGTAGCAAATTCTTCTTCTTTCAGATTTTGATATTTGTAGTCTATGGTGGTCTATAGTGATCTATAGACCTACTTAAGCTTAGAAAACATAAACTTAACATATTTCTCATGTTATAGAGGAAAATATTTAATTTTTTGAATTGCTTGTCGAATTAGTTAAATTTCTAGCAAATTTTTTTTCTTTTTAGATTTTGATATTTCTAGTCTATAGTGGTCTATGGTGGTCTATGAACCGACTTAAGCTTAGAAAACATAAACTTGATATATTTCTCATTCATAGTAGAAAATATTTTATTCATTGTATTTTTTGTTGGATTACTTAATTTTTTTAGCAAATTCTTCTTCTTTAGATTTTGATATTTGTAGTCTATTGTGGTCTATGGTGGTCTATAGACCTACTTAAACTTAGGAAACATAAACTTGACATATTTCTCATGTTATAGAGAAAAATATTTAATTTTTTGAATTGCTTGTCGAATTAGTTAAATTTCTAGCAAATTCTTCTTCTTTTTAGATTTTGATATTTCTAGTCTATGGTGGTCTATGGACCGACTTAAGCTTAGAAAATATAAACTTGATATATTTCTCATTCATAGTAGAAAATATTTTATTCATTGTATTTTTTTTGGATTATTTAATTTTTTTTAGCAAATTCTTCTTCTCTTTAGATTTTGATATTTGTAGTCTATAGTGGTCTATAGACCTACTTAAGCTTAGAAAACATAAACTTGACCCATGTCTCATGTTATAGAGAAAAATATTTAATTTTTTGTATTGCTTGTCGAATTAGTTAAATTTCTAGCAAATTCTTTTTCTTTTTAGATTTTGATATTTCTAGTCTATGGTGGTCTATAGACCTACTTAAGCTTAGAAACATAAACTTGACCCATGCCTCATGTTATAGAGGAAAATATTTAATTTTTTGAATTGCTTGTGGAATTAGTTAAATTTCTAGCAAATTATTCTTCTTTCTAGATTTTGATATTTCTAATCTATGGTGGTCTATAGACCTACTTAAGCTTAGAAAACATAAATTTGACCTATTTCTCATGTTATAGAGGATAATATTTAATTTTTTGTATTGTTTGTCGAATTAGTTAAATTTCTAGCAAATTCTTCTTCTTTTTAGATTTTGATATTTTTAGTTTATGGTGGTCTATAGACCTACGTAAGCTTAGGAAACATAAACTTGACCTATTTCTCGTGTTATAGAGGACAATATTTAATTTTATGTATTGCTTGTTGAATTATTTAAATTTCTAGCAAAGGATATGAACCACTTTACACCTATAAATTCCCATTATATTATTCAAATTTAGTTTTATATGTAATTGAGCAATCCTAGTAATGCCTTTTTGGATTAAGATATTTATTATTAATTGTATTGTTAATTTTGAGTTTCTTGGTTGGAACATCTTATTAATTTTAATATATTTTTACAGACAGGTTTCTTTAAGAAGCATTGACTTTGCTGGAGAAGAAAGATTTGGTTGTATTCAAATTTTATTTCTTTCCACCGAGTGGAGATTAAAACTAATGCAACTCCCAAGGAATATACCACCACCTGATATTTTGCATCGGTATGAAGAAACAGGTATATTCACAATGCTTCATTAATTAACTCAACTTTGATGTAATGAAATGATATATGTATAATGTTGATGGATCATTGATTGCTTGGTTAAATCCTTCATGGACCTTGTTATATCTACAATATTGATAGATCAAGTTTATAATACCATGCTCTATTTTTTGTAGGTGTACAAATTATTGAGATTTTTGTACAGTATGGTGGTGATTGGATTGATAATCCAGGTAATGGAAAATCGTACAATACTAAGAAGGAGACTGAAGTCATCTACCTCCTAAAAAATTGCACTTATAAGAGGATGATTGATGAGGTATGCAACTTATTTGGGCCCAACATAAATAGGAGTCTTGTCGCACTTACATATGGATGTCAAACTGCAATCGGGATCGTGGTGTTCTTCATTAACAACGATAATCATGTCCAACGTTTCATGAGGTTGAACACACAGTGTGACATGATAAATTCATTATGCTTAGTATATGAATGAGAATCAAAAGACTTGTCAACTCCAATCTATATGGATTCTCATTGGTCTTCTCATGGTAGTACCCATACACCAGATAATAATTTTTTTCATGACATTCCACGCGTGCAGCAAGAGGCCCTTTTGATAGAACAAAATGACATTTTGTTATCTCCGAGAGAAGGTACGCCAAATAAGCATGAAGAAGTCCCAAATAGTGGTACCGACGAGAGGCTTACAGCGGATGATCTTCTTCAAGGGGACATGAGATCAAGTTCAAACACAACTGTATCATCGTCTATGGTCATTGAGAAAAATCAACTATTCAACAATAAGCGTGAGCTGCAACATCATATTGGTCTACTTGCCATGGCACATAATTTTGAGTTTAAGGTGTATAAGTCAACCACGACTTTGCTAGTTGTGAAATGTATCATTGCAGAATCCAAATGGAAGGTTAGAGCTGCAAAGTTACCCAATTCTACCTTCTTTAAGGTAAACAAAGTAGTTGGACAACATAATTGTACTCGAGATATTATTCACCATGATCACCGACAGGCAAGTAGTTGGTTGATTGGGCAATGTATAAAATCCAAATATGAAGGGTTTGGTCGAATATATAGACCTCGGGATATCATTGATGATATAAGGAAAGAATTTGGGGTGAATCTTAGCTATGACAAAGCGTGGAGAGCTAGAGAATGTGCTTTGAGCTCATTGCGTGGAACTCCAGAAGAATCATATTCGAAACTTCCCGCATATTGTACAATGCTAGAAGCTAAGAACCCAGGTATAGTGACAACGATAGAGACAGATGCAGATAACTACTTTCTGTATTTTTTCATGTCAATTGGAGCATGCATCCGAGGGTTTCACAATAGTATTAGGTCGGTCATTGCAGTAAATGGTACATTCATGAAAGCAAAGTATCTTGGAACTTTATTTGTAGCTACTGCAATGGACGGGAACAATCAGGTATATCCAATAGCATTTGGCATCGGTGACTCTGAAAATGATGCATCATGGGAATGGTTCATGACAAAGCTTAAAGATTTAATTGGTGAAGTCAATGACTTGGTTTTCATATCAGATCGAAATGGAAGCATAAAGAAGTCAATTAAGAAAGTATTTCCTTATGCACAACATGGGATATGCATCTACCATTTGAGTCAAAACTTAAAGTCAAAGTTCAAAAATAGTGCACTTCTCCCAGTGTTCTATACAGCTGCCAAAGCATATCGTC
This sequence comes from Paratinospora sagittata, assembly GCA_035771175.1. Lineage (NCBI taxonomy): Eukaryota > Viridiplantae > Streptophyta > Magnoliopsida > Ranunculales > Menispermaceae > Paratinospora > Paratinospora sagittata. The sequence goes on along the minus strand of CM069612.1, from coordinate 26,219,440 downwards.
AGGGCGAGTTTAATCATTTGATGAGGGAAATTCATCGTTGTGATCCGAATGCAAGCAAATATCTATTTGAGGTTGGAGTTGAGAGATGGGCTCGAACACATTTTGATGGTCAAAGGTATAATATTATGACCACTAACATTGCAGAGTGTTTGAATGGTGTATTAAAGGATGCTCGAGAACTACCTGTGACCATGTTAATTGATCATTTGAGAGGCTTGTTACAGGGTTGGTTCTACGAGCGTCGTACCATAGCGGCAAACATGACTTCTCACCTTACAGAATGGGCTCAAACTGTGGTTAACAATCAAATTGTGAAATCAGCAAGTTATAGTGTCAATCCTATCAACTGTTATGCAGTTGAGGTATTTGATGGCGATAAGAATGGGATAGTTAATTTGCACTCCAAGACTTGTACGCGCAGGGGATTCGATATTGACCAACTTCCATGTCGGCACGCGATTGCTGCTGCAAGATACCGAAGCATTTCAATTAACAATCTGTGTTCTCATTTTTATAGTTCAACTGCATTGGTGGCCGCTTATGCAGAGTCAATATATCCTGTTGGACATCCTGTCGATTGGCATATCCCAGATGATGTGGGTGCTCGAGTTATGCTTCCTCCAGCCCCTAGACGCATGTCAGGTCGATCTCGAAAGCAACGCATACTATCAATTGGTGAAGAACAAAATATTAGAAAGTGTGGCAGATGTAAAGGTGTTGGGCATAATAGGCAGGCTTGTAAGGCACCCATCCCACTCCATCCACTTGATAGAGCATAAGGTAGGATTAAATGCATAGGAACACATTTTATTCTTATTATGTGACAATTTGGTGTGTAATAGTTTAAATATGTTAATTCATATGCACTTATTGAAGATAGTTGAGATTGTAGATCTTAATATATACAATTGTTTCCTTCTAGGTGTAATTGTCCTATAATTCTTCAAATACTACATACTTATGCAAACTTTTCTATAAAAAAAAATGTTATAATACGTACGCTAGTTATAAAAAACAAACATTAGATAGTTTTAAACTTTTCACAAATTAATTAATTTAGAATCACATACATTAAGATGTTATTTATTAATTGTTTCAAATTAAATCAAATCTGCAAACTGTTTTGAAGATAACCTCATTGTTCAGCAAGTTCTTCATTTTTATCCTTTTGTGCTGAGATTTTCAGAGGTTATCCATGGCTATAACTATAAGTATATGAAGTGTTCTTGGTAAGAGAACCATTCTCGGTCACAAATTATATATAGATATATTTTTTATTTTTAATTCCATTAATTTAAGCAAACTATGCTTTTTCCAAAGTATAAAGTTATAAAAAAGAAAAAAAAATTAACATTTAATAAGAAAACTTTACATGTAATGTGGCCAAAAATTAATATTAACACAATAATTACATATGAATACAATTGAGATGTAAATGGGTATAATCATCCTTTCGTTTTTTATTTTTTTCCTTGACTTTGCAATTGTCCTAATCTGTTTAGGCGAATCTAGCTTGGGAATGAATTTGGCAATAACGTGCAAATCAACGGCCTTCTTTTTTTGAAACTCAGTAGCCAGTTCTTGTGTCACGTTGTAGATGTCCTTTCTAAAACAAATATACTTGCAGTATATAATTGAAAAAATGCCACAGTCTCCACTGTAAAAACATGGTTTACAATCAATAATCAATGGATATAATCATCTAGAAGAGTTACTTAAATAATTAAATGAAATTTACCCCCCATCTTGTTGTGGCAGACATGGATACTCAATCGACCATAACCCTTTTATGCGTTTGTCTTCTAAGAAATTATGAATAGTGGTCATTCCATTTGTACGGAATGTTAACTCTTTTTCCCAATCAACTGAAAAATCTTTCATTAAGTTGCACACTCTAATGATATTATTCTTGTGGCGACCCCGCGCCCCGGACCACCAACCCCGCAGGGAATGGCATGCGGAATGCCGGGGCGGGACGCCCGGCGTAGGCATCTCCGACCACTCCTCAACTCCCGTGAGGTAGTTGAGACCCTACGAGCCTTATCTCAAACAACGACATAATATCAAAATGTACTAAACAAAACTACCCACCGTATTAATCATCAAAGACAAGAAATAATCCATAAAAATGAACCATAAATAAAATCATAATCCCTACAGTCCATTAAAATTGACATACACATAAAGTCCAAAATTGTGGGTATAAATAAAAACTGTCATATGCCCACATGGTTTATCTAACAAGTCCCAACTCACCCATACTACAATGTGGTAAGTGTTATAATTACATAATCCAAAATATAATACTTCATAATTTAAAACACAGTTCAATCAAAATGCCTCACAACTCACATCGAGGCTTTGGATTCTCTCGCAGGCAAGGCCCTCAAGATATAACTACTCCTTTGCCCTTATTCGGGACAGAAGGACCTGAAAGAGAAAAATGAGGGTGAGCCAACGGTGCCCAGTGAATAGAATTCAAATATGCTATCAATACTCATCAATAAATATCATGTATGCATGTCAATGTGTAGCATGATTAAAAGCTCATAACATATAGATATCAAACATTTATAATAAGTTCGATGCAAGTAAAAACTTATCAATTTGGATCCACATTCCACATGCATTGGGTTACTAGTGCACGTCTATTTCACCGTACCGTTGATCCCAATCATGTTTATTTTGGGTTACTAGTGCACGTTGATTTCACCGTACCGTTGACCCCAATATCTTTCTTTCTTAAAACCCTCCTATGACAAGGTTAAGTCCGTTTATTTCACCGTACCGTTGACCCCAATATCTTTCTTTCTTAAAACCCTCCTATGACAAGGTTAAGTCCCCCTATTAGCCAGATAGATGGGCCCAACCAATGTCATAAGGTTTTCTCAAATCAATGCATCATTCAAAACATTAGAACACATTCATGCTTTCAACATACAATATATAAGTGATATGATGACATAAAAGATATAATCATAAATGAAGTATACTCACAACCAAGCCTCGCGAGTGTACTTAACCACACACGATCACCAAACCGAATCAACCCAATCAAGATCCTGAAACATTCATCAATATCCTACCATACATCAATTTCTATGCTCAATCACGTAGACATTACACATCAACCCTAAATCAACCCACATATAAACAATAGGCCTAAATCCCATCTAATCCCATCATTCAACTCAAATCACATGACTTAGGCCTCTAATGCATAGTTCTCATTCATAAACCATTCTATGAATCAAAAATACTGATTTTCAATTCCTTTTGGCATAAATATGCCCAAATTGGGTCACTTGATCACAAGTAGGCCTAACCCATGGTATGGTCACAACCACCAAATCAGTAGCATAATCAACCCTAATCATGCTTAATTAAACATAAGTTGCATCAATTCAATGATTCTAGGCCAAAAGCATCAAAAGCCCTAAACTATGAAATTTTCCATACTTAGGCCATATTGTCGATTTACACTAGGTCACCATGTTCAGCCATGTATATCACTGATTTTGCATCATGGGTTCATCAACAATGGCAACTAGGTCAACATAGTTGACATGCAAGCTATTTGGAAAGGTCTAAGTTCATATTCTAAATTTAGATCTAATACAAGCAACCCTACCAATTCTTCACATGTATTATTCTGTTCAGATGTATCAATCTACCAACATAAATACGTAATCCCAAAATCAACCGTACAGATTGAAGTATGTGAAGAAACAAACCTTCTGTCCAAATATCAGCCCAATCCAACGATGGACCGAAAAGATATGTATCTTTGATGAACAAGTATCTAATCAGACAGTTTCTCCTTTCCTGCTGCAAATACCCAAACTCAGATGGCTATATCACACAAAATACTAAACGTATAAACATCTCCACCGTTCTGAATACAGAAATATCTGTTATAAACTACATACCCAAATTTGATATCCATCCAACGGTAGATTGAGGAGATCTATAAGTTTGACCGAAATGGCATGAGAAACCCAGAAATTCCGACCAGTTTTGTTTGAGAGGTTATATATCTTAGAAAAAGCCTCTAATTAAGATCTTCACCGTTCAGAATGTATAAATATCAGTTTTAAGATACATACCCAAATTTGATAATCATCTAACGGTTGATTTAGGAGATCTATAAGTTTGAGCGAAACAGTGCAAGAAATCTAGACTTTCCGACCAGCTTTGTTTGAGAGGTTAGATCTCTTAGATGAAACCTCTGATCAAGATCTTCATCGACCAGAATGAAGAACCATAAGCTACGAACGTGCTGACAAATTTTCAGCTCAATCTGACCGTAGATTCGAAAGATCCACCTATTTGATGAAAATGTCGCAGGGATCTTCCTCCTGCAACTCTCTCCTTCTTTCTCTTCTTCTTTCCTTTCTCTTCTTTTCTTTCTCTTCTTCTTTCCTTTCTCTCCACTCACCTCTTTCTAGCACTTCCTTGATTCCCTCCTCCACTCACCTCACTTTCTAGCACATTCTTGGATTCTCTCCTCCACTCACCTCATTTTCTAGCACATTCTTGGATTCTCTCCTCCACTCACCTCATTTTCTAGCACATTCTTGGATTCTAGAAGTGGGCATGGGACACTTGTCCACTTTCATGCACCAACCTTCACATGTGTTGGTCTCATACTACCCATACCAACCACATGTATTTTAACCAATTTCATACTTCCATGTATTTTAAATGTTCAATCCATTTAATACACCAAATTTTCATTCTCATTTATCCTTTTATTCAATCAATCCTAACCCATATCAATTCATGGTTTAATGAGCCCACGCATAAATAATAACATATGCATTATAATTTAATTTAACATGACCCATATACAATTTATGATACACATATTTATATACATTATCAAGCATCAACTATACAAACATTAAACAACCATCAAACAAACACCAAACATATCAAGACAACACATAGAGTTTGGGCAAAAATACAATTGGGTTATGGGCTAGATGAAATAATTTTCGGGGCGTCACAATTCTGGATGTCGATTTCAATTGCAACCCAGTGACTATGCCGAACATTATAGCAAAAAATAATTTGCATGACAACAAACAAAATTCAATCATACAACCAAGATTAATAACATATTTTTACATGTTAACCAACATTTAGAAATAAATGTACTTTATCTGCTTCTGCAAATAGCCGAACAGGATTTTCCTTTGGATGAATACCAAGTGCGTAATGCAAAATTGTTGTCGTGGGGTCAGTGATGGTGAATTGAACCGGACTCTTTGTATGCTCATTCTCTTTCAAGTGTTGATCATATAGTCCTTTCAATTGCTCTTGTAAATATACACGTTCAGTTATCAAATTAAATTTTAATAAACCCCACATCCTAGTAGTATGTAATAGTTAAAGACAATTTACCACAAAAAGTAGGTCGATTACAGATACACAGGGCAATCTAGCTTTATTACTAGATAATTGTGATCGTAATGTCCATATACATCCATCGATATGCTGCACCAAACATTGAATCATTAGTCAAGTTGAAAAAGATGATAAATATATTGCAAACTAACACAAGGATTAAAAAGAGCATACGAAATCTACAATCCAAAAATTCGAAGCCACCAAACCCTTGAACCATTCTCGATCACAAATGCAGGCCTCCATATCAGCAACATCTTTATCATCAACTTTCATCCAAGTTGTAAATTTCAACCAAGCATCCATGTCATACCCTTCTTCTGGGTCATAAGGTCTAATGTTTTGCTTTGATATTTTCTTGATGGGGTTTGTGTGTGGTGACCTTATGAATGCTGATCGCTTTGCCATACGACGGGCCCTCACTTCCTCATGCAATTTCATACTCGGTTGTGAATATGCAACCACATAAGTTGCTCCATTCTCAGTTGAGTCTATAGTATCATCTCCATCATTATCAACATCCTCAGCACTCTCCTCTATAACTCTTGTCTCACCCTCGATGTGATCATCTCTTTCGCATCCATCTGAAACTATCATGCCATCCTTACTCTCATCCTTGGAATCCCATGATCTTTTCTTATTCTTGCCAAACTCATCATCTAAAAGATTGCGTAAGAATTGCTTAATTCCAAAAAATCCTGTATCTATTTTTTGCATGACCTCCACCCTGAATGTCGCATGTTCATTCCTAAGTGTAGTGATCTCGTTAGACATTCGATCCACTTGCCTTGCTAGGCAAGGGACAACAATTTAGGAACATCATACAAATTCTTCTTAGGACATACTATTGTCGGATTTGTCTCTATGTGTGATTGAAGGCACTGATATGCTGATATGATATGTTTCAATACTTATACATCATGTATATATGGCTTAGAATTATTCTAGGGGTTGTAATAAAGAGATATTAGCATTCTTTCTATAATTACGAGATTTGTATATATGGCTTAGCATTATTCTAGGGCAAGATATTAGCATTCTTTCTATAATTAGGAGATTTGTATATATGGCTTAGCATTATTCTAGGGGTTGTAATAGAGAGATATTAGAATTCTTTCTATAATATGTGTAACTAGAATAGCATATATATGTTAGACATGTAATCAAGCAATACTCAATATACAGAAAAATCATTCTCCAATATTCATTGGTTCCTCTCTGTATCTTTTTCTTCATGGTATCAGAGCCAAACCGTGGGTTGAAGAAACTTTACTGCTATTGCAGCGTTTATATCACTGTGCGCGTTGCAGCAGAGAAGGTGAAGACCTATTTTTTCTGCTTTTTTTTTTTACCGTGAGTTATCGTAGGTTGCTACATTACCGTGAGTTGTTGCAGTTATTGTGGGTTTCAGAAATAGTTCCAGTGAAAAAAAAAAAAAAAGAAAGAAGGAAAAGTTGTTTATTAAAACAACTCTCAAAAGCATCAGTGGTATTGATTCCAAAAGCATCATATCTTGTCTCATTAAAGGGGTGGTATTGATTTCAACCCCGATTATTTTATTTTATTTTATTATTATTATTATTATTATTATTATTATTTTGATAAAAATAATAATAATTAATTCGATTGTTCTTGTTTCTATTCTGTCAAAAATGGCCGAAATAGTTCCATCCAACACGGAAAGTTCTACTGTTCCGTTATCTTCTTCTTCTTCTTCTGATGTCAATTCGAATCAGCGATTATGCTCGGTTCAATTGAATGATTTTAATTATCTTCCTTGGTCGAGGGCAGTGACATTAGCTCTTGGTGGGAAATCACGGATTGATTTTATCGATGGGAGCAATGTCGCTCCGGATGTCCAGTCTGCTCAATACAAGGCTTGGTTTGCTAATGATCAGATGGTCCAATCGTGGTTGCTTAATACGATGGAGCCACATATTGCTGAGATTTTCAATTATTCTGACTCGGCTGCGGATTTATGGAGTGTCGTAAAAGAGTTTTATGGAAATCATAATAATTTTGCACGGGTGTTCCAACTCAAGAAGGATATTGCCTCTTTCCAACAAGAAGGTAAACCTTTTGTTCAGTTTCTTGGTCGCATGAAGACCATGTGGAATGAGTTAGCGGCCTATCGACCACATACCACTGACTCGACAATCTTGTTGAAAAGGGCTGAGGAAGACAAGATTTTCCAGTTGTTGGCAAATCTAACCCCAGATTATGAAGATCTTTGTAGCCGCATTCTCATGAATTCTGAGTTGCCGACGTTTGCAAGTGTTTGTGCTACTATCCAACGTGAAGAAACAAGAAAAAAGGATATGTCTGTAAAAATTAAATCAGATATATCTGACACACGAGCCTATATTTCCACTCAACGACGTCCAGATGACAGAGGGAACAAGGCTAGAAGGAATGAATTGAAGTGTAGCCATTGTAGCAACATTGGCCATACCGTGGATAGATGCTGGATTCTTCACCCAGACCTCAAACCCAAGTTTGCAAGCAAAGGAGGCCCGAAACGTGGTCCATTCTCTGGATATCAAGCCAACCTTGTATCTGCATCACCATTTGATGGGTTATCTAGGTTTACTTCTAGTCCTATAAATCTTATCAATGAGTTTGCTACTTACATTCAGGCCAAACACGATGTTGTTGACAAGAATGAGATTGGTAATTCTTCGGCCTTGCTTGGTCAATTTGCGGGATTTCTTGCTGAAAATAAGAACTTGTCTTCTGAAGATATGTCAGGTATATTTAATGTCGCTTCTCTCGCTCTTAATATTAGTAATGTGCATGATTATTGGGTTATAGATTCGGGTGCCACTGATCATGTAACTAATATATCTAGAAATTTGACTGACTTTGAGTTTTTCTCTCCTTCATCTACCATAACCATAGCCAATGGTAAGAGTGTGAGTGTTGTTGGCTATGATAAGACTAAGTTACTCTCAAACTCCATTTCATCATCAGTTCTTTATGTGCCTTCATTTCCATTTCAACTACTTTCAGTTGGCCGATTAATAGCCAGTCTAAATTGCCGTGTCATCTTTTCTCCTAACAAAGTTGTATTTCAGGATCTAATAACCCAGAAGACGATTGGTGAAGGTTTCTTCTATCAAGGACTCTATTATCTTTCCAAGAATGCTTATTTGTCCAAAGAACCCCACGCATATGCTTGCTTGTCTTCTGTTCAAGAGTTGTGGCATCAATGCTTAGCTCATCCTTCGGCGCCCATTTTATCCAAACTTTTTCCCGCTTTGAATAAACATCCATTAAATTGTGATGTATGTCCTTTATCAAAATCTACTCGATTACCTTTTTCTTCTTCAGATTCACGTTCAAATAAAATTTTTGATTTGGTACATTCGGATGTTTGGGGTCCAGTGCTTGAATCATTTGATGGATACAAATATTTTGTAACATTTGTTGATGATTACTCTCGTTTTACATGGCATGTTATAGAGAAAAATATTTAATTTTTTGTATTGCTTGTCGAATTAGTTAAATTTCTAGCAAATTCTTTTTCTTTTTAGATTTTGATATTTCTAGTCTATGGTGGTCTATAGACCTACTTAAGCTTAGAAACATAAACTTGACCCATGCCTCATGTTATAGAGGAAAATATTTAATTTTTTGAATTGCTTGTGGAATTAGTTAAATTTCTAGCAAATTATTCTTCTTTCTAGATTTTGATATTTCTAATCTATGGTGGTCTATAGACCTACTTAAGCTTAGAAAACATAAATTTGACCTATTTCTCATGTTATAGAGGATAATATTTAATTTTTTGTATTGTTTGTCGAATTAGTTAAATTTCTAGCAAATTCTTCTTCTTTTTAGATTTTGATATTTTTAGTTTATGGTGGTCTATAGACCTACGTAAGCTTAGGAAACATAAACTTGACCTATTTCTCGTGTTATAGAGGACAATATTTAATTTTATGTATTGCTTGTTGAATTATTTAAATTTCTAGCAAAAGATATGAACCACTTTACACCTATAAATTCCCATTATATTATTCAAATTTAGTTTTATATGTAATTGAGCAATCCTAGTAATGCCTTTTTGGATTAAGATATTTATTATTAATTGTATTGTTAATTTTGAGTTTCTTGGTTGGAACATCTTATTAATTTTAATATATTTTTACAGACAGGTTTCTTTAAGAAGCATTGACTTTGCTGGAGAAGAAAGATTTGGTTGTATTCAAATTTTATTTCTTTCCACCGAGTGGAGATTAAAACTAATGCAACTCCCAAGGAATATACCACCACCTGATATTTTGCATCGGTATGAAGAAACAGGTATATTCACAATGCTTCATTAATTAACTCAACTTTGATGTAATGAAATGATATATGTATAATGTTGATGGATCATTGATTGCTTGGTTAAATCCTTCATGGACCTTGTTATATCTACAATATTGATAGATCAAGTTTATAATACCATGCTCTATTTTTTGTAGGTGTACAAATTATTGAGATTTTTGTACAGTATGGTGGTGATTGGATTGATAATCCAGGTAATGGAAAATCGTACAATACTAAGAAGGAGACTGAAGTCATCTACCTCCTAAAAAATTGCACTTATAAGAGGATGATTGATGAGGTATGCAACTTATTTGGGCCCAACATAAATATGAGTCTTGTCGCACTTACATATGGATGTCAAACTGCAATGTTGGATGTCCAACAGGAGCCTTCAAGGCTTCACGATTACGTGGCTTACTCGGTATGTCATCCCATACATCATGTTTTGAGTTATCAAAACTTATCACCTACCTATACTGCTTATCTCAGTCAGATTTCTAGTGTCACCGAACCAAGAAATTATCAAGAGGCGGTTTAACAGGCAGTCTGGAAGAATGCTATGAATGACGAACTCCAAGCACTAGCTGATAACAATACTTGGAGTGTGGTTTCCCTCCCACGCGATAAAAAGGCAGTTGGCAGTAGGTGGGTGTACAAGACTAAGTTCAAAGCCGATGGCTCAATTGAACGGTATAAGGCCCGACTTGTTGCTCAAGGGTTCACTCAAACATATGGTGTTGATTACAAAGAGACGTTTGCGCCCGTCGCAAAAATGACAACTGTCCGTACCTTGATTTCTGTCGCTATCAATCAAGGCTGGTCTCTTTCACAAATGGATGTTAAAAATGCATTTTTGCATGGCGAGCTTGAAGAAGAAGTCTATATGAAGCTTCCGCCGGGGCATCCGCAAGGTACTGATCCAAGGTTAGTGTGTCGATTGCACAAAGCTATTTATGGCTTGAAGCAATCTCCACGCGCATGGCATGCCAAATTAAGTATGGTTCTTGAAGAACTTGGATTTAAGAGAAGTAATGCAGATCACTATTTATTTGTTCACATGCACTCGGGTAAGCGACTGATTGTTTTGATTTATGTTGATGACTTAATTGTTACCGGTGATGATGATGCTGCTATACGTAAGCTTAAGAGTGTTCTCCAACAAAAATGTTCCATTAAAGATCTCGGCGTGCTGAAATACTTCCTGGGCATCGAAATGGCTACTTCCTCCAAAGGCTTATTCTTGAATCAACGCAAGTATGTGACAGATTTATTGCGTGATGCTGATATGTTGGATTGCAAACCTGCACGCACACCATTGGATAGCAAACTGCAGCTTGATAGATCTGGTGCACCTCTGGGTTCTGTTCAAGATTATCAAAGATTGGTTGGCAAACTTATCTATTTAACAATCACACGGCCTGATATTAGTTATGCAGTGAGCATTATTAGTCAATTTATGCATTCTCCCACCACGGTTCATATGCATATTGTTCAGAGAATTCTTCGATATCTAAAGAAAACAATTGGCCGTGGCATCCTCATGAAAGCTAACGGGCATTCTCAAATTATTGGCTATACGGATGCAGATTGGGCTGGAAATCAACTTGATCGAAAGTCTACTACGGGTTATTGTATCTTTATCGGTGGGAATCTGGTTTCTTGGAAAAGTAAGAAACAAACAGTGGTAGCACGGTCAAGTGCCGAAGCAGAGTATCGGGTCATGGCTTCCACAGCTTCTGAACTCATGTGGCTAAAGGCTCTCCTTGCCGATTTGGGTATCTCTCATTCTCAGTCTATAACGCTTTGTTGTGACAATCAAGCGACTATGCACATTGCCTCTAATCCAGTTTTTCATGAACGGACTAAACACATTGAGGTTGATTGTCATTACATTCGGCAACATGTTCAGACTCGGGCCATTGTTACTCATTACACTCGTAGCCATGACCAGCTTGCAGATATCTTCACAAAGGCCTTGTCGTCGGATCATTTTCATCGTATTCTTTCCAAGCTTGGCTCAATTAATCCCCTTGATCCAGCTTGAGGGGGAGTATTGCCGGATTTGTCTCTATGTGTGATTGAAGGCACTGATATGCTGATATGATATGTTTCAATACTTATACATCATGTATATATGGCTTAGAATTATTCTGGGGTTGTAATAGAGAGATATTAGCATTCTTTCTATAATTACGAGATTTGTATATATGGCTTAGCATTATTCTAGGGCAAGATATTAGCATTCTTTCTATAATTAGGAGATTTGTATATATGGCTTAGCATTATTCTAGGGGTTGTAATAGAGAGATATTAGCATTCTTTCTATAATATGTGTAACTAGAATAGCATATATATGTTAGACATGTAATCAAGCAATACTCAATATATAGAAAAATCATTCTCCAATATTCATTGGTTCCTCTCTGTATCCTTTTCTTCAACCTTCCTCTCTGTATCTTTTTCTTCACATACACTATTGTCTTGCTTTGATTTTTCAGGGTCTTGTTGTTCCATCTTGTTATCTTCAAGATGTGGCACCATTTTATACACCTGTAGTTATACATTGCATGCATGTTATTGCATGTTATGCACTATATAACTCTATTAACTAAAATCAAATAATAAAATTTACAAATTGGAAGTACATACTTCTTTGCTACCGCAGATAGTAGCAATATCTTCAAATGATGGTTGGTTCTGGCTTGTCCACTTTATTAAAGATGGAACATTGTCCAAATGTGGACCTTTGTTTTCTGCCCAGCTTTGACCTAATTGGGGGATACAGTCATAAGCCAACACCTATAATTGTCAAAAATAAATATCAAATTATTAATATAAAACATTAACAATAAGTAGTAATTAAATAACTAGATGAGACAACTAATAACAATAATATGGTATTGTTTCGAGCTATAAGGAGCATTTTCTGTGTGCCATGGTTGTAGGGCCTTTTTAAGGGACATTAGTGTCTGGTCGAAGCAAATGGTTCCCCAAGGATAATCATTGAATTCTGATAGGTTATCAACAAGACAAAGATAGCTTTCGTCAATTACTTTTTCCTTTAATGACCCAAGAAGACCAAGTTCCAAGAAATAGATGATACTCAATTTCAAAAAGAGATCCAAGTCTTCAGTTGAGATATTTAGAAACCTTTTTTCTATTTCTTTCTTCTTGAGAAACCGTCGACCTCGGAAGAGTTTTTTAGAAATACTATTATTGCCAGTTGTCTCTAACTTCTTTGCTTCCCCTATCTTCAATCTTGTTACTTTGTAGAATGCATTAGTATCAAAAGAAAGGGTATGTCCTTAGTTAAAGAAGTGAATGTCATTATTTGTAGGAGAATCAATCTCTCGTAGCAAAAGGTTGTAAATAATTGGGCATGAAATTGTGAATCCTGCTTGAATGCCCATGATTAGCTCTCCAAAGCATGTGTTTTGGATCATACATCTTAATTTCTCATTGTTCCCAATCTTATTACGAATGTTTACAGCACATTCAACCAAGGATGATCGATTGGTTATCTTTGCTGCAACATGTACCCCATTATATTTCATAGAACACATCTTAAGAAATTTGTTGAAGATGGAAAAAAGATATTAAAATTAATGAATAATTGATCCAACCATGAATTTATGAGAATTTTCAAATATACAATTAATAATAAAAACCTTATTCGAAAAAATATATATAACATGACTGCTTTGTTGCATATAAAGTACATCTTAATTTCTTGACTACATACAAATATTAAAAACTAAAATGAAGAATCATATGCTAGAAATTTAAATAATCCAAGAAACTATGCACAAAATTAAAGATTGTCCATTATGACATGAGAAATTTCATATTTTTGTGTTTACTAAGAATTTGCTAGAAATTTAACTAATCCAACGAACAATACAATGAATAAAATATTTTCTACTATAAATGAGAAATAGATCAAGTTTATGTTTTCTAAACAAGAGATTTAAGAGTAACGGTTGTACCCCCACTATGAATGAGAAATAGATCAAAAAGTTCTTGGTGCCTTATTCGTGTGTTTGTTGTTATCTTTTAGTGTATTCGGTATTTTGTGTTGTTACCCGGTGATTGCAGTGCAATTGCAAGCAATTAGCTAGTGTGTTGAGAATACACCGAGTGAACACAAGAATACCAAGGTCATCGTCGAGTGAAAAGTCATTTGGGGGCAAAATACTCGGTGAAATCTAGTTTGATTACAGAGAACATGTTTTGTGCTATTGCTCGGGGAACACTAGTGCAATTGCAGGCGAAATGCGAGTGTATCGATAATCCACCGAGTGAACGCATGAATCCCAAGGTAATCATCGAGTGAAAAGTCATTTGGGGGTAAAATACTTGGTGAAATCTAGTAAGATTGCAGAGAATAGGTTTTGTGTTGTTGCTCAAGGAACACTAGTGCAATTGCAAGTGAAATGCGAGTGTATCGATAATCCACCGAGTAAACACAAGAATCCCAAGGTAATCATCGAGTGAAAAGTCATTTGGGGGTAAAATACTCAGTGAAATCTAGTTATATTACAGAGAAAAGGTTATGTTCTATTGCTCGGGGAACACTAATGCAATTGCAGACGAAATGCGAGTGTATTGGTAATCCACCGAGTGAACGCAAGAATCCCAAGGTGATTTCCGAGTGAGAAGTTATTTGGTGGCAGAATACTCGGTGAAATCAGGTTATATTTTTGAGACTAGGTCGGACCTTGTGCATCATGAGTGACTAAGAGGAGTACCGAGCGAATTGCAAAGTGAACCCCGGATTGCTAGGAGACAGTATGTGGCGACCCCGCACCCCGGACCACCAACCCCGCAGGGAATGGCGTGCGGAATGCCGGGGCGGGATGCCCGGCGTAGGCATCTCCGACCACTCCTCAACTCCCGTGAGGTGGTTGAGACCCTACGAGCCTTATCTCAAACAACGACATAATATCAAAATGTACTAAACAAAACTACCCACCGTATTAATCATCAAAGACAAGAGATAATCCATAAAAATGAACCACAAATAAAATCATAATCCCTACAGTCCATTAAAATTGACATACACATAAAGTCCAAAATTGTGAGTACAAATAAAAACCGTCATATGCCCACATGGTCTATCTAACAAGTCCCAACTCACCCATACTACAATGTGGTAAATGTTATAATTACATAATCCAAAATATAATACTTCATAATTTAAAACACAGTTCAATCAAAATGCCTCTCAACTCACATCGAGGCCTTGGATTCTCTCGTAGGCAAGGCCCTCAAGATATAACTATTCTTTTGCCCTTTTTCGGGACAGAAGGACCTGAAAGAGGAAAATGAGGGTGAGCCAACGGTGCCCAGTGAATAGAATTCAAATATGCTATCAATACTCATCAATAAATATCATGTATGCATGTCAATGTGTAGCATGATTAAAAGCTCATAACATATAGATATCAAGCATTTATAATAAGTTCGATGCAAGTAAAAACTTATCAATTTGGATCCACATTCCACATGCATTGGGTTACTAGTGCACGTCTATTTCACCGTACCGTTGATCCCAATCATGTTTTATTTGGGGTTACTAGTGCACGTCTATTTCACCGTACCGTTGACCCCAATCATTTCCTTTCCTAAAACCCTCTTATGACAATGTTAAGTCCCCCTATTAGCCAGATAGATGGGCCCAACCAAAGTCATAAGGTTTTCTCAAATCAATGCATCATTCAAAACATTAGAACACATTCATGCTTTCAACATACAATATATATAAGTGATATGATGACATAAAAGATATAATCATAAATGAAGTCTACTCACAACCAAGCCTCGCGAGAGTATTTAACCACACACGACCACCAAACCGAATCAACCCAATCAAGATCCTGAAACATTCATCAATATCTTACCATACATCAATTTCTATGCTCAATCACATAGACATTACACATCAAGCCTAAATCAGCCCACATATAAACAATAGGCCTAAATCTCATCTAATCCCATCATTCAACTCAAATCACATGACTTAGGCCTCTAATGCATAGTTCTCATTCATAAACCATTATATTAATCAAAAATACTGATTTTCAATTCCTTAGGCATAAACATGCCCAAATTGGGTCACTTGATCACAAGTAGGTCTAACCCATGATATGGTCACAACCACCAAATCAGTAGCATAATCAACCCTAATCATGCTTAATTAACACAGAAGTTGCATCAATTCAATGATTCTAGGCCCAAAGCATCAAAAGCCCTAAAATATGAAATTTTTCATACTTAGGCCATATTGCCGATTTACATTAGGTCACCATGTTCAGCCATGTATATCACTGATTTTGCATCATGGGTTCATCAACAATGGCAACTAGGTCAACATAGTTGACATGCAAGCTATTTGGAAAGGTCTAAGTTCATATTCTAGATTTAGGTCTAATACAAGCAACCCTACCAATTCTTCATTTAATATTTTGTTCAGATGTATCAATCTACCAACAGAAATATGTAATCACAAAATCAACCGTACAGATTGAAGTATGTGAAGAAACAAACCTTCTGTACAAATATCATCCCAATCCAACGGTGCACCGAAAAGATAAGTATATTTGATGAACAAGTCTCTAATTAGACAATTTCTCCTTTTCTGCTGCAAATACTCAAACTCAAATGACTATATCACACAAAATACTAAACGCATAAACATCTCCACCGATAAGAATACAGAAATATCAGTTCTAAACTACATACCCAAATTTGATATCCATCCAACGGTAGATTGAGGAGATCTACAAGTTTGAGAGAAACGGCACGAAAAATACAGACTTTCCGACCAGATTTGTTTGAGAGGTTATATCTCTTAGAAGAAACCACTAATCAAGATCTCCACCATTCAGAATGCAGAAATATCAGTTGTACACTACATACCCAAATTTTATATCCATCCTACTGTAGATTAAGGAGATCTATAAGTTTGAGCGAAACGGCGTGAGAAATCCAGACTTTCCGACCAGCTTTGTTTGAGAGGTTAGATCTCTTAGACGAAACCTCTGATCAAGATCTCCACCGACCAGATGAATAACCATAAGCTACGAACTTGCTGACAAATTTTGAGCTCAATCTGACCATATATCCCAAAGATCCAGCTCTTTGATGAAAACATCGCAGAAATCTTCCTCCTGCAACTCTCTCCTTCTTTCTCTTCTTCTTTCCTTTCTCCTCTTTTCTTTCTCTTCTTTTTTTCCTTTCTCTCCACTCACCTCTTTCTAACACTTCCTTGATTCCCTCCTTTATTCTCTCCTTGATTCTCTCCTTGATTCCCTCCACTCATTCTAGCACTTCCTTGAAGAAGAGAAGTGGGCATGGGACACTTGTCCACTTTCATGCACCAACCTTCACATGTGTTGGTCTCATACTACCCATACCAACCACATGTACTTTAACCAATCTCATGCTTCCATGTATTTTAAATGTCCAATCCATTTAATACACCAAATTTTCATTCTCATTTATCCTTTTATTCAATCAATCCTAAGTCATATCAATTCATGGTTTAATGGGCCCATGCATAAATAATAACATATGCATTATAATTTAATTTAACATGACCCATATACAATTTATGATACACATATTTATATACATTATCAAGCATCAACTATACAAATATTAAACAACCGTAAAACAAACATCAAACATAACAAGGCAACGCATAGAGTTTGGGCAAAGTGCAATTGGGTTATGGACTAGATGAAATAATTTTTGGGGCGTCACACAGTAGGAGTTCAACCCCGGATTGGCTGAGGTGTTGAGGTTGCGAAGGTCAAAAAATTTACTCTGTTTTGGTACCCGTGACACCTACCCATGAGCAGGAATATTAATGTAGTGAGCTAATAGGTAGAAACCATTACACGGTAGACTAGGAAGAAAACTTTTATTGTCAAATGATTTAGGGATAGTCACTTTTGCACATGAAGTAGATGAAGAAGCTAGGAAAATTTAGAGTCCAAAATGCCTAGGATTAGGAAAAAAATAACAACCTGAGTTTTCTAACAACTGTTAGCTAGGAGAGTTTGAGAGTATTACATACAGAAAAGTCTATACATTACTCACCAATATATATATATATATATATATATATATATATATATATATATATATATATATATATATATATATATCATTCAAGGGTTTATTCAATTTAGATCATTCAAAAGTTTCTCTTTTTCCTCCGTATAAGTAGTTAACTGCAAGTATGTTTAGTGTGAGCAAGTTTTCACTAAGGCCATAGAATTGAATCCACTATACACTTAATTTTTCCCGGCCACTATAGTGCTAGAAAATCATATGCTTCAAATGATTATATGAAATTGGAGCTTTAAAGGCATGTGCCACCACAGACCGCCATAGACTACAAATATCAAAATCTAAAAGAAGAAGAATTTGCTAAAAAAGAATTAAGTAATCCAACAAACAATACAATGAATAAAATATTTTCTAAGCTTACTATGAATCAGAAATATATCGACTTTGTGTTTTCTAAGCTTGTCCATAAACCACCATAGACTGTCATAGACTACAAATATCAAAATCTTAAAGAAAAGAATTTGCTAAAAAAAAAATTAAGTAATCCAACAAACAATACAATAAATAAAATATTTTCTAAGCTTACTATGAATGAGAAATATATCAACTTTGTGTTTTATAAGTTTAAGTAGGTCCATAGGCCACCAAAGACCGTCATAGACTACAAATATCAAAATCTAAAAGAATAAGAATTTGGTGAAAAAAATTAAGTAATCCAACAAACAATACAATGAATAAAATATTTTTTAAGCTTAAGTTTATGAGTGAGAAATATTTTCTAAGCTTACTATAAATAAGAAATATATCAACTTTGTGTTTTCTAAGCTTAAGTAGGTCCATAAACCACCATAGACCGCCATAGACTACAAATATCAAAATCTAAAAGAAGAAGAATTTGCTAAAAAATATTAAGTAATCCAACAAACAATATAATGAATAAAATATTTTTTTACTATGAATAAGAAAGATGTCAAGTTTATATTTTCTGAACTTAAGTATGTAACACCCCGTAAATTTTAATGAAATACATACGTTGAAGTACGCGTATATCGAGATGTATAATACACGTATTTTATACGTAGAAGCTAAATATCTGCGTGTAAGAAATACATGCTATAATTAAGGAATGTGAGCAAATAAATAACATTATTCAATAAAGAATATAAGTGTTATTAGTTGAAGAGGTTGGTTAATTAAAAATGTGGATTGGAGTATGATTTAAGGACTTAATGCATATTATGATGTAATGCATGTGTGTAAATGAATACATGTGAAATAAGTGAATTATTAAATGGTGTAGATTGAAATTGAATTATTAAATGACTTATATGAATGAGATGAGTTGAATTGAATGAAATTTGATGGATGAGTTGGTTATTAAGGGGAGCTTAGGTGTATTGGATCAATTGTATATAAAATATCTTTTCTCTCTTTTCTAAGCTCTCTCCACGTGTAAGGATAAAAAAAAAATTAAAAACAAAACAAAACAAAAGAAGCCACTCTCAATCTCTCTCACCAACGTCCAAACAAAAATAAAAAAAAATAAAATAAATAAAATAAAAGAGAGATAAGGAAATGAATTAAAGAAAGAAAGAAAAAACAAGAAAGAGAAAAGAAGAATAGAAGAAACGAAGTTGCAGAAACGGGAGAAAGAAGAACAGACGGCAGGGAAGGAAAAAAAGAAGGGAGAACGGGCGATTCGCACGAAATTCGGACCTGAGGTAAGTGATTTTCACTCCATTTCTTCGTGAAATTACTATCTAAGCTAGATGTAACGATTCTAGCGGACTAATTTTGACTGTAGGAGCCGTTTTACGACGTTTTGATAAATTGGGGTTTTGACCCCAACGTGAATGAAAACCCGCTAGGAAGGTAGAAAAACGCTCCCTGGACCTGTAGAACCCCGAATATGTGATTAGATTCAATTTTATGATTTTTGGAGCCCGTTGGACAATTTTAATACAATTTACAACATTTGAATGAATAGTGAATATGAATAGTGAATATGAATAGTAAATAGTGTAATGAATAGTGAATAGTAAATAGTAAATAGTAAAATGAATAGTGAATAGTGAATAGTGAATAGTAAAAAGTAAATAGTAAAAAATGAATAGTACTGTGAACAGTGAGTTGATATTTTAGTAGCTACCGAAATGGTAAATGATGATTCTCATGATAATCTATGGTCATTTCAGTGTTTAAATTGGGAGCTTAAGGGCATGGATAAACGCTCTTGAGGAAGCAACATTGTTGCTTGATTTTAGAGAAACCCCGTGTAACCACTGTGAGTATAGTTTCATTGATTTGGTTCTTGTATGACATTATACATATATAAATTGTTTGATTGTATGCATGGTATATTTATATATACATTGAGTTTTATGGATCATGTAAACTGATTTTAGCATCGGAGTTTGTAATGATGAGGCTTTGCGAATCCTCATTGTCATTTCGTTAGGAATTAGACCCGAATGAGGTTTTGCGAGTCCTCATTATCAATAGGTCTGTCCTAACAAGGGTTGCGATCCTTGAAATGACTGTAAATTGGGTAATAAGAAGCTGTGTCTACCTTGTACGGCCATACAAGGGATAGACCCGTTCTCTTGCCTTGCGGAGGAGGGAGATTGTGCATTGTGTTATTGAAAATCATGCAAATTTATGTTGTTGACATGTACAATATATTCGTTGAATAATGCATGTGTTGAATAAGTGTTTGAAATGATTTTAAATGTCATATTTCTATAAATGTATATAATTGTCATCTCAAGAACTATATTCACTGAGCTGTTGTTTGCTCACCCCATTTCCTCCAATATTTCAGGTATTGAGTCGAAGGGAAAAGGAAACTTCGTGAGTGAGTCTGGTACGTGTATGTCTGATTGGAGGAAATAGCTTTTGTTATTTTGATATGTATAATTATCACACATTATAAATATATGTATTATCATCTAGATGGGATGTGTGGGCATATATTTATATTGGATGAGGAAATGATAATTTGATGTGTGAATGAATGGAATGGTTATGGGATTTGATTTGTGGTATATAAAAAAAAAATTATTGTACATTTTGGGAAGGTTTGTGAGAGTACGTGAAGGCTGACAGTGTATTATATACTGTATATGGATATGTACAGTGTATAGTACATTGTGCCGGTCATGACGTTAGCCTACGTCAGGGGCGTCGTGACAAAGTAGGTCTATAGACTACCATAGACCACCATAGACCACCATAGACCACTATAGACTACAAATATCAAAATGTAAATGAAGAACCATTGGGTTGAAATAGGTCATGTACATGTTGTGCTACTTAATAGATCATATACATATAGTCTTACATTCTTCATATAATTTTTTTTTTTCCTTCCAATTGTACAATACCCAAACTTAAGGACTCAAATGATTCAAAATATACATTTATTTGTCATTTACAAAGTGTTCAGTAAAATACTTCATGCAACTAAACACCCCAAAAGCCCTAAAAAATACCCTTTTAAAAAAAAATTATAGCATTGTAGTAGTCTAACATTTTTCATTTAAAAGAAAATTCCTTCCAATTCTACATTGCCCAAACTTAAGGACCCAAATGATTCAAAACATAGATAATTTTCCTATATTTATTTGCCATTTACAGAGTGTTCAGTTGAAATATTTCATGCAACTAAATATCTCACAATCTCCTAAAAAAAAATTTTTTTTCAAAAAGAAAAAAGAAAAACGAAAAAGATAATCTACATATTCCATCTACATTTGTACAAATTTACATGGCCATTCAATTTCAAACATATAGTAGTGTAAATCATAAATCAAACAATCTACATATTTCAACTACTTCTATCTCAACTATCAACTTCAAGGGCTCAATTTGTTATAAAAAAGGATAGATAAAAGCAAAGTTTTGAATTTTTTTTTCTTTTTAAGAAATATTATCTAAAGAAAACCAACTATCCAAAAAAGAAATGTTGCAACAAGAATAACATTCACTTTAAAATTTGAATTTTTCAATTCATTTCATTTAGAAAAAAAGTAATTTTGCTTAACATAAACCATTATTTGAAAATCACACTGTTCAACTCAATGAATTCATAAAAAGAAGAAAAAAAAAATCATTACTTAAAAACCACATTGTTCAACTCAATCAATATATAAGAAGAGGAAGAAGAAATAGAAGATGATGATGAAGAAGAAGTTACCAGTAACGGCGACGGCGGCCGACGACGGTGAGGTTTTTATCTATTTTTTGTTTTCCTTTTGTTTTGAAAAAACCTAACAAGATAAAGAATCCGCCTTTTTTTTTTTTTTTTTTTACAGGTTTCTTTTTGGTCTATCCACGGTTATAACAATAAAGGCATATTGTCGGATTTATCTCATAATTATATGATATGTTTCTATAATTTGGAGATTTGTATATAATTGGCATTATTCTAGATATTAGCATTTTTTCTATAATTAAGAGATTTGTGATATTAGCAGTTTTTTATAATTAAGAGATTTGTATATATAGCTTAGCATTATTCTAGGGATTGTAATAGAGAGATATTAGCATTCTTTCTATAATATGTGTAACTAGAATAGTATATATATGTTAGACATGTAATCAAGCAATTCTCAATATACAGAAAAATCATTCTCTAATATTCATTGGTTTCTCTCTGTATCCTTTTCTTCAACCTTCCTCTCTGTATCTTTTTCTTCATGGTATCAGAGCCAAACCGTGGGTTGAAGAAATTTTACTGCTATTGCAGCGTTTATATCACTGTGCGCATTGCAGCAGAGAAGGTGAAGACCTGTTTTTATTTTATTTTATTTTATTTTATTGTGAGTTATCGTAGGTTGCTATGTTACCTTGAGTTGTTGCAGTTACTGTGGGTTTCAGAAGTAGTTCCAGTGAAAAAAAAAAAAATTGTTTATTAAAACAACTCTCAAAAGCATCGGTGGTATTCATTCCAAAAGCATCATATCTTGTCTCATTAAAGGGGTGGTATTGATTTCAACCCCGACTATTTTATTTTATTTTTATTATTATTATTTTTTTTTTATCAAAATAATAATAATAATAATAATAATAATTAATTCGATTGTTCTTGTTTCTATTCTGTCAAAAATGGCCGAAATAGTTCCATCCAACACGGAAAGTTCTACTGTTCCGTTATCTTCTTCTTCTGATGTCAATTCGAATCAGCGATTATGCTCGGTTCAATTGAATGATTTTAATTATCTTCCTTGGTCGAGGGCAGTGACATTAGCTCTTGGTGGGAGATCACGGATTGATTTTATTGATGGGAGCAATGCCGCTCCGGATGTCAATTCGAATCAGCGATTATGCTCGGTTCAATTGAATGATTTTAATTATCTTCCTTGGTCGAGGGCAGTGACATTAGCTCTTGGTGGGAGATCACGGATTGATTTTATTGATGGGAGCAATGCCGCTCCGGATGTCCAGTCTGCTCAATACAAGACTTGGTTTGCTAATGATCAGATGGTCCAATCGTGGTTGCTTAATACGATGGAGCCACATATTGCTGAGATTTTCAGTTATTCCGACTCGGCTGCGGATTTATGGAGTGCCGTAAAAGAGTTTTATGGAAATCATAATAATTCTGCACGGGTGTTCCAACTCAAGAAGGATATTGCCTCTTTCCAACAAGAAGGTAAACCTTTTGTTCAGTTTCTTGGTCGCATGAAGACCATGTGGAATGAATTAGCGGTCTATCGACCACATACCACTGACTCAGCAATCTTGTTGAAAATGGCTGAGGAAGACAAGATTTTCCAGTTGTTGGCAAATCTAACCCCAGATTATGAAGATCTTTCCAAGCTTGGCTCAATTAATCCCCTTGATCCAGCTTGAGGGGGAGTATTGTCGGATTTATCTCATAATTATATGATATGTTTCTATAATTTGGAGATTTGTATATAATTGGCATTATTCTAGATATTAGCATTCTTTCTATAATTAAGAGATTTGTGATATTAGCAGTTTTTTATAATTAAGAGATTTGTATATATGGCTTAGCATTATTCTAGGGATTGTAATAGATAGATATTAGCATTCTTTCTATAATATGTGTAACTAGAATAGTATATATATGTTAGACATGTAATCAAGCAATTCTCAATATACAGAAAAATCATTCTCTAATATTCATTAGTTTCTCTCTGTATCCTTTTCTTCAACCTTCCTCTCTGTATCTTTTTCTTCAAGGCAGTTGGTACATTTTACATAAAAAAAAACAAGGTTACAATTTTAGAAGTTAAAATTTGAGGTCGAATATCATTTTCTCCCTCTCTGGCAACTCATTTCATCAAATTTCCCAAAAGATTAAAACTTTGAAAGTCATACGGTTCAGCTTACTGATCAAATTACTTAAAATTTCAATTCACATCGGAAGGAGTTTCTACGACTTCGCGTGTTGTTGCGTTGATCTTGATTGAGCTCGTTCGTTCTCGAAACCCTAGATTTCTGCGGGCACAAGGTAGCAGCAGAAAGGTTTCGAAGATGCCGCAAGTGAAGATCATTGCGAAGAATTTCATGGATATGGTGGCCGCTTTACCTGCTTTAAAGCTCGACAAGCTCTACGATAACACCTTCATTTGCGAAGCTGTTCTAAGGTCTATTTCATCCTCACATTTCTTCTTCTTCTTCAAAACCTCTGTTTTTTAACACTATTTTCCGCTCTAATACGTCTCATTCAAACAAACAAAAAAACAGTCGTTTTTAAAAATATTGATTGAAGATTTTCCCCATTTTTGTTCTCAATTGAGTTTGTGAGTGAACGAGCTGTTCAATTTTTACATTTTTTTCAGGTCTATTTTTTTATTAATATCTTCGCTCGACTGCCATGTTGAAGAGGAAGGGAAAAAAAGCTCCATCTTTTTAGATTACAAGATCTCTAGCAATCAAAACATTTTAGTGGTGGTAAAGAAAAATGTACTAAAATGGTAGATTTTTGGTTTTGTGTGGACAGGTCTTTGCCCCCATTAGCCAAGAAGTATGTGTTGCAACTTTTGTACATTGATGTTCCTGTAGCAGCCAAATCAATGGAGGAGTGGGTGCTTGGAGATGGGCTTTCTAAACACAGAGTTGCAGTTGATCGGTTGATACAATTAAGAGTGTTTCTTGAGAGCAGTGACAGGTATGCCGCGTCTGCTTATGTTTGTATTGCCCAGAAAGAAATTGGTTTATTGTAATAAAATTTTGTAAGTTAAGAGTACTACTTTCATGATTGTTCGTGATGGAAGCAAAATTTTATCTTCAGAGTTATTATCTCAAGATGATGACTATAGATGGTAGTTGAATCCTTCTTGACTTTATTAGCATGATGACTATGTTCGGCTCTAGGATTTCAAGGATTCCATTGCGAAAATATAGGGCTTCTAAACAATTATGAAACCAAGGACTGACTAATAGCAACCACAGAGCTCAAAAGGATTTTCATCTTCCCTACATAGGTTCTTGCACTATCACAGTTCTTTCCAGCAATAAAATAGGACCTCCAATTGCATGGGCTGATTAAAGAATGCACACATTTTATAGGAGACATTAGATGCACTAATTTGAAATAAGAGAGAATCAATTAAGGTAGAAGTAGTAGCCGCAATTGGAGATAAAATCAAAAGAACCGATATTACAACGGTTTGAACACATATTACAAAGACCGTTAGATACATCAATTAGGAAAAGTAACTTATAGACAATTAATGGTGATGACGAACACAATGGAGTACCTAAAATCACATGGATAGAGATTAATAAGAAAAGGCGTAACTTCTTGTAATATAATTGTAAATTAACCCTCATAGGAGCAAAGTGGAAGAATTAGATTCATATAGTCAACTCTATGTAGTAGGAAAAGGCTTTGTGTGTTGTTGTTATTTCCATGTTGGAAAAACAAAAGATCAAAATATGTATGTACAGGTGTATAGAGACTAGAAACACATCAAGGATGAAAACATAAGGGCAAAATTGGGTTGAAATGTGGATCGTATCAAATTTTTATCCTCTAAGCAATGTCCATACTTTAGCTCACTTTTGAATTGGAAACATATGTTCTTGGTTTAATAACCAATAAACAATTCAAACCATTTTCTCAAGTTGGTATTTAGAAATCATAAGGAGCTGACCCCTTAGAACAATGGTCAACTCCTAATTTTTTAAATGGGTTGTCCTAAGGTGATTTATGATTTTTGACATTAGTTTTTTAGAAACCTTAGCATACACTAAGACACCCAAACTTGGAAACTTTGTGGGTGCTAACATTTATGTTTTGAGTGTCCAAAGATTATTGGCATTGCATTTAAGACAGAAAAAAAAAAAAAAATTGCTTCTAGCGGCTGGCAATCTTTCTACAAAATTTTCCGGGACTGGATAACATGTTTAACTTGTTTTCATTTTGAATGTTGAAGTACAGAAGGAAAAAGGAAAGAAGGAAAGCAGGAATAGAACTGAAAACATCACACAATTGCATGTGCCAAATTTTGTTTTCATATCTGTGATTGTGGACTTAGCACAAGGAGAGGTTGCTCCATTATAGCATTCAATTCCTGAAACATGCCCTTCACAGAGTGAGGGTAAAGACTGCAAACATCATTCATTTCCCACACCCCACAATGGCGGGAACCTCATGCACTAGATACACCCTTTTTTTTACTTGTGATTGCAAACTCCTAAACTAGTTTAGGAGGGTCATTCCAGGTGGCATTCTAGTGTATCATAACACTATTGTAAAATTTCATCCTCTTTTCCAAGGCTTAACAATTCACAATTGTCACATTGGAGGATTTCTCTTTGAATTGAGTCTTTGCATTGATGGAAATGTTAGTAATTTCTTATGTGAGTCATTGAATTTAATTGTGCTTGCAGGAAAAAAGAAACTAGTTACAGACTGAACCCCAAGTTTCAGGGTAATCTTCGAAAGTATTTGGTACATGGGTCAGTATTAGCTTCACTTGATAACCTTTTGTACTTTTCTTCTCATCAATTTGCATATCTATGGGAGCATCTCATGAGTCATTGAATAAAAGTATTTGGTACATGTCCTTCAAATCCAGTAAATTCAATGAAGTAGCGTAGTTCACAATTTTATGAACTTAAAGAACTTTTATTTATGTTTTTCGAACTAATTGATAGATAATCACTTCAATTTGAATAATGAAGCCTCACCTCTGCCTCTGTAGTCTATGCATATAATGAACATGTTTAGGGGATTGGGCCCAAAATTTGTTGTATCCCACCAAGTAAATGTTCTGGCCTAAGTGGAAGCCCATAACTATGGGATATGTGATGAATTTAGTGGGAAATCGGGATGCATCTTAAGCTGGCCCAACCAATTCTAGTGGGCTGTGGCAACTTTAAGCTCAGTTTTGGGTTGGGATTTCCAAGTCATGGGTTAGGCTTGCATTGGAAGACATTGACTGGACTGACTTGAGCCTGGATTAAGCTTGTGCTAGCCCACTACACAAGCTCAACCTCTTTGCTTTCTCTATGCATACAGCTGACCTGTGATCTCTTTTTCTTTCATTTATTTCCTTTTATAAGTACCAATATTTATAATTCATCATCCATGTAATAATCCTTGAATTAGCTGCGATATAATATTGTATTTTTTTTCTTTTCTTGAAAACTTTTTATAGTTTAGTGATGGGATTTGAATTTTGAATCCATGGGCTAGCATACCATAATTTCAAATCATTGACCCGGCCTTCTATGTTTTCAATGAAAAAAAAATCAAATCTCGATCTCCGAAAGCGTTTTCCTTCCCCTGCCACATCCAAGGGCTCAAGGCCAGTTTTTGTGGGTGTATTAGTATATGGTAGATATAGTCAAAGTATACTTGGATTAGGATCTGGTTGAGACGCTTTGAAGTCAAAATCCTTGAATTTACTATCAGCGTTTGGTGATTCATTTTTTCTGCATATACAAAGACACTCTTCGGCATGATTGTGGGAACTTTTTCCTATGATATTTGTCGAAGCTGCTCATTTTCCTCTGTTATGCAATAATGGCATGTGGACTTCAGTCATCCCACTCTATGAGTCTACACTTGACACTTAACACACCTACCTGCTCCTTTTAAGTGTCTGAGCTTGGGTTTTTCTTCAAAAAAAGGGGGAACTATATCAATAAGTTTGGTCAAAGAAACTTGTTAGTTTTAATGTTTCGGTGTCCTCATTATACTGCAAGTGAGATTTGAATTTCCTCTTATTCATTCTCTAGTGTATCATGTGTTGCTCATCTTCAATTTATTATGTATCCATTATATTATCGTATGAATATCAACTTAAGTTATGCTCTTAGCCCATTTGAATTTGGATTTATTCCATGTCCATGATATTTCAGCTCAAATATGTCAATTGGTCAAAAGGATCATGTTTTATGAGTTATGACCTTTGAACTTGGGAATGCAGTGGAATCTTACCACGGGAACCAATGCCTTCAAATATAACTGTGAGGCTCCCAACTTCGGAGGAGCTAGATGCTTATGCCCATGAGCAATGGGAGGTTGTGTGCTTACATATTTACAGACAGTTTGCCTTTATTTGCTTCTTCAAATCTCAATCAATTAACTTTTAAATAAGATAAATGGTTTCCAGATCTCTTCAAACTCTATTCCCATGATATTTCATGCCAGTCTTTCTTATTGCTTCAACTTTTGGTGAACCAGTGCTTCTTGCTTCAACTTATTAGCTCATCCCAGGCAGAAAGGTCTACGAATTTCAGCTCTTCTATGATGAAAGTTTTCCAGAGAGGTCTTTTGAGTCAAAGGTCCTTGTACTTCATTTTCAAATGATTCTTTTCTTAAGCATTTTAATTTTTTTTTCGCAAGAATAGAACTTATAACTGCCGTTTAAGTCATCTTTTTTTTTTTTTATATATATATATAGAGAAAAAGAAGCTCCCAGATTAACTGTGAATGGCTTTCAGTTCCTGGTATGTATTACTTGAAGCATAAGCTAATAATACTTTTATGTTGTCCGGGATACTGAACTTATCCTATACCTACATTGCAGCTGATGGATACAAATGCACAACTGTGGTACATAATCAGGGAATATATCTCAAATTCTGAGGTAATGACCATTCGCTTTTTAAATCTGTGCATGATTCTTTTTTTTTCTTTTTTTTATTTGTTTCATTCCTGTAACCACTTTAACATGTCTTTCAGTATCTTTAGATGTTCTTAGAATGTAATTACTTTCATAATTGGGAAAAAAAAAAAAAAAGATTTCAATTTTTACAACATGTTGACTGTCATATGTTCTTTCAAAATCCTCAAAAGGTCATGTCAAGACTTTCTTAAGACATTCACGACTGAGGCATGTGCCTCTTCTTCCATCTCCTTAGAACTAGCAAGCGATACATGTGACTTTCTTAGTTGGCACTCAAGTTTTTTAACATTCATGTATTGTCCCCCTTTTCTTTGTGGCCTTCTTCTTTTGTTTTTCAGAAGTATTTTGGTAACAAACTCTTAGAACTAGCAAGCGATGCATAAGATTTCCTTAAAACTTCCCTTGTGGAGGAGAGACCTGAATAATATAAGAGATTTATGTACATGTTATGCTGATAGCCTGATAATATTTATCGAAAATGTGCTGATTTATTTGGATAACTGTCTGCCTTACTCTCTATTCCTTTATGCTGCAGGATCGAGGTGTGGATCCAGCAGACTTGATTTCATTTCTTTTGGAATTAAGTTTCCATGTCATGGGCCAGGTACTTCATAGTTGGCTTTCATTATGACTTCCATGTTCCTGAACGCAAATTACACACTTTTGCACTAGTGAAAAGCAATTGCAAGCAATTGCATGTCTTGGCTATCTGGCTGATAAGATTCCTGTGAAATCAGCTTTTGTGTGTGTGCGTGCGTGTGTGTGTGTGTGTGTGTGTGTGTGTGTGTGCAGTGATTGCCACTTTTCCATGTTTATGTCTACGGATTCTTGGCCTCTTGACGTAAGTTCAGTTTGTATTTATATTTAATTGAATCTTATGCATGGATTGCATATTATTATCGTACATTTATACAGAAATGTGGAAATAGGATGAGACGAGGAGAGTACCAATTACTCAGTTTGCCGAACTGGCAAATCTTAGATGTTTGTCACACCCAAATGAGAAATGTGCCTTTTGTGAGGTTGAATTTTCAACTTGGGGATACACTCCAATCATTTGAGCCATTGGTTGATTTTTTATTCTGAAAATGAACATAAAAGTAAAAAAGATTAGTCTCATTATTTCAAATTATAAATTTATATTTCATTAAAACTCGTTGTTGAATTCTGGCCATGTTTCTTGGGTAGTTGCAGATAAAACGGATGATTCCTCTTCTGATGTACTTGAAATATTCAAAGAGAGGGAGTTCTGTATTATTCATTCAGCACTTGCACCTTGACAATGACTCATTGAATTGTAGTTGTAGATAAAACAGATGATTCCTCTTCTGATGTACTTGAAATATTCAAAGAGAGGGAGTTCTGCATTATTCATTCAGCACAATGACTCATTGAATTGTGTATGGCTCTTTCAGGCTTACAATTTAAACACTCTGACTGAGGTTCAAAGACATACAATCAAAGATCTTGCAGATCTAGGATTAGTCAAACTTCAGCAGGTGATTGCAATTGCCAATTTTCTTTTTATCTATAGTTTGGAAGTGTTCTGGCAAATGTTCTTACATTAAAAACTTGTGTTTTTTCTAGGGTAGGAAAGAGAGTTGGTTCATTCCTACTAAACTAGCCACAAATCTATCTGTGAGTTTGTCTGATTCGTCATCACGGAAACAGGTATTTTTACTACTTGTCTTTTCTCTTTTATTAACCCTGATGGTTGGTTTGGTTCCTTTTTTAAAATTCTATATATTGAGTTTGTTTGTTTTTCAGAGATTCTCTTGTGCTAATATAGCTTCCATATTGCTATATGCTTCTAAGAGTGCCATGCTTGAATTGTGTTGAGTTTTTTCATCTCATACCCTGAGCACAATCTGATGCCTGAGATCTACATCAAGCCCAATATATGCTGTTATTCAGTTTTTTATGCTAAACATTCTTACTCCAATTTGTTCTGTTTTGGAATATAATTTCTGAGATTTTTTTTTTTTTTGGTGAAGCGATTGATTCTGCTTATTTTGTTTTTCTGCAGGGATTCGTCGTTGTGGAGACTAACTTTAGGATGTATGCTTACTCAACTTCTAAGTTACATTGTGAGATTTTACGCCTCTTTTCAAGGTAAGCCAGTCTATCGTATAATTTTTTTCTCAAGTCTTTTCAGACTTCGAGGTTCTATTCCATGAGCAAACAAGATTATTTTTATCACTGACCATGTTTTGTATATTGAATTTTGACTCCTTTTACAACGCCAAGGTCTAACAAGACTGTTTCAGGCCTACCCGACTCCCCATCCCCCATGGTGTTCCCCACTTTTAGGTTTGATTCTGCATATCAGCTGCGTTTGGTTTGGGATTCAAAAACTGAAAATTTAGGAAATGACTTTTTGTTGTTTTCTAAAAACAACCTGTTTCCTTTGTTAAATCTCAAAAAAATGTTTTTCAATCTAGCCAACCAAACAAGTTTTCCATGTTTTTCAAATTTGAAATACAGAAAACAGTTTTTAAATTCCAAACCAAACTGGGCCTTAAATTTCTTGCACTGAAATGTTTCCATTTCAATATGCAGAGTGGAGTATCAACTTCCAAACCTTATAGTTGCAGCTATAACAAAAGAAAGTTTAAATAATGCTTTTGAAAATGGAATTACAGCTGAGCAGGTGAAGTGCTAAAATCTCTAGCATCTCATCAATTCACTTTCTTTTGGGAGCAAACTTTTGTGAATTTGTTCATGCCTCAAAGAATGCTAATCAGCATATTGTCATTATTATCATAGAATTCCTACAGGCCTTGGTTTTTATGGTTGTATTGTTCTTGTTATATTTTCTTTGGCTTTCTCAAGGATCTATGGAATTCTTGCTACAATTTTCTCATTTGACCATGAATTAATCTATTCATTTAATTAATCATCTTATCAAATTGAACTAATGATGTCAAACTAATCTGTGCCATGCAACACCGAGTCTATAACCTGTGTCTTTGTGATTCAATATTCGTTCTGCATAAGGTTGAAGAGTGAAAAGAATCCAGTTTCAGTACACTTGGCATACATATTTTTAGAAATTGGGATTGTTTATAAGGTCTAGATTCTCTTAAGCCATTTTTATAATTATTAACTGCTTTAACCATGCAATTACAGATAATTTCTTTCCTCCAGCAGAATGCACACCCTCGAGTTGCAGAGAGAACACCTTCTGTACCAGAGAACGTTACGGATCAGGTTTTCATTATCCCAGGACTAAATTTCAATACGATTGAAAACTAGGTTTTTTAATTTTTTTTTGAGAATAAACAAATATATATATTAATAGAGGAAACAGTTACACGCAAGCTACATCAAGCATAAAACCCAAGAAGCACCAGCAGTACTCAATGGGGGACAACAAACACTAAAAGAAGCAAAAGCATTCAAGACAAACAGCAAAAGGCAGGCTACATCATCATCAATGGAGAAATCCCCATTAATTTTAATGGAGAAATCCCCATTAATTTTAAACGCGACGAGCCAAGAACATGCCAAGAGTAGCACGTCATTCCACACCTCATCTACACTCCTAACCACACCTTCAAAAATACAATGATTACTTTCCAACCAAATCATCCAAAGAGTCGCCAGATTAGCAACCCTCATGATCTTGATTTGGGTTCCATGAAGGCCCTGGATGTGAGTCACCATCATGCACTCCTCACTTGAAACTGGAAGGGAGTATCTATTCCCAATGTGAGACTACCACTCGCGCCAAAGCCTCAATGAAAATGGGCAGTTGAAGAAAAAATGGTCCGCAACATCTGCACTATTGAAACATAAGTAGCAACAGTGAGGTAGCAAAGAAAATAATGGAAGGCGTCGTTTGAGATTGCCACCCATGTTAAGCTTATTATGGGCCATAATCCACCTAAACATTTTAATCTTAGATAGAACATGAGCTTTCCAAATCCAAGGGGCAAAGGGGAAAGTGGGAAAAGATGGATCGTCGATCAGGAAAAGAAAGAAAGATTTGCAATTGCAATGCTCAGAATGGTGAAGAGTCCAAGAAAAGCGATCAAGGCTCAAAGATAGTCGGACAGGTCTCAAAATAGGAAGTAAGGCATCAGGCTCAGCTTGTTGCCCCACCGTGGGGATCGAAGAAAGTGATAGGCTCCATTGGGGGGAATCTAAGCGGTCATGGTTGGCGAGGAAGTGGGCGATGGGGTAGTTAGGATAAGGTGACGCATGGTAAAGTCTAGGGAAACGCTCGGCCAAAGGTAAGTCACTAATCCATCGGTCCTCCCAAAATCTAAAGGTTTTGCCATCCCCACCAATTGGATGAATATGAGGAAACATCTCAGGGAGCAAGGAAAGAACAAATTTCTAAGGGCTTCTGAATGTACACCTAGGGGATGGAATGGTCCTACCAAAATCGATGCTCCCAAATCTGCTAGTAATAACTTTTGTCCAAAACGAGTGATTCTCCTTATAATACCTCTAGACCCATTTAGCACAAAAAGCTTTATTCTTCAACATAATGTTACCAATTTCCAATTCGCCCTTATCGATCGGCCTTTTAACGGTCTACCAATTAATCAGGTGCATCCCACTACTCTTATCCTCCCCTTCCATTAGAAAGCTTTCATTTTTTTCTCTACCACCTTGGCAATAGTAGCCGGCATCCTGAAAAGCGACATAAAGTAGGTTGGAATGGCTGACAACACAGATTTGATAAGAGTAAGTCTTCCCTCCTTCAATAGAAAACCTCGTTTCCGCCCTTCAAGTCTATGTGCGATTTTAGTAACCACAGGATCCCAAAAGCCTCTACAAAGGGGGTTTCCACCTGAAGGCATGCCCAGGTAATTAAGAGGCCAAGAACCAATAGAGCACCCAGTCTTTTCAGCCATTCTAACAAGCACATCATGTTCCATGTTGATTCCCGCCAATTGACTCTTAACCATATTAACTTTAAGGCCAGGCACAGAGCAAAAACATTGAAGCAGGCACAAAGCATTCTCCACATTATCTTCATCTCTGTTTAGGAGAAACAATGTATCATCAGCAAACATGAGATGAGACACCATGACACGATCTTTTCCAACAGAGAGACCTTGAATAGCATCAGAGATGGTGGCTTTTGACATCATCCGACATAGTACATCAACCACAAGGGTGAACAAGAAGGGGGAGATAGGATCGCCCTGCCTAAGACCCCTTTGAGCTTTAAATTTTTTAGAGGCCTTCCCATTGATAATAATTGAGAAGGAGACAGACTTTAAGCATCCCGCTATCCACTTGCGCCATCTACTTCCAAAATTCTTCTTTTCCAACACATAGTCCAGGAACTCCCACTTGACAGAATCGTAAGCCTTTTCAAAATCGGCTTTGAAAATCACTCCACAACGTCTACTGGATCTGTAATCTTCCACTACTTCATTGACCACAAGCACGGCGTCAAGAATTTGACGGTCATGTACAAAGGCAAATTGAGACTCTTCAATAGTATTGTGCAAGACTGCCCAAGCCTAAGGGAGAGAGTCTTGGAAATGATTTTGTAAAGGCTGGTTATAAGACTTATCGGACGAGATGCACTTGGGTGCCATGAGTCTCTCATCTTTGGAATGAGGCAGATAAAGGTTTCGTTGGTCTTAACATTGATCACGCTGCTACTATGAAATTCAGGCATAACCCTCATGATATCATCCTTTAGAGTCTCCCAAGATTTCAGAAAGAATGCTAAGTGGAAACCGTCCGGCCCGGGGGCTTTATTGCCATTACAGCTAAACACTGTCTTCCTCACTTCCTCTTCATCAAAAGGTCGTTCCAACCACTCAGCCTCAGTGTTGTCAATAGGACACCACTCAATACCATCAATTTCCTAAGAGCAAGTCCGATGAGAGGAGTAGACATTTGAGAAATACTGAATAAAAGTTTCAGAGATATCATCATCATTCTCCACCAAGGAACCATCATGCCTCTCAACCTTAGAAATAAGGAATTTAGACCTCCTATTGCTGAGCACGCGATGAAAGAATTTGGGGTACATCTCCTCCTTTGAGCCACTGTAACTTAGCTTTCTGCCCAGCCATTCTAGCCTCTTTCAAACAAACTTCTACCAATTCATTCTTTGCTTTTATTCTAATTGAAGGCAAGTCCGCGAACAGTTGGTTATGACCTTCCAAAAAGTCCAAACAACCAATAAGTTCTTCAAGATCTTTCTTTTTAGATGATATGATGCCATAAACCTCTCTGTTTCAATCTTTGAGAATTTTTTTTGAGTTCAACTAACTTAACCATAAATCTGTGACCCTCATGACCATAAGCGTAGGCCTCGTACCACCACTTTCTAATCAAGCGAGGAAAATCATGATGATCCAACCAAGTGTTTTCAAACCGAAACGGAGAGGGGCCCCAACGAAAGGCAGTAGAATCAAGGGTGATGGGGCAATGATCAGAAACAACCCGAGGGAGGGCCTCTTGTCTACAAAGCCGGAAAAGAGATTCCCTAACCCATAGTAAAGAGGAACCTATCAAGCCTGCAACATATAGGAGTCTCACGAAAATAGGACCACATAACCCGAGCATTCAATAGAGGAGGATCTTTAAGATTCAATTCTCCAATGAGCATATCAAACATTTCCATACTAGTAGTCACCCTTACTATTAATCTTCTCCCCGAGTTTACGCACCGTGTTGAAATCACCTCCTAGACACCAATTGTCCCCACAGAGCACGCCAAGCCCAGCAATCTCATCCCAAAACCTTCCTCTTTCAGCATAACAAGGCGGCCCGTAGATGCTGGACAACCACCACTCGCCATCCCCTCCACCCAAGATCTTGATAGAAACAGAAAAGTCACCAATTAAGGACGAAACCACGTTCATGGACTTGGAGTCCACATAATAGCCAAACCGCCAGCAGAACCAAGAGCAGGGAGGACTACCTAACTCTTGAATCTCGAACTCCACAATTGAGAGATATTGAAGCCAATGCATTTGAATCTTTACATAGAGTTCAACTATACTTACTGTTTCATTTGATTTTTGAGATCTCAAAACTATTAAACGTTTCTAATTCGACAGTAATTGAGAGCAGCTGTGCTCTTGTATATTTTTGTATGTGCTCATACATGCGTTTATGTCGGTATATTATCTGATGAGTGCCCTTGTTTTGTACAGATGAGGCTTTGGGAAACCGATCTAAATCGATTAGAAGTAACCCCTGCACATTTCTATGATGAATTTCCATCAAGGGTAACTGTTCTTTTCATATTCTCTTACTGCTTCTTAATGGTTACATGACAGAATTGCATTGGTCCAATTTGGGACTCTTCGATATATCTTTACGCTATCTATCCTACAAACATAGCGAGATAATATTGGTTGAAGATTTGAATTAATTTTCCCTCAATGTTGCAGGAGGTGTTTGAATCCGCTTGTGACTATGCAAGAGACAATGGTGGATTGCTTTGGGAAGACTCAAAGAGAATGCGCCTGGTTGTCAATGCAGAGGTGCATACGCATATGAGGGATTATCTTCGACGTCAAAAATAGTCCTTTTTTTTTTTTCCTCACCGCAATGCCACTAAAGAAGAACATTATTCATCGCTCTGCCATTGGTAAGATAATTATCTGCAAATATATTGTGGCAATGGAAATTTGCTGCTAAGAGCTGCGGTAGTGATGGCAACGTTGTGGTTGTGTAGCAAAGAAAGGAGAGGAAATGGAGACACCAATGTGAAAAGAGGCTTTTTTCTAAAGAGTCTATTTTTCAACACAAATCTTAATTTACGTTGATGTGGCATTATTTACATATAACATGGAAAAAAAAAAATTTAATGGTTAGAGGTGGATGTATTATATTACACGTTGTCACGTAATACAGTGTTGTGAAAAGTGTGAAGAATTGCGTCTTTTTAGCATTGTTCTTTTTAAAAAATGTTTTGAGAGGAAGTTTTTTCTTGTTCCTTGAGGTAGTAGCATTTCTTGTTATCTCCTAAACAAACCCAATTTCTTATTTCCCATAAAAATGTGAATCCTAAATTATCCAATGTATGAATAACATGTATCAAATGGAAAAATCTTTTTCTTTGAAAAAATCAAATTCAATTGTTTGCTCTTTTTTTTCTTATTTTCTTTAATTATTTGGAATTGGGTTACATTTACTTTGACAAATAAGGCTTTTTTTTTAATTTTTTGAATAAAGCGTTGTCTATGGGAAAGTAAGGTTTTCTTTAGTTGATGATTTGGATATTTAAAATGCATTTGATGGATTGAATCCAAAAATAAATATTAAAAAAAAAAAAAATCTTTTGGAATTATATCCTTGTTTTGCATCATGAAATCTTATACAGCCTTAAAAGAAATCTTATAAGCAATTAATTTGTGGCAAATGCAATACCAATGATCTAAAACATTAATCTATTTCTTTAAATTTGCAACTATTTTCGTTCTAAGATAAAAGTATAAAACTTAGAACCAATTTGGGCATCTGAGTCAAGTGATCAAATCCAGACGGGTTGATGATGGAGGTTGGGGAAATCGTAGAGCTAACACGCAATTCGAGGAAGCAGGAGAAGTTGGTAGAGGAGATGGTTCGGATAGAGAAAAAGCTGTTTCCGAAGCACGAATCGCTTGCGAGATCGTTTGAGGAAGAGCTGAGAAAGAAGAATTGTGGGTTACTATACTTGCAAATGGATGGTGAAGTTGGAGGTTATGTGATGTACACATGGCCATCTTCCTTGTTAGCTTCCATTACAAAACTTGCAGGTTCTTCACTCCCTTCAAATAACGTTCCATTTACTTACTAACTACTATCTCAAGATTTCTTTTGTTTTGTGAAAGATCCGCTGATTACGAAACAAGGTTTTGGGAAGAAACTTGGTTTTTTATTTTTATTTTTTTTTTGAAAAGAAATGGGTTCTTCAAAAATAAAAATAAAAAAAATGGGGTTTTAATTTCATAATTTTTTTAGGGGCAGCTAAATAAATCAGAAAAAAAAAAGTTATTTTCACAGATTCTATTCCTACTACAAAAATTTGAAAATGTTATCTTCTTACCACATTTAACTTTTCTAAATACTTGTTTCATAATTTTAAACAAATTTATCTTTTTCAATCTAACCCTATCCTATAAATTTCAAACATATTCCTAAAAATTATAAATCACTGCATTCAAAACCCTCAAAATCACTTACTTTCTTACTATCAACGCATCTACATTCAAAACTTTCAAAATCACTTACTTTCTTACTATCATCTCATCTATATTCAAAACCTTCAAAATCACTTACTTCCTTACTATTATCTCATTTTCAACAGATAATCGATGGTTTTAATGAATTTTGCATTATTTTTTTTTACATGAAAAGCGATTGCGATTTGAAGTTTCACAAATAAAAATTATTAAATCGATTAGAAATTTATTATTAACATGGTATGTTTGTGTTTTTGTTGGCAAAAAAGGTCTTCGAGTGTCTGAAAAAAGTATCAAAGGAAGAACTGGCCAGCGATCGGTTCGGACCTATAATATCGAATCGATTAGGATGGTTCGGTCGGAGACAACAGAACCGTACGTTTAGAATTCTGTTATCGCCGATCGAATTGTACAAAAAAAAAATTTAATGTATTTAAAACATAAAAAAAAAAAAAAAATGGATGGTTCGGTCGTACAAATCGAACCAATAGTTATAGGTTCGGTTCGTATGATCGAACGGATACATTTTGATTTGGTCACAAGACCAAACTCACGACAAAATCAAAAATAAAAATAAAAAATAGGATATTTTGGTATAATCACATGATGGTGTTATTAGAAATTAATATTGATAGTTTCTTGTGGTGTAAATAGTATTTTTTTTATGATTTGCCCTTTTTTTAAGACCTTGCCAAAAAAAAAAAAAAAAAAGGGTAATTGGTTATCAATGGGCCCTCAAGCATGAAAAAAATGTGAATTTTTTGTGAAAATTTGTCAATATGCTTCTCTTCTTTTCTTGTTGACAAGGGTCTTATCCTTACCAACAAAATAATGGTTAATCATGGATGTTAGTTCCTTATAGTCTTCTTGTGAGCTTGT
The DNA here is from genome assembly GCA_035771175.1 of Paratinospora sagittata. Lineage (NCBI taxonomy): Eukaryota > Viridiplantae > Streptophyta > Magnoliopsida > Ranunculales > Menispermaceae > Paratinospora > Paratinospora sagittata. The sequence continues at coordinate 26,180,499 of CM069612.1, read as the reverse complement.
GGCTCTTGTTGTAGAGCTTTGCTTTTTTATCCTCAGGCCTCTGTTCAGCTTATGTGTCCACCTTATCTCTGTAGCCACTATAAGGGCCACTAGCTCTCCATCCTTGCATGTTCTCTAAAATAATTTATGAAGTAGTTGGAAAGATGTAATTAAAAAATAAAGAATTACCTATTGTTAAAATAGTTCCATTTTGAATGGGTTCAAATAAAAAAAAGTCTTTTATAATGTGAAAATAAGATTGTACACACTATCTCTTTCCCTGAGCATGTAATGGTAAGAGTCTTTTGCAGCCTTTTGTAATGTAAAGATAAGATTGTGCACATTATCCCTTTCCCTACTCCCAGTAATGGTGAGTCTTATAAATTGAAACGCCTTTTCCTTTTAATTCAAATCGTGGTTTTCAAGTTTTTAGACTACGGTTTTTCAATGCCCGTGATATCTATGTATGTATGGCTTCTTGTTTCTTAGCATCGAATGTCTCGTTTGGACTTTTTTGTTTTGTTAAAGTGAAAGAGAAGTACCAGAGAGAAGGTCATGGAGAAGCACTACTTAGAGCAGCAATTCAGAAATGCAGGACAAGAAACATTCAGCGTGTCAACCTTCACGTAGACCCGGAAAGAGCTGCTGCGGTTAATCTATATCGTAAATTGGGGTTCCAAGTTGATGAACTGGTCGAGCAGTATTATTCCTCTGATAGAAATGCCTATAGAATGTACTTGGATTTCAGTGATTCTTGATAACATATTACTAAGTGAAAATTCTATAATTTATTAGAGAATCTACGTCATGTCTATTTGTGTTTATTTATTGGATGCATTTAAATAATTTCTTAAAACAACAGAAAACAATCAAATAATGGGCTATACTCAATATACTATTATATGATGGTTGAGATTTAAACTGGAGAAAAAAAAAATAAAATAGGCTGCGTTTGATTCGCAATCCGAAAATAAGAATACAATTCAAAAAGAGAAAATTTAAAACATTTTTTGAGAACAACCCGTTTTCTTAACAAAAAAATAAAAAATTGTTTTCGAAATTTTTTGAATCAAACAAGATTTTGGTTTTTTGACATTTTCGGATACAGAAAATTGTAATCGGATCATGAACCAAATGCCCTTGAATTTTCTAACCTGAGAAAAAAAAATTATTAAAAAAATAAAAAGCCTCGAGTATATAATAGATTTCCAAATGCAAAATGGTAGAGCACATAAAGCAAAGTCAAAAACTATAGTTAGATTGCAAATGTGACTCTTAACACAAAGGTTAGCAATGTGTCACATGTCATTGCCTGGAAGTAAAATAAAATGAGTGCAAAAGTATCAAAGGAACAAAGGAAAATCAAATGCTTATATATTTCTTAGCAATCACATATCAAATGGGAAAAAAATTGTGATTTCCCATCATTTTCTCAAGAAAGAAAGAAAGAAATTCTAACCCCCTCAATAAAATTACACACAACAGGAACTAAAACCACACTGGAGTAAACCTCCAAAAATCAAAGATGAAATTAACAAATAAATAGTCTACTCATCTTTCTTCGATGCCCCATAGCTTTTCGACACCTTTCTCTTCATACGGCTGTACGGTCCTACCGTTCGATCCATGATGTACATGTAAATAACCTGGCTCCACGACTTATACGACTTGAATCCCTCATAATACTCTGGCGCAATCTCCTTCACTTTATGGAGCTTGCTCCCTGGAATCCTTGGAAAATCATGGTGCTCATTGTGGTATCCAACACTCCATGTCAGTAGATTTAAAGGACCGTAATAAGAATATGTCTCTTGGTCAGGATTAAAAACATAGTGCTCCGAGATGAAGTGGCCGGCCATGGGGTGCATCCCACCCCCAACAAATGTAGAAAGGATCAAGTAAGCAAAAGACTTCCAACCACAGAAATAGACCATTGAAGCATCAACAGAAAGCTGGATGACCAAGTTTGTGAACTCCCAAAGTCCTGGGGGTTTCGGGTTGAGAAAGAGAGGCCTAAGTGCATAGAAGAAGAGCTGGAAGATGACCCATATTGATTTGGCGGGGATATTGGTAACAACATGGGCCTCAGTGTAGCTAGGGATGTCCATGTCGATGCCATCAACACCTTGGAAGCGATGATGCTCCAAGTGGTACTTTTGGAAGGTGACAGACATGGGAACACCGATAGGAAGATTAGCAAAGATCCCCAGCCAACGGTTGTAAACAGGAGTTGAGAACGCAAGGTTGTGGCTGAGCTCGTGGATGGCTAAGAATAGATTGTGGTTGAGGAAAGAGCCGAAGAAGTAAGCAACCATTAGTATCTTTAGCCAACCGGAATTGTGGAGTATGGTTGCAGTCCAGAGCTGTAGAAAAACCACCAGAGCAATCTGCAAAACAGAAGAACATGAGCTGATCATAAGTCGCGGTGTTTTGAAAAACTGATTCAAAAGCAATGCAAATGGACATATTTCATTTAGTAGAATCCTACATATTTCATTTAGTAGAATCCTCCACAACCCAATGTTTTAGGTCAAAACATTATTTCTAACGAGTGTTTCATACCAAATAAGTCGTGATGATGTTTGTCTATTAGATAATGGAACTAGAGTGGCAACTTCACATTTATGTTTTGATACATCAGAAACTCAACTTTTTCATAATCAGTTTATCTCAATCACTTCTAATAGCCTGCAAAACAGGAGTTCAGATGAGAAAGCACTTCTTTGCATATGATGAAATAAGTACATATCATTAGGTGTTTCGAAATCCAGGTTAAGTACAAAGTCTTACAATGTAGGCAAATATTCACTGCATAAGCACAAAAAACACTGCTGCAGACCAAAACAAAATGAATTGTTACAGACAGCAGCACACTAAAGCATGAAATTCAATGACTGGCAAATTAGAGAAATCAAGGACTTAAAAAGGAGTTGCTCCAAAAGTCAAATCAATGATAAGAATTAAGACCTATCAAAAAGATATCATACTTCAATTGGGAATTTGGAATATGCACGTAACAATGAATTTGCTCTTGAACTTTGTACAGGACAAGCAGAAAAGGAAGAATTTGAGCCTAAGCACTATGGAATCAAATAAAATCTGCAATGCATCAAATAAGAGAAGAAAAAAAATTTCAAGTTTCATTTATAGACAATGAGTAGAATCACAAATGAATATAAAGTAACTATGACAAGGAGAACCATTGACATAAACTTAAAGTGTATAAAGACATTAGAGGAAAAATATGAAGAAACAAGAAAACAAAGCAAAAGCCTAGACTAAGAGATAGACATTAATGTTAAAATGTTTTTTATTCAAAAGTAGGTACAAGTAACAACACAGCATAACACAATCGAAAGGCTCAACTCCATTAATTCAAAATATTGCTAAAAGGGTAGACAGATTTTCAGGGTTTAAGAAGAAGAGAAAGTATCAAAAAGAAAAAGCAACACTGTACAACCAAAAGCAGAGAGAGGAAACTTTGCCTTTATCCTCAAGTAGTAGTGTCGAAACACTCTCAAAGAGGTAACTAAAGGGAATCAATTCCAAAATTTTGAAAAATTCTTATTGACACAAAAAGCTACAGAAGATGATGGAGGGAGACGTAGGAAAAATTTGAATTCCAATTTCACCATTTTTGCAATGAGGGGACCCACATTAGATCTGGGCATTGATACAATTTGGAGATTGACCATTAAAATCACATTTCGAACTCGCATCTCCATATCTACAAAAGATTATAGAGATGAAATAATACCAGTAAATTAAACAATAAAGAAATTATGACCACAGGGGAAAAAAAAAATTCCAATGGGCACAGATTGAACAATGCAGTAAAACGACCGGTGAGCAGATTTTGTTCGAAGAAGGAAATCCATGGATGAAAAGGATAAATCAAACTTTAAATAAACAAGCAAGTAAGTGCTTCGATGTATATGGGTATGAGCCAAGTCTTCAATTCATTAAAAGTCCAATCTTTTGTCAATTAAAGCAAAACAATAAAACAAAAAATTGGGCCAATTCATTTCGATGTTATCATTTGAAATGCAAAACTAAAATTCTCCCAAAAAAAAACAAAAACAATTCCAAAAAAAACTACATTTCAATGAAAATAACACAGATAGTGATGTGAACACCATTGGGTTTGCCCGAATAGTAACAAAAAGTTGGATATTGACATTCATATAAACAATGCAGCTCAGATAACCAAAGAAACCCATTTCCACAGAAAAATAAATAAAAATAAAAAATTTTGACACACATTTGCAGATCTAAACTGGAGGAGAAGAACAAAACCCATTTCCATCATTCCCAAAAACAAATGAAAAAAAAATAATAAAAATAGGATTTTGAAGCAGAAGAATATATAAAAGCACATTTGAAGAGGAGAGAAACCTTGAGGAAAGCCCATGGATCAGGTCCAAAAAGGTCTCTTATTTGTGGGTACTTAGCGAGGATTTGTTTCCTGCGAGAAGCGTGAGGTTCGTCTGTATAAGACCAGAAGAAATCCGTCGCCATTATTCCTTCTTTCTCTTCCATTCCTACAGCTCCCATCTCTCCTTCTCTCTGCCGGCCCCTCCCAGCCCAGCCTCCCCCTCCACCTCTCCTTTCTCTCCCCTTCTTTACTATTATTATGAAATGTTTTACCACCCAAAAATTATATTTAAAACTGTACCTGATCTGTGGTATACGGTTTTCTTGATTTGGTGGCGTGGTATAAAAGAATGTATGTTAAATAAAAGTAATTTAAGTATAAAAAGAAAATATGTGAGAAGCCGTAGCAATTCAGGCTAATGAGCGACCCAAAATCATATGTCTATGCTGAAGTAATGTTTTTTTTTTTGGGTGATGTGGTACTGTTGGGTATTGTGACATAAACTCAACTTAGTTCTATCACATGAGATCCACTATATAACTGTGCTTCCTTCGCTTTGTTGTATCATAACATTAAGTATGAATACATTTTTGAATATATCATGGGTGGTGTTAGCATTTTGGTTACTGTGTCAGGCTCCATCGTCACATGCAATAGGAGGTCGAGGAGGAGGAGTTGACAGCTCAACTTTTGTTGGCTGGCTCCTCCCACATGCAAATGAGAGATAAGTGAGTCAAGTCACCCTTTTGTCTCCTGCCCCGTCCATCTTGCTTTACACCTGGTAAATTGGAAAGGCATTTCTAAAAGAAATTGGATTTATTTTCAAAAGTAATCAAACTAAATTAAGACCAAAAAAAAAAAATCATTATTGTTTAAAGAATAAGTCTAGCAATATTCAATCGTTCTATTGAATGAGCTAATTGAATCGACTATGAAATTGACATATATCCAAAAACAAGCGTTTATATTTCAAATATAAAAAGTTAAAAAGGGTTGGTGCATTTTTTTTATTTTTTTGTTTTTTTAGAATAAACAAGTATAACCTATATCCATTCCACTGTGAAAAATTTGAGTCACATAGTACCTAACTAATACCTGCATCAACAAAACTCGATCCGACGACATGGTAAAATTAGCCTACAGTTAATCCAAGTAGTCACTCTACGCCAATAAAAAAATTTACAAAGCTATGGTATCTACCCCTCTGAAATTTCGCATCAAACTTCTAATTTTGTATAATAGACTAGTCATTAGAACCAACGAACCAATGTCTTATTGGCTATTGGTGTTGGCGGTTGGTGCGTTTTCTTCAACTCTGTAGTCAAAACGTAACATAAAATCTTTTGTTTACCTTTTTCTATCAGTTTTCGCTGTATCCCTTGAGAATAGCTTTAAGACTCGCATTCTATTAATTTGACAAAGACTTGTTCTTTTCTTTTCCCGGGCTTCCAATTTCTGCTGCACATGCCGAGTACCTAATGCATTCGATGGGCATTTGGACCAGGTTTTTGCTGCAGACGCTGTGAATTTATCATCACAGCTGTGAATTTAGTGATAAGGGATGAATAGTGGCTAAATTATAGAGTCCATATAAATTTTGTAAGTCCGTCTTTTTCGAATTGAACGGTACTTTTCTCTTTCTCTCTGCCCAAAACAAATATATATATATATATATATATTAAGATAACCACATTGCGTTTCTTGTGATCGTACCTTTTATTTTAGTGAAAACCCACAATTTCTTTCTAATATTTTTTGAAAAAACTTCATATACAATCAATAATTTTTTTATTTTATTTTTTAAATCTAAGTATCGCCGTACCTATAGCCTACAAAGAAAGCACTTTTTAAAACTTTAAAAAATATTCTCATTGGAACCATACCTTAAAGGTACATAAGTAAATAAAAATTGAACACTAACTTTTTGATTACTTGCCCCGTCTACCCAACCATTTTTTTGTCACTCTGAATTGCACAGCATGCCCCCTATCCAGATGTGGGCATTCGCCCCGAAAGAGTACGCCCACACCTGAATATTAAAGATAAATGATCTAATCCATTACTAAAACCCTGTTAGGTATCGTAAATTCGACTAGATGTGACAATATTATGTGATACTATAACTAGATATTCATCCCGAAAAGGTGCGCCCACACCTGAATAAAAGACATGCTATGCAACCCAAAATGTAACAAAAAAACCTTATATATACCAACACCTCCTTCGTATATATAATCAATGATGAAATCAAAAGATAAAAACTAGTAACAAATGAAAATGCAAATCCAGTTTTTTTTTAATTTTAATATCATCATTTTGAATTCAATATATTAGCATTTTAAATTAAACTACTAGAACAATGCAGGTATAATTATCTTTTAATCTTTTAATTATTTTTTTTTGCATCCTTCTGTCATCAATTTCATACACCTTTCGCGTCATTCTTCTACGTTTCCCAACAACCAAAATTGTGGGAAGCAGCTCAACTTTCATCATCAACTGCAAAAGGATACCACCACCTTAGAAAAATTACTGATTATTGCAATTACTGGGTCATTGTTTTGCAATTTTCCTGTTCATACAAAGATAAAACTACTACACATACCTACCGTCTCTTGTTTTCACAAACTATCAAATCAAACAATCATATTAAGCCACTCTTATCTTAAAAACCACTTTCTTCTTCATATACATGTATATATATATATACACCAATGCACTGCATCTCCATGTATGAAAACAGATTCTTGGTTAGTATAAATCTCCGGTTGTCTGAAAAGAAATGAAGTTTGAAATAAACATAAATTGCTAGAACAGCAATTTCACAATATCAATCAATATTTTTCCAAACATTAATGGAAAAAATTCCAATCAATCAAAGGATTTGATCTGACTTTAAAACACAAGTAACAGTTGGACAAGGGTTGGTACATTTAAAACAGCTTCAAGATGAATATAATGCCAAAATCAGTTTCTGTTTTGTAAGCCCTTGTGGCTCATAGCTAGGTTAGTGCATCAAATAATAATGTGAATGCAGCAATCACCAAAATATGAGAAAAAACAACTAAGAAAATTTATTAGAGATTGATAGTCCAAGCAATGCAATGATATGCAATTATGCTTCCAGTTTCAAAGTGGAAACATTATAAAGCTAATTCAATCAAGTCAAATTTCCGCTGTTCTTGGGGGGTAAAAACAAAGGCTTACATTATCCATTTAGGGTGAAATGAAAAGGAGGATCTCCTTACACCTCTTCTTAGGGGACACTCTCAATCTGTACAACCATGTACACAGTTCCTAAACACAAATTTACAGACCCTTCCTTCCCACGTGGTTTCATTCGTCCACCTACACAATAACTCTATGCTGATCAGATAAGGATAGAAAACAGCCTCAATTAACTGAAGTAAATATTGGCTGTTAATAATCCAGAAGCAACTGCAGATTAGAAGATTTACGGGGCTACAGGATGGTTTGGTACGACATTGAACGTTATTTTACGTGAGAATCATAGGTGTCAAAAACAGAATCTGGGATGATCAGTGGTAACTTATCTATGTACATGAAAAGCCTCCTCAGGTTCTCCCTTGTCAGTGTTGCCACGTCCACTACATCCCTGCTGTCAGTAAAGACCCAGAGATCACCTGAATTCACTCTCTTAAGACTGTCCCTGCAGAAGGGACATGACTGTGATCTTGAATTCCTGAAACACAAGGGGCACCAATTTTCATTTTTTAAAACTTAAAAGAAATAGCAAATGTAATTAGCATTTCTTTTCACACAGCAAAGAGCATACAAATAATAGGGCTGGCACTAGTAGGGTTAGCACCAAGTCAGATGACCATAAACCTACACATTGCATGACGCATGCACATTTCCTAGATTGAACATTAAGCCCAATTGGACCATGTTGGGGCTTTACATGAGTTCCACATTTGACAAGGCCAATGTTCTACATATGCATTTGATGCCTTAGCAAGTACATGTACATGTACCTTAAGTAGAGAGAACACGGGGAACTCCCTCTTCCATGCATGCTTTTGATCATATACCAACTATTCACCAGATTTTAGCCTCTTTCAGATTAGCGAATCCTACATGAGAAATGAACTAAATAATGTCATGTCATCAAGACACGCCTAGAATCATGACAAAACTTACCCTGAACTCGTCATTAAAGAGGTTGGAAAAAAGGCAAATCAGAAAATGCCATTAACAATATGCAAAAAAGTTTTCAATTATTTTAACAGCCACATACATGAGACATTACAAACCCCTTTACAATGTATATAACCCACCAGACTAATAATCGACTTATCTACCTGGCTGAACAATGATGGTTTTTATAAAACCATCTCCCTACAGTCAGAAAGTATATAAAAGGATAACAACAATGTAAAACCTTATCTAAAGAAAACTCTTGGAAAGCAATTTAATCTGCCTTTGAATGCAAAGGGCAGGTAAAAGTTTGCAGTCAGTTTTCCAGAGTAGCTCTCTCCAGTCTCTACATATTTTTTGGCATAAGAAGATCCTCCTCCAATTTAATCTACTTCTTACTCCAAGAAAGTTTCTTAGCCAAGCTTCTATAATGCATAACATATTTTCCCTCGTTGATGATCTCTTCTGTATGATCCCTTGTTATTAGGTCATCAACAAAGGTGCATCATAACCAGCTTACCATGTCTAGACTCCAATACAAACATAAAGTTAAATATGTACTTCAGACTAAAAATTTATATCCATTTCTTGTACTATGAGTGTCATCCAAGTTTATAAAGGAACTTACTCAATTCACTAACCCATTTGGAGCTTTTAACTTCCAAAGCTCTCCAATTGCTTGCTTTATGTATAAATATAGGTTCACTTCTGCATGAAGGAATATGCCCTTTACATTTAACTGCAATAATCTCATTATCTTGATCGCTACCACTGCTACTAGAAAACTTACTGTTGTCACCTTCGTTGCTTGTTTGAAAGTTTCAGTTAGCATTTTACCTTGAATACTAATTTAAGGCTAACAAAGTCACTGAGAAACAAGCCAATATTTGCCCCTTTCAGAGCCATGAGGACAGATCTGGACTTGTGAAGCCACCAATGTTGACATCAGCTTTTTGTTTTTGCGCTTCAGTAGCAACCACCCGAAATCTGGTTTTGTTTTCAAAGCAGTAGTCTTCCCATAGATGGTGTTAATAACACAAAACTAACTCCAATGGAGCATTTCTTCAAGAAATTTTCAAAGAATGAGCTAGGAAGTGTTGCAGGGGTGGGTTCATAAGTGTAACAGCCCCCTGACATTTATAACAAATTGTCCACTTTGGGTAATCCACTCCTCATGGATTGCCTTGTCCATACATAAGACCCATCTAAACAACCCGTCTAGAAAACGACTCAAAGCCTGCCATGTAGAAGCCTACTAGCTTATATACGGCCTGCCCTCTCACGCAGCCTTCAAAGTGTCCCCATAATGGATGTTCATAAGTCCAAGGAAACTTTACATATTTAGCCAAACGAACGTCCTAGGCTCCCAATACACGAATGATGTGGGATATTTCCTCTAACTAGGTAAGTAGTGGGACTTTAATACATGATCACGAAGCTTACATTTCACTTTTCAAACCTTTGAGGTAGTTAAGTAGTTAGATTTGAAAACACGACTTCTAAGCTTGCATTTCACTTGTCAAATCTTTAAGCTAGTAAGGAGTCGGATTTGAAAACATGACCTCTAAGCTTACATTTCACTTGCCAAAGCATAAATATAATAATCCACATCACTCATGCAGCTGGATAAATATATAGAGTTGTCCTTGAATTGTGAATACCCATTTTGAAGCGACTTCGGAGGTGACGAGAAAGAGTATAGGCCATATGTACTAGCAAGCTTACACGTGACAGGCTTTGGGTCGCTTTCTATACGAGCTATTTATATAGTCCTCATGTGTGCACAAGAGCAAATTCATGATAGTAGGTCATCCAAAGCAAACAATTTGTTACAGATACCAAGAGGTTGTTACAATTGATATTGGAGGCTACTAGAGGTGTGCCAACAAGGATGTTGGTCCCCTAAGTAGGAATGGATGTATGAGCCCGTTTGGCACAACTTTTGAATAAGTGTTTTTCTGAGAAGTGTTGCTAGAGAGAACATTTTTTAAAAGCCGGTCTCACCCAACTTCTCCAAAAACAGAAAAAACTGCTTTTCCAGCAGAGTTTGGCCAAAAGCAGATGTTGCCAAGCGCCTCCAAAAGTTTTTTTGGTCCAAGACTCCAAAAACACTTTGCAAATACTCTAATAAACAGGGCCAATATCCCACATTGCTCATGTAGCGGGAGCATCACTTGGCTAGAAGTGTAAAGTAGTCTTGGAAATGTGACAACCCATTTTAGGGGTCAGCAAGCTTCAACATGATGCTTAAGTTGGTTGGTCAAATGAACCTCACAAACCTCACGTGTGTGCAAGGGAAAATCTGTGATGGTGGGTCACCTAAAGGCTAAAGCTAACAGTTTATTACAATTGTCAAGGAAATGTCACAATAAGTCAATTAATGAAACAATGAAAGCTCGTCAAGAAGAGTATCATAGACACAATTGATCAAGCTTGAAATACCAAGTCTTTCAATATAAGTTTAACTTGATTTTTTTTTCCATAACATCTATATAATGATATTGTTAAATAAACTTTGGGTTTTAACAATGGCATTTTGCCCCCCTCTTTTTTCTCTGCAAAAGAAAGTTGAAGTTAGCTCGATGACAGTATTATGCCATTTCTTTTTGCATTAATCTTTATAATGATACCAATTTCCACAAATTAAATGAGACAAAAAAAAGGAAAAAGCAGCAACCTAATATGTCAATTTTTCTTGACCTAAAAGTTGTGAGATGTTATACAAAATCGATTCAGTATTTTCACTATTTTGGAAAAATTAGTAAACAAGAGTCCTTGAAAACTACAACCTTAAGCTCTAAATCGTCCTAGACCTCTGGATCACGTGAAAAGGTAATTGTGCATAATCCAACAGCTTATAAAGTTGTATGGATTGTCAGAAGTGAGAAAGATTTGGAGTATTTATTCAATATAAATGACAAGAAGGTAAAATTTACAGTTAAGAGGATGTTCAAAATGGATCTGCTAAGCACAAGCAGTCATCTCCTCTGGAAACTGATCTCTCTAGCAGTGCATTGGACAAGCCAATTAGACAACCGAGTGATTATTCAAACACGAAGAGGAGAAGATAAACTTAAATTCTCTAAGAAAGGAAGGTTAGCAGGAATGACTTTTTAAAAATGGAATAATTTGTTCAGGAGTTAATTAATTTTCAACTCATCCCAGCATACTTAAGTCTTAGATATATATTAAACACTAACTTTATAAGCACGAATATCCCACTTGTAATTGGAGGGAGAGCAGGAGGCAGGGAATACCATTCACGATAGCACTTCATGCACATAGCATGGCTGCAATTTGGTAGCACAATCTTGCTGTTCATCTCCATGCAAATTCCACATTCATCTTCTCTTTCAAAATCCATCTCAGAAAATTGCTTACGTTCCTCGTCGTCTCTCCTTTTATACCTTTCAATGCATACTGCCTTCTGCTTTTTATCTTCCATATCAGTAATGCCACTTTGAAGTTGGAGTAAAGAGGGAAAAATAACAGCTGCCAACAAATAGCACAACAATAAGAAAAAAGAGGCAAAGATCTATGCAAATTCAATATCACTTCTGACTTCAAGCCAGAAATTTACCATAGAACTCTCTAATACTTGCTTTTCTTTCATGGGTTGACATGGTTGTCGTGCCATCAACATAAACCTATTATGGCATGGATATTTCTTGGTTAGCAAATTCCATAATTGAGAAACATATAAAACCCATAGCAACTTGTAAAGAACTGTAGAACAACCTTGTAAATTAGGATTCTAAGCAATCCAAGGGCTCCAGCAAGGTTGCAGTCTGTCCATTGCACAAGAAAAAGGAACAAGTGTGCCGCAGGGCTGTATGACATCCTCATCTGAAGGCAGGCTCCATCATAATCCCTTGGAAAATCCGATGCCCTATATCTTGCATTGTGTATTAGACTTTTGCACAGCAGGATAAAAATGAAATAGAAAGTCCACAGAGATTTAGCCATTAAAATAAGAAAATAAATTTAAAAAGTAAAATAAAAAAAGGAATATGGGAAACAGTTTTAATTAGTAAAATAACCAAAAAAAAAAATGAAAAGAATCAACATACGAAGATCTGACATTGCTCAGCCAAATTGGAATATTGTAGCTTCTTTATAGATACCAGTAATGAAGGTTTAAAAAGTTCAAAACATTATTGAGGTAGGTTGCATCAGTGAATCTCAAATTTTAATTTCTTTCAGGAAGTATACTTAAAGATGTATTAATTAAAAACATTGTACAATATCATATATTTCTTCACCTCAGCACAAGATATCATAATTCTCTATTACAAGCTGCTCATGATTAACATTAAGAAGCTAAATATTGTAGGATGTAAAACTAAAATGTAAAACTCAAAATAAAAACAGGTATGATATCTAAACGATTAACACTGCAACCTAATCCTCTCCATCACTCAGCTGAGAGGACATAAATTCCGGGTATTGTGCTCCTTTAAAATTAAACCTGACAAGTCTTATGAATGGTACCATCAATTACTTACATAAAACAACTCACAGCAGTTTTAAAACCTGAAAACAGAGCTTATATCGTTTTGGTTGTCTATTAACTTTTTTTTTCTTCGGCAACAGTTGGAAGTTGGAGCCTTTGAAGCAAAGAAAGTCATTCATCCTGAAGCAATGGCCTTATTCAAGGGTCTAGAAATAACCAAAAAGATTGGTTAAGCTATCGTGCCTCTCGTTGGGAAACCAGGGGGCCGGACCATTAAGATGGAAGCAAATCAAGCAGCTGACTTCTACACAAATTTCAACTGGACTTCTACAGAGATGACTTTCCTCCCACATCAAGTTCCCCACGAATTAGTTGTTGTCATTGATAGGAATGTCTTCAATATCCCGTATTATAGATTGTTTTCTTCCATTTTTCTCAATAAAATTATTTACTTAACCAAAAAATAAAAAATAAAAAAACTGAGTTTTTTTTTCCGATTTAGCTTGTGCGCATTGCACCTGCCTTCAGGCCCCAACTTTCACCCCATATAATAGCAACAAATAACGATAAAAACAAAAAGTAAGACCGCATACCACATTCTAATTAAGGTAAAAGGTTTGCCTACAAACTTCTGATACCTACATCATCAAAGTAGGCCTTGTTTTCTGGTGGGTTCACTGAAATTTTCCAGCTGCTGGAGATATATCATCTCACATTCCTACCTTGGTTACATTAAACCATGTTTATCCATGCAAACTAGGTGAATACCTTCCATCAATGTGGATTGTGGAAAACATTCAAAGGCCCACATTAGATGCCTAAGTACAAGTATTTCCAAGAGGAGGCACTGAGTTCTATGCATGCTTCAACTGGACAAGACTCCTATAAACTACAAACCTATCCTCTATGTTAACTTTGACAGAATAGATAGGTGTGAGACGAGGAATCAACACTAAACCAGTGAAAATCCAATGAACTGGACCTCTAAGCGAAATGAATATAAGAGTTCCATAGAAGTTTAGATTCAAAGTTCAATGTGCGTGTGCATGTAATATTAAAATAATCCTCAATCAGGTATTAAGTATTTTAGGGAAAAAGTGCCAAAATGGCATGAAACCAAACTAACCAATGTAACTCAAAACAAAAACTTTTTCACAAAACCAAGCTCACAGAGTCACATATTAACTATAACCCAGAAATTTAGAAAAACTAACATAAAATCAATGTAACTCAAAACAGATATAACATGTTAACTCAACTCAACTAAGCCTTTTACCACATGAATCAGCTTCCTCCACTCAAGGGTTAAATTGACAAATAACATATTAACTATAGCCAGAAATTTAGAAATGTTTATATTATAACATGGATTTATATTCTTAGCAGCCCATGAATTTAAGTTGCAGACTAACCATTACTTTCAGAAGGATCAGAAGAAAAGAGTTTTCTCTCCCAACCAGATATCACGGAAGAACACATTGCATTCAAGGAGCCATGCAACACTAAAATTATACCCAAAACCGCTACACCCAAAAGTAGTCCAAAGAGGGAAATTGCTAATAAAGTTTCCACCCAGAAACACCATCATCAACATGCTTAGAACAATATAACCAATCCGAAAACCCAAAAAAAAAAAAAAAAAAAAAAAAACGACAACCGCTAGCTTCTAACTACAACAATGAATTGTAAAAAATCATAAAAAAATAAATAAATAAATAACGAATCATCAACTGTAATCATCAATGTCCACTAGAACATGAAGAACAGAACAACCATAATGAGAAACAACCCAGAGACGCTAAATTTGTTACCAGAACACCAATTCTCCCCCTTTTTAATTACTTAAATAGAAATACAAAAAAGATAAAAAAAAAAAATTTAGAAAGAAAAAAAAAATGAGATATCTAATATATTGAACCAGGAAATACCATCGACTCGAGCATTAAATCCTAAAAAAGAAAAAAAGAAAAAAAAAACAAAGTAGCACCAAAATCGCAATTCCTAACAAAAAATCAAAAGAAGGCAAAAAAAATTATAAAAAAAAAAAACAAAACAAAAAAAACAAGAACTCTTTACTTACAAAGTATTGGCATGTTGAATATCAGCTTCGAGAACTTTCAGAGAATCCTTGAAAGACTTTCGCATGGAACCAAGGTACATCTCTCACTGTCGCAAACCCCGCCCACGATCAAACCCTAATTTTCTCTTCAACCCTTCTTCTTCTTCTTCTCCTTCTTCTTCACTCTCTCTTCTTCTTTTCTTCTTCTCTACTGGTTTCAACGCGCAGCCCCAGACCAGTACGAGACACGCTCTCCTCTACTGCCACGTGTCCACTATATAATAAGCGTCAAAAAAAAAAAAAAAAAATAGTGTGTCAAAACCAGCGTCGTCGGCTGGGGAGGTACGTGACGCTCTTATTTCCTGTATTTTTTTTATTTATTTTTTCATCGTTGAATCGCACTCAAGTAATGGTCTCTTCCATTTTATGATAAAATTAATTCACTTACAAAAAATTGTTTTACATATAAAAAGAATTTAAAATCCACGACCTCACTTCATAAAAATAGATGCCATGCCCTCCGTACCAAGCCAATATTGGTTATCCGCTGTCCTTTTCGGTGCCACCTTTCCTCGCCTTTCGGTAGCTTTGCCTACACGCACATATGGTGGAATATCCCAAGTTTGAGCTTTTAACCTTCTTTATTCAATTAATAACGAATATGCCACTGCTCTAAAATTTAAGCAAGTTAGGTTGTCGTCTTAAATGCTCTGTATACCCCAGACAATTACTTAGCCACTTTTATATTTTATTTATTTTTTAATTATTTATTCGTAATTAAAATTTATCAATTTGATTAATAATTATATGGTGGGTGTAAAGCCCAATAAATTTATTTCCTTGTCCATTAGATAACGTTAAGCATGTAATAATAAATAAAAAAATGTTTTATGTGGGTTAACTGTTAATATTATTTTTTAATATTAATATCTAATTTAATTAAATATTAAAAATATTATATAAGTATCAGCGTCGAGAAATAACATTGACATTTATCATATTTTTAGACAAAAATTATTTTATATTTATTAAGTGTCAATATTATTTTTTAATATACACTTTATTCTATTAAATGTTAAAAATGTTAAATAAGTATTACTGTCAAAAAATGACATTGACACCCAACGTATCTTTAACATTATTCATAATAAATTAAATATATTATTTACATATTATGTTTTTTAAAAATAAAATTAAAAAAATAGATTTCAATTGTTTGGTTAACTTTTGTGAAATTTTGTTATTTTCTTTGAGATATAAAAAGTAAGTCACTTTTTGTGGAATTGTTTTATCATTAAAAAAAATAAAGGATGAGAAGCAGAGCTCTATATATAATTATATATATATATATAAAGGTTGATTTATTTAGAACCGTTAGTTATTGCTTAATGCTGCTTTTTGTGAACAGCTGTTTCTCTCATTATAATATCATGAGTTGGTACTATACGGTGCATAAAAAACACATTAAAATTAGGTATTATGGTACCCTCTAACACTAATAAAACAGTGAACCATAATTAAAGAATATTAGCTAAATAAAATAAGTGAGAAGAAAGGAATTGCTACAAATGTTCTATGTTCTGCCAATTATTTAGCTAAGCATATTGATTTATTTTATACAATTTGGTATCCAACATGTGGGTCCTAAAATCATTAATATTTTACTTAGAAAAATGAAAGAAAGAAAGCTAAACCACCATTATTAGATCAATCAATTAAATCATCAGCTAGGGACATAATCAAATAATCTTGGGCAAGGGACTATGATTAAAATTGGGGTAAAAAACCATTTCTAATTAGTTTATCATATCAAGCACCAAATTGATGAACAACTTAGCATTTGATTATGGTGCCAAATTTTCAATGATATTAGAAAACCAAAATCCAAGGCACTACATCTTCCTAAAACTTCTTTGCAAGAAAAGCATTAGATCTCAAAACGGGGTATTCAGTCCTGACTATTCCTTATACCTTTAGTTGTTCGAACATAAGACACCCTCAGTGGCCAACGCTAATGAAGAGTCAAACTTGTGACTTAATTTCTTGAGACTTAAATCACTCGACTAATAGAACATTGGTTCATGTCGCAGACATGTTAATTGAATTGTAAAAAAGTCAATTAGAGGCTTTCAATAGTTTTGCTAGGTTATTAATTAAAATTGGAACATTTTGAGATAAAAATGATTTATTGTTTCTATTTGTTAAGATCATTATGGGGCTATAATATTTATTTAGAGCTAATTTCAAGTTAAAAAATATTATTATTATTATTATTATTATGGTGGTGGGTTTAGAAAATGATCTAGTTTGGTTAATTTGATCTAAAGATAACTTGCATTTAAGTCTTAAAGTTTTTTTTTTTTTTTTGAATACTCTTAAAGATATTATTAGCAATTAAAAAAAAATTTAAATGCGGAATTAATTCCTTACTTGGAAGGAAATATTTGTTAGACCTTTTTCGTAAATTCTCTTATGGTGCGAAGGGTGGAAACGTCACAAGAATATTTTATTTGTAGAAGTTTCCATGAAAGGACGAACGGGCTCAAATTCGCGTTATTAACCCCATCAATTAAGTAGTTTGGTAAAGTTCAAGTAAACATATCCAAACAATTTAATAAAAATTGCCCCTATTTTTATAAGTAAATATCATTGATGCCCTTCGTGGTTCAAAACAGCTGGTTTGGATGACAATAATACTTTCTTAAAAAAACATGTTGCGTAGGTTTTACTTGACTTGTATGTTCTGATCACAAAATTCATTTATTAGTTTAATGCACCTCTTTGATCAAACAAAAGGTCGGCTATTCACCAACCATCGGTTGATTTCGGTTGCCGCAGTGCAGTGGGACCCGATTACAAGTTTGAGTTTTCCTTTGCCAAATAGTTTAATGCACCTCACACCTTTACAAATTCTCGAGTCTTTTAAAATAATATTGTCTTGAAGAAGAGTAAAATACCACTGGATGCCGAAATTCTAGTGAACAAAAAAAAGGTTGGGTATTCCTAAGTATGTTTTAAATTAATAGCTATATATATATATATATGAATTTCACATTGGTTAAATAGTTTTTTATGATATAATTTCTATAAATCTCAATATAATTTCCTTGGCCCACTTTCGGGTCATAAGATGTACATGACCTGTGAGATTTCTTTCTTTTTCTTTTTTATTTATTTTTTAGCTAATTAAAAGATGTATACCCGTTGATGCGATAGACAGGCAAAAATATCTAAGAACGTGTGATCATTTGCATTATTTTTGCCGATGTAATAATACCCACAGCATATCATGATGAAAAGTCTATTCAGTACAAATAAAGTTCTACATTTTACTAACGGTTCAAATAAAAGATTCTCTAGCTCTCACGTTACCTCAATGTCCCACTCAAGATTTTGTGGGGATTAATAGGTTTGTAATAGCCCGATACCTCATGATTATTAGAAATGAATGTACTTTCTTTTTTAAATAATAATAATAAATCTTATGTACGGTGTGACACAATATAATTAAGAATTCGCTCTTATTAAAAATTCAATTTAATTTGTTTTCCAAAAAAAAGTAATAATAATTTTAAATTTTCACTGACTCTTTCATTTAAAAACAATATTTTATAATTTTTTTTAATTATTATTTTGGTGACACTTAAAAAGTGTCTTCATTCCCTTGAGATAAAAGACTATTTTTTTTGAACTTGAACATTACAGAGTCATTTGAGTTAGCACTCCGAACAGGAGCTGATAAATAGGAGCACGTCCAGACTCAAACTCGATATCTAAATCTCAATCCTACTTATATTCAGTTTTTCAACCAATGAGCTACTACCTGTTGATTTTTATAATTCTAAAAAACTTCAACTTTAACTTATAAAATTTATCTTACTCACAACATGATTATTAGTAATTATTTAATAATTAACAGAAATAATTAAAAATATATTAATTATTTGTGATATAATTATTGACTTAACCTTTAGAGAGCTGAGTATAAAAAGGAAACGTACTTGATTGAGACCTAATGTAGTTTAAAAAAGATCTTTTATTGAGTTTAATTATCAATAATCATTTTTAGTACGTACTTTTTTATTTTTACAAAAACCCTAACCTACCAGGTCCTACCTCATATATGTAAATAATACATTAACATGACATACCAATAAAAAATAATTAACTCTCCAAATTATAGAGTTGAAGAGGTAATAATAATAATTAACAGTAATTAATTCAATATATACACTGAAGGTGACCATGAATTGTCATCTTTAATTTAAGTTTAACCACCAAATTATGGAGGTGGGTCAGGCTCACGAGAAGAGAATGGTGGTTGCTGTCTATGCTCTCCAACTCGGACGCCAACATCCTCTCTACCACCAGCTACCTCGTGAGTGTTCTCACCGTAACTCCAATACTATTATATATCCATTTATTTAATTACAAAAATATATATAAAAAAATTATAACTATATATATATATATATATATCAATTTATATTTTAAAAGATTATTATTTACACACAATTTTAAAATTTAATTTTTAGCACATAACTTATTAAATACATTAGGCCGCGTTTGATTTAGGTTTGCGATATATATAGTTTTTCCTTTAACGTCGCTTGGGAAACGACATTTTGGATACTCTTGAATACATCAGTATATGATGGGAAGACATCCAAATATTAAATAATTATTATGCCCTTATTAATAATAAAAGTAATTGCTTTCAATAAACCGTTGAGGAAAACTTTAATTACAAGAGCATTTTGGACAGTGAAAAGGTTTCACCTTTATAATAGTGCATATATGTATAGAAAGATAATAACCTGTAACTTGTCATGAAAACCTATGTATGTATCGCATAAATATTGAATACTATTATTATTTTTGGCAGAGTAAATATTGAATATGATTCAATATTCTATATTATCAACATGATCGGTATTCATTGGATCATGTGCATCTATAGGCATATCACAGTGAATAATACTAGAAGAATGTAGTAGTAAATGCATTAGAAATACAAGTCTCTTGGGTCAATCTAATCAATGTGTAGATACCCACATGCATTATCCATATATGCATGCAGATGCATGTTGATTGAGAGGACGTGAGAGATCGACTTTTATCAAGTGTTTACTTTGCAATATATTTTAGAAATGTCAATAGATTAGCTTAAACTTTAAAATCGAACCTAACCAATATATTTGATTTAATTTTTTAATAAATTTAGTTTGATTCAAGTTTTTAAAAAATATAAATTAATAAATTTGGTTCAGATTATGGTTTGAGACTTTAAAAATTAATTTAAATCGAACTAAATTAATTTTAAAATTAAAATTATTAATATTTATAATTTTTTTTATAACATAAATATTCTCATTAAAAAATTATATAATAATCTTTATATAGTTAATATAGTTTTAAAATTTTTTAAAATATACATTAAAAAAGTTTAAAATTACATTATATACATACATATTAATTGATTGTTTTAATTTATTTAGTATACGTAAATGTAAAATTTTAAATTGATAAACTAAAACCGAACCAAATCAAATTACACGTGAAATGATCCATATCAGATAAATTATCACTATCATCTGGAAGAATACATGTGTTCTATCTTAACATATTTACATTCTAGCTAAATCATCGACTCGGATACCATTTGTTAAACATGTCTAGATGTCTTTAATTTAATCACCTTTTGACGGAAGTGCACGGAGAGTTTTTCTCCAATTATAAATTTATAAGCACAAAAATATATTTACTTTATAAAACTTAAATAAATAAAATCTTCATCTTAGAATAACAATATAGAAAATAATTTTTCACTTATTTGACGGATATACTTCAATGCTCATTAATTAATTAATTACTATATATATACTTTTGCCTATGATGAGGTGAGACATCATTTTTTTTCTCTTATCCTGTCATCCATTATCCTCATATTTTATTTTATATTCTGCTTTTTCTGGTGTTAGCAGAAGCTTGATGTTTTACAGGACGGTTCGTCCGTATCTGTACACCCGCCACTTTAATGAAGGCGATCGCGATGACTCAGTGCCGCGTGTCAAAGATTGACAGGAGCGCTGTGCCTATCCGTTCGGCGGCGGCGGACAATAGATAACGCCACGTTTATCAATCCGATTAATCGGATCAGGTTGGATTAAGTTTGGTTTACCCGTCAATCAGTCTTAGGTTGGGTTGTGTGTTAAAATATTTATAACATGATATATTTGAGTGAGTCAAATTTTTATAAAATATAATTAATCAAACTCGGCTTAACTTAAATTAATAAAAAAATAAAAAAATAAAAATTTTAAAAATAAAAATAAAACAAACTTTTTAAGGAATATTTTGGATAAAAACAATTATATTATTACAGTCTTATGGTTTTTTCAGTAATTAGAACAACATTTCTCCTTTCCATTTGACCATGACCAAGGTCATCAATTTAAGCTCATCTCACCTTGTTAGTTGGCATTCCTAGCTGCTCAACAATCTTATTCATCCATCCTTGCTCAATCACTTGGTGTACAGAGAACTTCATGTTATATCTAAAGAAAGGTTAATTAATAATAGCTTACATTAAATCCACCATAAATTGAGAATTATAAATTAGACAATGCTAAAAAATAATACTTATGTTAATAGCCTGATATAAGTTTACATTGTTGGGCCTCCTCTAATTAATTGTTAACTTAGATCAAATGGTATTGATCATCTCATATAGTAAAGGTTGGTCGACAATTGTATATCTTTCTTAATACATACATATATATAGACATACACACATATACATAAAAATTGCATGGGAATTCAAAGTTTTTTTTTTTTGAAACTGGGTATTCGGACTAGCTTACGCATACTTGACTAATTTTAAAAGGTACAAGTCCTTAGTCCGCAAAGGGATATTCCTAAAATTATGAAAAACTTTTTGTTCAGGTTCATAACATAAAGGGATATAAGTGAATGTGACTCAAACTCATAATCTCACAGTTACTTATTTTTTTACCCAATCACTTTATCAACGCCTGTTTAGTATTGACAGTCAAAGTTTTAATAAGTCCCCCAATCTTTCCCGATGGCATGATTTTTATGGGAAAGGTCACATGTTCTACATGAAATAATCAAAGTTGATGCAAGTTGTCCTAGACTTTTAATTAAATATCAAATACTAATAAAACAAGTTTGATAAGATTAGCGTAGTTGACTTGTAAGTTTGGCTTAAGAGTTAAAAATCATGGAAATTATGTCATTCTTCTTTAACTATTTTTAGACACGGTGGCTCATTTCTTTCCCCTTGATTGCAAAAATTATCATAATCTTTTCATTCTTTCTTTTTGGACGTAGTGATGAATATTATACCCTTATCCTCAGTTTGATATCATCACATGCGTGTGCCCCCACATGTAACTAATACCATTTTCTCAATCAAATGGAATCATTTGAAAATTGTTTAGTGGTTGGCTCATTTCTGCCCTATTATGAATATCTATCTTATATATTAAAAAAGGACTACAATTTTTATTTTATATTTTTTTCAGATCTTGTTCATCTTATTTCACTTCTTCTAATTTCTTTTTGAAAAATATTTTACAAACATAATTTATTAAAGTTGTTAGAGTGCCTCGAATCACATATTAATACGTAATTCAAGATAATCTAACAACTTCTAAGGACAATGTCAACAAAATGTATTAATCAAACATTTTTTTTTGAAAGAAAACAAACAGTTACAAGCTATGGATTACAACCCGGAGTATTCGAGACCCCCCACATATGGCTATTTCAGTTACACGCCCGCATTACGCAAATAAGATTGGCCTACGTCTTTGCAAAAATTCCAATTAATCTCTACCAACTTTGTGCTTCAGTTACACGCCCGCATTACACTGCAAAAATTTCAATTAATCTCCACCAACTTTGTGCTTCAGTTACACGCCCGCATTACACTGCAAAAATTTCAATTAATCTCTACAAACTTTGTGCTTTCGTAACTCGAACCTGGGACTGTTAATTCCTGGCACTAAATACCCTCCCCTAAGAGAACCAACCGCTCAGGAGCTCCATTGGCGTCAAACATTACCTTTTCTTTATCTTTCGATGTGGTTCTAATTTTTAAATGGAAAATGATTAAAAGACACATATTGTTGACACACTTTAATAATATTATAAAGTGAAAGTTGTTAAATCACCTCGAATCACGCAACATCGTCTTATATCTCGCAATCAACTCGTGATACAAAGTGTTGATACGTGATTCGAGGTGAATTTACAATGTTCACTTTCAATATCAACAAAGTATGTCAACGTGTCTTCCTGACATTATCCCTTACAATATATTAAATTAAATATGTCCAAAATCCTGAAGATTCTTCTCTTCAAAAACTATTATGGAAAGGCAAAGATGTCGAGATAGAATTGTGAGATATAATAAGAAAAAATTACAAGAACTGTGGAACAGTGTATAAATGTATTAAAAACATGACACCAATAATTTGTAAATGGTCGTTAAAAAATATAATAAATAATATACAATATTATATATTGAGTGATGCTACATTAACATCTAAAAGGTATAATGCCCAAAATATACATCACTTTATATACCATTGGATTACATCGAATTATGTGTTAGCACATGATTTGAGACAATCTAATAGTGTAAAATTATGATGTACATTTTAGGTGTACTTTTGGTCCTTTGGATGTTACTTTAGCATTTTTTATATATTTATATTCATATAAAGTTATATTAATATACATCCAAAGTGAGTATCAATTTTGTATGTATACCATGAGATTGCCTCAACTCATGTGTTGGTACATGATTCGAGGTAATCCAATGGTGTACAATAGTGATGTACACTTTAAGTGTACCTTTGGATGTTTCTTTTGTTAAAATTTTGGTTCGAATTCAAATAAAAAATGTCTAATTTGAATGTATGTCAAGAAAATATCCAAGTTGATTAGGAGTCTAATAATTAAAATAAAAAATATTAGTTTAGGTAAGTTTCTAATTTTGGAGGATTACCAATTATAATAGATGTCTAATTTTGGGTGTTTGGCAAATCTATTTCCTTCCTCTATTTTACTACAAGTCTAATTGAAATAGAGTTTTACGAAAATAAGATGTTTGACATGAGTTTTAAAAACTTAAAAAAAAAAAAAACTAACGGGGCTGTAGTTTAGTTGGTTTGGCAGTTGTTCCCTTTAAACAAGGTCGCGAGATCAAGCCCCCTTGCGTATGAAATTCCATCCAATTGGCAGACCTTTACCAGGGGTGGACAAAAAAAAAAAAAAAAAACTTAAAAAAAAAAATAGAGGTTTCAGCTTCTAATAAAGGGGTTTAACCTCTATTTTGGGTAGAGTATAATATTATTGAAAACTTCCAAAACCTCTGCGTGACTTTCTTTTCAAGTATTCTCTTTCATTGTCTTTTTTTCACTTTCGTTCCCAACTTAAGGTTAGATTCACGATTTATTTATTTATTTATTTATTTTTATTGAATTCTATGATTTGTTTATTTTGATTTATTATTTGTTTATATATATGATTCTTGTGACAATTTTTTTTATAAGAAGAATGAGTACTCGAAGAAAACATAACAAATACAAGAGAGAAATAACTTATTTATTATTTCTCAATAACAAAGATAATATTATAATCTTAAAAAAAAACTTATTTATTTTACTTACTTTTGTTATTCTCATATAAATAATACTTAATTAATTAATTAATTAAATTATTTATATAAATATAATAATATAATATTTGAGAAATGTTTAATTTAAGTTTTTGATATTTTATTGTAGATAATATAATAGTAAAAGATATTTTAATAAAATACATCAATATCCCTGAGAATTAAGCATTGGTTACCAACAAACTCTAAATCTAATTCAAAACTAAAATTAGATGTTAAAACATTGGTTACCAAACAATACATTTTAAATAAACTCTATTAAAATAAGCTCTTATTAAAATAAAGCTAAAAAAATTAGAGCTTATTCTTTAAGATTTGAGTTGTTAAACAGGGTGTTTGGTATAGGGTAATTTATGGGATAAAAATGAGAATTTTGAGGATTTTAATATTTATTTCACTATTTACACTTTTTTAGGAGTGAGAAAGTGATTATCAGGAAAGTAGGATTCTCGTCCAAAATAGAAAGTGATTCCCATAAAGATATAAGTATTCACTTTTTTGGAAACGTAATTATCGTCAAAAAGTTTTTATTTCTTTTTTAAAAAAAGGCAAAAAAGAAAAAAAACTCACAACAACCCAAAAAAATAAAATCTCTCCTTTATTTCACCTATGCTAATACTTTTAAATAATATGATAATTTTTTTATTAAAAATAATATGTTAATAAAATATATTGATTTTATTAACTTAATATTAGTAATAATACTTTTTATATTTTTTATGAAATATTAATTTTATTATTTTTAAAAAATAATTTTACTATTATTTTTCATCACAAATAATTTTATTATTTTAAATAAAAACTAATTTTACTATTTTGTAATTAAAATAAAGTTTATTGTTTTAATAAAAATACTTTATTATTTGAAAATTAGTTTTTATTCTAACTTTATATTTATAATAATAATTTTTATATTTTACAAAATATTCATTTTATTATTTTTAAAATTAATTTTATTATTATTTTTCATCACACTAATTTTATTATTTTTAATAAAAAATACTTTATTATTTGATTTTTTTTATTCTAACTTTCTATTGATAATAATAATTTTTATAATATATTCATTTTATTATTTTTTAAATAAATTTTATTATAACTTTCTATTAATAATAATAATTTATATTTTTTATGAAATATTCATTTTATTTTTGTAAATAATTTAATTATTATTTATCATTACAACTAATTTTATTATATTTAATAAAAAACCAATATTACTATTTTAATAAAAATTAACTTTATTATTTTGATAAAAAATAGTTTATTATTTGGAAATTATTTTTTTAATATGTTTAATCATGAATTTTCATTATTTATTATATTAATAAAAATTAGTTTTATTATTTTTAATAAAATTAATATTTTATAATAATGCTTATTTCATTATCTAAGATTTCGATGTGCTACCAAACACAGTAATGTGATATTTCAAAGAAAGTTGTGTAAGATTTTTATTTGTAACCCAACAGAGTAATATAACATTTCCATATCCAGATTCCTATCAATTACTTTTCTAGAAATCTGATTCTCATTCCCATTTAAAAATTACCACATATCAAAAGCACCGTTAATGTTTGAGTTGTATTATAAGTTTGTCTAATGTTTATTATGAATATAGGATGGTAGATCAAGTTGAAGTGTGGTAGAATGATTGAGTAATAAGGTATGAGTGACTGAGTGTGTGACAAGAGGTGAGTGCCGAAGGATGACTTTCTCATATTGTAATCTTCTCAGTATATTGTTTTCTCCAATTGTGAACGTAGACACTGATTGGTCGAATCACATCAAACTCCTACGTATTAGATCAATCGATTGAGGTTAAAAAACCCAACAACTTTAGCATTTTCCCAAAGGGCAAGGCTGCAAGCTAGTATATATTATTTTGCAAAAACATAATGACTTCAAGTAAAATTTTTGAGATATTTGGTAACACATAACCCAACAGCCAAAATGAGGTTCTCATCACCCAATATTTGGGATGTATATAAAAACCCTTAACATAGACCACAAAAATAGAACAAGCAATCAGTTGTATACTACTGCATAAGAAGCTACTTTTGTGATCTTTTGCGGGGGAGAGAGAGATGATCAATCAATCACTGGTCAAGATCCAAGGGCTTGAAATGCTTTCCATCTATAAGATAAGTCCCAATAGCAAGCCGAACTGCCCACACATCTTTAGGCTTTCTTGCAACAATTCTGTAAACATTTAATTGCACGTACAAGACAATATATATTGTGTTATAAACTTAAAATTTATAGGAAGAAGAAGAAAGAAGGAGAAAGAGATCGAAGAGGGATTAAGTCTACCTTCCAACATCACCAGGCTTAACTAAGCCTGTGTTGACCCGAAGACATGGAACAGAGGCTGCAGTCTTTATGGTCTTTGGAGCTTCAACAACGATGATCGCAGACCCTATTGCCAGTCTTGATGAAGAATCATCTGATCGACCAGCCTCTGATGATGAAGTAGTACTTGTTGATTCACACTTGGTGACCACTGATCTTCTTCTATCCGAGTTTCCATTCCCAATAATACTAATAATGTTCAGTTGCTGCAGTTTTGATTTGATTGCTAATTGCTAAATGGAAGTAGGGACTATAGAAGGAGAAAGGTAATTAAACAGCCATACTATTCAAGTAGTTCAACTTGAAGTGGCAGAGAACTCGGTGAAACAATCAAACACAATGCATTTAAACTGCACAAGAGTACTTACTCGCAAATGTTTTGATTGTAATCAGCTTGTATGCCTAAATTTCCACCGACATATTCAAAATTAACTGCCATTTTACATCATTTCCCTACTGGCCTTCATCAATTACTTTTAAGGTGTGTGTGGTCACTAAAAAAAAATTTCCTTGAGAAAATTTTTCATTAGTTGATGTGGTGAGTGGTGGGTGGTGTTAGATTTTTGGGTTAGCACTCCTCAACTTTTTTAATAGAAAGACACTTTTAATTGAATAAGATACAGAAATAGTAGAGAAGAGAAGGAAATGACTAGACTCACTGCAGAGGTCTGAAACGCAATGACGGAGAGAAGATCATCGGAGGATTTTCTGAAGGGAAGAGAATTGGAAGAGTTGCAAAGGCCAGAGAACTCTCCGAGTCCCTTGCCATTCACCTGCACACACACACACACACAGTACATATGTATATGCATATAAATTTGAAAAGAACGCACACAACATACTACACGTGTATGTATGTATGATAGAGGTAGATAGTAAGCAAACTTCACAATGAAAGCACAAGTAAAAGAGAGAAGTTGCATAGATGAAGAACCTGAAGAGATGGATTGGCCAGACAAAGAGTAGCCGAAGCCACAATACAGGAGAGAGTAGAGAGAAGTAGAGAATGGAAGAGGAGAAATGGGAGGGTATTGGGTGATAAAAAAAAGAAGAGATGGATTGATTTATGTTATGGATAGCCTCTCATCAATGAACGAATGGCTGTGTTTTCACACTCCGTCACTTCATATGCCTTCCCACCACACCACAATTAATTTCGTATTATTCTATTATTTAAACATTTCTTGGCAAAATATAGATATAGGAAGAATAAGAAAGAAGGAGAAACAGAGTGATTAACTGTTGGGATCGCATGACTAGAACTCTAATTGGTAAAAAGTTGGAGATTAATGAGTGAGTATTTTAATTACAATAGGTATTTGTGATAGGTTTCCGATCATAGTAGATGTCTAATTTTAGTGTTTGGTTTGTGTTATAAATCTGTCAAATTGTTTATTATAAATATGGGAAGGGCTGTTCAGATTGGAGTATAGTAGAGTAGTTGAGTAACGATTGATTCTCCTAGATGTAGGCATCGATTAGCCAAACTACGTGAAATGGATTGTATGATTGCTTGATAGATTGTTTGAACGTTTTCTTGACATATCTGATTGATTGGTTGGAACCCAACAGTAAGTACCTTCCAACATCACCTAGCTAATTAAGCTTGTGTTGACCTCATCGAGCACAAGTTGCATTATTCATGTTAATTATATTATTAAATATTTTAGTAGTCATTTTTTTATAATATTAAATAGTTTAATAATTATCACATACCAAAAGCACGTTAGTGTTTGGGTTGTATTACAAGTTTGTCTAATATTTATTATGAGTATAAGATGGGTAGATCAGGTTAAAGTGTGGTAGAATAATTGAATAATATGAGTGACTGAGTGTGTGATAAGAGGTGAGTGCCGAAAAATGACTTTCTCATATTGTAATCTTCACAATATATTGATTTCTCCAGTTGTGGACGTAGGCACTGATTGGTCGAACCACATCAAACTCCTGCATATTAGATAAGAGGTGAGGGCCGAAAGATGACTTTTTCATATTGTAATCTTCACAATATATTGATTTCTCCAATTGTGGACGTAGGCACTGATTGGTCAAACCACATCAAACTCCTGCGTATTAGATCGATCGATTGAGGTTAACAAACCCAACAATTAGATTGATAGAACGAGGTTAAAAAACCCAACAACTTTTCCATTTTCCCAAAGGACAAGGCTGCAAGCTAGTATATATTATTTTGCAAAAACATAATGACTTCAAGTAAAACTTTTCAGATATTTGGTAACACATAAGCCAAACAGCCAAAATGAGGTTATCATAGGCCAATATTTGGGATGTATATAAAAACCCTTAACATAGACCACAAAAATAGAACAAGCAATCAGTTGTATACTACTGCATAAGAAGCTACTTTTGTGATCTTTTGCAGGGGAGAGAGAAATGATCAATCAATCACTGGTCAAGATCCAAGGGCTTGAAATGCTTTCCATCTATAAGATAAGTTCCAATAGCAAGCCGAACTGCCCACACATCTTTAGGCTTTCTTGCAACAATTCGTATTATTCTATTATTTAAACATTTCTTGGCAAAATATAGATATAGGAAGAATAAGAAAGAAGGAGAAACAGAGTGATTAAATGTTGGGATTGCATGACTAGAACTCTAATCGGTAAAAAGTTGGAGATTAATGAGTGAGTATTTTAATTACAATAGGTATTTGTGATAGGTTTCCCATCATAGTAGATGTCTAATTTTAGTGTTTGGTTTGTATTATAAATCTGTCAAATTATTTATTATAAATATGGGAAGGGCTGTTCAGATTGAAGTATGGTAGAGTGGTTGGGTGATGAGTTAAGGGTTGTAACATTATAAGTAATTAAGTGTGTTATAAGAAGTGAATGCGGAAGGATACCTTAAATTATAATTTATTTAACTAAATATATTGATTCTCCACCTGTGGATGTAGGCATCTATTAGCCAAACTACGTGAAATGGATTGTACCATTGCTTGATAGATTGTTTGAACGTTTCCGTGACATATCTGATTGATTGATTGGGGTTAAAAAACCCAACAGTAAGTACCTTCCAACATCACCTAGCTAATTAAGCCTGTGTTGACCTCATTGAGCACAAGTTGCATTATTCATGTTAATTATATTATTAAATATTTTAGTAGTCATTTTTTTATAATATTAAATAGTTTAATAATAACAATAATTTATATTATTTATAAAACAAAAACTTTCTTTTTTGATAGTGTGATGCTTTTATTATAATCCTAATAATATTTTTTTTATCTATTAGAAATTTTGATGTCCAATTCATATTATAATCACGATATTTTGGGAACAATCAAATCTAACCAACCCACCTTTTTAATTTTACATTTTTTTCTATATTTATTTTTTTCGATAAAACTTAATCTTTTACATACCTTTAAAATAAAAATAAAATAAAAATAAATTATAAAATATAATTATCAATCATGTATAATGCAGACATGTTCACTAATAATAATAATAATAATACTTACTATTAAAATCATATTAAATTATTTAATTTTTGAATAATATTGAACTTTTAAAAACTTAATAATTTTAAATTATTATAATAACACACATTGTTTACATTAAAAGTGAAAGTTGTTAGATTGTTTTAAATTAGGTAATATCATCTCATATATGTGTTATAAGATATTTTACATAATTTGAAATAATCTAAAAACTCTCAATTACAATGTAAGTCAACAAAATGTGTGGATTAATCATTTTCCTAAACTTTTATCTAGCTCTGTGTGAAAGAGTGAATAAAATTTATTTTTTAATTCATTGCTTTCAACAATTTTCTTAGTTACCATATTTCATTTTATTTTTTTTCAAGCGGGAAGTGAATCGATCGATCTAAAAGCTGAAATTAACAGATAGTGCGAAGATGACATTTCACCGAGTCATGGATCTCTAAGCATCTGAAGCAAGAAAGAGAAGCAGAATCAGGAAATCATGGATCGGATCCTGAAAGCTGCGAGAACTTCCGGTTCTCTCAATCTCTCAAATCGATCTCTCAGGTGAGATTTTCTTTGTTCGATTGGATTTCTCGTACGAGCATCAAATTTTGCATCTGCTTGATCCTTTTAGTTCGTTTTCAACATACCAGAGTTCTACGGATTTCAGTTTGTAATAGAGAATCAATCTTGTCTCGATATTGCTGTTTCATGTTGAATGGTGATTCTAAGGTCTGTGATTTAAGTTTCTGCTGAAAATTTGGGGCTGATTTGTTGAAAAGATGAAAATTTCTTAACTTGGTGATATTTAGTAATGTACTAGTTCTCTTCCTAATTGTAGTCATTAAATTCTAGGAAATGTCAAGTAAGAAGCACGAAAAAGATAAAAAATTTCTTTAACTTTGTGATATATATTATTTCTCCTCCTAATTGTAGTTATTATGTTCTACGAAATGTCAAGTAAGAAGCAGGAAAAAGATAAAAATTTCTTAACTTACTGATATATACTATTTCTCCTCCAAATTCTAGTCATTATGTCCATGAAATGCCGAGTAAGAAGCAAGGAAAAAAAATAAAATAAAAATTTCTAATGTTTGTTATTTAGACTATTTCTCCTCCTCATTGTAGTCGACGAAATGTTGAGTAAGAAGCAGAAAAAGGATAAAAATTTCTTAAATTAGTGATATATATTTCTCCTCCTAATTGTAGTCATTATGTTCTATGAAATATTGAAATGTCCAGTAAGAAGCAGGAAAAAAGATAAAAACTTCTCAACTTGGTGATATATAATATTTCTCCTCCTATTTATAGTTTTTATGGTTACAAAATTCTCAAGTAAGAAGCAGGAAAAGGAGAAGAAAGCCTTATTTTTTCATGCAACGGATATAGAAGAAAGCTCCTAATGAGAAGAGTTATGGATGTTGACCCAGCAAATCTCCTCTCTTTAATGATTTTGTTTAGGGAAAATGGCATATAAATATAGGAGTGGGTTCATCAATATTTCACCTTTTTTTTTCAGGGAAGTTCCTAAAGAAGTTTATGGAAATTTTGATTTAGTAGGAGACGATGAAAAATGGTGGGAGGTAATTATTCTTAGTCTGTTGTATTATTTTGCCATTTCAAGATCCATGATTGTAGGCTTCTATCTCATCATCTAAAGTCCGTTTATGAAAAGGTTGTTCCACAATTTTGCAGACGGTGGAGCTACAAAAGCTTATTTTGGCTCATAATAACATTGAAGTATTAAAAGAAGATATTAAAAATTTATCTTTGCTGTCTGTTCTGAATATCAGTCATAACAAGCTTTCTCACCTGCCGGCTTCCATAGGAGAGTAAGTAATTGTTTCCTTCCTTTGCCTTGATTTGAATGAAGTTGTTATTGTTTTTCTGTTCTTGTATTTATGTTGATATTTGACCAGTTATACTCTTTTGACAGGCTTCACATGTTGAAATCACTAGATGTGTCATTTAACTCGATAGTCAATATACCTGAAGAGATCGGATCAATAACATCTCTTGTCAAGTAACTATTTTTCTTCCTTTTCTTTCAATCTTTGTTCTTTCATATATGTAGCTTTGGGAATTTGGATAGGACTTTGAAGGAAAACTTGGGACAATAATGAGTGATTGCAATTTTGAATGAGAGAGAGAGAGAGATTAGGATGATCAAGCAATCCCTGCTATTCTAGACAAACCTATGCCAATGCTAGATGCAACAAATCTATAATATCAAGCAGCTAGGAGCTATTGCATAAATGGCATTTTGCTGAAATTTAAGGAGATGGCATTAAATTGTAACCCAAAGGCAATTGACTATAATTAGGATTAAAGCATCAATTTTGGATGTTTGAGCCCAATGTCAGGGCTTGACTAAGGATAGGGGTAGAAACTGGTTGTTATGGTGGATGACACATGGCTACTGATCATTTGCTGTAGAGAATCACCTTGATTCCTGGGTTGAATATAAAAGAAGTGCAGCTTGGATATTTCATCGTAATGGATCTATTTTACTTTTCAATGTGACAGTGAACAAATTATTAGGATTTGAAATATCTAGAACAAAACTAAAATGTATATTTCAGTTATACTAAAGAAATACAGGAGGCACCAAAACTTCTGCATCTCATCATCCTTTTTAATAAGCATCTGATTTTTTCAGCCTTTATATTTACTGTTTGTTTGAGATGGTTGCAGGTTTGATTGCTCGAACAACCAACTTAGGGAAATTCCAAGCTCTCTTGGAAGATGCTTAGACTTGTCAGACCTTAAGGTACTACTTTGGTTTAATCAATTAGACGTGCAACTCTACCAATTCATTATCATCTCTATTATATGTCTAGCCACACAAACGTAAATAAATTTAATTTTCTTTTCAATGCAAAGTCTTTATATGACTTCTGCTCTTGTGTTTGTATGTTATAGATCCTAGATGGAATTGTCAAAGAGGAAGTAGCATATGTCCACAAAGTACTTAAAATGCATATATTGGGGTCACCATTATATAAGTTGAATATTTAATATTCCTTGTGCCAAAGATGATTTGATTGACTACACTCATCGAAAAATTGGAGGATTTATCAAGATCTTGGTATATAATCTAGAAGAACTCAAGTGCAAAGCTTAGGCATGCAAATGCTTCTTGAATATGGTTAGTAATACTTTCCTGATTCAACAAGGAAGATTCATCCTGTCCATCCATTCACTATGGTGTGCATTCTACTCACCATGCTAACACGGTCACTTATTGTCCTGGATTGTATCTTCCAAAGGGAACATCGACATAGACTGAATCTATTGTCTCCTCTCTCTCTTTAGTTTTTACTCTTGGTGCTTAGTTGTGGTCCTTGGTGAGGTTGAATTGTATTAGAAAAGACCGAAATATGAGCATAGGGAATGTATAGTCCAGAATATAAATGAAATTTCCAACTAGAAAGTAATGAAAAAGAAGACAATCCAACCAAACTCAAACAACATGTGAATAGCACAATAGAGTAACACTAAGGATCCTAACTTCACCTAAAAAAACCAAATACTTGACTAATATTGAAAGTAATGCCCTTCTGGAATAATACTAATTACCACAAAGTATAATTACCTTGCATGTCACAACTTCATTATTTTCTTTGTATGCGTACTTGGATGACAGGCTGGAAGACAGAGTCACACTACTCTGAAGTTTACAGGGGTATTTCCCCTAATAGCTAATCCTGGATGACCTTTAGAGCTGATAGAAAAATTCATTCTATAGGATCCCATTTTAGGCTTGATCCACTTGGTCAAACTAGGACTTGAAATATGTGCCACGCTAGCATAAACCATTGTTGTTAGAATCATGATCCGAATCAGTAAGTTGTAAGATTATTTATTCAATTCACCCCAAAACGATTTGAATCGATTCTTAAATTGCTTTACTTGTGAATCATAAGTGAACCGGTTGGAATTCTGAGTGAATTGGTCCACATCAGCAGTCAAGCAAACTAAATTGCCAATTGTATCGTAGAGAATTGGTTTGAATCGTTAATTAGCCTTAAAACACTAATGCCTTTATAACTCTATAAATACTTAATCTGCGCGGTACAATTCACATTTGTATTGGTGAATCTTACAATTCACCAATTTGAATTTTGGTTCGATTTATCAAACCTCAAAACGGTTCGGTGCTAATCATGATTCTGACAACAATGGTATGAATAATTAGATACTTAGTAACCTCAAGGGGTTGGTATGACCGTATGACGGCTAGGTTCCCACCTAAGGATGTGGGAGACCTCAGTCCAAATCTATCCTGAGGGCCACTGTCCATAGGTTTACCTAGAAAGTGTAGATAGGGACGATTGCACATGCCTTGAGGGATTAGTTTGGTACCCTAAGAGGCCTGAACACCCTCAACTAGCAACAATTGTAAGGGGAATACTGTTACCTTAAGATTGACACATTCAAATCTTGAAGCATATTTTAACCTTGCAATCTTCTAAACAACAACAGAATGGAGAATGGACAAAGTTGTAAACAGATGATCCAAAATGGTGAAAATGCAGTTATCGTGTATAAAATGAATGGCTGAGATTAATCTTCAAAAGACTAGCAATGATGAAAACAACTAGCTAATCATAAGGATCATCTTTGAGAATTTAGCAATTTGTGAGCCTTCCAAATTTATCTTAATCAAATTATCTTGTCTAACCTTTAACTTAAAAGAATTTGAATATGGTCTAAATAAAAAACTTCTGGAAGATTCTATAAATAAAATCAATATCTAGTTATTACTCCTATCCAACATTTCGAAAAGAAGAAATAGCAATTAGGAGGATGAATAGATTCATAGAATTATAAAAGTGCATATTTTTTCTACAAATCAAAATTAGTTTATTCCATACTGTTCCTATTTTTATTTATCTCAAAAATATGTGCCATTGCCAAATTCATGTGCATCACGGTTATAACATTTATTTTATACTAGTACTAGTTGAAAAAAATCAATGCAGTATGTCCAGATTTTTTATATTACCGAGATGCTAGATTTGGAGATCTATAGTATTGTTAATCATGCTTTTCACTCCTCAGGCATCCAACAATTGTATAACCAGATTGCCAAAAGATTTAGACAACTGTTCAAAATTGATGAAGTTGGATGTGGAGGTACTTGCTAGCTTCAGGCGTTTTTTGATGTCACAGTTGTTGCTCTTCTCCTTTTCATATATTTCGTATTTGTTTTTTTCAGTGCATTTTAGCATTTGACAGGTATCCTACATATGACAGGGAAACAAGCTAACAATCTTATGTGCGAATAATGCATTATCATGGACTATGCTTACAGAACTTAATGCCTGTAAGTGTGCCATACTTTTGCTATCAAGGATGTTAGTATAAGATTATAACTTCTATTTCTAAATCCTGAAGTTTTACCTTTGTTTGCCCTACAGCAAAAAATATGCTAGGCAGTATTCCAGAGAATATTGGCATCCTGACACAACTTATTCGGCTTGACTTTCATCAGAACCGTGAGTGGATTCAACTCCCACTTTTTATGTATTTAGGGGTTCCTTAGCTCCTTGCTTTGTTAAATTGAGCCTGAACTAGGCCTAATAGGTGCAGGAATATCCTCTATCCCACAGTCAATCATGGGTTGCTGTTCTCTCACTGAGTTTTATATGGGGTAATATATATTTTCTTTTTCCATTTATATAGCATGGAATTATGTAATCTATACAGCTTTTATAACTGGTTTCATTCATTACTTTCAATTTTAGAAACAATATGCTCTCTTCTTTACCGGCAGAGTTAGGGGCCCTCTCCAAGTTGGGGACATTAGATCTCCGTTCAAATCAGGTGGTTACTTTTTTCTTCTTCTTATTTATTTATTTATTTTTTATTCAAGTTTATTTAATTGGTTATTAAGTGGTTCAAAAACTATTTCTATATGAGGTTTATGTAGAATAGTTTTCTTTTGCTTTTTGTGCACTGTAAATTATCAACTGGCAAAGGAACCTCTAAACAAAAGTGTAGATACTGATTGTTCTAACACATGCAGTTGAAGGATTATCCTGTGGAGGCATGCAAATTGCATCTTTCAGTTCTGGATTTGTCAAATAATTCATTAACTGGTCTGCCTCCTGAAATTGGTAAGTTTACACATTAAGCTGGAGAAGGATCTGCTTTGTTGTAGCCGATGGTGATTTATATTTTATTCCAAAATTAGATCATAGGGGGCGAGAATAGTAAGCATATGCTCTCTTCTCATGACATTTTCAGCAGTAAATGATTGCTGCCTATGTTGTATGGTAGACCAAATTTGACCCCTTTGTTTTGATCCCTTGTTCGATGTTCCAAATAGAACCTTTCTTTTAATTTGGACTGTCTGAATTCTGAAAAGATTGTGTCAGTCAAGGGAACGAAGGGATATTATGCATCTTGATTGGCCTGGTTTACTTTATTGAGACTTCCAATAGTAGGCTCCTGTCTAAGTGTTGTTCCAAACCCCTGTATGTTTTGTGTAATTGTTATTAAAACTACTCTTACTTTACCAAGATATGTATCCCGTACTTGAATTGTATGGTAATTGCTGATATTTAAACTTAATGTAGCTAATCTTTGATTAAATAACTGCTGTATTAATTACTCTGCAGGCAATATGACGACTCTTAGAAAACTGTTGCTAACTGGCAATCCTTTGCGAACTCTTCGAAGGTTGAAAGTGCTGCCATATGTCCTTTACTGAAATTGTATTCTTGGTTCAGTTACTAGTTTGCCTAACATAAGTTTCTTATCAGCTCACTGGTGTCTGGGCCTACAACTACGTTGATGAAATATCTTCGAAGCAGACTTTCTGCTGATGGAGGTAACTCCTTTTGGATTTCTGGTGCTCAGTGTTGTGCTTTATATGTATATATGCTTGAAGAGTTATCAAGTTTCTGAAGATCCAGTTTTTCTTTGTTGTAATTCTATGACTAATTTTAAACTTGTCAATTACAAATTCAAATATGAACTACTAATATTCTATTGTTGCTATATAAATTTTATATAGTTGGTTTAATTTTAGTGATATATATATATATATATATATATAAAGTTTTTCATGTAGTTGGGAAAAGTCTTTGTTGAGTTGAGTTTAATATGTATAAAGTTTCTCATGTAGAGAGTGGATCTGCTTCTACCCCCACAAAAGAAGATCACATTTCAACAGCAGTTCGATCATCTCTTTCTTCCAAGGTTTGTTATTGTCACTGTATAGTCATATTACAGCTTATAATCATGGCGAAACCTGTTCTCTACATATAAGGGTAGGAGTTTTCCCATCCGTTGGTCCCAGATAGGCATCTCTTGTCTCAAATGTTGACCTCTTTTCTCATGGTCACATAACCAGGGGGAGAACTTGCAATTTATTCTCAATATGACCCAAGAATTGCAGTTGTCGGAGATTGTGATTGTTCAGTCAGAGGTTGATTTTCAGCATTGGAGCAGGGATTTGCTGAGTGGGATCATTGCGGCGCACCCAGCACATGACTAAAACTGGCTGTGTTCCCTTCTATGGTCCACCAATGGGGAGCTTAGATTTCTTCAATTGCATATATTTGGCATGTTTGACATTATTTGTTATTTATCTCTGTCAGGAACTTTGTTTGAGTGGATTGGGCTTGTGCGCTGTGCCTTCTGTAGTGTGGGAATCAGGAGAATTATTGAAAGTTGATCTTTCTAGGAACTCAATTCAAGAGCTACCACATGAGCTTTCCTCATGTGCTTCTCTGCAGGTAATTTCCTTCGTTTCATTTCCTTTTATCATAAAAATATAATGAACAGGGAAACATAAGAAGGTTGGGGAATTAAACTAGTGATGACGTTTGGCAATCAGCACAGGAAAAAAATAACAGCAAAACTCAATTCTTGTGTTTGCTGATGGAAAAATGAGGGGTGGCTTGAGATCTTTATTTCTTTCTTGTTTGGAACTCACCACTTATTGACTATTGCATTCTACCCTTTAAAAACTTTGTTCTTAAAACTCACAATGTCTAATGTACAATTTACAAATATAACCATGGAAGGCAACCTTTCCCAAGAATGGTGCTATGGGATTGTGCACTTTTATCTGAAATTTTTGTGGCTAAAATAACATTTATTTTATTCTCATCAAATTTGTAGCTGCTTCTTGGCTCCTTCTTGAAAAGTCCTTTAGTGGTTTTTTTCTTTCCTCTTTGCTCTAGTGTTACTCGAGGACCTCTTGTCCTCTTTTTGTACTGTTCCATATATTTTTAATGAATTGGCTTCTTTCTTATCCAAGAAAAAAAGTCAATCGGTTTGTTGTCTTTGAGCTTCATTCTTGGAATTAATGTGTGGCATCCATTTTTCGGAGGCTTTTTAACATTTTGACTTGTGAATAGGGACCGCATCTGTATTTGAACATGTCTGCTTTTATCTCAACATTTGTTTAAAATTTGCAGGCTTTGATTTTATCAGGCAATAGGATAGGAGAATGGCCAGGTTCAATTTTAAGATCACTTACTGATCTTCTGTGTTTGAAGCTGGACAATAATCACCTTGCTCAGGTACATTGCATATGATTTTAGAATCTTCCTTCTATTATCCAAGTTTTATTGAGACGTACTGCCTGAGAAATTCAATACTGGCATTGCTTCTTTTTAAGCCTTTGGTCTTAGTTTGAGGACCCGACCTTAAGATATTTGAATGGTTTTAATGAACTACACACTTACCACACATCTTTGGAATTTCAGAAGTTTGCTCAAGTTTGATCTTAGCTGAGTTGACTTGGTTAAGGCACAGGGTTCTAATTGCATAACATATACCTTTATCAGCATATTTGTAGAACCATCAATGACTTTGGAAATGAATTGAGAACCCTAACACTTAGAGCAATTAAAAAGCTCTTCTAGATTAACTACTATAAATTAGGTGGAGTCAATTTAAAACAAGGCATCAGAAAGTAAACCGAAAACCAAAATTTATTGTACTTCATGATTTTTGCTTGATCTTGGTGCTTTCATTGCTGCGTTTACTCTGACTATCTTTGTCTACTGAAACTTGCAGATTCCATCAGATGGGTTTGAAGGTCTCTCTAAACTCCAGATACTGGATTTGAGTGGTAATTTAGGATCATTGCCGAAACCTCCTTCACTTTCTTGCTTGCAGCAGTTGCGGGAGCTTTACTTGAGGTCTGAATCTACCAGAGATCAGTATCTTTGCTACTTTCTTTCTTGTATAATTTTACTCTACATAAAAGCTCATTTTGAATTTTGATTCTACACTCTACAGAAGGATGCAGCTACATGAAGTTCCTTCAGATATACTGAACCTAAAGAAGCTGCAAATTCTTGACTTGGGCCAAAATTCCCTTGTATCAATACCAGAGGTAAAATATATCCCAAATATAACAACGAGATTGTGATGGCAACTGAAAGCAAAAAAACTTATTTTCTCATAATGACTTGCAGGAACTTGGGAATCTCAGTTCTCTCACCGAGCTTGATCTGACTGATAACAACATTGCAGCACTTCCTCCAGAGCTGGTCAGGATGCATACTTATTTGGCTTTAAGTTTTGTTGCAATTCAGAATTTCAGAGGATGTTAATGATTTAGGTTTTTTATGACTTGATGCTGAATTAAAGTTCTAGAATAGTCTGTCATTGAAATATTGCCAATGTTCTTGAAGGGGTGTAGCGCTAAACTGCTAATCATCATGTTTGATTTTAGCATTTTACACATTTCTCTATTATAAAAGCAGAAGCTTTCTTGTGCAGGGTGTACTGGAATCAAGCCTGCAGGCCTTGAGACTTGATGGGAACCCATTGAGAAGGTATGCAATTATTTTTCACTTTCACAGTTTTACATTATTTTCAAGAAACAACAAGCTTGCCTTTTCTTCC
This sequence comes from Paratinospora sagittata, assembly GCA_035771175.1. Lineage (NCBI taxonomy): Eukaryota > Viridiplantae > Streptophyta > Magnoliopsida > Ranunculales > Menispermaceae > Paratinospora > Paratinospora sagittata. The sequence continues at coordinate 26,140,084 of CM069612.1, read as the reverse complement.
CTCAGTTTTACCTTTTTTATTTTCTCCTCTTATATGATTTGATTATTTCAATAATGGATAGACATTCCAGTGTTGAATAATATGTATTTTCTACTTGGAAATTTATCTGCTCTTTACTTAAATGATATGCTTTTTTTTTTTTTTTTTTTTTTATAACCGTGATATCCATCCCTATCGTCCGACTAATCTACGGGGCCACGTATCCACCCACCGACTGGGCACGGGGAAACTTCATATTAGTTTTACAAGCAGACATAATTCACACTTGAAACTCTTTTGCAGCATCCGGCGGGTTATTTTGGATCGAGGGACCAAAGCTGTTTTGAAATATTTGAAAGAAAAGATCCCAGAACCCTAGTTGAGCCACAGGTTCCTTTGATTATTTTCTTTCTTTATTGTTTTCCTTGTCTTCCTTGTATGGCTTTTAAGGTATTTGGATGTGTGTATTATTTTGAAGTATATGGTGCTATTGCTAGGAATCGATACCTTGTTTTGGTTGATGACTCGTGTCGAAAGTTGTATAAGGTTTGTTATTTAATTTTGTACCAATATGTGAATTGAAAACAGGAAAGAATGTTCAAATTCTTTAATAGACAATTGACCCTGTAGGAAAGAACTGAATTATGAGTGCATCCTCCCAACAGAATTCAAAATCCCAAACATTACTCGAAAATTCATTTAAATTTAATCATTCAAGTGTATTAAAGGTAATTTGGGTTTATAGAGTTACCAAATGCGACTTAAGGTTACATAGTAAACCTTAAACCTGCCCTTTTAACATATATATAACACGACCAAAAAAAAAAAAAAAAACAAACAGTAGCCATGACAAAAAATTGATTATAAATTGTTTAACAATAACTAGGGCATTAGTGAAGGGTCTATTTATTATGTAGTCCATGTTAATAACATACTAAGCATCAATTTTACTCTAGGACCTCTACTACGATTACACAAAATGTACTTCAGATTAAAACTTGCTTATATATTGAATACGACAAATATAAGGGTGACCCATACTTTTACAACTAACCTGAATTTTAAAACATATTATAAACTTATAAAATCTTTTTCTAAATTTTTTTTTTTCAAGCAGTGATGTCTTACACGCATCAACCACACACACGCATCAACCACACATCAGTCCAGAATAAATCAAGGAATTAATCTTGCTAATCCAAGGCTCAAACATCAAAACCATTGCCTCAGACAATATCTGTCACCCCTCATTCGAACCATTGGGCATTGACAAATTTTTTTCTATCTAAATTCATGATTTTTTTTTTTTTTTTTATATAATGTTAGTAGTTGGTTGAGAGGTCTTAACTTTATCATTATATCGCATTCTTAAAAGTATTAAACTCTTTCTTGACCCATTAATCTCCCTTATTCGGTGAAAGTTTTTAAATTCTAAAGTCACCTATTCACCAACGGCAACTCCTCTATGTTGGCCAATTTATGTTTCACATTCCACAAAACGTGTTCTTTTGATCAAACCACACACTCAAAACCTATTAATAATTGGGTTTATAGATTCTAACAACCATTAGAATTAGGTAAAGTAAATGCCTAATACTCGTGTTCTACACTACTGATCCATGTGTAGGTTAGATTTTTTTTGAAATACGTATATCATATATGATACAAGATAATCTAAGAAGTAATGTACAAAGAGAGTTTATGTAGAATGGCCAAAGAATACAACCCATGAATCCAACTCTGCCAGAAAAATAAAAAATACATACATAGAAGCAAACAAACAAACAAAATCCCATAGAAATCCCCAAACAACTCTACAAGACAAGCAATTATTCCCAAATTTCCCTTTCCTAGTCCACGGCTCTATAGGTCACAGTGCACACATATCAACAACAGACATTAAAAACAAAAAAAATGAAAAGAGAAAGGACCGTTTTCTTACTTAGGTATTGCTTGAGTCTGTTCCCGGAAAACCTTCAATACGTCGGAAAATGTGACGATTCCGGCCAAACTACCGTCATCTTCAACGACCCAGACGTAGTTAATCCGGTAAGCCAGAGCCTTCATCATCACAGCAACCAGCGAACTCTCAGGATGACAAACTATAGCCTCCGCAGTCCTCACCATTCTCGCAGAGAAGCTTCCAGATCTCCCAAACTTCCGTGATCGCGCATTGGATCGTAGCACAGAAGACGATTCCTCATCCGATGAAGAAGCGGACGAAGAAGGAATCGGAGAAGAGACCGGCAATTCACCTAATAACGCCAGCATTCCGTCCAAATTCCGATCTCTCAATCTCGATTTCACTTGCTGGAGAATGTAGTCCCGCGGACCACCGCAGTCGATGTACGTCATGAGCTCGACGGCTGAGAGAACGGTGATCGCGGCTGCGACGGTCTCGTCGCAGCTTGCGAGCGTTAGCGGAGAGATTTCTCCGATTATCGTACCGTCGTCGTCGATCACGGCGACAGAGATTTGGTGGATTAGAGCGCGTGAGATGGCGTCGATTGCAGAGGAAGCTGGATCGGTGTATGCGATGGATAAGATGTCGGTGTTGATGATGCCTAGGGATTTGATGGAGAGAGCTGGGAGAGGAGAGAAGAAGCCGATGGAGCTCAGGAGGTAGCGAACTATGTCTTCTTGTGTGAGCCAGCAGAACTCTCGGCCGTTGTGGATGCTGGAGCAGATCGAAGAAGACTTTTGGGCGAGTTTTTTCTTTGGTTTGTTGATGTTGCTGCTGGTTTGGATCGGAACTACGAGGTTCTGAACGCCTTCAAGGATGAGATTGATAGCTTCTAACAAGCTGAAACAGAGCAAGATTGATTCCAAGAAAGAGAATCAAGATCGGGATTATTTGAAAGGTGAGGCAAGCTACAGTGAGATCAAAATTATAAATATAGATTGATTATTTAATTATTTTAGCCAGGAAAGATTGGAAAGAGGCAAGGAAAAGAAAAAGGAAAAGTTCTACTTCAATTCTTTTGATCTCCTTTTGTAACTGCAAGAAAGTGAAATCACACTACAGAAGTATCTCAAAAGAAAAACTGATCATTCAACTTGAAAAGCAAATATTGGAATTATGTAGTTGGAAAAGAAGGCTTTGTTGACTTGAAAAGCAAAGGTTAGATCGCTTAACAAAACAACAGACAAGAAAATGCAGATCAGAATCAAGAAGTTCATTCGCCATAGAAAATTCAAGGCAATGATCAGAGAAGAGCACTTCACAAGATCACATTTGAACTCCAAGACTAGAAATCACGAGCACTCTAGCAAATCCAGCACTCAAAAGTAACAGATATCTTCGAACCAATCAAAGATTCACACAAAAAGCATCATCCAAACGATAAATAACCAAATCAAACACGCAAGAATCCTCGAAACTACACAAACCTCGAATGCGGATCTAAATGCCGAACAAGTCCAGAATCCTTGGGAAGAATCACAGAAACAGGAGAACTCAGTGCCGCAGAAGAAGGACAAGACAGATTCTCCTCACGGCAGAGATAACAAACGACATCGACCATACAGATCTTCCCGACGCACCTACATTCCTCAACAACACCACCATTACTCTCCGAACACGACGACGAATGATCGCAACTCCAAACACTAACAAAGCTCTCTTCCGATTCTTTCAGAGCCGAGATCACGTCGGCGACGGTCGCAGAGACGACGGAGAGCGACCTCAACGCCGGCTTTCCGAGACAGAGTTCCAATACATCACAAGCCAATAAACTCACTGCCATGCAAGAGAAGAAGATCTCTAGGAAACCCTAGAAAAAGTTGCAGAACAACAATGGCTTCTCAAAGAAGAAGATGAAGATGAAGATGAGGTGGCAGTCGGTGGCTCAGTCGGACGATTTCGTATGGGTGTGGCTGAGGAGTAGAATAGTAGTATAGGAGTTGCTCTGCTTAGTATTTATAGCGTGTTGCAGGTGTGGTTATGAAAGCAGGTGTGGCCCATGACAAAGATTTTATTGTTAGGGAACCTAATGCCAAGCCCATAATTAGGTAATTTTTATAAAAATATATTTTTTTTCTTTTAAAAAATCTGGTTTAGATTTGAGTTATTAATTTTTTAATTTATTGTTCTAGAAATAAATGGAGATAGAGATGTTATTTATTTTTTATAGGTGTTTTGTAAATGCATGGAATTTTTGCCCATGAAAATCAAGTTTAAATTTATGGTGTCTTAAATTAAATGTTAAGTCCAGCTTGAAAAGAAAATACTTTAGAAATACACATGACAAATATATTTTATTGACATTGCTTTGAATCATGCATTAAAGACGATCCAATAACTCTTAGTGGTAATGTTAACAAAATACATTTGTCAAGTGTGTTAGTTAGACATTACTCGAAAAAAAAAAAAAGTATAGGAGACCTCTTTAAATTGGGCTAAAATAGTGGTAATGTTAATAAATAACATCTCCATCTCCATTTATTTCTAGAACAATAAATTAAAAAATTAATGACTCAAATCTAAACCAGATTTTTTAAAAGAAAAAAAATATATTTTTATAAAAATTACCTAATTATGGGCTTGGCATTAGGTTCCCTAACAATAAAATCTTTGTCATGGGCCACACCTGCTTTCATAACCACACCTGCAACACGCTATAAATACTAAGCAGAGCAACTCCTATACTACTATTCTACTCCTCAGCCACACCCATACGAAATCGTCCGACTGAGCCACCGACTGCCACCTCATCTTCATCTTCATCTTCTTCTTTGAGAAGCCATTGTTGTTCTGCAACTTTTTCTAGGGTTTCCTAGAGATCTTCTTCTCTTGCATGGCAGTGAGTTTATTGGCTTGTGATGTATTGGAACTCTGTCTCGGAAAGCCGGCGTTGAGGTCGCTCTCCGTCGTCTCTGCGACCGTCGCCGACGTGATCTCGGCTCTGAAAGAATCGGAAGAGAGCTTTGTTAGTGTTTGGAGTTGCGATCATTCGTCGTCGTGTTCGGAGAGTAATGGTGGTGTTGTTGAGGAATGTAGGTGCGTCGGGAAGATCTGTATGGTCGATGTCGTTTGTTATCTCTGCCGTGAGGAGAATCTGTCTTGTCCTTCTTCTGCGGTACTGAGTTCTCCTGTTTCTGTGATTCTTCCCAAGGATTCTGGACTTGTTCGGCATTTAGATCCGCATTCGAGGTTTGTGTAGTTTCGAGGATTCTTGCGTGTTTGATTTGGTTATTTATCGTTTGGATGATGCTTTTTGTGTGAATCTTTGATTGGTTCGAAGATATCTGTTACTTTTGAGTGCTGGATTTGCTAGAGTGCTCGTGATTTCTAGTCTTGGAGTTCAAATGTGATCTTGTGAAGTGCTCTTCTCTGATCATTGCCTTGAATTTTCTATGGCGAATGAACTTCTTGATTCTGATCTGCATTTTCTTGTCTGTTGTTTTGTTAAGCGATCTAACCTTTGCTTTTCAAGTCAACAAAGCCTTCTTTTCCAACTACATAATTCCAATATTTGCTTTTCAAGTTGAATGATCAGTTTTTCTTTTGAGATACTTCTGTAGTGTGATTTCACTTTCTTGCAGTTACAAAAGGAGATCAAAAGAATTGAAGTAGAACTTTTCCTTTTTCTTTTCCTTGCCTCTTTCCAATCTTTCCTGGCTAAAATACTTAAATAATCAATCTATATTTATAATTTTGATCTCACTGTAGCTTGCCTCACCTTTCAAATAATCCCGATCTTGATTCTCTTTCTTGGAATCAATCTTGCTCTGTTTCAGCTTGTTAGAAGCTATCAATCTCATCCTTGAAGGCGTTCAGAACCTCGTAGTTCCGATCCAAACCAGCAGCAACATCAACAAACCAAAGAAAAAACTCGCCCAAAAGTCTTCTTCGATCTGCTCCAGCATCCACAACGGCCGAGAGTTCTGCTGGCTCACACAAGAAGACATAGTTCGCTACCTCCTGAGCTCCATCGGCTTCTTCTCTCCTCTCCCAGCTCTCTCCATCAAATCCCTAGGCATCATCAACACCGACATCTTATCCATCGCATACACCGATCCAGCTTCCTCTGCAATCGACGCCATCTCACGCGCTCTAATCCACCAAATCTCTGTCGCCGTGATCGACGACGACGGTACGATAATCGGAGAAATCTCTCCGCTAACGCTCGCAAGCTGCGACGAGACCGTCGCAGCCGCGATCACCGTTCTCTCAGCCGTCGAGCTCATGACGTACATCGACTGCGGTGGTCCGCGGGACTACATTCTCCAGCAAGTGAAATCGAGATTGAGAGATCGGAATTTGGACGGAATGCTGGCGTTATTAGGTGAATTGCCGGTCTCTTCTCCGATTCCTTCTTCGTCCGCTTCTTCATCGGATGAGGAATCGTCTTCTGTGCTACGATCCAATGCGCGATCACGAAAGTTTGGGAGATCTGGAAGCTTCTCTGCGAGAATGGTGAGGACTGCGGAGGCTATAGTTTGCCATCCTGAGAGTTCGCTGGTTGCTGTGATGATGAAGGCTCTGGCTTACTGGATTAACTACGTCTGGGTCGTTGAAGATGACGGTAGTTTGGCCGGAATCGTCACATTTTCCGACGTATTGAAGGTTTTCCGGGAACAGACTCAAGCAATACCTAAGTAAGAAAACGGTCCTTTCTCTTTTCATTTTTTTTGTTTTAATGTCTGTTGTTGATATGTGTGCACTGACCTATAGAGCTGTGGACTAGGAAAGGGAAATTTGGGAATAATTGCTTGTCTTGTAGAGTTGTTTGGGGATTTCTATGGGATTTTGTTTGTTTGTTTGCTTCTATGTATGCATTTTTTATTTTTCTGGCAGAGTTGGATTCATGGGTTGTATTCTTTGGCCATTCTACATAAACTCTCTTTGTACATTACTTCTTAGATTATCTTGTATCATATATGATATACGTATTTCGAAAAAAATCTAACCTACACATGGATCAGTAGTGTACAACACGAGTACAAAAGGCATTTACTTTACCTAATTCTAATGGTTGTTAGAATCTATAAACCCAATTATTAATAGGTTTTGAGTGTGTGGTTTGATCAAAAGAACACGTTTTGTGGAATGTGAAACATAAATTGGCCAACATAGAGGAGTTGCCGTTGGTGAAGAGGTGACTTTAGAATTTAAAAACTTTCACCGAATAAGGGAGATTAATGGGTCAAGAAAGAGTTTAATACTTTTAAGAATGCGATATAATGATAAAGTTAAGACCTCTCAACCAACTACTAACATTATATATAAAAAAAAAATCATGAATTTAGATAGAAAAAAATTTGTCAATGCCCAATGGTTCGAATGAGGGGTGACAGATATTGTCTGAGGCAATGGTTTTGATGTTTGAGCCTTGGATTAGCAAGATTAATTCCTTGATTTATTCTGGACTGATGTGTGGTTGATGCGTGTAAGACATCACTGCTTGAAAAAAAAAATTTAGAAAAAGATTTTATAAGTTTATAATATGTTTTAAAATTCAGGTTAGTTGTAAAAGTATGGGTCACCCTTATATTTGTCGTATTCAATATATAAGCAAGTTCTAATTTGAAGTACATTTTGTGTATTAAGTAATAGACTCGGGAAATACCAATTTGATAAGGGTGACAAGGAGATTTATTTAGAACTCCTGATTCATCAAAAGTAACATCTCTGCTGATGATAGACTTCTTTGATTCAGGACACCAGATCTTGAACCCCTTCACACCTTTATCAAAACCCAAGAAAATACCTTTCTTGGCTCTAGGATCCAACTTGTCTTCCCTGACATGAAAGAAAGCAGAACAACCAAATACATGTAATGAATCATAATCATGTGCAGGTTTACCTGACCAAACCTCAATAGGTGTTTTCTTGTCAAGTGCAGCTAATGGTAGTCTGTTGACCAGATGACATGCATAGCGAAGTGCTTTTGCCCAAAACTGTTTGCCTAACTCAGCATTAGACAACATACATCGAACTTTCTCTAGTAAAGTACGATGCATACGCTCAGCAACTCCATTCTGTTGTGGTGTATTTCGAACTGTGAAGTGTCTGACAATTCCTTCATCCTGGCATACCTTCATAAATGGATCTGAAGTATATTCTCCAAGATTATCTGATCTAAGCATTTTAATTTTCCTGCCAGTCTGATTCTCAATCATTTTCTTCCATGATAAGAAGTGTTCCAAAACTTCACTTTCTGACGCATTGTATACACCCAAACTCTCTGAGAGTAGTCATCAACAAATGAAACAAAATAATGCTTACCTCCCAAAGATGCCACTTTGGTAGGTCCCCAAACATCTGTGTGAACATAATCAAGTATACCTTGAGTACAGTGAATAGCTGTACCAAACTTGACTCAAGTCTGTTTTCCCAAAACACAATGTTCACAAAATTTCAATTTGCAAATTTTAGCACCTTTCAACAAATCTTGTTTAACCAGTGCGTGCAAAGATTTCTCACCAGCATGTCCAAGTCGCATGTGCCATAACTCAGTAGTATCATCTGTAGATACATATGCAACTGTGCTCGCTCTACCCATAACTGTACTACCCTGCAAAAAATACAAGTTATTTCTTCTTGTACCTTTCATCACTATCAATGCTCCCAAAACAATCTTCAAAATACCGTCTTCAATTATGATCTTGAAGCCTTTTGATTCTAATGCACCCAAAGAAATTAGATTCTTCTTCAAGTCTGGTACATACCGAACTTCCTTCAAATCCCTGATTGTTCCATCATATAATTTCAATTGTACTGTACCTATCCCTTTTGTCTCACATATATCATTATTACCCATAAAAACAGATCCACCGACGAATTCATCGAGAGTAGAAAAATATTCTCTATTTGGACACATATGATAGGTGCAACCTGAATCCAAAAATCCAATCCTCAGATTGACATACCAAAGATGAACAAACCAGTGAAATATCTGAATCTGAATCCTTCACTTGTGCAATATTTGAAGTAACTCTGTTCTGATTTTTATTCTCCAATTTCGGACAGTCTTTCTTCCAATGCCCCGTCTCGTAGCAATATCCACATTCATTCTTTGCAGGAATTCTTCTTTCTAATGATTTCCCTCTCGACTTAGATCGAGATTTTCTATCTTGCTTTCCTTGCTTCTGTTCAGATCTGCCCCTTATTACCAAAGCTGACGAAGTCTCCTTGCTGTCATGTTTATCCTTTTTACGATACATGTGGTTAATCAAAGCAAAAGATACTTCATCATAATTAATTGCTTTCTTTCCATGTAATAAAGTAGTAGAAAAATGTTCATATTCATCGGGTAATGAATTCAGTAAAAGAACACCCTTATCCTCATCAGAAATAGTAACATCCAAATTTAATAAATCAACAAGTAATTGATTAAATTCTTCCAAATGTTCAGTCATGGAATTACCTGGTTTGTAGTCAAACCTGTAGAGTTTTTTCTTCAAATAAATTCGATTTTCAATGCACTTGGTCATGTACTTATCTTCCAATTTCTGCCAAAGTTCCTTAGCCTCAGTTATTTTCATAACAGAATACTTTTGTTCCTTCGCCAAACATAATCTTATGGTACCACAAGCTTGACGATTAATTTTCTTCAAAGTCTTCTCATCCATATCAACAGGTTTTTCTTCCAAAGCAACGTCTAAATCTTGTTGGGCTAAGACATCAAGAACTTCACATTGCCACATTCCAAAATTGTTCTTGCTATTAAATTTCTCAACTTCAAATTTCGCATTCGAGACTTTCGAAGAACTTTCCATCACGGCGATACAACCCGTCGTCAAGAACGTTCTTCTTCTTCAAATCGTTCTTCGAATCCAATTTCAGAACCCAAGGCTCTGATACCAATTTGTTGTGCGCAGCGGAATCGAATATCAAACCAATCGAATGCAAAAGTAAATAATGGAAACAAGAACACAAAGATTTACGTGGTTCGGCGAAACTCCGCCTACTCCACGGGAGATGAGAATCACTAATTGGAGAATTCCAAAAGGAGAGTACAAAATATGTTTTAAAACTCTCATACCCTCAAAATACAGTACTAGGGTATTTATAATAATGAGAGGTTTGGTTCAACTCAAACACTAATAGAAATTAGGGTATGCTTCATGTCACGACGCCCCTGACGTAGGCTGACGTCATGACCGGCACAGCGTACTATACACTGTACAAACTCATATACAGTATATAATACACTGTCAGCCTTCACGTACTCTCACAAACATTCCCAAAATGTACAAAATATTTTTTTTATATACCACACATCAAATCAAATTCCATATATATAAAGATGATCATTCCATTCACATTGATTCCATTCATTCCGCAAATGAAATTCTCACCAACTAAATATCTATGATCATCTCATTTCATCATCCCAAGCATTATATAATCTTACCACACAACCCATCTAGGTGATATTACATATATATCGTGTGTGATAATTATACATATCAAAATATGTATCTCTATATCTTCATATAACGAGTACTTGAGGAATTGTGAGGACTTCTGGTGTACGTAAATGTGTTAATGAGCAAAAGATTTATTATCTTTGATATGTCACCTTGAAGAGCATTTGTGATAAGATGGACAGAATGTATAGTGAAATATGTTTACGTATCAATTATTGTTAACTGGGCATGATAACAAGAAAGAATGAATACCTTGACCAGGGATAGATGGTCGAATTCGATTAACTAAATAGTGCCAACTTTTCTTTAAGATCATTTTGAGATCTAGGCACCATCCGTTAAGACTTCGAGAAAAGGATGTAATGCAGACTGTGCTAAGACAAGATATGGATATTAAGAAATTTTGGTAACCTTGAGTAATGTGTCAATCACGTTTATAAGATTGATGCAGTGGGAATATGAACTATATCTTGAGTATTACATAGTATTCGATGATGATAGATGTAATCGTCCCAAGAAAATGAGAGGGGCATGAATAGCACCTCAAAATTATCTTGTAGTCACTGAGAGAGCACCGATTGAGTGCCAAGCTCGATGAATATGAATTTTGAATATAATGGAATTTGGATCACATGCCTAGTTTAAATCATATCTTTAAGGATACTGCGAAGGTCAAAGTGATCATAGAACTGTTAAAACTGATGTAAATGATGGAAATCATAAGTTCTCTGGTATTAGTTGTATGTTATAGAAAGTGCGTGAAAAGATCCTTGAAGCTATCTGTTCCACTCACGAAACTCAACCAGACAAATGGTGAGTACTGTGTGGACCGTTGTGTATGAGGAAAGCTCTCACAGTATGAAATGTTGTTACTAGGTTCAGAATCTGGAAGTAATTGTGATTGATGAATATCACGTCCAGATCTGAATTTTGCATTGACACAAAAGGATAAGTTAATTACTTGTGCCTTCAGATATTTGGTAGGGCACGAGAATAACTATCCTGAGGGTGAATAAAAAATTTGTTGGTAGTTATTTTGAATTGATGAAAGCATTGCCTCTATAATAAAAAGGTCACACTAGTTTCAGATTTTAAGAGTCTGAAGTACTTATTTGAACGGAAAGAAACTGAATATGAGGTAATAAATGTGGCAAGAAGTCCCAAAGGATTTGATTTTATATTGAATTATTATCCTGGGAAAGGCCAATATGTTGTTGATGCATTGAGCAGGAAACAAGCTGAAACTGGAGTAGTATCTACCAGTTAGCCATAAATGGAGATTGTTTGTGCGTGAGAGTTACAGTTATGCGTGTACTCTCTATTACTCCATGTGTTGATATTTGTGCTCGGATGCATGTTCAGCTAATTGATACTTATATTCAGAGAGTAAGAGTTATGATGAGACGAATATGATATCAGTATGAAAGATTATGGATTGTGTTAAATGAAAATGGGATTCAAATGGTATCTTATGGGTTCTGGGTAGAAATGATACCATTTGGATAACCATTAATGGACTGATAAGTCTGCGTATTCTTTCAATGAACACCAAACACATGAAATCGAATCTAACCACAGATTCGGAGTCCCGACGGTCCAAGAAGTGTTTTTCTACCTTCCTAGTGGGTTTTCATTGATGTTGGGGTCAAAACCCTAATTTGTCAAAATACCGTAAAACGGCTCCCACAGTCAAAATTAGTCTGCTAGAACGGTTACCTCTAGCTTAGATAGTAATTTGACGAAGAAAGGGAGTGAAAATCGCTTACCGTGAGTCCGGATTTCACCCGAATCCCGCTTTCTCCCTTTTCTCTCTTCTCCTTCTTCTCTCGGTTTCTTTCTCTGGAAACTTGGTTTGATATTTTTTTTTTCGTCGTTTTTTTTTTTCATTCAGCACATCATTTAATGATACTGTTCCGTGAACAGTACATAAACAGTAACCTAATTTGTCTTCTTGTGAATACTATTCACGATACTATTTGATGAACAGTACCCCTCTTATAAACAGTAAACTTACTATTTAAATACTGTTCATTATTTTATGTTCTTTTATGTTTTTATTCGTTCTTCTTCGTACACTCAATCACATATACGTATTTTGACTCCTACGTATAAAATACGTGTCTTATCAAACGTATACGTGTATTATCACGCTTATATATAGCTCATACGTATAAAATACATATATTATCAAACATATATTGAGCTCTAATATATAAAATACGTGTATTAGCAAACGTATATTGAGCTCTTATGTATAATATATGTGTATTATACATCTCGATATACGTGTACGTCATTTACTTAAATTTACGGGGTGTTACACTTCAAATACTAACTTCATAAAATGACATAAACGCCCACGAATAGGACGAGCCAAATAATCAACAAAGAGGTCCTTGAGTAACACTAGAGCAAAGAGGAAAGAGAAAAACCACTAAAGGACTTTTCAAGAAGGAGCCAAGAAGCAGCTACAAATTTGATGAGAATAAAATAAATGTTGTTATTTTAGCCACAAAAATTTCAGATAAAAGTGCACAAGCCCATAGCACCACTCTTGGGAAAGGTTGCCTTCCATGGTTATATTTGTAAATTGTACTTTAGACATTGTGAAATAAAGATCTCAAGCCACCCCTCATTTTTCCATCAGCAAACACAAGAATTGAGTTTTGCTGTTATTTTTTTCCTGTACTGGTTGCCAAACGTCATCACTAGTTTTATTCCCCAACCTTCTTATGTTTCCCTGTTCATTATATTTTTATGATAAAAGGAAATGAAATGAATGAAATTACCTACAGAGAAGCACATGAGGAAAGCTCACGTGGTAGCTCTAGTCATGTAGGTGAATCCGAGATTGGTCAGTACCTACTAACCTAGAAAGAAATCCGTCGGTTCATCCGATATCGACCACGCGAGATTCATTATGACAAACTCGAGATTTTCTACTAGTTCGACTACGATAAGGGCTACCCAACTTTTCAAGTTCTACTAGGAAGCTACTTAGCTCTTTTAATTCAATTAGAAGAAGACTAAATCCCTCATAATCAAAATAGGATAAGGAATATATATCTCTTGATTCGACTGGGGTGCAACTAGATGTTCCCAATTCGATGGAAGCCTATGGGCATTCTTGATTAGACGACAATTAAGCTACAAGGCCAAAGATCCAATTCTATAAATATCCTACCACCCCTAAAAGGGAAGGTACATACTTTTCTACACAGTTTAGCTCCACCGTTCTTTTATTCTTTAATGAGCTCTGAATTGACTTAGGCATCGGAGGGTTTATGGCTGACACCACACTGATGTTCCTCACGAAAGCCAATATTTACTCTTTTCTTTCTCAGATTATCCACCGCCGATGACTGTCTCGTAGTTCAAGTGGGTTCTAAATCAGTGTTTGCTTTTTACCTTATCATCTATTAGTATTGGTCAAATCTTACACCAAGAGGAAGGAAATACAATTGAAAGAATTAATCCAAAATCTAAATAATACAAGAATTGAATAGTTATTTCATAAAATAGTTAAATCTATGTTAATGATAAGTAATTATTATAATGTTTGCGCTGTTTGGTATCTAATTTAAAGAAGTTAAATGCTAATAGAAGGACGTGCTAAGCTTTTCTATAGCAAATGTTATTGAGAAGGGAATTGCTATATTGACATTCAAAAGGTACATTTTAAGTATACGTCACTTATATACATCATTAAATTATTTCGAATCATGTACCACTATTTAGGTCCTACTTTACCATTTTTCTATTGAGAAACTGGCTAATTTGTTCTTAAAATATGATAATAATAATAATAATGCCAATGAGGTGTTGGCGCAGTTGGTTGTCAGCTCCATGGGCATTGCACGGGTCTTGAGTTCGAGTTGCGAAAGGACAATAATTTTTTAAATTGTGTCGTGGCGGGCGCCTGCACAAGGTTCGTAGAAGTTATGTCAGTGTAGAGTATGAGCTGGGTAGAATGGACAGATTTTCAAACTCAATTTAGGCTAATTCGTGTCACAGGATAGTCATTGTACTCTCACCCTATTAGTATAAGAATTAGTGGGTTCAGGAACTGAGATTGATAGTTCACGCAGAGCAAATATTATATGTTTGTATTTTTTTTTAAATAATAATAATGATAATAATAATAATAACTCAGATGTCCGGTCAAAACTTAAGTTCATCTTAAGTCAATCAGTTAAACCACTAGTCAACTATTTGATCAATTATGTGAGTCAATTTTATTGCAGACGGTGCTTGGACAGTTTTGCAACCAATTGACCTGTCAATTGATTAATAATAGACTTATAGGTTCGGCAATGGTCAAATGATAATTAACCAATTAATCAAAATTCAAAATAATAATTTGTCTACCAAACAGTTCAAGAGAACTGAAACTTTGAATTATAACCTTTTCTTTTCTTTTTCTTTTTTTATCAAGATAGTATTTTGGTGGTTAAAAGGCGTTTATGAAAAAAAAATGTGAAAAATCTACATAATCCAATGTTATTATATAATTTCCAGTCAACAGTTATTGGTGGCTTGTTGATTTTTATTTTTTTTTAAATTTTTTGAAATGTACTTTAAAACATATTTTCTAAATACAGATTATTAACATTTGTCTTGAAAGTTATTACATTACTTCGAATTATGCATTAACACATAATTTAAAATAATATAGTAACTTTTAAAGATAATGTTAACAAAATATATATGTTAGTGAAGCAAATGTGGGATGAAAGATTAGCAAAACCGCTTTCTCTAAGGATTCAATGCTTACCTGATACCATATTAGAAAGCTTATTAATTAAGATTACTTAATCAATATAATTTTAAAGTTGAGTTATACATATGACCTTCCTATTTTTCACAAATTAAAGTATCAAACAACCATTAGGAATATTATTAGGGGTCTTGCAATTGGGAAGAAAAACAAATTAATGGTACTTAAAAGGAATCTTTTAAGTGAACGAAGGACTACTCTGTTTAAAAATCCAATCCTAGTACTATGGTATCTTCTGTCATTTTCATGCATGCTTTAGTACATTAAAAATAATATGTGTATTGGCGCGTGCACCGATATGTGTACACATGACTCAATAAAGAGATGATTATATATATATATTTTAAAAAGAAACAATGTTAATAGTTAGTTATATAATCAATTTTATTATTATATAATTTATATTGAACTCTCAAAAAAGTATTAAACTCATTCGTGACTCTATTCCGTTAAAAGGCTAGAGTAGAACATGGAACAATAGTTATGTAATTATATATGGTTTTCTATACCAAATAAAATATCAATTCCGCATAACTTATCAAATAATTAAAGAATCCATCTCTAGAGTCATATAATGTATATAAGGAACAAATTATCAACCTTATTTGCTTCAAGCATGGTGACTTCTCAACAACATTCTTTTCATTTATAAATACAAACAAATATATAATGATATTAATATATGTTTTAAAACTATGGCATATGGAACCTATATAGAAAGCAGTGCCAAATAATGTCCTTAATTTCCACTGTTAAGAAATAGTCGTGGTTATGATCAGGTGAACAAATACAGAATATATGTAAAACAATTGGACACCATTAAATATGGTGTCTTGCTTATATCTTTATATATATATAACAAATGAAGGCAAGATTCTTATTTGTGTCAAGTTAATACATACGTCTGAAATTGTCTTTACTGATAAGTGGACTATTCATATTAGGAGCGGTAATATAGGTCACAATACGATAATATCAGTCAAAATTGATACAAAATAAACAAGTTTGAATTTTGCATAAATAGGTGTGAGTTAAAATAAGTTAAACCCAATTACACACGATTAAATTTTAGGTCAAAATCAAGTAGACCTGCTAAATCTAAAATTGACCCGTTTAACACGATTATATTTTGTGTTGAGACTTATATTATGTGTGAAGATTTATGTTATGTGTTGATACTCTAACTTTATAACATTTTATTTAATCTTTACTATATGATTGTATAATTATGATTTTAAAATTTTTATTTATATGTTAATTTAAAATTTATATATGATAAATATATTAGAATGAACTTGTTTAAGTTTTAAGGGTTATAAACAAATTAATTTATTTAACTTATTTATTAAACGTGTCGGTTTTGAGTTTGTATATAATGACACGTTATTTAAACGTGTCGTGTTTAAATTTATAATATATTTTATTATATACGATTACGACCCTATCGATTACAACACGATAACACAAATTGTCACCCCTAATTCATATCATGAAAAATTAATTATAAAGCATCCCTTAAAAGTGTATAAATTAATTAGCTAAGACACGTGAAAAGGGTATCATTCAAACATTAATTATATACCCAATATTAGATTGAACAAGTGCCCAATAAGTTTTAATATAAAATAGGTTTCAAGTTCAATCATTCCTACTCATACTGACGTATTTGGATGTTTCTGACGTGTCATAGGAAATTAGTGGAACGGCCCCTATACCCTTGACCTAAAAAAAAAGAAGAAGATTAATTAAAGATTCCTCAATCATTAAGTTGAAGAATATTAGTTTAAAAAGAAATTCACATTAAAAAAACTTAGTGGTCAGCCATACTAATTTATAATGCCAACAAGAAAAACTTAAAAAAAAAGGTTGGAAAACTTAGAGATATGATCATCACTTTTGTCGCACCTTTGACCTTTGTCCATTGTATTCTTTTCTTTTACTATAAAAACTAATTTTAATATTAAAAAGGATTATACAAAAAAAATATATATCTATTCAACTATTTTGTATTCTTCCTTGCATTTTCTGTTTTTTTGGTTCTTATTTTAATAGTAATAATCCTTTGTCGTACCCTTCTAGTTCATATCTTTTTATATATATATATATATTTCTCAATTTTATTTTTATTTCTGGATTATGAAGGCATTTTTACATTTTTAGAACCTTTGTGTGTAACTTTTTGAATTGAGGATAGATTTTCCTCTTCTTTCATAAATTAGATACAACAGCCCGGAAGTACAATTTCCATCATGTTCTACAGGAAAAAAAAGATAAATTTGTCGTTAACAAATATTATTAATTAACATTTGACTGGCTTTAGCTCAACAAACGATAAATTGATTGGTAGTATTGCCTCGTGGAAATATATCATTCTTTTGTCTAATTTCCTTATCTCACTCCTCTTTTCAACACTTTCTAATCCACTTAAATTAAGAGTTTAAATGAAAATTTATGACTATACGAAGTTATGTCACTCAATAAATCCACAGGTCAGTTAATTGACCTATAAGTTACTTAATGAATTGATTAATTATATATGTCATGCAATTGATTAATTTTTCTTAAATATTGGTTAGTTAATTAAATCAGCTCATAAAGTATCTATGATGACTCACATTAACTGGGGATAAGTCAAGACAACCCATTGTTATAAAAAATAAAAAAACTCAATGTACACTAATTTTTTAAAAAAATTAATAAAATAATAGTAAATCAAATTTTATGTAATAAAAAATGCTTATGTAATAAATCTTATATCTAATTGATGTGGCAATATATCACGTCACTACATTATGAGAGATTAAAAAAAACACTCATAAGATATATACCAAAATCTGATGTCAGTTTATAAGATATGTACCCTAATTTATATTTAAGCTAATGTGACAATATATACACCAGGTCATTACACGATGAGAGAGAAAAAAGAAAAAAAAATTATCCACCGCTCACCATATACCACATTAATATGGTTTTGGCGGTATAATTTGAGAAATATTAATCTAACTATTAAAAATTGTAACTACAATGTAACTATACATTCATATTTATTAAATCATTTATTATACATTTTAAGATATCCACATCTAATTAACATAAATGTATAATTGTATATTTTTATAATTAAATTAACATTTCTCACTTTTAAAAACATTTCACTAAATATTGATCGCACGTATCCATTACTCCATTTTAACGTTTGAATCTTATTTAATGAGAGGCAACTCAACGTATTATACGGGCTTGATCCAAAAGATTCTACAAATAAAAGAAAGCACCTAAACACAAGACAAAGGAGTATTGGAAAAAATTAGTACACTTCGTGACGTCTACGGTGACATGTAATGTATAAGACAGCCAACGTACTCACATGACAATTTCAATGCCATGCAAATATTCACTAGACGACGATAGATAGTGGTGCGAGCCACACGCACCCAAACATGCCACTCTATTACAGCATAGCCAACGCGTTACGGCACAATAATACGCGTGAAAAGGGATGAAGAGTGCCTATTATTGGTGCAATTTCATATTTGTTTTGGATTGGGATAGATACGTATCTGTCGACAAGACAGGCGTTATGGGGGCACTCAATAATTCAGTTCTGATGATAAGAAGGTCACGTGGTTAATTTCTCTCAAAATCTCTCTTTTATTTTTTTTTTGGAAACTTTCTAGAAAATAAAATATTTTGAATAAATGATCTATTGGGCACCATTGAAAAATTAAGAAGTTATCATAAACCAATTATAGACAATCAGTTTTATGATATGGTTGGTTTGGTATATAGTAGAGGCAGTTTGGCATACAATACAAGAGATCAAATTGAAATTGAGATGGGGTCACATTTGTCAGAGATGATTATTATTATTGTTGTTGTTATTTATTATTTTATTTTTTTTCTTTTCATACTAACCTTGTGAACTGAGGGAAGACTCCTTTGAAGGAAAATTAGATTCTTCATATAACACTACACTTTATGAAATATGAAAGTTTAAACAAAGTAAATTCGAAAGTAAGAAACACAAAAGCCCAATATAAAGCACAAAGGCTTAAAATAAGCTACTGTATTAAACCACAATCTACGACAGATCAACTTTTTAAGGAGAATAGAACCCTTAATTTTATGAATAGAGGAAATGCCTCTAACCATCAACCCTATTGGTGATTAATGATTGATATAACTCTCAGTGGGTAGAGAACTAGACCTCTCATTTCGTGATATATATATATATATATATATATATATATATATATATATATATATATATATATTAACAATACCTACTCTAAACATTTATCTTAATAACTCAAAGTTGAACAAATATTTTAGTTTAAAATTTTAATTAAAATTATTATTTTTAATTTATCTGAATATTGTGTTATCACCTTATTAAGTTAAAAGGTAATTAATGTGGAAATGCAAGTTGCCCAAGTGTCCCATGTCTACATCCATTCTCTTGGATTCACAATTTTGACAGTATAGTTAAACTCTCATTTCCCTTTGCTTCTCTTACTTTCAAGTTTATTTTATATGTGATTTTTCTGTTTTAACTTTTTTAATCTTAAGATTTGTGCATGGTGATTTTTTTTTTTTTTTTGAATGAGATCCTTTTTAGAAAAGGAAAGTGTGATTTTTTTTTTTTTTTTTGGGGGTGAAAGAAAAGAATTAAGGAAGAGAGAGAATGATCAAACCTTGAAATGCTTTTAATCGAAACCAAGCTAGGGCTTTTGTTTCGCTATTTTAAGGTAAGAAGAACACGATAATTGAAATGGGACAAGGGCTTAGGTTGGAGCTTTTGATTTGTTCTTTTTAGGGAAGAAGAAGAACACAATGATCGAAATATGAAGAGAGTTGGACCTTTGGTTTGCGCTCTTTTCAGGGAAGAACACAACCATTGATTGAGTGAAGAAATAATTAATGCATGAGTGCGGTATTAGATAGAAGAGAATGCCATTGATTGAGTGAAGAAACACTGAAGAAGAATGACAAAAGGGCGTGCAATTGAATTTCGAAGAGCAGGAAGATTTACTAGAAAGCTCTAATACCAACTTGAATTTTAACACTCTTAACTCAAGTTTACTGAGTGGTGTAAGTTCCATATATATACATATACTACTTTATAGATCGAAGATGACTATACAATCGTTGGATTGAATCCACATGTTACACATCTCTAGACCCTGATCAAGAGCTGAGCTGGAAGCTGTTATATCATTTATATAATTAAATATCATTTATATATATTTTTAAATTATACTTGGATAAAATACCTGTGCACTTGGCAGGATTGAAAACTTGTATCAGTAATTAGTGCCATGTATAGGTATCTCATCACTTGCCTCATACAATGGTCCAAATGTCCCCTTTCTATTAGTTGAAGGCACATGCATTATATGTGTTGGAATTAAATTAGAAATATATTTATGATAATAGATTTATAGTCAGCAATAATGTGGAACAATGAAAAAGAAATAAACAAAAGTTAAGTTCTCCAGGCATTTGCAATATTATATATAATTTACCACATTCGTTATAAATAGTTTGCCAATCTTTATACCATATATTATCATAAAAATCTTGATTAAATTCTATGGCATGATGAGTAATGATATAGAAAATATGATTTTATTATTATTGGTATTGTTTTTGTTGGGGTGGTGGTGGCTGTTATTATTATTTTATTGGGAATTGTCCCACCAATAATTCAACCATCGTTGTCTCCCACCCACCAATAATTCAACCATCCCCAATTATACAATTATATAAATGTTTGCCCTTTCCCATAATAGTAAGCGCGCATATGGAAGAAGTTGGAACATTTGGCGCAATAGTTTGGCTACACCATAAGAAGTAGAGAAATTAGCTACAAAATTTTGTGTTTACTTGTAGCGATATATGTTCTCTTGTAGTTAGATATATGTTCTCTTGTAGACATTTAAAGTCGATTCCCAATTTATTATAGTGTGGCCATTATTTAACTTAATTTGATTTCCGAAGTGCTTGTCCTTTTAGTTATTATATCAAACAAAATCGCAAGACTTTTTTCCCATATATATATATAATTTAATTCCAATGCAGGTAGCTGTCTGCTCAAATTTGAATGTTTTTTTAGAAATGGACAATTGGTGGGTGGAAGAGACAACGATACGTTTGAATTATTGATGGGTGGGAGTGAGAAAGACAACGATATGTTTGAATTATTGATAGGTGGGAGTGGGAGAGACAACGATATGGTTGATGGGTGGGAGTGAGAGAAACAACGATATGTTTGAATTATTGATGGGTGGGAGTGGGAGAGACAACGATATGGTTGATGGGTGGGAGTGGGAGAGACAACGATATATTTGAGTGGGAGAGACAACGATATGGTTGATGGGTGGGAGTGGGAGAGACAACGATATGTTTGAATTATTGATGGGTGGGAGTGGGAGAGACAACGATATGGTTGATGGGTGGGAGTGGGAGAGACAACAATATGTTTGAATTATTGATGAGTGAGAGTGGGAAAGACAACGATATGGTTGATGGGTGGGATAGGTGAGAGTGGGAGAGACAACAATATGTTTGAATTATTGATGAGTGAGAGTGGAAAATACAACTATATGGTTGATGGGTGACCTACCCAATTACCCAAGTTGGTTTTGCTTTAACGACGAAAATACAAATAAGTTAGTGAGAAACTAACATGTGGCGCAAATACGAGGTTCAGAGTTTACTAAATAAAAGACTCTCAGGAGTACTTGATCCAGAAGGTCAAAACCCACTAGGCCGTTGGTTCTGTCTTCTTTCCCGCCAACTGATTTCTCAGTGTCAGAAATCCAAACAAAAATGGTTTCACCCACACACACCTTGGCTGTTTCCGCAACTGATCACCAGAGACAAAGACCGCGAATCCATTCGAATCCCATCTTTCCCATGTCGGCAGGCAACAAATCTGCGAAAATTCATTCAACATTTTTTTTTTTCAGATTTGTTACGATTTGGGTTTTTGTTAAGATCTTTTGATGAATTTGGGGCTTTATATATGTTTTTTTGTACAGATTTTCGTTTTGATTTGAATTAATTTCTGATTTTTTTAAATGGGTCTAGTATAGTGAGAAAGAACTAATTGGTTTTTTGTCAAATTCGTCTTGTAGGGACAGTTTTCTTTTTGAGATTTTGATCTTGGGTTTCTTATTAATTCATTAGGTTTCAGTACTTTTTCTGCAAATGGTTCTCAAGAAAGAGACCTCTTTGAGTTCTTAGAATCTTGTGCTAAAAGTCAAAACTTTTTTTTTTTTTTTTCTCAATTCCTTTGAATCTGTTTAGGTCAATGAGCTAGGGTTTGAGATCTGGTTGATTCTAATATTTCTTGTAATCTATAAATCCCTTTTCTAGTTTCTGCCATTCTTCTCATTACTGGGTCATTTTGACTGATTCAAGAGCAGCAATGGGATTTAGAAATTTGATTGTTTTGTTAGTGTTGTTGGCTTCTTGTTCTCTTTCATCTTCGGTTCAATCTTTGGATCTGAGCTCTCAAATCGAAATTGAGGCCTTGAAGGCCTTCAAGAACTCGATTATTCGTGATTCAGTTGAAACACTAGCAGACTGGACTGATGAAAATCATCACTGCAACTGGACCGGCATTGCCTGCGATTCGCTGTCTAACCGTGTAATTTCGATATCTCTACCCGGCAAGAAGCTCAAAGGCGAGATCTCGCCATTTCTGGGGAATATCTCGAGTCTTCAAATTCTTGATTTAAGCTCAAATTCATTCACTGGCTCAATTCCTTCTCAGATGGGTCTGTGCTTGGAGCTTTCAGAATTAGCATTGTTTGGTAATTCTCTGTCTGGTTCAATTCCTACGGAGCTTGGGTACCTGAGAAATCTTCAGGTTTTAGATTTGGGGGAGAATTTTTTGAAATCAAGCATTCCTGAGAGCATTTGTAATTGCTTGGCTTTGACTGGGATCGCCTTCAACTCGAATAATCTCACTGGTAGCATTCCTTCTTGCATAGGTAATTTGGCTAATCTTCAAATTTTTGTAGCTTATTCAAACAATTTGGTGGGTTCTATACCCTCTTCAATTGGTAAGTTGGGTCCTTTGCAAACTTTAGATTTGAGTCAAAATCAGTTATCCGGGGTTATACCTAGTGAGACTGGAAATTTATTGGAGTTACAGTACCTTCAGTTGTTTGAAAACCAACTTCTTGGTAACATCCCACCTGAACTAGGGCACTGTAAGAAGCTTGTGTATTTGAATTTGTATTCCAATCAACTAAAAGGAAATATTCCTAGGGAGCTTGGAGATTTGGTCAATTTAGAAATGTTGCGGTTATACGATAATAAGTTATCTTCAACAATTCCTCCCTCATTGTCCAAATCCAGATTGCTGACCCATTTGGGTCTTTCACAGAATGAATTAACCGGAGCAATACCTTTTGAATTCGGGTATCTGAGGTCGTTGCAAGTACTGACCCTGCACTCGAATAACTTATCGGGAACGATCCCTTTTTCACTGATGAACTTGTCGAATTTGACATACTTATCTTTAAGTTCCAATTCTCTAGTGGGGGAGATTCCACCAAACCTAGGATCACTTTATAATTTGAAGAGCCTAATCCTTAGCAACAACCTCCTTGAGGGTTCAATCCCACCTAGCATCACCAACTGCACCAATCTTGTTAATATAACTTTGTCTTATAATAGATTAACTGGACTGATCCCTGAGAATATGGGGAACTTTCAGAATTTAACCTTCTTCTCTGTTGGGAGGAACCAAATGTTCGGCGAAATCCCAGAAGAATTCTTCAATTGTACCAATCTTCACACTCTGGATCTAGCACGAAACAGTTTCAGCGGCTCACTGAAACGGAGCCTTGGAAGACTATCAAATCTTAGAATACTGAGGGTCCACTCAAATAACTTCTCCGGACCAATTCCAAGGGAGATTGGCAATCTAAGCCTATTGATCAGTTTGGAACTAGGTAGAAACAATTTATCTGGTCAGATCCCTTCAGATATATCGAAACTTTCTTTCCTACAAGGTCTTTCCCTACCTGAGAATTCTCTAGAAGGTCAGATTCCTAAGCAAATTTTTGAACTTCAAAAGCTTACTGATCTTCAGTTGCAGCTCAATAGATTCAGCGGTCCCATTCCAGATGATTTCTCGAAACTTGAGTGGCTTTCATACTTGGATCTCCATGGAAATGGTCTCAGTGGATCAATACCCAGAAGCATCGGTTATCTTAATCGGCTTATGGGAGTTGATCTTTCGCACAATCAGTTAACGGGATCCATTCCTGGGTCCGTGATGGCAAGAATTAAAAATTTGCAGACATATCTGAACTTGTCAAACAATTTTCTGGAGGGAAGCATCCCAGATGAGCTTGGTTCACTGCAAATGGTTCAGGCCATTGACATCTCAAACAATAATCTCTCTGGAAATATCCCTTCAACAGTTGGAGGCTGCAGGAATTTGTTGTCACTTGATCTTTCCGGAAACAAACTCTCCGGTCAAGTTCCGGGCAGTATTTTCTCTCAGCTGGATTTGCTAACAAGGATGAATCTTTCAGGCAACAGATTGGGTGGCGTTGTCCCTGTGGACATAGCAAAGCTAGAACATCTGATTTCCCTTGATCTATCTCGGAATATGTTCCGTGGAAGAATTCCCGAGAATTTCACAAACATATATACTCTGAAACATCTCAACCTTTCCTTCAATCAGCTTGAAGGCCCCGTTCCTACCACTGGTGTTTTCGCAAATCTTAGCCTTTCTAGTTTAGTAGGTAACCTTGCTCTCTGTGGACCAAAGTTTCTTAGGTCATGCAACAAGGAAACTGACTTTCATAAAAGAACAAGGTTAATCCTCATAATCCTGGGATCCATTCTTGTATTCTTACTCCTGGCCAGTGCATTCTTAATTCTCAAATATTCTTGCATCAAGAAGCGAAAGGTTGAGCAAGTTGAGAATCCAGCGATAAAATATTCATTAGCCCCAGTTCTCAAGAGATTTGATCATAAGGATTTAGAAATTGCAACCGGATCATTTAACGAATGTAATGTAATTGGAAGAAGTAGATTGAGTATAGTGTACAGGGGGAGATTGGAAAACAGGGGGACTATAGCTGTTAAGAAATTGAATATATCGGAGTTTTCTGCACTGTCGGAGAAGTGCTTTGACAGAGAACTGAATATCCTAAGCCATTTGAAACATAGAAATCTGGTTAAGATAGCTGGTTATGCATGGGAGAGTGGGAAATTCAAGGCTTTGGTTTTGGAGTACATGGAGAATGGGAGCTTGGAGAGCATTATACATGATCCTTCGACAGACAAGTCAAGATGGGCTTTCACAGAAAGGCTAGAAGTGTTTGTTTCTGTTGCTCATGGATTGGTTTATCTGCACTCGGGTTATGGTTTCCCAATCGTTCATTGCGATCTGAAGCCTTCAAACATCCTCTTTGATGAAGATTGGACTGCCCATTTGAGCGATTTTGGAACTGCTCGGATGCTTGGTGTTCATTACCAGGAAGATAGCAACACTTCTTCTTCAGGATCTGCATTTGAAGGCACAATTGGCTACTTGGCGCCGGGTAATTCTTTTCAAACCAGTTCCTATCTTTGTGCTTATTTAAGTTCAATTAGATATCTTATTTTTCCTATTTTTTAAGTTTTTTTTATCTAATTTCACCATTACCACTTACACATTACTGATATATACATGTTTGCATTTGCAGAGTTTGCTTATATGAGGAAAGCTACTAGAAAAGCAGATGTTTTCAGCTTTGGTGTAGTGATAATGGAGTTCTTAACTGGAAGAAGACCAACTGGAACCATAGAACAGAATGGGATTCCAATAACTCTGCGACAGTTCGTGGAGTCTGCAATCTCGAAGGGAATCAAAAGTGTTCTTCAAGTGCTTGACTCAGATTTATCTTTGAATGCTTTGAGCCAAGAAGAAGAGAAAGTGGTAGAGCTGCTTGAACTGGCCTTGTCATGTACCAGCGCAGAGCCGGAGAATCGACCCGACATGAATGAGGTGTTATCTTCCCTTTTGAAGATTAGCAACTTGAATTAAGATAACAAGAAAGAAACCTATGTTTTCTTTCCTACTGCAAATTAAAATATCAGTTGGATTGAGAGCTATTGATGTTGAAAAGAAAAAAAGTAGTCTTCATGGTCTCTGTGAATAAAGATGAAAAGAATCCTATGAAAGATGTGTAGACTGTAGTATTTGCAAAATTTTCTATTATATTATAACAAATCTCAATGAATTACAAGCTGAACCTTGAACCAATGATATCTGTGACCCAAGAGGGAAGCTGAGATGTCGGAATTTCAAATTGTCTACTCAGGTAATTCTCATGAAAATGTATTTTCCTAACATTGGATGCTTCCATGTCCAAAGTTTGATAGTTTGCAACTAATTAACTTTCAATGCTATAGATTTTTTTTTTTTTTGGCTGACTTAAATGCTATAGAAATAGAAAGCCAATTCTGATGGTTGTTTGGTACCAACACAACATACAAAACAAAATCAAAAGATGCAAGAAGACAGTAGGCGCCGCCGGTGGTGCCTCGCTCCCATAAATCAATCCAAAGGAACCTGCACTGCCATCAACACCACCAGGTCCCATTCCTCCGCGGCCCCCAATCCCATTAAACCCCGGTACTGGTGGCATATTTCTGTTGCGTCCCCTGTTTTTATTCATCACGAAGTACTCAAACATATCAGCAAAAAACCGAATTCAATTCGAATCGTGCTAGGGTTACACACATGAAACTCAAGCGTTCCATCCCATTGGATCACATTGAGATGTGCAATACATACGCATCTCAATGTGATCCAATGGATTGGAACACTCGAGTTTCTATCTTGAGTTTTCATGTGCATCTTTAGCATTTTCCAATTCAAAATTAACATCTTCCAATAAATACACATTTAGAATTTTTACCTGTCATCTCTGAAAACACCAGCATTCATGGTAAGTTGATCGATCATGTCAGCTGATTTGGGCTCCAAACTTGAAGCTTTAACATATTCAGTATCTACCCCATCCCCTGAAGCAACAAAGAATGCCCCATTCACCATTACATCCCCAACTGTTCTCCAATTCCATTTGCTCCATTCATCTTTATCTGCATCCATCCTCATTGTCACCTACAAAATCTCAAATCTATTAGTACCATTTTACGTATATATAATATTGTAGTTAGAATAGCATTTTCCTTACTTGTTTATTTTTCGAGTTAGAAGGAGCAACATAGCGATTACCCTGACTATTAATGGTGGGATTGCCACTACCACCAACAGCATACAGAATCCACTGTGTATAATCGTTATTTACAACATGAAAGTACCCCAGTCTACATCTGGGCATTCTCTCTGTGAGCTCCACACCAAAATGGTTGAAAGCTACTGTCA
This sequence comes from Paratinospora sagittata, assembly GCA_035771175.1. Classification (NCBI taxonomy): domain Eukaryota; kingdom Viridiplantae; phylum Streptophyta; class Magnoliopsida; order Ranunculales; family Menispermaceae; genus Paratinospora; species Paratinospora sagittata. The sequence goes on along the minus strand of CM069612.1, from coordinate 26,112,542 downwards.
CTTGCATTCCTCTGTCCACTTCGAACTTGTCATTATGGCCTAATAACATAACCTTATCATGGTGGGAGAAGTAATTGTTGGAGATTGTGACGGCGGTGGACCCTTTGGTGACGTCGATTAAGCCGTCCTTGCACTGTGCCAGCGAGCAATGGTCGACCCAGATCTTGCTCGAGCTCATTATACTAATTCCATCGCCGTCGGGGTTCACTGAGACTTTGGAGGGGACGCAGTCGTGGATATGAATGTTGTGGATGATGATATTGGTGGCTGAGTGAATGGTAATGCAGCCGGAACCTACTATGTGGACATCTGCGCCTCGCCCATCGATAGTTTTGAAGCTTGTTATGATTAGCTCTTGTTGTAGTTTTATGACAATGTTGCTCGAGAAGGTGATCCATAGCGGTTGGGCTTGGGTTGCACCGTAACGTAAGGTACCCGGTGGTGGATTTTTGGGGTCAGGATCGGATGAATCGGTGACAACATAGATTGGACCACCCTTCCCACCTAGCGCATTGCGGCCGAACCCAATTCCACAATCGGCTAGAGCTTGACGGTTCGATTGCCAGTTCGGGTCGCACCGCCAACAGTCATCAATGGGGTTGCCGGTGAGACGTGATGACTGATCCTTGTCTTGGTTTTCAAGAAGTTGCTTCCTTGAGACTGACACGTTCACTCTCCTGCATTGGAAAAAAACAGAGGACATAAATGAATGCTAAAAGAAAACAGAGAAAAACAAAGCAAGCAAGAACAGTGATTAAGGAACTAAAATTCCCAGACTTGTACTACCTTTGGAGCTCTTGAACCACTAATTCAGGATCTGGGTGTTGATGAGGAAGAGTTAAATTGAATTGGGTCGCTCTTACTATGATCGAAGACAAGATGATGCTTAAGAGAGAAATCAAGGGAATGTGCTTGTTATTAAGAAGCATATTGAGTGGATGTGAGCAGAGTATTATTAGTGCTCTGTTTCTAGTTCTTGATTGAACTTAATTTAAAGTCTAAATCTCTAGGAAACTATGCTATCTTATATACATATAAGCTATTTCTTTTCTTGGAATCTCTAGCACGTATTCCTAACTTGTTTTGTTGATTATTCTGAGAAGCTTTTTTATCCAAGATGGTAAAAAGAATGAGAAAGAAAAAGGAAATAAAGGGTTCATCAAAGCATTTTAGAAAGTAGACAAAAGGGTCGTCAAAACCAGTCCATCTATGTTGGTGTGAATCTGAGAGAAGATTACACAATTTTGCTTCTAAAGAATCCACCATGATATCCTAAATCTAGCCAAATTCAATATAGAAATAGAAGAGCTCTCCATGTTTGGCTGAATTGTGAGGATGCCAAAGAAAAAAAGTTTTTGTTTATGTTCTTTGTTTTGAGTTCTTGAAATATTAAGGTTGGTATGCCGAAATCTATGGGATTGAAGGAAATTTGAGGATGAGATTTTGTTAATTTAAAAGATAAAATATCAAATTATTATAATTATTATTAAATTAATAAAATTAACTTACTAATATTAAAATTAATATTACAGTTATTACCATTAAAATTAAGAAATTTAATTACTTAATTTAATAAAATTAAAAAATTAATATTAAACTAATTAGTTATTTTAGATAAAATAAATTCATTTACTTTTTAATAAAGATATTTTTCAAATTTTGCAAATTATTTAATTTTATTAAAAATTTAAAAATATTTCTTTAATAAACAAAAACAAAATTAGCTTTAAAAAATAGTAAAAATAATATTTATAAAATTAGTTATATTAGTTTAATAAAACTATGAATATTTCATTAAAATCATTTTATAGATATTTTTTTTACTAATTTTCATTAAAAATAGTAACTAATATCTATAAATAATTTCATTAAAAATAGTAACTAATTTTATAGATATTATTAGTTACTATTAGTAACTATTAAAAATAGTAATTAATTCTATAAAATTAGTAACTAATAGTAACTATGAAGATTTCATTAAAATTAGTTATTTTTAATGAAATTAGTAACTAAAATTATTTTTATAAACTATTTTTTCACTAAATTAATAAAATTATATTTTAAATAAAATTAATTATTAAATATTATTTTATAGATATTGTTTTTACTAATTTTTTTTAAATTAAATTTTATTTTTATTAAAAGTTTGTTTTTAGTTTATTAAAGAAATATTTATAAATTTTTAATAAAATAGATTTTTAAAATTTTACTATTTTTTTATGAAATTAGTTATATTAGTTTAATAAAACTAATGAAGTTATTTTCATTAAAATCAATTTTAAACAAATTAATAATTAATTTTCTTTAAAAAATAATTTTACTTATATAATGAAAAATATTTTTATAACTTTTCTATAAAATTACTTTCATTGAAATGAATTATATTTATTAATAATTTAGTAAATTATTTAATTTGTAATGAAATATTTAATATATAATTAAATTATTTATGTTTTAATAAATTCATTCTTTTTTAACGAAATTATTAATTTTTTTAATAAAATTGTTTAATTTTCTAATAAAATTATTTAATTTTCTAATAAATAAAAAAAACTAATTTTTAATAAATTATTTAATTCTAAATATAATCTGCTAATTCTGAAATAAAATTAATTAATTTTTAAATAATAGAAAGAGTTTTTCAATCAATTAATAAAATTAATATTATTTTAAATTTAAATTAAATATTAGAATAACTTAATTAACTTAATGTCTTTTAATATGTAATTATTAAAATAATTTAAAATAATTAATAAAATAATTATTAAACTTTTATTAATTATATTATATTATATTAATATAATATTATAAAAGTAATTTGAAATTTGATAATATTAAAATTAATAAAAGAAACATAATAAGTGAATATAAAGATTAACTTTCATATGGTAATCACTTTCTCAGACAAGCGATACTACCTATGTAAATGAGAATCACTTTCCCATGATAAATATAAATCCTACTTTTCCGAGATTCACTTTTCTGTCCCCAAAAAAGTATAAAGAAGGAAACAATCATGAAAATTTTTAAGACCACGTTTGGTTAGGTACCTCAAATCATGCTTTTGGAAAACTCTGAAAACAACATTTTATCGTTCTCCAAGTTTTTTCTTCATTTTGTGAAGGTAAAACTGAAAAGAAAATTTTGAATTTCACTTTACCAAACATGTTTTTGTTGCTGTTTTAATCTTTTTACTATTTGTAAACTAAAAATAGTTTCCGAGTTGGAAACCATGCAACCTAAGATTCTCATTTTCATCCCTTAAGTTACTTCATACCAAACGCCACCTAAGTATCCTTTTATATAGACTTTTGACTATAATAAAGAGGTCGATTGCATTTACATTTGTTGGACTAGCACATAAAACTGTGGGGCCAAACAAGGTCGTAGATCAGGCCCAAGCCGAAATAAAACTTGGAAAACAACTATTTCATCATCTCAACCTACCGAGATGGATGACATTACAACTCTTGTTAGAGATTGTCAAGAATCACGACCACGAGCGCACGCCACATCAGCCCGGAGACCACTCCCCATACAAGGGCCACAATGCAAGCTATTCCCACTATGTGAAGACCAAAACCTACACTATAAATATATTTATATTTTTCTCCAAAAGGCATGAGACTTTTGAGCTCTGGCGTGAGCTTACATCCAATTTTACTTGTAGTACGGAGGATCTTAGGTTGGTACCACATTAATACTTCTAACACTAGCCAATCTTCTTCTCTTGTTCTCATTAGCCGGTCAAAAGGAAATCAACTAAGGTTAGAATCCAACAGATCATTATTAGCTAGTCATCTCTTTTTCTTTATTTTTGGTGTTGGTCAGATTTTGCATGAACAACATCAAATACATAAATTTATTGATTACAAAATTAATTTTATTAATAAAAAAGTTAATTCTATTGGTTACAACATAATTTAAAAATTACAAAATTCATGTGATGAATGAGAGGTTATGAGATATAAAATAATGTTATTCAAAATGCATTTTACAACAGTTATTTAGTTTATTAACACCAAAGAAAAATAATAATTCTATTTATTTTCTGTTTAACTCGAGTTGATTCAACCATGCAGACCCGACCCGAATTGCTTTAGTTAAGCCCATTAAAGCTTTGGCAACTCCTCCGTTGTTAACGAGAAAGAAAGCTCGGCATTCCTGAGACTCACAGAACAAGTGAACCGAACCCTGTTTCAGTGAAAAACCCTAGAATTGCTAGGGTTTCCAGTGACGGGCATTGGAGATTTCAGGTAATTTCTACTCTCCTTCTCTTTCTGCTACTTTCTTTAAGCAATTGGTATGGATTTTTTAACTGTGGGAATAGGATTATTGATTTCTAATCTCTGAATCTCAGTTTAGTTTTCTTTTCAGAATTTGGGGCTTTTGGTGCAATTGTATCTTGAATTGAAAAGAGAGAGAGAGTACCGATCTGTGAATTGTTTTGAATCCGAGTTTTGTCGTAAAGTTTGATTTTTTGTACTACCCAAGTTGAATCGATTATGTTTCCGTGATCTGATCTAGTACTTTTGTGTGATTTAGATATATTTAAGGAAGGAGTTATGGCGGTAGCACATGAAGAGAAGAAGAAATCGGGGGATGCTTTGGATGATTTGCCCATCTTGAGTGCTGACAATTTGCAGAATAACATGAAAATAATCTACTACAGGTTTGGTTTCATAGCTTACATGTTTGATTTGCTGTTTATGCTGTCTTTTATTGTTGTGAATTGTAAATGTTGATCATGGAACTAGTGTTAATTTGACTCGACTTATATGATTGGTTTCAAGATGTAATTCAATAAACTTAATAATAAGGCCATTATGTATGTTTCTTTTTCAGAAAGTTGGTCAATGAAGAACATCATATGTGTTGACTAGGGCAAACTTGAGTTTGAGACGGATGTGCTGAAACATTGCACTTGAATAGAAGCAAAACTATAATGTCAAAAGCTTATGTGTGACTTTCAAAAGACACGTTTAAAATGATCTAGTAGATGATACTTGGTCTCATAAATGCTTTAAAGCTGTTTTTAATTGTATAACGTTTTGTTATGTTGATTTGCTATAACAATGCTTTAAAGCTGATTTTAATCATATAACGTTTTGTTATGTTGATTTGCTATAGCACTTCTAATGGTTATAGAAGGGAAATCTCACCCTTCTCTTCCATCTTTTCTTTTCTTTTCTTAATTTACATTGTCAAAACCTGAAAAGACTTATCTTATCTATAATTATATATATATTTTTTCTTTCAAAAAGATAAAAAGGAATCATTGTTCAAGCTAGCAAAAAATGAGACATTTTAATTACCATTATAACATCATTATCATTTATTTATTTATTTATTGATGGATAAGTGGTGGGTTTGAATCCTTGACGTCAAAGCTTGCGTATTGTATGTCAAACTGTTAAGCCATCTCCATAATATCTTTATTACTTCAGTATTTGACTCAATATACACAACTCAAATAAACTCAACAAAGTCTTTCCCAACTACATAAGGTTGGCTACATGAATCCACTTTCCTTTATCTACTATCAAAGGCTGATTCTATCATTATATTACAAATAGTTATATATTTCTTAATAATTTATTTTCATATGTTATTAATTTTTCCTCTTTCTTTATCGTTATTATTAATTGTTAATAACTCTCTGTCATTTGATCCTCAATTGGGTTACTCCTACTATTTCTCAAATGTGTTCATTATTTTATCGGTTAATGTTTTATCGTATATTATCTTAACATTCACATTGTTGTCACACTTAATTTATTCAAATGTTGTTTCTTTACTCCACAATATTCTACTATTTAATTATCAGTCGTTTTTTCATCTTTTTGATAGATGCATCGATCATTCATTATTCTCGAAGCACCCATCAACTTGGTTTAATTTTGTGGCTGACATTATCTATTATTTCTCCTCTTGATGAATAATTGAGTCTAATTACTACTTGGTATGCACTCTCTCTCCATCGGTATTTTTGCTTCCACTAAAATAGTGTTGTCAAGGCCTCACCTAGGCCCTTTTGGGGGAGAACCGCCTAGGCTATTTGCTAGGTAGTCAGAGGGGGATCTAAGAATTTTCAAAGAGTTTAAGATGTTCATGGATGAAGATAAAACTATAAGGGCTTATCTGTAAATATGTTTTTATTTAATATAAAAGAATTTGAATGGGAAACCCTCGAGCCCTAACCCATCACTGTGTTGTCCGATAGTTCTCCGGCAATTCTATATATATATATATGTATGTATGTATGTATGTATATGTACATGTGTATGTATATGTATATATATATAGAAAGAGAGAGGGACCTATAAATAAATAAATAAATTCTCTAGGGGCTTCTAACTAAATATTTTATATGTGGCCTAAGCGCCGCCAAGTAATCTTGAATTTCTCTTCGATCATCTTGTTCAACATTACCTCCTGATTTTAGTTTCGTCAATTAACATAATATCATTAGTTTACCTTTTGGCTGGTCATCTATAATTGTTAAAATAGCCTAATTTTATCAATACATATGAGTACTAATACTGTTTGAATGTTTCTTTTTTCTATTCTGGATTTTCATTAAGAGTAATCAAGTGTTTTTAGTTATTTACTTCAAATTGAGAATCTATATGCACTTTTCTGCTATTATGTACGATGTAGTTTTATCTTAGTAGTCCTTTTTTTCTATCTCTTCTGTTTCTTGCCTCATCTCTTCTAACATTTTTTATTATTAACATGAATATTGAATACTTAAGAAGCTTCTTTGTTAATTTATGCAGCCGCACCTTCTTGTCCATCATTGGTGGAGTCATTGCTGGCATTTTGGGACTTACTGGTTTGAATGGATTTATCTGTTATTTCCTTATAATGGCAATTGCTTCTCTGGGACTTTTGGCCAAGGCAAACTTTTCCGTCAATACATACTTTAGTGGCTGGAGTCAAATCTTACTTGATGGCTTTCTAAGTGGGCTAATGGTATGGTCTTCCTACTATCTCTTAAATCTTTCAAGTCCTTGTTCATTTCTTCCATGCCATGTAAATAAGTGCTTGCTGTCCAATATATGTAATTAATGGTATTGTGATCATATTCATAGGTTAGTTTCCTACTGGTACTACCTAGTCAATTATACTTAGTTGGCTCAGCTGGTTAATCCAAAAGAATAGTTTTCATGAGATGGTTATAAATTTTTTGTTTAATATGTAGGCATGCTAGTAATTGCCCTGCATATTGCACTTGAGAGTTCAATCTGTGCATCATCTGGCTGAGCTCATTTTGCATCTACTAAAATTTGAGTTTTCAACTGTATGAAGTTAAGTTGCATTACTGTACTCTTATATTTGACAGCTTTCATCTTGGAAAGATCCTGCTAACATGCTTGTAAACTGTATGAAGTTACCCTTGTAAACTGCTTACATGCTTCTGATTATAAAATATCCTGCTAACATTTATTTTGCATCTTTGCAGTCTTTCGTGCTATTCTGGACGTATCCTTCCCATTGTTTGAGTTTCAGATTTTTCAAAATATCAACAAGCATATGAATAATACAAACTTGATTTTAAAAAATAAGTTCTTATTTTGGCTGTTGCTTCTCGTGTTGTTGAATTTGCTTCATCAGGCAACATTTGAGTTGCCTGATGAAGCATGTTACATTGTGAGAGGCAGTTATACCATTGTATTTGTCATGAAAACGGTCGACTAGATTCATACTTGAAGCTCTAGCGTTTCTTGAGTGTCATCTTTATTCTTTTGCCTTGACACTACCAAAGATTTGCATATGACATTGTGCATATATTTTGATGGAGCTTCTACGAAAAAAAGGCGATGACCCCAGGCATTGCTGCTTCATATTTTACTGCACCTCAGCAATCCATCGGAGTGGGAAGGAGGGTTAAGGATGACTTGGTGTCTAATTCTTCGTTCTATATTTTGTATTATTTACTTCTTCTAGTTTTGTTCTTCGGCTATTTTTATTGAGAAAACTGAACTTAGTAGCCACACTAACACTACTTTTAGAGCAGAATTTGTGCTTCAGAAAACAATCTTCATGGTTAATTACAAGTTTGTTTTGTATTTTTTTTTTGGGATATATCTGATGAGAGAAATATAACTCATGTTTCTTTTAAAATACCAATTCTTGGTTGATTGAGCAATGAAGGAATGGATTTACAAGAATGTGGCAAGATGATGATGAAGAGGTTACTTTCCAATGATATTGATTGAAAAAAGTTAATGTGCTGTTCTGGGTCTTCATGAACAAGTTATCAACTGCTAGAAAAAATGGTAGAAAAGGTTTCAACACTTTCAAGAATGATCTATGATTTGGTTGTTTTTACTGTGGTATCTGAATGGCTGCTATTTCATCTTTGATTACCTAACTATATGTTGTGGATTAATTAGCTGTAACTAGTAATTATATATTTTGATGTTGCTTTGCAGTTGAGTATTGTAGGGTAAAGCTAATTTAGTCTTCTTAAAATATAAAGATGAGAATAAACTGGAAATGAATATTGGAGTTGGTCATCTGACACCTTTACTTTCATCTAACAAAAATAATAATGTTAAAAACCTCTTTTAAAATATAAGATTTAATATTAAGAATTTTGCTTTGTGGGAACTTTTAACTATTTTACTTTCTTTTCACCAAAAAAAAAAAAAAAAAAAATTATTTTACTTTGTGTAATTTTAAATGTACCCATCAAAAATATTTGGTGTTTGGTGTACTCACTTGTTATGTATCGTTGTTAAAAATATATAACATATGTGGGTACAGTGAGTATTTTTTATGAATATATTTAATTTTTTTTCTTCTTTTTATTTAATTTGATTTAATTTACATCATTTTATTGAAGTACAGTGAGTATCTACATAATCTTAAGGTCATTCTTATATTAGAGTTTCAGGTTCGATTTCTTTGGATGAGTTCTTCTCTATATAAAAGTTGAAGGCCCGGGTTTGATTGTTAAAGACATCACAGATCGTTCCAGACCGGCCGACCGTGAGCTAATCTGGCGCGCGTTACAACAAGGCGATAGGAAGCTGTTGTAATAACACCCCGCCAACCATCTCATTCTCTATCCAAAATACCCACAGAACCATTAAAAAAATAAAAATAAAAAAAAGCCCAATGATCTCTACCAGTCATCGTTTTCATCTTATAATTCCCAAACCCTAAATAATCAATCTCTTTTTCATTCACTCATGATCAATCCATAATTCCCCATGTTTTGATCAAAAAAATAAAAATAAAAATGCAACAATTATCCACTCTGCTCTTGAATCCAAACTTGAATTTTCCACCAAAAAACCTTCCTCTTCTTCATCTTCTTCCTCCAATATCTAAGCGAATTCCCACTCCTAATCTCTCTTTCCCTTCTCCTAGAATGGCTTCTTCAACAACACTACAAATTGCTTCTTCTTCTTCGAGTAATACTACTACTACTACTACTGCTACTACTACTACTAATACTAATACTACTACAGGTGTGTTTCAAACGTTAATGGATTATGTGGGGAAGGAAGGAGAGGATGTGGGCGATGATTTGGTGGTGCTGATTGCGCATTTGCAGTATGCTTTCAAGAGAATTGCAGCTCTTGTTGCTTCCCCTTACAATTCGGTGATTGGGAAGCAGATTGGTGAGGTTGGAGGATTAATACGTGAAGAAGATAGAGATGTTCAAAAGCCTTTGGATGTTGTCTCGGTACTACTACTGTTTACTTCCTACTTGTCTTTGAATTTACACGGAGGTACAAGGATCGATCTATCGATTGTTTCGTTCGTTCGTTAGTTTTTGAGAAATGTTGAATGCCCAGTTGGTGGTCTTGTGCAATTCTTCAAGTTTTTTTAGTGAATTGTGATTTTGAATTGGGTGGAGAATTTTTTAGGGTTTTTTTAGCAGTTAGAAGATGGCATTTTTAATTTAGATGTTTCTGTTCATATTTTTTGGGGCTACAAAATTGTTCTACAAATATAGTTATCTAGGTTAATGATAAGCAAGATATGCTATAGCTTTTGATATCGGTGTTTGCTAATACGGTATCAGAGCGTTGGTTTTGTAAGAGGGTATTAGGTTTAAGCTTTGTTGTTGACATTTCAGCTATAGATTTTGGGTTCAATTGTTTCTAACACTCTAGTCCTTGTGAGAAATTACAGTTAAAAGAAGACATTTTAATTTTCTCTTGACAAATAAATATCTTGGATTTTGTATTATTTTTACCTCGACCAGGTTGATTTTTTTTTATTATGATAGAGAAATGCCAGAATGAGGTAATGGATCAATGTGATTATGTTACTAGATGATGTGGGCTCATTGGCAGTAGTTTGATGCTCCTGAGAATGACCTAGGTCTTGTGCTAAGCAAATTATGAATGAAAAGATTATATGTCCTAGAAAAAAAAGAAAATTTATATGTTTCTGACTCATTAAAATTTCTTGTTATGTAGAACGAGATCATTTTATCAACTCTCCGTAAATCTGGGAAAGTTGCTGTGATGGCTTCTGAAGAAGATGATGTTCCAGTTCACATAAATGATGATGGACCATTCGTAGTAGTCACTGATCCTCTTGATGGTTCCCGCAATATCGATGCTTCCATTCCCACCGGAACGATATTTGGTGTATATAATCGACTTGTGGAATTAGACCGTCTGCCACTACATGAGAAGGTTCAACTTAATTCGCTCCAGAGTGGAACCAGGCTTGTTGCTGCTGGCTATGTTCTTTATTCATCTGCCACCATATTCTGCGTTAGCTTCGGCGCAGGAACACATGCATTCACTCTCGATCATACAACTGGGGACTTTGTTCTCACACATCCAAGCATAAAAATTCCATCTCGAGGTATACTTTTTTCTTTTTTCGATTCCTTTCCTCTTTTATTTTCCCTCTAATAACCACCATTAACACAGATGATTGATATGTAGGATAGTAAATAATAGTTTTTTCACAATCTTAAATATTAATTAACCATTCCATTCCACTCTTGAAGCCTCCTGGTTCATGAACCAATTCCTTTCTTGTTTTCTTCTCATTCTCCGACTGTTATATTACCTTGCTGCCCTTTAAGACATTGCAGCATAGAGTGAACTGCCTTCCTTAATTTTGTATAATTGGCGAACCATTATTTAAATTCAACTCATTTGTTGTCAGAATTGTGAATCAGAATTGAATCATTTCAAGGCTTGATGAATTGAACCAAGATTTGGATCGGTGAAGCGTAAAACTCATAATACGAATGAGAATCATACATTTTTACATATTAAATACTCATATAGTTATAAGACATTGGTGTTTTTTTGCTAATTAACAATGCGGGCCAATTCACTACGATTCAGCTAGCGATTTAGTGCGATTCACTTGTATGATTAACCAACAACTTGGATGAATTCACTTACTGTTAGAAACGATTCATGAATTCAATTCAAATAATTTTGGGGCGAGTCATCTTGACTCTGACAACTATGATTGTAAGTTTTTGTAACCTCGAAATTTTGATGTTTCAGGGCAAATCTACTCTGTAAATGATGCAAGGTATTTCGACTGGCCCGAAGGATTAAGGCGCTATATTGACACTGTCAGACAAGGCAAAGGAAAATACCCTAAGAAGTATTCGGCTCGATACATTTGCTCGCTTGTAGCCGATTTCCATCGTACGTTGATGTATGGCGGGGTGGCCATGAACCCGAGGAACCATCTTCGGCTAGTTTACGAGGCAAATCCTCTTAGTTTCCTTGTTGAGCAAGCTGGGGGCAAAGGATGTGATGGCAAGAATAGGATTCTTTCAATGCAACCTGTGAGGCTGCATCAAAGGCTTCCTCTGTTCTTGGGTAGTCCAGAGGACATTGAAGAGCTAGAAAGCTATGGAGATGTTCAGCAGAAAATAAATCCTGGATATGAAGTGTGATGCTTCTTGCTTGTAACTGATTCCTGTTAATATTTTCAAAAAGGAGAAACCATTGTCCTTTTGTTTTATAGTTTTTTTGTGGATAATGTGATTTGTTTTAAACAGAAGTAGCATCAAATATCAATCACTGACTTTGATATATTTCTAGATTCCTTTTTTTTTTTTTTTTTTTCCTCATTTTAAATGCACATTTCTTGGTACGGTAATTTAATTTTCTTTGATGAATTGATTTTAATAGTGTAATCCCTTTACTCTTTCTTATGATAATTAGTTAATATAATCTTGATTTGAATTTTTTATGTAATTTGTCTTTATGTCCGTCTGCAACCTAACCCAACGGCTGAGTAAGAAGCAACCGACATTGAGCTGGTCTGCTGACTCGGAGCTCCGTCATTGTTCTCCGTTATGGATAAACCCTCTCTTTATTCAATTAATAAGCCACCAGCACATACAAGAATATTATCTACGACGTTCTCTAAATGCCACGTCACCACGACAATTTCAATCTTGCCGTACACTATCAGCCACGTGACGTCCCAAAGCAAAGTATAGATTGAAAAAAGAGAAGTAACGAGTCAAAAGAGAAAACGGATAAAAACTTGACATCGGTAACCGAGCAAACTTATCCTTACATCCAAAACCCCCGTTTCTGAACTTTAATGGATAACGACGACACTTCACGCCACCTTCATATATAATTTCTTCTCTCTTCCCCTCTCTCTCTCTCTCTCTATATATATATATATATATATATGTACATATGTTTTTGATACCCATCAAGCACATACGTATTTTCTCTATTCTCTGTGTTCTCTTGTAAAGAAGAAGAAGAAGAAGAAGAAGAAGAAGAAGAAGATGTTGGCGATATTTCACAAATCAATCGCTCATGCTCCTCACGAGCTAAGCAGCCCATCTAATGGATCCAAGAACCCTAAGCAACCAGAAGAAATCATGAACCATTTCCTCTCTTCTCATCGTAACAACAATGCCGCTTTCTCCATGACCATTTCCAACGCCGCCGCTCTAGCTTACGCTCGCCCAGATCAACCCTACTCTATTCACCAGAGGTACGTACATATAATAACAAGATCGTTAACAATGTTTGCGAAATTCTTACTTGCTATTCTTGAGTTTTTTTTAAAGGTTTTTTTATCCTTGGAGTGATTGATTTGATTGATGTTGATGATGATGATGATGTTGCAGGTTGTTCGGTGTTACGGACGAGATCTACTGTCTCTTCTTGGGGAGCTTGAACAATCTGTGCACATTGAACAGGCAATACGGACTCTCGAAGGGGACTAACGAGGCGCTGTTCGTGATCGAAGCGTATCGGACGCTTCGCGATCGCGGTCCCTACCCCGCGGATCAAGTGGTGAAGGAGCTCGATGGTAGCTTCGGCTTCATCATCTATGATAACAAGTCCAGATCCGTCTTTGCTGCTTTGGTACGTTCTCGATCGATCGATCAATCAATCCATCAAAATTGATCAAAATCAGTTTTTGATTGATTGTTAAAATTAAATTGGAGCGACTTTGTGCAGGGGATGAATGGATCGGTGAAGTTGTATTGGGGGATTGCAGCGGATGGCTCGTTGGTAATTTCCGACGATTTGGAGGTTATAAAAGGAAGTTGCGCTAAATCCTTCGCACCTTTCCCCACTGGTACGTGAAAAATACGTATTAATACATTACCTCGATCGCATACTGCAAAGAGCTGTTTAACAAAACTTACCAAATTTTGATTGATGTTGCAGGATGTATTTTCCATAGCAAGGGAGGAGTGATGAGCTTCGAGCATCCAGTGAACAAGATCAAAGCGATGCCGAGGATAGACAGCGAAGGGATGATGTGTGGTGCGGACTTCAAGGTTGATGTTCAGTCCAGGATCACTAGCATGCCACGTGTCGGCAGTGAAGCCAATTGGAATGTATGGGGGTCTCATTAGCTTGAAATTTTTTTTTACAGTAATGTAACAACTACTGGGTAGCTGCCCTTGATGTGTTTGTTTTGTTTATGAGAGAGTAAATATTAATGAAAAAATAAAAGGGATTTTCTCATAATATGTTTTTTGTCCCAAGATCCGTGCATTAATTATAAGGCAAGAAAACACACCAAAAATCTGCCTAATATTTGATCTTGTTTGTATACAGAAAAGAGTAATCAATCATTTGGGAGCAAACAGAAATGTGTTATATAGGCTTTAAAAAGGTTGATGGAATTGTAGTAGAGTTATTCTTCTTCCTTCCAGAGATCAGCAAATTCATCTGGTTCCAATGGATTCATTTGCTCATGCATCTTCCTCCTTGTCTTTGCTTTGATCTTCTTGGCATACTTGCCTGCCTTTTTCTTCTTCTCCATTGCTCGAATCTGTGGCCCAACCAAAAACAAAAGCAGAAAGTGAAACAAATCAGGCATTGGAATAAAGGGTCACCTATCAAAATCAGAAATCATTGTTATGTAGCATGGAATACCCCACAAACAGGAAACATGTGCCCTAAAAAGAGAAAAGAAAAAAGAAAAAAAGGGTCTAAGCTGCCTGCACCAAAACTTAAACCTTATCCAAACTACTGCTTTTTCCCCCTTTTTTTTTTTTTTTGGACAACCAAGTAAGTTCAGTTGTACCGTTCAAGATATATCAATGAGTGGTTGACAGTGGAAGCGAGCCAAGTCTCAAGGTCTTTTCTATATAAAAGTTTTAGGGTTCAAATCGTGAAGGTGTCCCCATTGAGAGAGGTTTACCATTCCGCTCCCACCTCGAACGGGGACTAAATATACCCAAAAGGTGTGGGAACACAATGTGTGAACCCAAAAAAAAAAGATGTTCAAGATATGATGCCATCACACTAAATGGGCCAACTTAAAGGAACCCTTGTTACCATCATTTCTTATTATAAAGATACAACTTAATAATAAGAGGCTCCAAAATACTTAATGATGGATGGCACATGTATTAGATATAAGTTTGAGAAACAACGAACTGAAATGCATCATAATATTCTGACCTGGTTTGGAGATATGTAGAATGGGTTCTCATACAATGTTGGGCCTCCAAAGCTACCGGCAAAGATCTTGATAGGGTTTAAGCAAAACCTCGGACCAACCTATACAGGATCAGTTTTCACAAGTCATGACTATGTAACCACTTTGGATGCAGTAGCAGGTAATTGCAAGTATTAAGGATCACAAACTGTGAAAATGACTATGTAACCACTTTAGATGCAGTAGCAGGTAATTACAAGTATTAAGGATCACAAACCTCAACAAGAGTCATCTTGTCAAGACCACCACGGTCCACCTTATCAGTTAGATTATGAGGAACAGAAATCTGCAAAATCACAAGTATTGAAGCAGTTTTGCCATGAGAAGTAGAACTTAATCAATCATAAACAATACTGTACTTGGACACCTACTAAGTCCAAATGAACATGAACACAATCAGGGTATAGATATTTAGTGCGCATCTGGCTTTTATCTCAAGGTATCTGAATATCTAAGGCTGCAGTTGGTTTGCATCTCAAAAACTGTTTTCTATATCAAGATACAAAGAAAATGAAAACAGCAAGAGATGTGTTTGGTATGCTAGGATTTGAAACTTGGTTTTAAATTTTACCCACAAAAAACAACAGGATCTTGGAAAACGACCAAATGTCATTTTTCAAGTTTTTTTATCACCTTTTTTGGGTATGATGAAAACAGAAAACTTCTTTTTCAACACCAAACCAAACGCAGCCTAAGCAGCTACAAGTATTAGGAATTAGAATCATCAAACTGGGTTTAGGGAATCAGCCCTTGGGGCTACTATCAACAATTCAGATAAACAAGTATCTAAACCACACTCATTGAGGAAGACCCATATTCTAATTCATGAATTTATACAAGACAATATCCTGTTATTAACCCTGTAACTTAGACAAGTAATAGATGATGATTATCTTGTTACTACCTGTAACTTGAGTAGTATCTAGAAGCTGTGTACATACACTCTATCTTAACAGTACAGGTTAACACAGGCAATGATATGATTTGCCCAATATGCAGAGGTGAACCACTGATGGCAACTTCCAGAATGACGCATACACAGGACATATTAAAATAGCTTGCACAAAGGTTCTTAATAAAAAACAAAGGAAAGAAAAAAGGTAGCACCAAGCTTTACAGCAATAAGGATGAA
This sequence comes from Paratinospora sagittata, assembly GCA_035771175.1. Classification (NCBI taxonomy): domain Eukaryota; kingdom Viridiplantae; phylum Streptophyta; class Magnoliopsida; order Ranunculales; family Menispermaceae; genus Paratinospora; species Paratinospora sagittata. Next base: position 26,096,470 of record CM069612.1, on the reverse strand, counting down.
CTAAATTATGAAAATAAAACAGATGAATTATATTTCCATGTGTGTGAAATCAGCAATCTACATGATTGAAAATGAACCGCAAGCATGTACCTGGTAATTCCTGAACCATATGTGATCATCAACAATAGAGAAAACAAAGACATGGTCATAATAAGGTTTGCCTTTTCTCTGATCCTTTGGAGTTCCAAATATCTGCCGAATGAAACAATGTATGAGAGCCCACTACTAGCAGCTAAAGAAGATTAAAACTAAAAAACATATTTTATAAAGTCCAAATGAGGCTGAATTTTAGAAATGGCATGATCATTTGACAAGTATTTTAAGTGAAAAAAGATATCCAATTATAACCCTTCAAGATGCTCACTCCTTGAACAAAATAGAAACATATCCGAGCATGAAAAACTCCCAAAGCAAGATTTCCTATAGTGACGCATTAATAGCAATATTTGGATGTCGCCTTAGTCTTTGCAAAAATTTCAAATGCAATCTCTTCCACTTTTTTTAATGAACTAAGAACCCCACAAGCAAAGAGAAGAGAACATATAGGGAGAACTGCATTACAATCTAATAACCTCTAGTTTCCCCCTTTTGAGATAAATTTGTCTTTTGTACCGGCCCATTTTTTTATAAACCTTTTACTAGCTGAATACCAATTACAAACAGTCCTATGCCAAAATAAGGTTTCAACCCTAGATACAAAGTAATAGCAAGGAACAACCACAAAGTGGTAGCCCTTTGACCAACAATTTGTCAGAAGACTCGGAATAGCAAATTGACTAACAATCTGTCAGGAGACTCATAACCTACATCACTTTATTCTGGTTTCTTTTCTCCTTTTAGTAGAGCTACATTTTATATTGTGCATACACGCAGAGGACAAAGAGAGAGCTATGGAAAGAGGTTATGATCAAGACATGCAGAAAGGTAAGACCAAGAGCTACTACCCAGGAGATAACACATAAAGCAATATGAAATCATTAAGTACCTGTGTTATTAACTCTTTCAAAAGCTTCCAGTGAGGATCCTTATCAAAGTTTGAGGAGAATGATAAAATTGGTCGTGACCCCTTTAGATGATTACCAGTAAGCTTCAGTTCCTCCATTGTGTGTACTGCAACCAAAAAGAAAAAGGTGCAGCATTAACCATGAGGAAAAGAGAGAATAATAACAAAAATGAATGCACAAGTTTCCTTTAGATGACCAAAGAAATGAGGGAAAGCACGTCAACAAAAAAAAAACCTAATATGCATAATCAATGTGAAAGTGAAAGGGACCTTACCAGCATTAACTAAAAATTTTGCAGAAGGTCCATTAGGGCACTTGGACATCCAGAGGTAGAGATCTTTCTGTTTCCTACACTGAAAAGAGAAAAGGCAAACCATGTATAATTTAAGTATTGACACCCAAGCAACAAAAAATCATCAAGAGCACTTATGGGAAAATTAATATAGCCCAAGCTTGCATTCTTATAATAAGCAAAGATGAAGTCCATCTTCATGTGTAAGGAAAAAATAAATAAAAAAACTACTGTAAAAGTAGTTGGTAAGATTGAAAGACCTAACAAGACAAGACCCAGAACAGCACTCATATTGATTATACCAACTCATTGAATAACTAAATACTAAAAAGAGATAAATGACAATAGTAGCGTGAAGCCTTATGGTCCTTATCCCAATTCTCTCTAGGCCCCTGACCACTCAAAGAAGTCGTGTAAAATTATCAAGGGACTTCAACCCCAATGATAAGAACTCATAATGGCCATATTCAAATGGAAACTTCTTGGCATTCAACAGTCCTACTTCTCTCCGATGAAGCACCCAAAAAACAAATGGTATTACCCTGCACATTATTATTCCGAACCTACTAATCATCTAAACAAGAAAGTTCTAAACCCATATCAAGAAGAGCCGTAACACCAAAAATAGGCTAATTCTGCAAGTCTTAAGTGATAAGAAAAATGTCCAAGCAAAATAAAACCACCCAAAGGAAGTTGAATATAAAAGGCACTAACTTATGATTTAAGTATCATATTTATCCATAGAAGACATCAAAATTGAAACTTGATCACAGAGTACTAATGCATGGCATTGTTCCAATTTAAACCAAATTATTCGAGTAATTTCATTCAAGTAACCATGCAGTAAACAAGATACTTGAAGCATAATAGGCATTAAACATAGTTCACACGCAAATACTTTCAAAAGCAATTCATCTACAAAACATATCCACTTACAGTGTCTCACATTAAAATGCTAAATTTAAACCAAGATTTCACGCAAAGCCTCAAATTTTTAAACTAAAACGATTCCATACCCAAAAATTACCTCAAAAAACAGGCATGAGGAACAGCTCTTAAGCTCAACTAGCTCGTTCAGCGCGGCGCCTTTGCTCTCCTTGGACTCCACTTTGTTATCCTTCTTACCATGAGGCAACAGCGACACCACATTCAACATCAAATGCCGGTACCTATACAAAAACATGAAACCCACAATTTCATCAAAATTAATCCAAAAAATTCGAAACAAACAAAGCTTTGATTGATCAAATAAAGAAAAACAGAACAAAAAGGCGAAACCTGAAAATAATTCGACGAGAACAAGTGACCAAAACCTTCTCTTTGTTCCTGAAGATAGGAGAATCGGTTTGTTTCAGTTGGGTGTTATCTTTCCATCCCAAAAGCGTTCTTTTAGGTCTCTCGGGAGCGGTTGTTTCGTCCTTCTTCGATGGCTCCGAGGGCTCCGTTTCAGCGTGCTTTCGCTTCTTCCCCATGCTTTCGAAATTAACTCACTCGACTTCGCAGAGGAAGAACACGAAGAGAGAGAGAGAGAGAGCAAGAAAATGTGTCCTGCGTGAGCGAAGCTGTGACTCTTGAGGTTTAGGGCTTACAGAGCAGCGGGGACTGGGTTTTTGAAAGGTTTTAGGTGGTAGAAAGGTAACGGGCTGGACCAATGGCCCACTAAATCTATTGCATTTGGGCTTTGATTGTCGAGTATTTCGGGCTTAACCGTTATCAAAGCCAAATAGTAACATTGTGAGTAGGGGTGAAATCGGGTCGGGTCGGGTCGGGTCGGGTTGGGTTGGGTTGGGGTTTTGCCCCCAAACCCACCAGACCCGATGAGGTCAGGTGGCAACAAGTCCAGCCCGATGCCACCCGACCTAAGGTCGGGTCGGGTCGGGTCGGGTCGGTCAACAAGTCCCTTAATAACTATTGTTTAAGTTTTTATTAATAATAAAATATGTTGGATTATCACGTTGAAGCTTATTAAACTACTATTTAAGCTTTAAAAGATGAGATTTCTCCTTTCTGAGAAAACTCATATATGTATAAGCCAAGGTAGTCTTAAATTTGACTTATGAGAATGACGATGAATAAGGAGTTTATGGGTTTTTATAGAGAAGGAGAGTCTTTAATTCTTTCCAACAAGCAATGTGGAACTAAAATAAAACTTTTCTCTTTTAGTCTCAAGCACTCATCTTATGATTCTTATCTAATTTTTCTTACCATCTAACCCAACAATTTAAAAAAATTAGTTGAGCGTTATGGGCCTTCTTAATTAGAGGCCTTGAATGTAATGTTTTATATTTATATAATATGTTTATAAATTTTAGAGATGTCGGATTGCTAAAAAATTAACCCGACCAACCCGATATATCAATCAAAACCGACCCGACCCGACCCTACCCGAAATGGTCGGGTTTGGTCAAGTTGAATCGGGTCGAGTTGCTTACACCCTAATTGTGAGAATATTGCAGATGCCCTTTTTTAGTCTTTGCCCACCTCATCTAAAAAGTAAAAAAACTAAAAAATTTTCATGTAAAGTTATCAAAAATGACACTTATTGAACCCCTTAAACCCTTCCACCTCTCTCTTCACTCACCCATCAACCATCCAACTCCTACCCTAAACCTTAAAACTATTCAACCCTCCAACAAATCTCAATCTTCGATCTTGTGATTTTTGTGTATTTTTCAAATCACGAGCACGTCTTCAACTATTTGTAAATGGTTTCTTTCGATTTGAAGTGTTCGCAAGTCATTCGAGAAGTGTTCAAAGTGTTAGAAGTGTGCACCATCAAGCAAGTCATTCGACCTACAATGAAAAGATATTCAAGTCGTTCTTCACCCCCTACGATACGTGCATTTGATATCTACACTATTTTATGCAAAAACAAACCTAAAATAGAAGTGGAAAGGGGGCAAAAATGGGTTTCAAAACCCAGAAAATCACCCCCGGAATCGTTCTGTCTGGCATATCGTGGACGAACATAAAGTGGAGTGTCCAACCATAATAAATCGATGCAAATGTTCTATCTGACCTATCATAATCGAACAATACATTTCCTGTTTGACTCTGACAGGTCGGACAAAACACTTCTGTCCAACCTTGTTCAGTCGAACAGAAAACTTCCGTCCAACTTATTATGGTCGGACATAACATTTTTGGTGTTTTTTTTTAAGGTTTTTTTTTGTTTTCTTGTTTTATTTTGTATGTAATACTAATATTGAGTTGTAATTCATCATGATGACGAGGGATTTGATGAATCCAAAATTGTTGGCAATGAGTTGGTGTTAGTTTGAGACTACACTGATGAGTTCACAACCTATATTGTGTTTAAGAGTAAGACAACTTATTGCATGGACAATAGGTCGTGCAAATGGTTTTGTTATCGTTATTAAGAGCTTGAATGCAAGGGAGACGAAGGGTAGGCAACCAATAATCAAGCTTGCATGTGAGAGGTACGGTGTGTACATTTTGAAAGACACAAGGAGGAAGAAAGTCAATGAAACCTCATCGAAGAACTATAATTGTCCATTCTTATTACGGGGGCAAAAATTGGCCACTGATGACAATTGGATGATAAACATGGATTGCGGCACTCATATTTTTTACCATTTTCAACCATATTTTTTGCACAAAAACAATCTAATACGACAATGTAGTATTAAAATCAACTTAAACTTGAAGAAAACAAAGATTTATTTACTGATTTGGTTGATTCGATTTCTTGAATCACTTTTACTTTGAGGCCTCAAAAAACCTAAATAACATGATTTCTTTGCAAGATTTTGAGTTAAAGTTGTTCGTAATCGTTCCTAGCAGTGTTCTAACCTGTTGAATGTCCTAAAAACTCGATCAAATCGTGAATTAATGGAGATGAGAAAAGAAAAAACTAGAGAGAGGGAATTGAAAAATGGCGTTGGGGTTTGAAAATGCGAAGAACATATTAGGAATATGGAAGGTTGGAGACAAATGATATGAATTATTTTAAATTTCGGCGTGAGTGAAGAGATAGAAATAGGTTGGTGAAAATAGTCAAACCTTTTTTTTTATGATAAGATACTTTTCTCTTTGTTGGTTGGGTTCTAAGTCTTTCCACTGACGTATCAATCATGGGCTTCTTGTGATGCACATCTTAATTCTTAGTTCGGGTTCAACATGTTCTCTATCACAGTTTCACCTACTAAGGTCTCACCTATCTTCAAATTGATGAGATATCAGTGGTGTAGCACATTGCCTCTTGGTTTGCGTGGTAACCTCCGTTCCTACCCCCACTAGTAGTCAAGGGTCAAATCCTACAAGGGACGAATAAATATATTATTTTAATTTGCGACATTGTCAGCATGTGCCATTCATCGTCTCAAAATTTATTGATCATGATTATATCTTTTACGTGTGCCCGTTTCTTACAAAAGTCTCTAATGTTGTACAAAAGAAAAAAAAAATGGTCTCTAAGGTCATATATCAAAAAAAAAAAAAAAAAAATTGAAGAAAAACGAATTTGGAGTATATATTTATGAAGAGTAATAAAATAACTTAAGATATGTTTCTAAATCTATATCCAAGCTAATTATGCAATACACCACATCACCATATCGTAAGAGAAATAAATAATAATAAAAAAAAAACTTTTACTTATTATACACCACGTATATGATTTTAGGTACAAATTTTTAGTCAAACAAGCATTTCTCTGTATTTATATAACTACAACTTGAATTAAGAATAATTATCTTCTATACCAGTAGCCCCTGTGATGTGACAATAAAAACTATTCTTTACGTAAGGTATCCAAATGCTAAAAGACCTAATCAACATGCATTCATTCTCTAAATGTTTCTTCCCAGGAAAAGTAATGGTTGACAGATGAGTACCGCTGCTTACTTCTAAATTATACCAAAATATGAATTCGTCTACAAGTCAGATTAATGGTATACAACCCTTTTTTTTTTTTTTTTTTTGGTTGACAGAACGGTATACAACCTTGAGCTTCATAGAACTAAATATGGCCACGCAAGAAGAAGTCTTGCGGTCTTATGCTTGAACGTGTTTCCGTAGGTCAAATTTCAAGAATAATCAAACAGAAGTATGCAAATGAAACAAGCACAAGTGTCTAAAATTCAGTTTATAATTATAATTAACTAGTCAAAGATTAATATAATATCCATCAATTAATTATTTCACTCAGTTTTTGTAGGATTATACAAAATTCCTAGTTAATTAAGTTCTCAAAAGTTAGGATCCTTTGAGTGGTGATTTCTTAGGTCTTTGAGTCTAGTATGATGGTTCTTAGATTCGATATTGGGATTTGAACCTTCATCTTTGACATTCATGTCGTCCCTCGTAATAATAAAACAAAAACAAAAAAAAGATTGAGTGTGCATGGTCTATGTGTGTGTGTGGAGGTTTAATCTCATATCATCAGGTGTAGATTTATAGCTTCGGTTCGCAATCCTCAAAAGTTAGGATCCCTTTTGAGTAATAGCTCCTTAGGTCATTTTGGATCCGACGTTGGGGTTTGAACCATTATCTTCCTCGTCTATATTGGCTCCTTTAAAAATAATAATAAATCCCATATTAATTCGTATTTTCCCCCTCGGTGTGTTCTTTTATTCAATATTTTTTAAACTAGGACGGCAGATGGCAAATATTGGTCCATTAGTCAACGTAGAATCCTATTTGCTTCCTAAGCAAAACTTCCCTTTTATTTTTATTTTTTAATGGTTAGAATGAATGTATTTATGATAATAAAATATAGTAATTACTTCAAAATTAGATATGTTTTAATTATAAATGATTACTGTCCTCATCCTCCAAAGATTAGGACGACAGAATTTATTCCATGGGGAGATAAAAAATGAAAAAGAAAAGTCAAATAGAATTTTCATTATTTTAATTTACTTTTATGATATTAATTATAAGCGTTGTAACGAATGAGGGTGGTGATGAAAGCTTACCTAACGCACATAATATAATATTTCTTGAATCTAAAATTGATCAAAAGAGTCAAATTTGTAAGTAACCAAAGGGCAGTTGATAGTTTGATTTTGAGTGAAATCCAACGAATAAAATTATTTTTCAAATGTAAATATTTAACGGAACTGATCATGAATACATTAATACAAAATTGTACAAGATTGATCAATTTAGTCTAAGTTGAACTTTAACCCAATAATTATTATATTTACAATAATGTTATTGGGCTAACAATGCAGAAAATAGTGGAGCAGGTTTAACCATTTGGTCAAAAATGATTCTATAATGGATCACGGCTTGTTCGACCAATTAAAATAGTCCTGTGTTGACCTTTTCATATTCATACCTCTATTTAATTCTTTTTTCTTCTCAATATGAAACATGGTTTGAATATTTAATTCCCGCCGCCATGAATCATTATCATCATCCACAAATATTTGGGCACTGATTCATGTGAATAAAAAACAAAACAATATGCATTCTCTCTTTGTCAACTTACTATTCTTAACCAACCAATATATATATTTATTTATTTATTTATTTTTACCTTAAAAAGGTTTTGAAACATTCTAAAATACCCTTCTTCCTTCTACCGTTTCATTTTCTTCTTCCTAGCTCCAAACTCTAACCGTCGTTACCACTGTCATTGTCCAAGCTTCATCGTCTTTACCCAAGCATTAGGGGTGAGCACAAGTTGAATTTGGCCCCAACCCCATCAGACTCGTAAATGTCAGGTGGCATCGCAGCCAATCCGATGCCACCGACATCACCAAAAAAAGGTTTTCACCCGACCCTATTTCGTAGGGTCAGGTTGGTCGGATAAACAAAAACTGCCCATTAAAAAAAATATTTATTTGCATTGCCAAAAAAAAATATAGTACCCACTAAAATTAGACTGAAAAAACACAAAAGCGAAGTTCAATTTATGAGAATAATGAATGAAAAAAAGTAGTTTCGCTCACCTTAAATAAAGAAAATACATGGTGCTAAAACAGTAACAGAGCGGACACAAAACTATCCATTTCGATGCCCTTAATTTATTCACAAGCATGCCAAAGAGCGATAGAGAAAGAAAGATAGAAATGAAGAGAAACAACCTAAGAAAAGCTTAGAGTTTTGCAGCCGCAGCGGAGAGGAGAAAATGAAAAGGGGTGAGGGGTGAGGGTTTCGGTTGCGTAGGGGAGAAAATGAAGTGAGCGGGCGCGGGTCGGGTCCGTGTAAAAATGGGTCGGGTTTAGTGCAAACCCAAGCCTGACCCGATAGATACGAGTTCCCCATTTCTTGACTTGATGAATCCGATGAGCTGAGGAAAACTCAACCCGACCCGATGTTTTTTGTGTGGGTCAATCGGGTCAGGTCGGGTTTTCGGGTGACATGCTCACCCCTACCAAGCATCCTCTATTTGAAAACGCAAAGGTCCAAAGTTGTTTTCTTTTCTTACTACAATTCATAGCGTCAACGCCGTCATTGTCATTTTTCTCGTCCAAAAAATTTCAAACAGATCCCTAACTTGAAGCACCCGTCATCTTTGCCTTTTAACCCTCAAATCGAGCTTAAAATGTGTCAGATCGAAGTTCTCAACATCATATAGGTGTCGTTTGCAAATTGAGGGGTCACGTCATTGAAAATAATCGAAAATGGGAGGTTCGGTCAGATCTTACTGAACCTATGACCTCGGTTCTGTAAGACAAGACCAAACTGATGTAATAAGTTCGATCGGACCCTACCAAGCTTAATGTAATGGTTCAGTGGGGTCCGATCAAACCTCTGATTTTCGGTCATTTTCAATGCAAATGGTCCCTTAAGTAAGATATTGTGGTTGTTTAACCCATTTGGATTGTGGTTTTCAACACTATTTGTATGACGGTGTACCGTTGACCACTGTATTGTTGCCTATCAGTTGGGGAACGGTACACCGACGTTCAAATTAAGTGGAAAGCGCTGTTAAATTGGGTTAATGCCGCTTCTATGGCCATAAAAATATTATTACCACGCGAAACACCTTCAAAACGATCGAAAACGGAAGGTTCGGTTGGACCACACCAAACCATTGCATTCGATACGGTAGTGTTCGATAGAACTTATTGCCTTAGTTTGGTCCTATCTTGCCGAACCGAGGTCATAGGTTTGGTAGGATTCGACCGAACCTCCTATTTTTTATTGTTTTCAACGACATGGCCCTAAAATTCAATCATCCGCTATTGTGCTTTCAAATGATGTAAAAATCAGATATTTGATTGCCTTGAAGTAGGTTTTCACACACTTTAAAACCAACTTTCAAAACACCTCAAAATCCTTTACAAAGGACCCTTGCCCTATAAAAATGGCTCTTAAAAGCTTTGAAAGAGTGTTTAGGGGAAAAAGGGTAAGAAGATAATAATGAAAGAGTGTTTAGGATGTAGACTTTAGACTCTTAGAGAAAGAAGATGAATGGAGTTTATGGTGGTAGGTAAAGTTAGTAAATACTTTGGGGTATGGTGGGAATGTAAAGATATTTTAGACAAATCTTAGAAGGGTATTGTTGAAAAAAAGTAAATGTTTTTGGGTGGGGTAATAACAACATTTAGTGTGGTACGTTTAGTTGCTTCCAAAGTGTATGTTATTACATATGGTTAAGGTTATATTTGGTATTTTAAAAAAATATCATAAAAGGTTGTTTTTTTAGTTTTGGATTGTATTTCAAATTTTAAAACTAACTAAGATGGTTTTGACGCGTACAACAAGGGAGGTTAGATATTTTAGTTTGAAAGAGTGACTTATTAACGCTAGATGATAACAATAAAAATAGAGATGAACGTAAAATAACATAAACATAAATAATTACAAAAGATTTAGTTTTTTATAATTTGAATGTCAATTTAACTCTTAATAAAGCAGAGTAAAGGAATCAAATTCATGTAATCGACTCATGTATTTTCGTATCATTAGCTAAATACAAGCTAAGTACAAATAAATAAAAAGCCTTATTTACCAATGAGTGGTTGGCTCAATAAAAGCGGGCTAAGTCTCAAGATCATGTCTATACAAAAGTTTTAGGGTTTAATTTTTAAAAGTACCCTCGTTAGGAGAGATCAATTATTCTGTTTCCATCTTAAACAAGAGATTAGTCCCATGCCTCTTAGAAAACAAAAATAAAATAAAAAAGAAAAACTTTACCAAAAATATTTTTTTTGGAAAAGCGCTTTTAAAAAAAAGTTAGTGTAACCTAAGCCTATTCTAAAAGAAAAAAACACTATTTTTTTTTTCTATCGTTGTTTAGTCAAATGCCTAAAATGTTTTTACTTGGAAATTACTTTAGAAAAAATAAAAATAGTCAATGCCGAGGTGTACGCAAACCCGCCCTGCATACAATGAATCGTCTAAGGGCCACCCGTGTAATGCATGACTTTTACTATTATTTTTGAATTTATCAAAGTAACATGATCTATAAATGGAGAAGGAGTGTGCAGTATGTTACGCAAACAAAACGTCACGGGTGACAGAACACATTTTTGTGTGAAAATGTCAACCACGTGGCTGACATTAGCAAATCTCCGAATTTTTAGCATATTTTTTTTTTAAAATTTCATTTATTGTTTTAAATTGCCAATTTAAAGGTTATATAATAATATATAGGAATATACCAATTCAAAACCTTAATGAAATTATGAAATTATTTAGTAAATATGTTTGTTTCTTATTCATAACTAGATTTATTAAGATAGTTTAAGCACATAGAATGAGGACTTGATCAGTTATTAACCATATCCTCAATAACAAGAAAAAAGAAAAAAGAAAAAAAAGGACTTAAATTAATATTAATAAATATAATTGAGAAATATATAATTTCACCGCTTTTCACCATAAATCACACTTAGTTAAATAGTTTTTTCGTGCAAATGTAATTTTCTTAATGTCCTCTTAAGGTTTCAAATCCTTAAAGAGTTATTCTAATGGTCGCCGGAGGCGGGGATTTGTTGGATGAAGAACACAAAGGAGAAAACGCCAGGAGTTGAGTCATTAGATTGTTGTTTGGATCTTTTAAAAGACAGCAGCCTTACCGATTCTCAGTGGGATCATCGTAATCGCGCAACTGAGCATTGTTGTTGAAGGATCTGATCGTGGCTGGACCAACAACTGGAGAGCGGCCGCAGTGCAGGAGTTTGTTCACCGAGCTTTTCTGGTGACTTCTTCGTTCTTCGATATCCTTTTCTTATGCTCTGTTTTCCAGGTTTTTGTTTTTTTTTGGAAAATGCTGCTGATTTTGGAGTAGCTGTTGCACGGTGATTATGGTCTTTAGACTTTGGAGGTCTATTTGCAAGTTATCCAAAAAGCTTCAATAGAGTGATCAACTTGGGACAATAGAAGATCATCTCTATGATTTTGGATCTGAGCTGTTACGACGACGGTTTGTGGATCTGACAGTATGATGAAAATGACATCCGGAAGATCCTCACAGCTATGAGATGCAAGAGCCTCACAGATCTGGGCTAACAACGAGCTGCAAACGATTATGCTTCACCTTGTTCCTGTAAACCCTAACATCAGGTTCTTCTTCTTCCTCTGATTCGTTCTCCTTCTCCGGATCATAACCGGAGAGAAAGTAGCCCACTAAAGGAGCAATTTTTTCTGGTTGTTCGTGCACAAGCTCCATCGTCACATATCTTGTCAGTTTTTGTGCCGGAGTAGCCGCGTCGTCCTCGGAAAAAAAAAAAATCCATCTTTTTCGTCTCTTGTGGGATTGTCGCTTCCCCGGCGAAGTGGTGGGGGCTTTTGATCGCGTGATAGGGAATTTGAAATAGGGGGGATTTTGGTGCAGTGATGGTGGGTATTTTGGATTCTCGGTGAGGAATATATACAATGGTCGGATTTAGAGCGGGGGTTTTGGATTGCATGGGTGAAGAATGCGTGAACTGCGTAGCGGAGTACGTCAAGGCCGTGCTCCGGTCGTATATCAGCCGCGGAAACCGCGGGGTCGAGGCGGAAGGAGGAAATCGGAGCCTTTGGTCGGAAACTACATCAGAACTAGAGCTGCAGTCGCGAAGGAAGCGGCGAGAAACCAGGTGGCGGTTGCAGCTGGCGGCGGTGGTAGTGGTGGTGCAGAGGAGGAGGCGGCGGCGGCGGCAGCGGTGAGGCCGAGGACGAGATTGGATGCGGCGAGGAATCGTGCGAAGGCGGCTGCGGTGATCGTGATTTCAGACAAGAACGGTGAATCGGGAGGTGGTTCTGATCAGTTGAGAGAGATTCAGGGAGAGATTCCTCGGAAAGATATGATGGGAGATGACAGTGGTGGTTTGAGTGCTAACAAGGCTGGAGGCCAGGAAGAAGAAGGCAACACTGCTCCTTTTCCTGAAAGGGAAACTGATTTGCTTGAACGAAGTAACAAAAAAGTTAAGATGAATGTGGATGGAGTGGAAGCGGATTTGTCGCCGATGGCGGACGTAAGTATGGTGGAGGAGACTCAGGCATGCAAGGAGAATGCTGAGGGGAATGGGATGTTCGCCCCTTTGCCAACATTTAGAGACAAACTTTTGGGCTATACGGGACGGATGGATGATGGTGAGACGTCCGATGAGGATTGGACCTCAGATGATGAAGGAGAGATGGAGGCTGAGGAGTCCGAGTCCGAGTGTCCAGTCATTCACATATCCAAGGAGGAGAAGAGGCGCTTACGTCGCCCATGGAGACAGACACTTATTATCAAATTGTTGGGCAGAACAATTGGATTTACATTCCTGTTACGTAAGATTAAGGCCCTATGGCGTCCGAAGGCTCCTATTGAATTAGTTGCTATTGATCAAGACTATTTTCTTGTCAAGTTTGCCTCCAAGGAGGATTATGAGTATGCAAAATTTGAGGGCCCATGGATGATCTTTGATCATTATCTGACAGTGCGGCAATGGCATCCTAATTTTGACCCGGGGCAGGAGAACATGGATAGATTGTTGGTGTGGGTGCGAATCCCTTGTCTCCCAATTGAATACTATGACTATGACTTCCTCATGAAAGTAGGGGCGCGTATTGGTCGTCCGGTGAAGATTGATGATGCAACAAGCACCGTCTCTAGGGGGAAGTTCCCGCGTATATGTGTGGAGGTAGATATAACCAAGCCACTTCTATCTAAATTCACTTTGCGACGTCGGGTTCGACGGATTGAATACGAGGGGATCCATTTAATTTGCTTTGATTGTGGATGTTATGGGCATCGGAAAGATGCGTGTCCAAAGAATGAGGGCCAAGAGACGCCTCATCACGGTGGACAGGCGGAAGTGCTGGCCGGAGATGTTAGAGATGTGGTCGGAGTTCAAGCTAGGCCAGCTGAGCCTCCGGTGAATCAGGAAATAACCAAAAGTTATGGGCCATGGATGTTGGCTTCTAGAAGATCTCGTAGAGGTATGACCAAAACTGAAAATGGAAAGAGCGGGAGAGCTGGACGTGATCCTCGGGATATGCCACTGATTGGTGCTAAACAAAATGCTAGTTTTCAGCAACATATTTCTCGGTATGCGGCATTAGCGGTTGAGGATAATCCTGAGGAAAATATTGATAGTGATCAACGAGATGGGCCGCATCTTGATAAGGATATTGGCGTGCACATGGGCTCAGGGATATCACTTAATGAATATGTCAAGAGTAAAGGGAGAAGGCCCAATATGCAAATAAATACTAAGGAAGTGGATAATGGCCCAAGCACTCAAGTGGCTGTAGAGACCAGCAATGCGGTTCGAATAAAGAAGAATTTACTGACTCGTGACATCACTTCTATCTCTTCTCAGTCCAAGCAAGCTGCCGCTGCGGAGGAACATATTGTGGTGCGTGAGGTCAGCTGATTTCTCGATCGGTGGTCTCTCATCCCCAGCATCAGGTTGAGAACATGGAGGGTATTCATCCTACAATTAATTTGATACCAGAACATCATCAAGATCCTCCTATTGTGGTGGAATCTGGGCATGTTCCTGCTATTGGTAGGCGGGAACTTGGGGGAACAAAAGCTAATCTGGTTGGGGTGCATAACGAAGCTCCTAGTGACAAGGATGAATCGCTTGGGAGGATGAATATTGTTGATAGAGGGTTCTCCTCTTAAAGCCGTGCTTGTCAATTTTTTGGTCTTCGGTAGGGGTGAGTAGCCTATTTTATCTTGTTTTTATGGATTTTATGATCTGGAACTGTCATGGGGCGGCTTCGAAGGAGTTCCACTGTTCCCTGAAAGACCTGCTTAAGATGCATAAACCAGGCATATTGGGGTTGTTAGAGCCCAAAGTGAGTGGATCTCAGGCAGATTTTCTCTGTAAAAAGCTGGGTATTGATGAATGGGTCCGGGTAGAATCATTGGGTTTCAGTGGTGGTATTTGGGTGTTCTGGCATAGTTCTTGTCAAATAAATATTATTGCTACTCATCCCCAGTTTATCCATATGAGGGTTCGGGATAGTAGTATGCATCAGTGGCTGTTATCTGTTGTTTATGGTAGTCCTACAGCCAGCTTGAAGAAGCTATTATGGAGGGATCTTAATAAGAATGTTTTTGATATGAGTGAGCCTTGGATTATTGCGGGTGATTTTAATGCGGTGGTATGTTCCGAAGAAGTTAGTAGTGGGAATGCTGTGGCTCATCATGGAAGCTCTGGTTTTGGGGATTGGATTTTTGATCATGATTTGTTGGACATGGGATTTTTCGGACAAGCCTATACTTGGAGTAGGGGTATAGGGGATCAGTTTAAGGGAGCTCGCCTGGATAGAGTTTTATGTAATTTAGCTTGGAGGCATATGTTTGAGGACGCTAGAGTGATTCACCTTCCTAAACATCACTCCGACCATGTTCCTATCTTGGTTCGTTTAAAGGGTTCAAGTGTCACTGTGAGGCCAACGCAGTTTAAATTTCAGGCAGCTTGGCTGACTCATCCGGGATTTTACAATGTCATTAAGGAGAATTGGAGTCGTGACCGATCTTTGGATACAAATAATCGGCATATAGCCTCGGTTCTTACTTCATGGAATAGTACCGAGTTTGGGAGTATTTCTAGGAGGAAGAAGAGGCTCTGGGCGAGACTTGCAGGCATTCAACGTGTCTTATCTAAACACCCTACACACCGTATTCATCTTTTGGAGTCTAAGCTTAAGAAGGAGCTGGACCTTGTTCTGTATCAAGAAGAACTTTCGTGGTTTCAGAAATCTAGAGCCGACTGGATCCTTTCGGGTGACCGCAATACCAAGTTCTATCACGCTACTACAGTCATTCGTCGGAGTAGGAATGTCATTGAGAGGTTAAAAGGTGCAGATGGAAATTGGGTTTCAGATTCAGCTCAGTTGAAGCATCTAATTCAAGATTTTTATACCAGGTTATTTTCAAAAGAACCTTGCGGGGATATGTCTGAGTTTCCTAAAGGGGGTTTTCCAATTCTAGATGGTGCTGTCATGGCAAGGATTCATCAGCCCTTTGAGATTGAAGAGATTCGTCAGGCTTTATTTGATATGGCTCCCTTCAAAGCGCCAGGCCCGGATGGTATTCATGCAGGTTTTTATCAACGCCTCTGGCCTACAGTGGGGCCTTCTGTTTACAAGCTTGTTCAAGACTTTTGGGTGTCAGGAAAGCTTCCAGATGGGATCAATGATACTCTGTTGGTATTAGTACCGAAGGTTCAACATCTTGAATTATTGACCCAGCTTAGACCTATAAGTCTCTGCAACGTGGACTATAAAGTGATTACAAAAGCTATGACAAATAGGCTAAAGATGATCCTCCCTAGTCTTGTTTCTCCCAACCAAAGCAGCTTTGTTCCAGGTCGCCAAATTACAGATAATGTCATTGTGTATCAAGAAGTCCTTCATTCAATGAGAACTAAGAAGAGTGGTGTATCTCATATGGCAATTAAGATTGATCTTGAAAAGGCCTATGATCGATTATCTTGGGATTTTATTGAAGACTCGTTGAAGGAGATTGGTCTTGGTGATGGGTGGATCTGAAATGTGATGCATTGTGTCTCTTCCTCTAGGATGTCGATTGTCTGGAATGGGGATCTTTTGGATTGTTTCTCTCCTGAGCGCGGAGTTCGGCAAGGGGATGCAATTTCGCCTTATCTTTTTGTTCTGTGTATTGAAAGATTGGGTCATTTGATTAATGGGGCAGTGGAGAGAAAGGAATGGAAACCCATACAGCTTTCTCGTAATGGTCCTTCTATCTCCCACCTTTTCTTTGCAGATGATATGGTTTTGTTTGCGGAAGCATCTACAGAGCAGATAAAGGTTATTATGAAGTGCCTGGATTTATTTTGTGCGTGCTCGGGCCAAAGAGTTAACTACCAGAAATCTCATATATTTGTATCTCACAATGTGGAGCTTGCGGTGGCCCAAGACATATCTACTATCTTTGGTATTCCCCTTACGGACAACTTGGGTCGGTATCTTGGTGCCCCGTCCATTCATGGGAGGGTCCGACCTGCTGACTTTCAGTACATCATTGAGAGAGTGACTACTCGATTGGAGGGGTGGAAGACAAAATTCTTGTCCTTTGCGGGTAGATTGGTTCTAGTTAAATCGGTGCTTAACTCTATTCCCATGTACATCATGCAGACTATGGTGTTACCAATAGGGGTGTGTAATACCATTGATAAATTAGTTCGACGTTTTCTATGGGGAGGGTCTAATGAGAAGCAGGGCGTCAACCTCATTAAGTGGGAAATCATCATCAAACCTATGGAGGACGGTGGTCTTGGCATTAAGAGTATGGCTTATATGAACTTGGCTCTTTTGGCCAAATTGGGATGGAGACTAATTACAGATAAGAATAGCTTTTGGGCCAGAGTTGTTTCCATGAAGTATCTGCATCGGGAAGCTACTATTGATAGGTTGCAGCCTAAGAATGGGGCTTCCAATGCGTGGCGGGGCATTGTTAAAGCCTCGCCGATTTTACGTAGCGGAGTGCGGGCTCTAGTTCGTAATGGTAAGGACACTCTTTTTTGGCTTGATACATGGGTAGGTGAGGTGGCCTTAATCAATATGAAAATGCGGGATTTGAGTTTGGTGGAGATGTATAGGCCTGTCTCAAGCTATTGGGTGAAGGGCTCAGGGTGGGACTGGAATGCTCTATCAGGTTTACTCCCCTTTGAGGTTGAAAATAAACTTGCTGCTGTGCTCTTATGGGATGAGGAGGAGGTTGCAGATGGCATATGTTGGGGAGCTTCTAAGAGTGGCATATTAACGGTGACCTCTGCTTATACTATTTCTACTGACACTCTTATGGGAGATCCTAATTCCCTTTGGAGGACGATTTGGAAGCTTAAAGTTCCTCAAAGATGCAAGACTTTTTTGTGGATGGTTGCGCATCGAAAGATCATGTGCAATGCTGAGCGGATGAAAAGGGGTTTCACCATGGCATCTGACTGTATTGAATGTGTGGGATGTATCGAGGATGTTGATCATATTTTTCGAAATTGCTCTAGAGCCGTGCAATTATGGAAGCGTCTATTGCAGCCAGTTGAGTATCATCTTCAGAGCAATTTGGATTTCCAAAGCTGGCTAGCTCATAATCTTGCTGGCGTTAATGATTGTAATGTTGACTATGACTGGGCTTCCTACTTTACAGTTGCCGTGTGGGCTCTTTGGAAATGGAGGAATGATTTAGTATTTCGTAATCTTCGTTTTCACTTCGAGTATAGCATGGCTTGGCTTAAAGGGAAAGTGACTGAAATCATTCATGCTTTTCGAGCCAAAGTGGCGGTCCATGATGATGGACTGATAGAGAGGGTGAAGATGGTAGGCTGGTGTGCTCCCAACCATGGTTGGACTAAGCTTAATACTGATGGATGTCTTAAGAATGCTTCATCGCGAGCAGGGGGTGGTGGTCTTCTCCGTGACTATCGTGGTATGTGGTTGAGGGAGTTTGTGGCTAATATTGGTTCTTGTACTGCAACTGAAGCTGAATTATGGGCTGCTGTTCATGGCTTACGTCTTGCTTGGGAGGAGGGCCATCGTTCTATAGTTTTCGAAACAGATTCGGTTATGGTGGCTGGTTGGTTAAAAGGCAACATTATGCCGCAGCTTAGTCTTTCCAACTTGGTAAAAGAGTGTAGAAGACTCCTTCAGAGAGATTGGATAGTTCAAGTTGAGCACATTTACAGAGAAGGTAATAGAGCAGCAGACTATTTGGCTACTGAGGCTTTGAAGTTCAATCGGGGAGTGTGTATCCTGTCTTCCCCTCCCCGTGGGTTATTCAATATTTTGAGGGAAGATACAACTGAGGCTACTTGGCCTAGGAGAGTTCGAGATGTAGTGTGCTAATTGTTCTTGCTGGGTATTTCCCATCTTTTTCTTTCCAAAAAAAAGAGTTATTCTAATTAGAACATTAATTTTGTGTGTGTGAGACTATTAGTTTGCATATTTAATATATATATTTTTTCAATTATAATTACTTGTTACATAAAATATAGATTTTATACAATTTATAAAGTTAGGACACAGAAACTGCTTTTGGACTCAACCGTAATTATTCAAAACGCACGCCTCAAACACAGAAATCCAAACAATTAATTTGATGCCAATCGTGGTCTTTAATTTTCCACAAGCTACCTTCTAGAAGGAGGAATATTTGAAATATTCAAAATGGAATTTTCAAAAAAAATAAAAATATGGACAGTTTTACCTCGTATAACAGACAAAAATGTCTTTTTAAGATATTCCAAAATTATTTATTACCCAATTCATTGACTTTGTAAAATATACGACGCTTGACCTAAAATGTGAACGTCGACGCCCGACAAACTAGCTTGTGCTTTTACAGTTTACCCTTTTAATATGTTGTAACGGGAGCACTGAATCACCCTTCTTCAATAATTGCGCATTATTATTTTTATTCTTTTTTAAAAGTTTTAATTATTCAGAATAAAAGATAATTAATTAATAGTTTAGTTTTATCTTTTATGAATTCATCTGGTGCGACACTGGTTGAACTTGACGAGTCGTTTTCAGGGAACAGCGAAGTGTAGGCTTGGTGGGGACGCGATGGAGAGAAGAGGCTGAAGAAGCTATGATTAGTGACCTTTTGCCTAAAACGTGTGTCCAACGAGGACGAAGAACAATAACTAGAAGAAGAAGAAGAAGAAGAAGAAGAAAAAAGAGAATTACGAGATATGGAAAAAGCTCGATTTCTACGATAATCAGTGCTCCAAAATCTTGAGGTTAGGTTAGTTTTCTAATTTTGCGATCTTATTGTTTGTTTGATTGTTGTGTTTTTTATTGTGAACTTAATTAATGGTGGTGTGGTGTTGGTTTGATTCTTGATTGGAATTTTTTTTGTTTTTGTTTTGAGTTTGATTGGATTGATCATGTTTCAAGTTTGGTGTTGTGAGGTTTTTTTTTGGAAGTTTTAAGTTGCGTGTGTGATTGAAGAGCGTCTTGAACTGGTGCGTGCACGTGTTTGAGGTTTCTCACTGGAGTTGTTGAGTTTGTGATTGATAGTGTCAGGAATGTGATGAACTGGAGTTTTTACTGAATTGAAGAGTTTGGAGGAAGCAATAATTTAATTTAGGTTCTAGCTGATCTTGAAAAATTTTCTGTAATGCAGCAGATGCAACAAGTTTATTTTTCGTAGGAACATGTGATCTTCAATTGTTTGACCAAAAATGTTTGTTTTCTCTTTTCAAATGGAATACAGGAATAGTACGCCTTGTTAAATTGGCTTGAATAATCTTCTTCTTCTTCTTCTTCTTCTTCTTCTTTTTTTTATTATTTTATTATTTTTATTTTATTTTAAAGTTCTACCGGGTTTCGAGGAATCTTAGTTGGACAAAGTGGTAGAAAGACTTCTGGTGAAAAGGTAAGGTTCTAAATTATAAAAAAGGATTTATCCAAGTTCAATTCAACATCTTTGTATTATAGACTTGCTTTATCTGGCAGAAATGAAGAGTTTCTCAATTTGTTATCAAAACAAAAATTCATAGTTGTTCTAGATTATTGAGTTATGGGAGCTTGCTGACCTATTAGGTAGAATGAAATATAAGCTAGGTTCTCCCTTCTAAATAAGTTCAGGATGACTCAAAGTTATTAAGTCCTTCCTTTGATAAATGTTTCATTCAATGGACATTAATCCAATTTAAACTCAATGATGAAGGTTACCCAATGGCTATCTCAATTCAGTGAAGGGAATTGACGTTTGAATAGGCGTTACATACTTCAGTCTCTTACATCATTCTACACAGCTTAATTTAACCTTTCAACTCAATTGAAGGATAGAACACAACATCCATTGTGTCAAGCAATAATGGGAAAAAGTCACGTGTCTGGTCTGATTGGACTATATGCTCAAGTGAACCTGTTTGACGCATATATTTATGAGCTTGATGTGAAATTAAAGCATGCTTAGTTTTAAAATGATTTCTGAAAAATGAAACAGATGTTACTTTTTGTAAGTGTGAAATGCTTTGTGGGCTTTCAAAAGAACAGAAAGTGGGAAAAATGATTGTTATGACTCTTTGGCTGTTTCCTTTTCTCTAGAGCTTTCTGTTTATGAACTAAAATAAAGCTAGTTGGTGTCAAATTGTATCTTGGAAGTAAACTAGTTTTTGCTCATACCCAAAATGGGAGGAAGGATAATGCAAATTGAGACTTGTGTGTTTGAAAATCGTGTCACAGTTTGAAAGGTCTTCCATACATGTGCAGAGATTGCTGAGGGAAATCACACGTGAATATGAAGTACTGCTGTTTCTCAAGAGCAGAAAAGAAAAAGGGGCAACACCATAACAATCAAGATATAAGTGGTGAGATTTGTAAACATATTCATCTTTATTTACATCTACTTGTCAAATCATTAGATACCATGAATGAAAGTTAAAGTAGGATTTGATTTGGTTATGTTATGCATGCACTTCCAATCTAATTTTGCTACTCTACTCATTTTTTTACACCTACCTTTAACTTTTTCTTTGCCTGAACTGAGTTTTTGTTTTCCTACATCACATGATTAATGGAGGTTGGTGGCAATTTCTTTTGGTAGATTAGAAGTGGCAATGGCACACACATGGCTTTGAGACCTGTGGTAATTCCAAGTCACTGTCCTACCATCCAAGTATTTTGGAACTGGGAATCGCACCTCAGTTTTAGCTCAATTATTCATCAATTTGAAGAAATAGGAGATGATGTAATTAAAGCAGGGTCCATTAAGTGGAGCAATGCTTCTGGAGTATTATATGATCAACATATTCCATCTAAGTTGAAAGAAGAATTTATAAAACTGCTATGAGGTCAGTTATAAAACAAAATGTTCGGTTAGAAAAATAAGCAACATATTAACAAACAAAATGTAATGAAAATGTGAATGTTAAGATGGATATGTGGTAATGCATTCAAATGTGAAATAGAACTTAGAAGTGAACATGTTGAAGAAATGGTAGGAACGGTCCCAATTAGAGTCAAAATGAAAGAGGATTAATTCAGATGGTTATACAACATTAAATGTGCTGGTTAGGAAGAGCAGCCTATTGACAATTAACAGTAATGAGAGTGATAGAGTGGAGTGGAGGGAGAGGATATTTTTTT
The DNA here is from genome assembly GCA_035771175.1 of Paratinospora sagittata. NCBI lineage: Eukaryota > Viridiplantae > Streptophyta > Magnoliopsida > Ranunculales > Menispermaceae > Paratinospora > Paratinospora sagittata. The sequence goes on along the minus strand of CM069612.1, from coordinate 26,074,711 downwards.
TTTGAAAGTTAAAAGTGTAATGTATTAAAAATAAGCCAAGAATTTAGAATTGTGCATATGGAACACCCACAGCATCCCTATCTACAAGAATGTACACATTATTTCGGAATGGAAGAAAAGGGGGAAGAAGGCTGTGTGTGTGTGTGTGTGTGTGTGTGAAGAACAACAAAACCCCAACATCTTGGTTCCATCCAGCAAAAAGGTCAGCCACTTGATTTGCTTCTCTTCATATATGACATATTGACCATGGACACCAACTTTCAAGAAGGGTGGAGATCCTGCCAACAATGGGTCTTAAACGCCATGGAGTGTCAATTTTCTTCTACATGATTTGTACTAGAAGTAAGGAATCAGATTCAATGTGAATTCAGGGGAGAGGATTTTTGTAGTTGAATCTATGTAGTTGTGGTATTTTTGGTCTCCTACCGCTGTAACTATTTTGATGACCACTTATCTAAAAGAATAAGCTGATAGAAAACAATGTGACAATATATGGCAAATGGTTCAACAAAGCCAGTGATTACTATCAAAGGAAGCTGGCTGTTTCTCATCTATATCAACAGATGGTCAAAGGTAGATAAAAGAAATATTTTATTTGACATCTATTTGTATGAGTAAGGATAATCAAATTCTTGAAAGTGAAATAGAGAACATACCTGTCATCTATTACAATCTGGAGGTTATATGATTATGCATCTCTGCTATAAGTAAAGAGCTGGATCTAAACCACACTATGATTTTTCTGTCATCTGATTTTATTAACTTATGCACTCATGCTATAATGACTTAGGGCATGTAGCACTTTATGTTACTTCTTACTGATGTTTTACTTCACTATTTTTCTTTTACCAGGTTCTTTGCCAGTGAATATCCGACTTTTCACTTACAATGAATTAAGGTCTGCAACAAGTAACTTCCATGTTACCACTAAGATTGGTCGAGGAGGTTTTGGGACAGTGTACAAGGTATTTAATGTTTTGCCTTTTCTTTTATCTGCTTTAGATCCATGAATGTCATTATGTTTGGCCTTTGCAAAGAGTTGTGTTGCTTTGTAATAGGTGTTTATTTCATGTACTGTTTAGTCCAGTGGTAGATATGAGATAATATGCAAGCTTTCCCAAGCCAAAGTTTTAGACAAATTAGAAAGCATCTTCTTCATTGTTTTACCATCACACAACTTGACCCAAATTTTTTGACTTGTGTCTTGAGGACGACTTAGCGTTTATAATATACTGTTGATAAATGGAACTGAAAGTTCTTTCTTACAACTCAACTCTCAACTCAACTCTCAACTCAACTCTCAACTCAACCAAGGCTTTTCCTAACTGCATGGGGTTGGCTACACGAATATGCTTCCTCCACACTGCTCTATCCGAGGCTAAGTTGACTTTTAAATTACAAGGGACGTCCTCCTTCTTACTGAATGCTGTAGGATATATGTGTATGAAGATGCATAATCGGGATCCTGTTTAAATTTCAAGCAAGTTGGTCGAACATTTCAAATGGATTAAAAGTAACAAGAAGATCATGGATAGAATTTGATAATGTTGTGTGTTTGCTCAGGTTGCATGTGTACATGCATCTGAGGACATAATGAAATGGAAATTTAGAGATTTTTTAATTTTTTAATCTTCTTTTTGTATTGAAAATAAAATACTGAAGGTGGTTTAACAGGTTTATTTTATCCTAATGTTTTTCTTGGGAAAAATCTCTTTATATTGAACATAAGAAGTTGGATAATTTCAGTCTATCTCTTATTCCTTGCATCTTAAAATTTAATAATAAAAGAAAAGAGCTATGAACTTGTCTTTATTGTACATAAAGGCACACATCTGCTACAAGTCCTTGAATAGTTAGGTAGGCAAATCTCTGGCGAGTGATCATCGGGTTTGATGTCCCAGGACTCTCTTGTAATTCCTAGAAGATGGCACTTAGAACTTGGGAAGTCTTGAAAATTGATAATTTCTTCTTTGGAAATTTCTCAATAAAATGCTTAGTAAATAAGATAATTCAAGAATGATTTGTGAATACTGTTCTGTTACTGAGCACTCAACAATGATAAAAAATCACTTTAGTTGAGTATTACAAGCTCAATAAGCTCAAAGAGACAAACTGATTCTAAATTAGGATCAATGATCAAGACTGATTGAAAATTACAGTTTCTTGGTCAAATTCATCTAACTCTATAGGAGATCAGGACTTGCAAATTTTAAGAAACCTAAAGTTAGACCATTCTGGTTTTACTCTGTCTCACAGTTGAGTTGAGCAACTCTATACTGTAAACTGACAGAGACATGATTGGCTTATGACTTGATCCAATAACCAAAAATAGTTTGCAAGTCATTTATACTTAAAAATACTCTTGCCTAAGGGGAAAAATATCTACTAATGTTTATCTCAGTGGTCACAGTCCATATGGCACAGATCTTGGGCAATATAACTACATAATGCCTTTCTTACCATTGGGAGCCTCTCAAGAAGTCTTGAATAGCTTTTTCATCAAAAGGAGACCAGACTATTCAGTTGTGTCATTCTTGTCAAGGGTTCTTCATATGACAGCTAACTGGCATTAACAGATTTTTAGTTATGGTAATCGACATTCTGTAAGGTTTGATTGTCTACAAGGTGTAAGGAATGAAAGGAGATTCAATCCTTTTCTTTATTAATTACCAAGAATTGAATCTCGAATCTATGTTTGAAGAGATTTCCGATGATTAACAAACAGTAGACAAAATTCAGATTAGTTTCACAACAGGGTTTTTGATCTAACAAGTCTGTTGGAAGCATGAAATTGTTATTTTTATGTGCCAAAGCTCAACTTCAAAGATATGTAATGATTTTTCTTATGCTTGAAGTTAGTTATTAAGCATCAAAAACAGGAATTATTCATTTCTCGCTTTATTGGAAATGCTAAAATTTTTATTTTGTGGAAGCATTGCTGTCAGTGAAGTACAGAAAATGGCTATACTAGTTTAGTGAATTACCTCCTTGACCTAGACTGTGTCACTTAATATTTATCCTTAAATTTTTAGTTGCTTTTTTTTTTGGTTAAAAAAATTTTAGTTGCTTTCACAAATTCCCATGTTCATGTATCTTCATTTACTGCTTTCTTGTCTTTCCTAGGGGGTACTTAAAAATGGAAGACAAGTTGCTGTGAAGGCTCTTTCTACCGAATCAAAGCAAGGAGTGAATGAATTTTTGACTGAGATTGACATGGTCTCAAATGTCAGGCATCCAAATCTTGTTGAGCTTATTGGTTGTTGTGTAGAAAGAACAAACCGTATTTTGGTGTATGAGTATGTGGAGAACAACAGTCTTGATCATGCATTATTAGGTACTTTTTATGAAGATTGAAGACTACTATTGAAGGCGAAAGAAATTCTTGAGATATTTTGCTGAAGGGTACACTTGAAATGATATTTAATTTTCCTTGTCCTTGTAGGCCCAAAGGGTAAAACCATGAAGCTGGATTGGGGTATACGGTCTGCTATTTGTTTGGGCACCGCCAAGGGTCTTGCATTCCTTCATGAAGAACTTGAGCCACATATTGTGCATAGAGACATAAAAGCTAGTAATATACTTCTTGACAAGGAATTTGTCCCCAAAATTGGAGATTTTGGGTTGGCTAAACTATTTCCTGATGATATTACTCACATTAGTACCCGAGTAGCAGGGACAACGTGAGTTCATTTCTGACATTTATGATTTCATTTCCCTGCTTTGATCTATTGTTTCATAAGAAGACTCTCTACACTAAATTCTTTTAAGATATTTTGGTTACTTTGTTTGGCTTTTGTTGAAGACAATTGATTCATTATGCCAATGATTATTACAAAAACTTCAAATCATAAGAACTGTTATTTGGATTTCTTATTTTACGTTCTGATACTTCTCAACCTGAAAATTAGTGCATAGAGTTGCTTTCTGAAATGGTATTGGCCATAGAAGAAAATATTTTTTCTCTATTATTTATTTTATTCCTTCTATTCAATTTTATTTTGTAGACCTGTGGCATGTATGGAAGAAACATATTTGTTAGCATTTTTGTCATTTATCCCAAATAACCTTTTCTGTATTATAAGGGTCGAGCCATTTAAAAAATCTTAAGGTGTTGTGCTTCCAATTTTATTCTAGTTAGAGGAAACTAAATAGTTAGGGAAATTTACATTAGCATCTATATAAAGTGTGTTTGCTTTCATTCTCTATAGATGTCACCAACAAGAAAGAAAAGGTAGGGAAGCAAATGTAGAAGAGTTAGAGTTGAAGAGATAGGAGTCATAGGACTTACATTGTCACCCAGTTTTTTATTAATAAATTGAGTAAAATGAAGAAAAATATAGTAGATGAATGCACATGCAACTTGTAACATTGTTCAGGGGTCAAAATGGAATGAAATAAAAATTATGACCATAACCACGACTAGTTCTAAATCGTTGACTCATTTTGAGTATAAATTGGTTAAGAAGGCTCCTCATAATGTCAAATAAAATTCTTTAGGAAGAACAAAGAAAGGAATTTTATCTGCATAGTATAGAGACTAGAGACTAGAGTAACCATAACTGTAATGTTCCCAATCAAGCTGAAGGGCAGATGTTATCTTATCTGCAAATTTTTATATAACTTTTATAACAGAGACTTCCCAAATGCCTATGTGAACAAATCACCTATCCAGTGGTGGTGAATGGAAGACTTAGAGGCAAGTTTGTGGGGGACAAAGGCGTGAGACAATGAGACCATTCGTCTCCTTTTTGTTTACTTTGGTGGCAGATGCGTTAGGGAGAATGACACAGATGGCTCGTCAAAGTTCTCTTGTAAGGGGATTTGTGTTAGGCAGGAATAATGTTGAAATATCTCATCTACAGTAAGCAGACAATGTCTAGAAGACGTCAACCTTTGGAAGGACATCTTCCTTCCAAAGGAATTAATATTGACCAAGACATTTGTGTTAGTCTGGAAAGGAGAGTACTATATGCAACTGGAAAGTAGTGTTCGATACACCATAGGAGCTTGGCCTTTGAAGTATCTAGGTCTTCTTTTGAGTGACAACCCCTTAAGAAGTAGAATTTTGGGAACCCGTTGTGGCTAAGATGTCTAGAAGGTTGAGCATTTGGAAGAAAGGTTTCTTAGCTAAAGGAGGTAGACTTGCCTTAAGTAGGTCAGTGTTGCTATTCCATCCTATTTCTTGTCATTGTTTAAAATCCCTATGATGATAGCTAATGATATAGGGAAGAAAATCCAATTTTTCCTTTGGAAAGGATTGGACAAGGGGAGCAACACACATTTGGTCAGCTGAAAGGTAGTACAACGACACCAGGGGTCAAAGGAGGCTTGGGCATAAGCAACATCCTCATCAAGAACAAGGCATTATGTGCCAAGTGGCTTTGGCGATTTCTAAGGGAACAATAGTCTTTATGGGCCCAAGTGGTTTGTAGTATATATGGCTTGTTTGAAAACAACAGAGACATCGGGGGCACATCTAGAACTACCTTTAGGAGCCCTTGGAACTTTATATCTTCGCTCTATCTTGACTCTTTTTTTTTGTTTGGAAGGGCGCTCTATCCTGACTTTAGCCCACACATCTCTCTAAGCTCGGTAATGGTTGTACCTTTCATTTTTGGGAAAATATTTGGAATGGGAACTCTAGCTTTGCTGCAATATTTTATACCGATTATCTAGCATCCATAACAGGCCTATAGCCTCTTTCATCTCCAACAACTCTTGGAATCTCCACCTTTCTAGGGCCCCTTTGTCAAGAGTGCTAAGTGAGTATAGCACTCTTCTTTCCAGAATAAGCCAAGTTAAATTATCGAATACCCTGGATAGATTCATTTGGGATCTTGACCCTTCAGGATCTTTCTCTTGCAAATCTTTCTTTAATTTTCTTAGTGACAAGCTTTCCTTTCAACCTTTTCCTAGTGCCTCTTTATTTGGAATACTTATGTTCCTTCCAAAGTTAAGGTTTTTGGGTTGTTATTTGCCCACAAAAAGCGAAACACTTTAGATCCTCTCCAAAAGTGATTCCCAAGTTTCTGCTTCTCTCCAAATTGTTGCCCTATGCGTATGCGGGATTGAGAGACGGTGGAACATTTATTTGTTCATTATGAGTTCATTAAGAGGTTGTGGATTAAATGGGAAGATACTTGGTGTGGAAGTTTAGAGCTCCCTCCACTTGTGAAGATTGCGTGTCATTAGAGCACCTTCGTTGGCTTAATAAGAACTTGTTTGATCTTGGTAGAGTTGCATCGTTGGCCGTGGTTTGGTCCATCTGGCTGGAACAGATGCAAAGGGTTTTTAAAACAAGTCTAAAACCATATTTCCCCTTTGGAATGCTATAATGCTGACTGTTTGTAATTAAGTAGCGTCTTGTAACTTAGGTGGGAGTTATTCCATTTCCTAGTGTAGGAACTGGGCTTGTTGTATGCAGCCTAGTTAGGAGGTGTTCTGGTAAGTGGAGTACAGCTGAAGTGGTGATACTCTTTTCCATTTAGGTTGTGTTCTACTTAACACATTTTATCTAGTTTCCTCTCTCTCTCACTCTCTCTCCCCCTCCCCCCCCCAAAAAAAAAAAGGAAAAAAGAAAAGAAATTCCCACTATCATATCTTGGATAAAAGGAAAATCTCTACTTGCTTCATGAATTTGTAAAATAAGGGATTGCTTGTAATATGGATGACTATAGATAGCCAAAAGAGTAGAATTCATGATGTAAAACTTATTTAAAAGAGATTTTGACTCCATAACAAAACACGGAATACCAACTATTTCCTGTAATTTGATTGCTAGCAGCAACCACTTAAATGATTAGAAAATGATAAGTGTACATAATTTCAGCACACAATTTTGGTACAAACTTTTGTGATGTATACTGGATGTCCTTCAATCATGTATTGATGCATGATTTGAGGACATCCAACATGATTAATGAACTGTGTCCTGAAAATGACTGCTAAAATCAGGTGCTGAACAGCACTCCTCATATAATTATGGAAGCTTTAATCACATGCTTTTGAAAAATACCATGATTTGCAAACATTGTTTTTCTTAAGGCATTAATGAAGGTTCTTGAAATTCATTTCACTTATGATGTTAGGATAATTTAAAAGTCATCTGACAGCAAGATGTTTGTATGATTCCCATTGCTAAGTTAGTTATTCACCATGCAGAGAAACCTTCTTATTCTGACATTGGTTTGGTATGGTTTCAACCAAAATCAATCAGTGGTTTTGGCAGAAACTATTGCATTATGCAGTCTCAGATTTTCTCTTTCAAATTTGAAATGCCTTCTTTTCTGTTCTTTAACTTGTGGATTTTAAATAATTTCTCACTGAGCAAGTGGTTTTATTTCTTTCAATGATACCTATAATACGCTAAACTATATGTTTTCCATTGCATGAGGATAGTCTTACATTATATGGCATTGCTTTGTGCAGTGGCTATTTGGCACCAGAGTATGCAATGCGGGGTAAATTAACCAAGAAAGCTGATATATACAGCTTTGGAGTCCTTACTCTTGAAATGATTAGTGGCAGAAGTAATTCAGAGATATCCTGTGGAGGCATGCAAAAGCTTCTCCTTGAATGGGTGGGTGTCGGTTTCCTCTTTCTAATTCTTCTCGTTTTCTTTTAACATAGTGCTAGATACTTCAGCAATTGCCATTGGAATTTTTGGTTCTTTTAGTTCTTTATTCTGCTAGTTTTTTTTTGGTTTTTATTCTTTTATTAGTCATGGCAATATGTGCTTTAACCTTCTCCTTCAATGATTGTTTAGGTTCAAGGAAGTATTTTCAGATATTTGTTTGTGTGTGCTCATTTTGTCATTGCTACAATATTACCGCTGCAAGCTTGATTGTTATCTTTTATTTAAGATGTTAGTAATGATATAACGGGTAATATATTCCCTTTTCCATTTTCAAATTGAAAAAAACATTTTTATCCTTCTAGCCCTATCAAAAGACATTTATATCTTTTCTCAATAAAAAATATCCTACCATTGCTATAAAAATAATTAACTTTATGCTATTTGATTAATTTAGTAGTTAGCAATTGAAATGAAAATATTAAATCATCCAAGCATAAAGGATAAAATACATTCCTAATTTTAGCACATGCAAGGCATGTGCCGTGGACCCACTTGGAGATATTCTGTATAGAGAGATTCTTTTGGGGGTGGGGGTGGTTATCACTTTTGCTTTTCTTGATTCATCATCTTCTTCTTTATCTATACTTCATTAATGCCTTCTCTTCCTGTCTATTTATTCTTCTTCAATATAACTTGGTATCATATGGTTTTTAAAGGAGAAAAAAAATCAGTTATATTGATTTTTGCACACTGGGAAAGTTAGTGTCAATACCCCATGGTTTGTTTGTTCTGGCTGGTGGAAGAGTTTTACACAAGGGATTCACACCAAGACAGATTTTGGATAAATTAAATGCTCATATTCAACTTATATGTAATTGCCACAAAAAAGTTGACATTATAGGATGGTACATTGAATCCGCAACTATGTAAAAGGATATCCCTCAAAATTGTGAGTATATTTTGTTGACACTGGGGTCACTAGATTGGTGACCCTGTGCCTGCAAGTGCCTGCAAACAAACTTAAAAACATCGTTGCAGGTGTTTAACAACCTCCAAGCTTTATTTAAAAAAATTGTACTGTTAGAAACCGCTTGATCTAAAAGCCATAGTTGATAAGTAGAGGCCCAACTATATATATCACAAGTGAACAAACATAGACGTTGACACTCCCTCTTATATGCATGATGACACGTGAACTAGATTTATAATAGGGAGGAAAGACTTGAGCCACGTGATTAATAAATGAGATAAACTAGCAAATATGCTTGTGAGGAGGTTTGAACACGAGAATGTTAGAAACCGCATGACCTTCTATAGCTGATAAGTAGAGGCCTAAAAATGTATAACACAAGCCAACAAACATAGACATTGAGCCAACATGGAGTTGGTGCAGTTGGTAAAGAGGTGGCTTTGGAACCCAAAAGCCCCAGGTTCAACTCTTGCCACTGCCTCTCCCTAGGAAGTGAGGGGGATTAATGGGTCAGGAACCGACCTGATTCCTCTCCAAAAGTATGATTTGGTGTTGAAGCTGGTTCTATAACTAACAACTAACATTGTTTCTTCTTCTTCTTCTTCAAAAAAAAAAAAAACAAACATAGACATTGACATATCCATTTACATCTTTTATTCATTTATATTTTTTATAACACTATATTTTCTCTTTGATTTAATGGGCTTGAAAGTTGTTAAACCCTTGTAATAGTATTTTTAAGTTAGTATTTCTGCACAGGGTGACCAATTTTAGTTACCCTAGTGTCAACAAAAATGCACTCCAAAACTTAGGGGGTTTTGAAGTAAGTAGAATGAAGACAGTATATGCTGCAACTTTAGAGGTAATTCCAGGCGTGAGCCCTGCTGAAAATTTACAGTCAAGAAATAATCAAAGTTAAACACTTGTATCATTTCTGCCTCATTTTTTTTTTTTTTTTGAGAAGAAACAACAATTTATTAATATTCATCTACCCTGTCGCATCTACCCAGTCCACCGCCAAAATCCAGCAATCTGCCACTCTTTCACCCCTTTAAGAGCCCTCTGCTACATTGGACTATCAACCTGCGGAACGAAACCCATTACTCCATGAAGAAGCGACCACCCATGTACAGGCTGAGAGCTTGATGTCATCCCGTAACTCAGTTTCGTCTTTCCCATTGTCATGAAAGACCCTTCGACCACCCATATATGATTAAGAATTTCTGCTTGATCATATATGAGATGGAGAAATTGGTGCATAAGTGAAGAAAGATGACATTGGACATGAGCTTGTTCAAAGGAATCTAGAACTCCAGTAAGAAAATGTAATTATAATTTAGGATGGTACAAAAAACTATCTCAGCAAGGAGAGTTATGTGGAAGTAAAGCTTTAAAGGGAATTGGAAAGCTTGAAAAGACATTATTTAGCATGAAGGTTATGAAAGTGCATGCCTTTGATAAACACACGCCAAGCTAATATTGAATGGCCAATTAAGATTGTTGTTGCCAACTCCTTTAATAGGGTAGATGCAGAATACTGATGCTGTTTTGATTGTCACCATGTTTCAATTGGATAGTGCTCAACAGAGTATTCCGATGACATGCCCAGTATTTTAAAAGAAGTGAAATCAATCTTAAAACAATGAAGGATGTTGGCTATATGATACAACCAAGAAGTAATTTTCCATGCCTTCCTACTTATTATAAACTGCTGCATCCTTGATATTATTCTGCTTACAAACTTGTTTTTAATATCTGAGGTTGTGTTTGCAGACATGGAAGCTTTTTGAAGAGGGGAAATTGCTAGAGTTAGTGGATCCCAAGCTAGAAGGATATCCAGAGGATGAAGTTGAAAGGTACGCCAAGGTGGCTCTTTTTTGCACCCAAGCAGCACCAGCCCGGCGACCTTCAATGACTCAGGTTGTTGCCATGCTCTCTAGAGACATTCGACTCAACGAGAAGGAGCTTACAGCTCCCGGTTTTTTCCATTCAGACGGTTTCAGTGGTGAGCCGTCTTCAACAATGAAAGGGACACAAACCTCTACTAGCCAACCTTTTACCTCTTCTTCTATCACTATGACACAGGTGAGTCCAAGATAATTAGAACAGTTCCAAACATATACTTGTACAAGTGAGATCTATGGAGAGGCAACGGCGGGATCTCTTCTTTGAGCGTAGTTTCAATTAGCCATTAATTTTTCTGTAAAGTGCTTCCCATGTTGGAAAGCTAGAAGTCATTAATGTCTGTCCATTTTGTCAAGTTGTTATTTATTGTTCCTTTGTTGCTGATTGGAAACTCCATCCATTTCTAGCAATATAATCTATGAAAAGCATCTCTATGTGTTTTGATCCTTCATAGAAATTGCCATCCCAATGAAAGGAACTTGGTGCCTAGAAACAGGTCTGGCAAGGGATTAGGGTTTTAGGGTGGCAAAAAGGCTCTCTATACACCCAGACAAGGGTTTTTGAGTCTAAAAGCCACCTCAGTTAGTCCATCTGAGGTCTCTGCAAACTTCCCTTTTCTTATAAACCAGAAACTATAATGGCAGTGACTCATTTCGGTGGAATTTAATCTCAAGATTTCAGCTACATAAGGTGGGTTTCTTGGCTTAGAAAGTTCTACTTATATTAGCTTTATCAGTATGACGTATATTGAAGAGGTTCTACATTGACCTATAAACTCTAAGTGGAACAATCTTAATAATTACATCAAGATTCTGCTTATTAATTATTATGAAAAATACAGAAAATAAATAACAGACATCTAATAATGGAAGTATAGAGTTCAAATACATGTAGAGAATAATAATACATAAAGTATAGTAAAAAATGGAAATAATAGACATTTTTATTGTATTGGTGGTTGGTGCCCATCGTAATTATAGATACAAGAAGTAATACTAGTAATTAAATAATGGAAATAATACTCATTTTGTAAATTGATGATGTGGTAGACTGGTAGGTGCTTATCATGATTATACATGAATTCGCTGGTTTAAATTAATGGCTCAATTTTAAACATCATAATTACACAAGCAACGTTACTTACTGTTAACCATATTTAACTTACAAGCTTCTTCATCCATTATTTCTTTCTTTCTTTCTTTCTTTCTTTCTAACCCAGTAACCCCAAGCGTACCTACGAACGAGTGTCCCCCATCCATTAACAGCACTCCACGTGGAACCCGTGGCATGTACTTCACGCTCTGACTTGATTCAGAAATCCAACGTCTCAGGATTCAAAATTTCAAACGTTGAGCACATCGAGGAGTTCAAATCAGACTTTAACTTACCCTAACCCAAAAAAATAAAAATAAAAACTCAATTCGCATCTCACGATTCTCACCAGCAAATCAAAACAAAATCACCCAAAAAAAAAAAAAAAAAAAAAAAAAAGGAAATCCAAGAACTTTACGAAATCCAAATCGAACAAGAACTCGATTTTTTCTCAGCTGAAAAAAGAAGCATCTTCTCCATTAATAATAGTTCTTGGAGCTGTGCTGAAGAAAGCAGCTTTCTTTCTTTCTTTCTTTCTTTGTATTCTCCACGATGATCGTCCGAACCTACGGTCGCCGTAACCGATGCATTACCGGAACCTACTCCGATTCCGGCTTCGACGACGACGAGAGCTTCAGAGATTCGCTTTCTCAAGAAAGCTCGCAAGATATCTACAACTTCAATTTCTCCCCTCAAGATTCCTCTTCTCCTTGGTCCTTCGATTCCGACATCTACGGCTCCAATTCGGCGCAAGCGCCTCCGGCGCCGGCCGTCGTGGATTCTTCGTTGCAGGAGGGTAGTTGTAGAGTGGTTCCGAAGGCAAAGAGGCCGAGGAATTTGCCGCCGAGGGATGGTAGTAGGAATGAGAAATCGGTGGTTTTGAAAGGGGATAATAGGTTGGGGTCGGTGGCGGCGACGTCGACGTTGATGGAGGCGCAGGAGTTCGGGGAGATGATGGAGCACGTGGACGAGGTGAATTTCGCGTTGGATGGGCTGAGGAAGGGGCAGCCGGCGCGGATCCGGCGGGCGAGTTTGTTGTCGCTCTTGTCGATTTCGGCGACCACGGCGCAGCGGAGGCTGCTCAGGACTCAAGGGTATGTGTGAGATTGATTGATGAGTTTTGTGTAATTTGCAAGTTTTTTTTTTTTTGATAAATCTTTGTTATGCTTCATTTCTGCACTTTTCTTGTTTTTGTTTGATTTGTTGTCAATTGTGAAGAAAAAAGATTGGTTTTTGATGTATTAGTAGGAAATGGGTGTGGTTTGAATGCAGTTAGTATTTGCAAGGAATTGTATTGCAATTTTTTTTTTTTCTTGTTTCATTTTGTGTCTGTGATTTTTGAATTTTAGTGACGATAAGTTCCGTTTCTGTTTAAGCTGTAAAGAGAAAGTTACATAGAGGAGTTAATGGGGCAAAAAATATAGTGGTTTCCATGCCATGTATTTTCTTTTCAATCGGCTGTGCGAAAGAAAATGCATTGGACATACACATACAATAATTACAGTTTCTATTATTTACCCATTCCGTCATCAGAGTCGGTGAAGGAAGTTTCATGACACTAGAGAGACAATGTATTTGAGCCATTAAAATGCCAAACATTTGCGTTCGTCAGCTCATCTATTGCTATGTACATATCATCTTCCAGTCTTTAAAAGACTCTCTAGTTCCTGGTTAGTCTACGCTCCAATCCTTGAGAGTCTCTCAGGCCTCCACTTCCAATTTTCAAGTGATCGAAGTCAAGTCGAAATCGAATTTTCGATCTTTGGCGTTGATACCATAGTAAAGGTTGCTCTTTTTTGACTTGGAGGTCATAGATTTGAATTTGGAAACCACCTCTTTGCAACACAGGGAAAGGCTATGTATATTGACCCTCCAGAAGATACTGCAATGGTGGGAGCCTTGCGTACTAAGTATGTCTTTTTTGTATGTTTTCTTGATATGGATATTATCTTTGGTATTGACTGGTATGGGTATCTTAGGTGATTCAGATGTTGCTTGTTTTACATCTTTTTCTATTGAAAAAGCTTTTTCTTATGTGCTTTGGTCCTCATAAACCTCTGTAACTATCATTTTCAGGATGGCTAAGTCAATACTTGATGCTATTCTGGCTCTCAGCCTTGATGATTCTCCTAGTACCCTCGCTGCTGCAGCTCTTTTCTACATTTTGGCAAGTGATGTAAGTTATTGCAGATTTGGTTGATGACTGTCCCTTTAGAGATAACACTCCTAAGTATGAGAATCATGAGATCTTTTTGTTCTCTATCAAGTTTATGCTCAATCTCTGAATTGAAACTTAAATTCTCTTTGTTGTAATGGTTATTCTCAGTAAAGAACTCTTTGATTTTTTCCCCGTAGACCACTGCAATTTAAGTTACCATGGGTCCAATTGTTGACTTTTATCATGCATAGATGTGCGTCATGCTTGACCATCTGCTGGTGCTTCTTTTGAAAGAATCTATGAAGCATGGAAAAATTATTAAAACAGCACCTTCAACAATCTAGTTTGTGACATAAGAGGTGAATGTTTGATATGAGAACTATAGATTCTTGATTGCCTGTATGAATGATTACTTTAATGCATTTTCTGCACATTAAAAGATAGTTTAGAGTTTAGACAGAGCCATAAGATCTTAGATGAAGGAAGCTGAGAAAGGAGCTGTATTGATAGGGTCCCAAAGAATATAGATGAAGAAATATGAAGGTCTGGTTGACAATTTAAACTGCTTATGCTCATTAGCGGAAATGTTAGTGGTATATGCTCCACTTCCCAATGTTGAGGTGTTTTTAAAATTACAAGATTTCCATGAGATTGATTGTCTTGTCTCCTAGAAAAAACTTCAAATTAAAAGCAATTTTTAAGATTACATACATAAAATCCAAAGCCCATCTTGTACACGTTTTTCATACCTTATATACTTCTAAATTTGAACTTTGTTGTCCATGCTCCAAAGTAGAGCAGTGTTGTTTAGCCATTGCCTGGCAACAAATACATCATCTTCATAACGAATATGCAACCAAATCACTTATGCAAAACTTAAAGCAGGTAGTGGGGATCTTTGAAAAATTTTAGTTCACAGGGTCGGTGTAAATGTATGAAGCCTAAGGTTTTTCTTCATAACTATGATACATCATTCATATTTTCCTCCAAAACCATTTATGATTAAAAACACCAAAACCCAACCTTGACCTTCAATAGAAGTTAGGTTTTGTTTTTGTTTATTTATTTATTATTATTATTATTCTTTTTAATTCTTCAATTTCCTGCTGTTATATGTTGAATATTTGTTGTTGTGTTGTTAAAGCATCGCATTAAAGATCAAATTGTACTCTCTTTTTATTTTCCTCCATAAGCACAACTTTGGTTTTCTTTTATTTATTTATTTATTTTTTTATGTTGTTCTCTTCTTCATATTGTTGAATGGGTCAAGTGTGAATCTTACGTGTTAGTATAACTCCTAATTATAGCATTATATTCTAGATTTATACTCCTAATTATTTATTTAAATAGTTATAAATAAATATTTTTTCAATTGCCAGGCGTTGTCTCGACGCCATCAATGTGCTAGGGGTGAGCGTTTGACTCACTTAACTAACAAAAACTTTTTGGTTGGGTAGGGTTTTTACATCTAAGATGGGTCAGTCAATTTATAAAGTGTACTACTCGAAGGGTTGGGTCAGATGTCATGTTCAAAAATTTGAACTTGACTTATGCCCGAAGCGTGATTAACATATTTACAATTAACTTTAACTTTAATTTGGGTCTAGAAGAAGAAATAGAGAGAATAAGAAAGGAAAGAAACAACCTAAGCTTGGGTCTAATGTTTTGAATTTTGCATAAATGAGCTAAATATGTGTTTGCACTTAGCCTACTTATCATATTTAAACCTAATTTTGCAGTCCAAGTTGAATCGTTTAGTGGATTAGTGAGATCAGTGTAGGATTCCAATCCTACAATGTTCTTGAATGCTTCTAAATGATCATGATCCTAATCCTACATTTAAAGAATCCTCTATATAATCTTGATTAATGAGGGGCCTTATAATTGTAATTGTATGTTCTCACCTATCCAGATTGGGATCATTGTATGTTCTCACCAATCTAGATCAAGATCTGAGCAACCATGCCCAATAACTCTCGACTAACCTATCCTCCTCCATCCCTTGGGACCAGCAAGGCGTAGTACAAGAATATTCACCTGTTGCCCATCGACTACGCCTTTCGGCCTGATTAAGGCCCTGACTCACCCCCTGTGGGCTTGATCTCATTCATAGAATAGCTATGTGATCACCGCTTGACGTATTTGAACAAGCCAAGTAGAAATTATAAACAATTGTTTTTTATCTTTTTTTTTTTCCATATTTGATCGAGTCTCCCATAAGTGTGTGGATCTTCTTGTTTGCATCCTTTAATGATAAAAGAACTTTAAGATTGTTATGACAGTGACCAAATGAGTTAATCCTTTCAGAATATTAGTCAGTAAAACAGTCAGTGTCCATCATAAGGAATTTTGACTTACTCATTTTAAGTCCTGCCTTCTGCTTTTCTCTATCAATAGTTATAGAGGTATGTACATGCATATGTTTGAGGGTGCTTATTTATTTTCTTGTTTATAATCTATGATAAAAAAAAGATGGCTGAATGTGTTGCCCCTCTTAAACTTTTGATGGATAATGAGCACTTAAATTATTTTCTTTTATTTATTACTTTTAGGCTGTTTTGGTTGAAACCTACAAACTGGATTAAAAGGAGAAAAAAATGCATATACATGGGACTGCTTCAACTTGGATTCCTGATTTTTCCCTGTTTGGAAATTGCATTATTGTGCACTATTTAATATTAACAAGCATCATTTACGCAATTCTTTTACTCATAATGTACAGGGTCAAGATGAACATCTTCTGGAATCTCCTACTTGCATTCGCTTCCTACTAAAATTGTTGGGTCCATCTTTGCCTACTTCTATTGATGATAAAGCCCCAATCATCGGATCTAAGCTTTTAGCATTATGTAGGGATGCTGGTAGGTTGGGGGATCAAACAAAAGGTTCAGATGCTAGCTCCACTGCCATTGTAACAAAAGTTCAAGAGATCCTTTTAAGTTGCAAGGAGATACAATCAATTCATATGGGTGAGGAAGGAATGGGAAGGCCAGAGTTGAGCCCGAAATGGATAGCTTTGCTGACAATAGAGAAAGCATGTGTATCTACTGTTTCTCTTGAAGGTAGTCTGAACCATTAATTATTCCATTCCAATTCTCTTTGGGTGTATTAGGCAGTGCTTGGTTTGTTATTCAAACATAAATTTTCAAAAATTAGGACATAATCCAAAAGATTGGCTAGTGACACAATAATATTAAACTTTCAAAAATTCGTTTAGTATTATATCTAAAAATTGGATTAAAAAATTGTGAAAACTTATTTGGTTTATTTCCTTTTTTCTGTTTTTGTTTTTTGTGCTGGTCATCTTCATCACTTTTTATGTTTTTTTTTATTTTTTATTTTTAAAATGTTATATAGATGCCCTTCTTCTGGATGTCTTTATTTTGGTCCTTTTCTGTTTGATACCGGAGTTGGTGCACTTTATTTTGAGTGGATGCATAAACCAATTAATGCTTTGGTGTTTTTGGATTCTCCTTTTCTTAACAGATGAATCTCTCTTTTCTGCTGTTTTCTGTTATAGACACATCCGGTACAGTAAGAAGGGTTGGAGGAAGTTTTAAGGAGAAACTACGAGAACTTGGAGGGCTAGATGCTGTGTTTAGGGTTGCTGTGGATTGCCATTCCGTAATGGAGGTATGATCCTGTATTTTTGCTCTATTATTATTATTTTTTTTAAAAAAGAAACAAGAGAGTATTGTATATATGTTTGTAGTATTTTTTCTCTATTATCTGTATGGTATTTTGTGATGGGACGACCTTGAATTGATGATCTAATTAGTTTGACTTTCATATTACAGTTTCAGTTGCTAGTTTCTTATTGCGTTCAGTTATTCCTATGTTTTTCCGTCAATATTGGCAGTGAGTATCTTGAGAAAAGTATTTACTTTACTGTTTTGGAGTGTATCCTGTGTTTACTTATGAATGGCTTGAATGAATGAGGCTGACCTGAAATTGATTTTTCGATGGTCATAAACTTCATCAGAGCTTTATCACTTTATCTTTTTTCAAGTGGTTGATGAGTTTTTGAACCAAAAGCTGGTGGGGCTTACAACATGCTTGCCCATGCTACTTAAGCTATTTTTGCATTAGCACGTTAGGAGTGCATTAGACCATTACTTTATTTTTTTTTATATCTACATGTGGTACAGATAAATGTCATTTCTGTATAGTTATACATTCCGATCTTCCCTTACAGCTTGATTTTGTCTATATGAACTCTAAAAATTCAAAAGAGAACAATTTACTAATGGGACACATTTGGATAAAGATGGTGTCTTATTTTATAATATTTTGAGATCTAATGCTCATCTTTTTTTTACATTTTATTGAGGTAATGGAACCTTATATATATCCATCCGGCTTGGGTGTTAACAAGATTTTACCTACTAGTGGCCATCACATGCATTTTTCAAGATGTAGCCAAAGTACTTAAAGGTGTAAGGTCTTAAGGTGACGGAGGGCCCTAGTTCCCGAGGCACAAGGCACAAGGTACAAGGCAAGGTCACACCTTAGTGAAATGAAGCATAAAATTTGTAACAAATTTAACTATAGATTAATTAATTATATTAAATCATACTTTTTGACTTAAATAGCAAATTTTTGGCAAAAGAACTTAGAAAGGACAAAAATCAACAATAGGATTTTTTTTTCATCATATTTCATCATATTTTATAATGTTTATAGTATTATTGATGTTTTATAATTCGTGTTAATATTAATATTGTTTTTATCTACTTGGATGTTTCAATTTTTGTTAAAGTAGGTAAAAATATTAAAGCAAGGAAAAACAAGTAGCAACTATGATGCATTTAAAACAACTTGTTCTTGTTATAGAAGCGGTTGTACACTATTACAACATCGGAAAGGTGTTGTTAGAATAGCATAACACGCATTTCCATATGTTCTACATTGTGTTTTATATGCATTTATGCAAACAAAAGAGAGAAAAAGTAGTATAAATTTTTTTTAAGGTTTTTTTATTCGAAATGGGGGAGCAAGAAAGTGAGCTGCACTAAGGCATGTGCCTAAGTTGTTGTACTTTGCGTTTCAACTATTGGTGTTGCATGGTGCGGTATGCCTCAATTAACATGCTTGAGGCAAAAAAATGCTTTAAGGAAAATTGATGTAGGACATGAAATAATATTTAGGAAGGTTCCAATATTTAACTTTTAGTTTCTTTATACTTTCTAGTTAAGTTTCCCTGTCTAAGGAATGCTTCTATTTTGGTATTTCAGTGGTAGTTTAGATAGTTTCTAAATTCATTTTTATTATTCGATGTAATTAGAAATTGTCTAAATAGAGTTGTAATAGCATTAGAAACTTGCTACATTGTTATATATAGCTTAGGAAACTTAATTTTACGTGTTTTAGGAAGTATCTAAGTTGTTTCAATGGAATTATCTATATAAAGAGCTCCAAATTCGTGTTTAAGCATTCAATTATCAATTCGATCATTAATTATCATTCTCTTTGAGAGTAAAACTCAGTTTCTAGTTTTTTATTTTTCAATTTTCTCTTGAATCCATTGATCAAAGTCAAACAAGTTTCCGCTACATTAAAAATGAGAAATGCAAAGGCTTTAGGAATTCTATTCCTGTTGACGTTGTAAGGGGCTAAGAGAAGTTGGTATCTTGTGGTCAGCCAAATTGTATAATAAAATTGTAGCAACTAAAAGAATGGCCAATAATTGAAAAAAAAAAAAAAATCTGAAAATACCTATATATAAAAATAAAGGAAATAGTGAAGTTTGTGCAATTATAAAGGGATTAAGTTGATGAGTTATACAATGAAATCGTGGGAGAGGGTAATGGAGAATTGAGTAAGAGCTGAAACCTTAATGTCAAACAATCAATTGGATTTATACGTGGGAGATCAACTATGGAAGTTATTTATTTATTAAAGAGATTGATGGGGAGGGTAGGGCGAAGAAGAAAGACCTTTACACGGTCTTTACCTAAAGATATAATATGGTAGGTTTTAGGGGAAAGATGAGTTACAAATGGGTAATGGAGAATTGAGTAAGAGCTGAAACCTTAATGTCGACTTGATAAAAGATATGTATGAAGGAGCAATAACCATAGTTGGAGAAACTAATGAGTTATCAATTACAATAAGTTTACACCAAGTATTTTGTCTTGAGTCCTTATGTTTTCACATGAGTTATGGTTGAATTGACTAAACATAGTTAAGAAAATATTCCCTGGTATGTTATATGATGATGATATAGTACTAATTGATGAAACTAAATCTAGAGTAAATATTAAGTTAGAGGTTTGGAGAGAAGCTTTAAAATCTAGAGGGCTCAAGATTAGTAGGAGTAAGAATGAATACATTGAATGTAATCTTAGAAGAAGTAGAAATATAGATGAAGAGAAAAATGAAAATTGAAAGCCAAAAGATAACAAGGAGTGAAAATTTTAGGGCCTGTTAAGTATTCAATTTAAAAATGGTTTTTAAAAATAAGTTTTTAAAAAGCTGTTTTAGAGTTCATTTTTAGAAAACAATGAAAACAACAATTTGTTGTATTCTTGTTTTCTTCGTAACTTTTAAAGTCAAATAAAAAAACAATTTTTAAAAATTTTGAAAACACTTCAACCAATCAAGTTTTTTGAGAATTTTGGATTTAAAAACAAAAAACAGTTTTTAAATCTTATACCAAACAGGGCCTTAGGTATCTGTCATTACTTATTTAGCAAGACAAATAAAATAGGTGAGGATATGAACCATAGAGTTAGGCCATCCACGCTCTAAAGAGCAGAATGTCAGGCAATAAAAAACAACACGTTGACAAACTAAGTGTCATGAAAATGCAGTGTTAAGATGCATTTGTGGTAAACATTAAAAGATAAAATTAGAGATGAACATATTCTGAAAATTGTAGGAGTAGCCCTAATTGGAGATAAATGAAAAAAATTGAGTAAGGTGGTTTAAACACATACAATGATAACTGTTGAATGCGCCAATTAGGAGTGACCTATTAACAATCCATGGTAATGATAGAGATAGCGAAAGACCTGAAATAGCATGGGCAACAAAGATAATTAAAAAAGATATAACTACTTGTAAGATGAATGTGGACCTAGCTCTTGATAGAGCATAGTAGAGGAAGTAAATTCATGCAGCCAACACACTGTAGCTGGGAAAAGGCTTTGTTGATTTGAATATATGTGCTTTGCCTCAAGGTTTGTTCGAGGTGCGCACCTGGGCTCGCTTTGACTACTTTAGTGGTTGCTTGACTTCACAAGCAAATGAATTTTCTTATTCTCAGAAGTTGGTTTGATGTTTATTTGGATGCTTTTGCATACCCTATAATTGACTTTATATCGTATTTGGCTTCCCTCTTTCTAGTCTATATATATGTTATTGTACTGCTGAGTTTTTCATGTGCTTTATTGTTTTTGGCAGGGATGGTCGGAACATATTTTGCCTCAAGTCCGAAAAATGAAAGATGATGTTTCTCTCAAAACCATAGTACTACTTTTAAAATGTTTGAAGATCATGGAGAATGCCACATTCTTAAGTAAAGATAATCAGGTACAAAATGAATTTGTTGTTACTGCCTTTCTGGATATCTTGGCTTTAGCTTTTGAAACTAAAATGCTGAGGAGCATATTCTTTCCTGAAGTTTCTCGTGTTTTCTTATGATAGGATCATTTACTTGGGATGAATAGAAAGTTGGATACCTTGGGTTCCCCTTTGTCTTTCACTGGTCTTGTGATCAGTGTTATCAAAATCCTTTCAGGTATGGAATGATGAACTGCTTTGATTTGTGTGCTCGATGGTTGGTTTCTTACGTTCTACAGCCTTATCTTAGAAACCACTTCATGTATTGAATTTGCTATCTCATGGTTGTTGCAATTACTTTCTAGGTCTTTCTTTGCTTCAAAGTTCTTCCCTTTCCAGTGATGAAAGATCAGAGTGTCAATTTGATGGGATAGATCATGCTCTTAAAAATGCAGTGAAGGAAGATAATAGAGGTGCTTTTCAGTCCAAGTTTATTGCATGCAGTGATATTCAGGCTTTTTTTTTTTTTTTTGTATCGCATGAAATTAATATTTGAAAATGATGTAGAACGTATTGCATTTGATGTCACGGAGAAACGGATGAGCAATTAACATTTTTATGTCTGATACCTTATGTTGAGTGCTTGAGTGCGAATTTGATTTATAAATTGTTCCAGTCATCATAAACATTATTAAAAAAACATATAATCACTTTGATTTCCAAAAGTTAGGTTCTTAACTATTGAAAATAATAACTAGAAACTTAGCAAATAGAAAATAGAATGTGAAAATATTAGTCCTTTACCACTTTTCGCCATATTCTTATAATTTTTTGACTATCAAGAAAGCAAGTTGCAATAAAATAAATTGTCAAAAGTCTTAAGTAGTTAGACTAACATTTATAAGATTGTTATTGGTGTTAACTATTTATCAGTAGTAAGGGAAAAGGGTTGAGGCCAGCCTTGATATGTGCACCTCAAATTCTTTTCAAATCAAATGTAACTGCTGTTATTCATAATTTCATACCAAAAAACCATAGTGCAAAAAAAAGATGCTTTACCCATTCGATACATAGTAATATGTAAATTGAAGGATTTGAACCATCACTCTTTTTTTTTTTGGTTGGTTAATGAGTGTGAATCTTAGTATGAAAGTTGTTGAGATTACAATAAGGCAAAAGATCAAGGAGACAAAGGGGGAATTAACATACTACACTGCAAAGCTATATGATATTGGTGCCATCTACTTGAATTGTGATTTTTATCACCTAATAGATAGACAGTCAAATTGATGTATTGAACACCCTTAGACTCTTTAAAAACCTTTGAACCACATATGAACGATTGCTCGCTTCTTTGGGAGAGTGCTTTTGACCCTCCAGCTCTCCAAGAAGCAGGGAATGGATTTGTGAGATGTCAATGGAAAAATACTCTCAAGTAGTATGCATAGTAATTGCTCCTTTTCCCTAGAGAAGAATGGCTTAAAGCCTGTGTTTCTAATAAGTAGTTTGAACACTATGTTCTTTATCATCTTATTCCCTGGCATAAATAGTCAGCAGATTCATGTCATGGATTCCATAATTTGTCTGGTGAGTGAGAAAGCAATCCTTATGATAGGTTTGGATATCATCTCAAGAATAACATGTATGCTTCGACTTGAAGATATTGTTCTTTTCTTGCAATGTGCAGTTGACCATCACTGGATGTTATCAAGCAATTCTTCTAGGAGCTATTGTAGCTTGGAGGATTTGCCCATAGACAGCTTTGAAGGATCCCAAAAATGTGAAAGGTTGTCCAGTTCCTCTTCAGTGTATGTACTATCTAGTTCAGAAACTTCCTCTGCATTTACCGCTGATGGCTGCTCAGTGAAGAGGGAATGCAGTTCTTCCGCATCAGGTTTATGCAATGGGACATCAAGAAGTTCAAATAATGGGAAGACCAGAAGCACTGGCAATCTGAAGATGACTTTGGGACTAGGTAAGAGACCTAGTGTTCCTCAAAACAGCAAATGCATAACAATAGAGGACAGCCAAGATCCTTTTGCATTTGATGAGTATGAATTTGAACCATCAAAGTGGGATACGTTATCAAGGAGAAAACAAGTGTCAAGAACCCAAGACTGCAGGGTAAAGGTTCGAGAACTACAGGATGATTGCCAACTAATTAGGAGCCATCAGGAACCAAGTAACACGGATGGTTCTCATTCCTATGACATTGCTTCTTCACCTGCAGCTGAAGAAGAAAATTCTGGTCTTCTTGCCGATTGTCTTCTTGCTGCTGTTAAGGTATTGCTAGTTTCATGGAGTGTCTTATGGGAATGGATATGCATTATTGTGATACCTTTCTTGGTTGAACTCTGCAAGTTTGCATGATGCTATTTGTAAATTGCATGACTATCCTACCTTGATTGTTGAAACCTTTTTATTGTGGCTCCTTGGATCTGCACTTTTGTTACTGGTTCAAAGGACAACTATTGTCTGCACTCTGCAGTCTGATTTTTTGAACAATCTATAATGCTCTTTTCCATGTGAAGAATCTTCACATGGCCATCAGAAATTATTTTGCTAATAATGAATACTGATATGCTATCTTTTCTGTTGCTTATAGTTGTGCAATTGGTTGCTTCCTCACTCTGAAAATGGAATGGAGCAGCTGCTATCTCCATTAGTTTTGTTAATATAGTTCTGTTCATACAGTTATTTAACAAATGCAGACTATGGGGTGCTGTTTGAATTTTGAAACTTTTATTTGTTTTCCTGGCAGGTTCTGATGAACTTGACAAATGACAATCCTGTAGGGTGCAAGCAAATTGCTGCTTGTGGGGGACTGGAAACTTTGTCTAGCTTGATCATTGGGCATTTTCCATCATTTAGTACATTATCTCCTCCCAACCGAATAGAAGATGGTAATCTACTGAATCAGAGTGGCAAAGTTGAATGTCAGAATGATAAACACTTTACCGAGCAAGAATTAGACTTTCTAGTTGCCATTCTGGGCTTGCTTGTGAACTTGGTGGAGAAGGATAGTCTAAACAGGTTATGTTTCATTCTTTAACTGTCCATTGTTTATCCCAAGTTCTTTGCTGTATTCTTCATTCGACCCATGGTGTCATACCCCTTTATCATCTACAATGCAGATTTTTCGAGATTTTTCGAGATTCATATTGGCTTTTAGCTTTACTCCAATTCTGTTGTTTTAGATGTTTTTTACTCTTCAGTCTGATAGTTTTCTACGTATGTCATCTGGAGACAAATAACGAGTTGCCATTGGTTTAGAATGGAAAGGGAAGAGGTGCTTATGTGTATTCTAGACATACCCACATGTGGTATTAGTTTGATGGGTTTTTCTCCACTGAAAACATCTAGCAAACAATTAGTCTCGTTAACGTGGGATTCTGTCTTCATGCTGTTCAGAGGGTTGTCCAATGTTTTCATTGAGATCTACTTCAAGTACACTTCTCATAGAATGCTCTGTTACATAAAATGTCAAAACCTGATTATTGTTCTTTTGATAAACTCTTCTGGTCTCTTTTTCTTTTTTTTTTGGGATGAATCTTACTGGTCTGTATTTGATTGCTTGTCAGTTAAGATCTGAGTATGCTGGCATCTATCTGAACCTGAACCATGGTGTACCTCTTGTGCAATCTTTTGATAGGAATGATCTTTGACCCAGTGTTCTCTAAACTGGTTAATATGGGTTTATCCATCTTTCTAGTTGATATGGATTGTTTATCTGGTAAGGTCAGAGTACCTGCACCAAATCTGACAAGTTGGCACCTTTAATAGAGTCTTCTGAATGTATTGACTCTTGCATATGGTTCTTCGCGACATTTTCAATCTGACACAAGTTAATGAATCCCCTTCCCGAGAATGGATTATCATTATTAGGGAGGATGGATCTTCTTTTTTAAGTTTTAACTATTCTAATAAACCCTATAATTTCCCCAGAAGATAAAGAGTTTAAAGAGACCTAAGGATGAGAAAACGTTCAGCCTTTTGGTGATGGGTGGCAATCATCCATACTTGCACGCCCCAATGTCCACTGAAAAGTGAAAGCCAAATGGCATTATAATTTTCCTCACAGTTCACGACCAAAGCCCGATTAAATTTCTCCTTTGTTTCCTGTTTCCTAATAGGTTATTTTATTTCTCCTGCAGGTCACGGCTTGCAGCTGCAACTGTTTCATTGCCTTCTTCAGGAGGATCAGAAGGGACAATCTGTCAAAGGGATGTAATTCCATTGCTTTGTTCCATCTTTTTGGCTAACCAAGGAGCTGGTGAGATGAGTGGAGAGGCCGTGTCATCACCGTCGCCATGGGTATGTAACTTGGTCTCACTTCTCAGAATGTTATGGAATGCCTGTACCCTGTTATGCTGAGCTCAGGTGCTTTGCAATTAAAAGATGCAATAAATGATTTTCTAATATTAGCATGGAAATGTGTTAAAAGTCAGATATTGCAACTCCAATGCATGCGCAAATAATTTGTCAAAAATTATAAAAATACGGGGGCATGCTACTTGAGACTATGAATATAATTTGTCAAAAATTATAAAAATTATAATTTGCAACGATTTGTGGACTCATTGGACAAAAACTAATTAATGGTTGACTATGAATATGATAGTTTAGTGCTTCCAACTCAACTTTGTAAACTACATCATAATACATATGACAACTATGGTCTATGCATGAAGGAATCTGGAAAGAAAAAAAAGAAGATAACATAGTATTGAAGTATGAAATTATTGCTGTTCACTGAACTGAAAATTAATGAGCACATCAAAGTTTTCTTTCATTTCTGTTTGGTGAGTTGCATTTGAAGGACACACATATAAAAAGCTCGTTAATTGCCTCGTGTTTGTGGTTTGAAAATAAAGATAAACTCTGGCATGAAAATATATTTCTACCTATGAAATTACTAACGCAAATCTGTGTTTGCCTACTGTTTAGATGCCAAGATAATAGTTCCTGTATTTGAAGAGAGTATTTACATCTATATTTCATTCTCAAGGAGCTCATTTTTTTCTATGCATGGGAGTTTTTCATCATTTTGGTTTGAGAATTGGAGCTCTTTGTGTCCACTTTTTCTACAAATAGCTTAGCTTCCATGGAAACCATGCTGTTTGTTGTGGCTTGCAACTTAGCCTGCTCCCCAGGTGTGCCGGGTGGTTGTATGCTTAATCTTCAAATGATCGAGATGCTTCACACTGCATAAAGATACCTGAAAAAAAAAAGATGCTTTGAATAAATCGAAACAAATTTGACATTTTAGTGGTTTCCAATGGACGTGATTCATGTATAATACTGATATCAGAAACTTTGTATTCTAATAGGATGATGAGGATGTGGTGCTGCAAGGAGAACGTGAAGCAGAGAAGATGATTATAGAGGCTTATGCAGCTCTGCTTCTTGCATTCCTTTCAACTGAAAGGTCCGAGCAATGTTTTCATATTTATTTTTTGGTTTTTGCCCCAATCAAATATGATTTCTCAAGCTCAACTAAAAGTTTCTCTGGCAATTTCAGTAAGAATGTACGTGAATCTATTGCGTGCTATCTTCCAGATCACAACTTAGAGGTCCTCGTGCCTGTCCTCGAGAGATTTGTGGTACGTTTTTCATGGTTTTGATTGCATATGGAACCAAAAAAAATATATTGCAAGTTGCACTTTTCTTGTATTCATTTCCATGTTTTAATCATCCTAGAAACTAGTGAACACATTCTACATGTGACTCAGCCTTCTCATTATTCTGGAACTTCTTCGTCTCAAATCTCCTGAAATTTCCCGAGCCCAAAACGACTAGAAATAATGGCTCTCATAATCAAGTTAGTTTGGCTTGGTTTCTATTATTATGAATCTAATTGTAGTAGTGGCTGATTGTAACATGTTTTCTTTCAGGCATTTCATCTTACGTTGAACATGATTTCACCAGAGACCCATTCTGCTGTTAATGAAGTAATCGAATCGTGTAGGACTTAGAGACCCATGTGGGTGTTCTTCGTGGCGTGACTGTTCTCTTTTTTTCGATCCTACCTCACATTAAATTGCTAACTGCGTGTTCTTCCACGATGCCCTGAGGGGATGAGGGAGCCACAACACTGTGACTTGGACTGACCACAGGTGCTTGTATTGTAATCAGATACAGAAATTTTCTTCTTTTCTTTTCTTTTTCTTTTTCTTCTCTCTTCTTTTACATTATTTTTTCGACTCTTTTCCACCAACTCGGTGTATGTGTTGTTTCTCAACCGCTGGACGGATGCTTGTATATCAAATAATAGAGAATTCTAATTGTTTGCCACAATGAACTGTGTTTATAGTTCTCTCTCTGTGAATTTGTCTACAATCCGACATGATATAGAACTTCAACTGACCCTTTTGTTTAGGAGTGTACATCAGCTTGAAATTGATGCATTATAGAAACATCTAATGCGAACTACTGTTAGTTTATTTTGAATAGAAGCAAATGATGACCAGAACTTTGGTTTGTATTGGTTTAATCTAGTTGGGCAGTTCCATTCAGAACTGATGCATACCTCTAGTTTGGTTCATAGTTCATCCATGTCGGATATGTGCCATGTTGATGTAGAGTTTGGCCTAGGGATCTTGTTTTTAGTTCTCGAGATCTATTTGATTTCGATCTTAGGTAACACAAGTTGGTCGGCTAGAACCTCTCAAGTGATAAACAAAGAAAAAACTGGTCAAATGAAAGTACAGCAAACAAGTCACTCAAGTTCAAACAATTCAAATTACTATAATTAATCATTGGAATAGTGATCCAGTGTCTGTGACAAGTTCAAACCATCCAATTGAAAAACTCATTTTCCTTCTTTCTTGAAACACTATATGTTATTAGACATATAAATAGTTTTCTTATCTGGGTCTTCCATGGCCTTGAGCCATGTAGGTCTCTTTGATCATACTTTCATTTTAATTGCTCTGGCATTTTCTGAGGAAGTCGATGAGCAGCTGGTTCACCCTGTCCGGGAATTGCTCCTGAATGAAATGGGTTCCTTCAGGCAAAAAGATGATCTCCAGTTCAGGAACATACTCTTTCACCTTTCCACTTATGTAATCTTCCATCCCTGGGAATTTCTGTGTATAATCCTTCCTTCCCATGATCAGCAGTGCTGGAACTTGAACTTTTAAGTCAGTCACAGTAACTCTTTCGTTTAGTACCCTGCATCAAGAGTAAATTTTTTAGCGCTATTTAACTGGGATGATGATATAGATTAAGGATTAGATGTTAAACATACAAAATTCTTGAATCACTCAGCTATGGCCTTTTTTTAATACCTGTATGGAACTTGCAATGGAGTATTGAATCCGGATTTCTTATATGAGTCTGCATAAATTGCTAGATCTTTCTCTGTGAACCAGTATGGTAAAGGAGTAGATTTGTCTACTAAGTCCATGATTTCCTGACCCTCTTCTGCTATAGGAAGCTCACTTCTAGAGAAGAGAATGTAGATATTCTTAATCACTGTCTTAACGTCGAATCGCCCAAAATCCGCTTCTGCTCTCCCTGGTTTCTAGATGAAGATCATGCAAACTTATTAAAAGAAGAAGAAGAAGAAAGAAACCAACAACTTGTGAAAATAAAAGTTAACTTAAGAAAACATGGAAAATGGTCAGGAGTTAAGAATTAAAAAATCTAATGTGTTTTCACAAGATTTTCTCATGTGAGATCTTACCTGATCAAAATTTTCTAACACCGTTTACTTTTTTGGTTTTCAATCTATTGCTCTGATTGCCTGTAACAAAGAATGGTGGTAGAAGGAAGTTAACAGTACCTTCCACCTTGAAATGTAAAAACCTTCTGGGAGCTGGCTAATTGAGGTAAGTGAACGACCAGGAGGAGTAAACGGTGTGCCCAATGTTGCAACTCCGGCAACCCTCTCTGGATGGAGAAGCAGTAAATTGAAAACAATTCGAGCTCCAAAATCTTTCCCTATTATAAAAGCCTGCCCATGAAATTTGTAGTAAGGAGAACCAGACCCAAAGAAAAGAAAATTTGAATTGATGGAAATAAGGTCTTGCCATAGATCATGAGTTAGTAAGATTCCTGACATTATTCCTAAGAAAATGTAAAGCAAGAAGAAATGTGATACTGGGTCTTCTTCTGTTTCTTCAATCCTCAGTTCATATCTTGTTTGCACTATTTTTGGAAAATTTTAGGACTAGTTATACCTTGGAAATACTGAAGAAATCCAGTATTGCAAGAAGATCTTGAACAAGGTCATTGAAGGATGCTTGCTCAGGTTCAGGAGGAGCTTCTGACAATCCATAGCCTCTGAAATCAGGCGCAATTGCCCGGAATCCGGCATCGGCCACAGCGATCATCTGGTGCCGCCATGAGTACCAAATCTCTGGAAACCCATGTAAGAAAACCACAACTGAAGCACCTGTACACAAGAAGAAAATACACATACATATACATGAAATTCAAGTAAACTGATTAAGCAAGATTAAGGAATCAGCACAAAGTTTAACATCAATATCTTGATTACCTGTTCCAATCTCTGCAACATGAAGCTTTAAGCCTCTAATATCAATAAACTTGTGCTGTATCTGATCCATTAAAAAGCTCAGAGAAATCTCTTTAAGAATACAGGCTGAAGTTGCTTCGTAGAACAGTTTAGGTGGTTTCTCTTTTTTTCCATGGAAGATTAGTTTTATAGCCAATTGCCCATTTTGATATAATTGCTTTATGCATTCTTAAAATCTCTTTTTGATCATAGAAGCATGAAAGATATAGAATTAATGGCTGAAGATCTCTTGATAGATTTAATTTTTGCACAAAGCTTCCTCTCCTCTTTTCTTTTGTCTCATCTTTTAAGGTATCTATGCATGTGTGTTTTGAGGCATAAATATTTCCATGGCCCCATTCTTTATCTTTATTTATTTATTTTTTGTGTTAATGCATTGGATGCAGAGGTCAACCCGTTCTGTTTAGATCAGTTTCATGTCCAAATCAAAGATCGTTTCATGTCCAAATCAAAGATCATTGGTTTGATATTTTGCTAAACCAAACTGAAATCGAACTGAGCATAATTGATTTGATTCGAGTTAACATTTATCAAATAATTAAATTATTAGCTATATATGTCATCTAATATTTTTTGAAAAATCAATGACAATGCAAATATTTTAAGACAATATGTAAATCATAAAAAAATCTTAAATATTAAAAATTAAAATATTAACTCAGTTTCCTTTGGTTTATACCGATCGACTTTTTTCAAACCTAATCCAAACCGAACCAAACTCATTGATCCAGTTCGGTTTAGCAGTTTTAATTTGTGTTCATGACGCCATGTGATTTATTCTTCAAAATACTTTTTCAATTAATTATATTGCAGTCTATACCAATTAAAAAAGGTAAATGCTTTGTATGTTTCTGCTGATATAACCACAAACTTGAACAATGGAAAATGATTTTTATTCTTGAAAATTAGAATAGCATCTCAACAAACATTGATATTTAATATTCTCCCTCCAAATGGTGGCACATAAACTAGAGTATACCAGGGGCAGTAGAAACATACTTAGAAATTGAGATAAAGAAGCAAATGCTTCCAGAGCGGTTAAAACATAAGTCCTGTCGCAACCAAAGCTTTGATACAATGTAAGAAACCACTGGACTTAAAAGCCATAACCGTCGGGTAAAGGTCCAACTATATATATTAAGTGAACATAGATTCTTCATTTATTCCATTACACAAGACCCTCTAAAAGCCTTTTATTCTAGATAAAATATTGTTCTTGCCTATAAGATTTCCCACATGAGCCATAAGTACTTAATATGGCTTGAACAACAGTCACTGAAAGGTCTACATATCCCATAGTAGAGTACTTCATGAGCTATGTTTATT
Source organism: Paratinospora sagittata (assembly GCA_035771175.1). Lineage (NCBI taxonomy): Eukaryota > Viridiplantae > Streptophyta > Magnoliopsida > Ranunculales > Menispermaceae > Paratinospora > Paratinospora sagittata. The sequence continues at coordinate 26,043,639 of CM069612.1, read as the reverse complement.
GAGGAAGGAGATAATCAGCTGGTTCACCTGATCAGGAAGTTGTTCTTGAACAAAATGGTTTCCTTCAGGCATGAACGTGATCTCCAAATTGGGTACAAATTCTTTCACCTTCCCGCTCGTAATATATTCCTTCATCCCTGCAAACTTGTATACATAATCCTTCTCACCCATGATCAGCAGTGCAGGAATTTCAACTTTCGGATCAGTCACACCACTGTCTACTTGCAATGTCCTATGAGGAAATCCACAGCAAGAATAACAGAGATGTTTGATCGTTCAAGATAGCTAGCTAAAAAAAAAATATCATAAACTTATTTCAATTAAAATGAGCCAAGGTTGTCCAATAACTACCTATATGGAACCTGTAAAGCAGTACGAAATCCAGATTTCTCATATAGAGTTGCATACGCTGCAAGATCATCTTCAGTGAACCAAGGGGGAAGCGGGGTAGACGGGTCTACCAAGTCTAGAATCTCCTGATCATCATTTGCTACTTGGAGTTCACTTCCACAGAAGAGAATGTAGATCCTTTTTATTACCGTCTTGACATCGAAGCGGCCAAAATCTGCTTCAGCTCTCCCAGGCTCCTGCATTAATTAGAGAAATCGCATAATAGAATTGTAAATGAATCACAAGCTCATCCATAATTTTAGAAGTCACTACCCTATTAAGGATGCTATGATTTAGTAGTCTCTTAAGTGTTTCTTACGTATCAAACATTCAAGTATTTAAGTTAATTTCGTTACTCATAAATAATGCCTATATTAACCGTAGTAAGAATCAAAGTAAAGAACAAAAAGAAATAAATGAAAAAATTGTGAAAGAAGACGACCACAACAGATAAGATAGATTATCTTTGAATATAGTGAATTTTCCATAAATAATGCAGTTTGAAGATGTTTTGCTTTTTCCCTCCTCATTCACTCAAAAGTGCAAAGGCTGAAACAATGCAGACGATAAATTTTTTTTTCGGTTTCCTATAAAAAAAAGAAAAAGAAAAGTAACAAATTAATGAAAATGCTTTTCTAACATAGGGTTTTGTGTTTTTGCATTGTGCCCAGTGTTGTGAGATGTCTTTGAACCATTATCTTCTTTTTTTTGGGTAAAAGGGAACTTTGAACATTATCTTATGCACGAGTCAAGAACTGAATACAGATGGGAGTGCAATGTGAAAACTGTTGAGTCATAAGTTAACAATACCTTCCACCTTAGCATGTAGAATCCCTTGGGGTGATCTCGAAATGAATTGGGACCTGGGAGGATGAAAGGAACTCCTAAAGTTACCACACCCACCACCCTCTCTGGATGCAACACTGCCAAGTGGTAAGCTGGCAAAGCTCCCCAGTCCTTCCCAATAGTAAAAACCTGCTCACCCATAGTAAGAAATGATAAACACACTTCACCTAGTAATCTCATACATACTCGAAAAGTGGAAAATATTCTTGTTCACTTAGCACCACACACACACACAGACAGAGCATCCATGTGCTGCCTACACAGATTCTGGGGAAGGGTCTGACTACTATTAATATGGGTCTATCATACACAACCTTTCCCTGCATCACAAGACGCGGATTTTGGGAAGCGGTCGACCACTTTGGGTCTACTATACACAGTCTTACCTTGCACCACAGTGGTCTATTTCCATGACTCAAACTTGTGACTACCAGGTCATATGATCCATTGAGCTAAGGCTCCCCTTCACTTAGCACCACAAGCATTACTAAAAGCCATGTTTAAGTTCAAGTTTTAGGCCCCACGAACCCCCATATAAATTTTGATCTTTAGGCCTTAATTTTGCAACCCTACATGGTTTCATCGAACCAAGTACCTTTAAGATCCTACAAGATTCAACAATTTTGATCGGAAACCCTAGCTTTACAACCTCCAAAAAGATTCTGCTTAGGTATAATCATGAATTCTACACATCCAGAAAGGGGTTTTAACAACTAGGGTTCCACCCGCATCACCTAGATATCTTTTTACAGAAAAAAATTACCAAGTTCAAGTTGATTCCACAGAACATACCTTAGGGATGTTTAAGGCCTCAAGAAGTTCAAACAGGTCTGCAACCATGTCATTGAAGTTCACCTTTTCTGGTTCAGGAGGCTGTTCTGAGAGCCCATACCCTCTGAAATCAATTGCAAGTGCCCTATACCCAGCATTTGCAACTGCAATCATCTGGTGTCTCCATGTATACCATATCTCTGGGAACCCATGAAGGAACAACACCACCTTGTCACCTAATCACCACAAAATCTCAGTTCCAAGCACTAAATACCAATTAAATCAAACACAATTCTGTTAAACTAAGCTAAAAAAGAAAAAAATTAAAAGTTGGGAACTTAGATTAATTGTTACCTGATCCAATCTCAGCAACATGAAGCTTAATTCCTCTTAGAGGAACAAAATTGTGCTGTATTTGATCCATTTGGGTGAGTGAGTGGTGCTGGGAAATTGGACTTCTTTACTAGATAATGGCATGTGATTGTGATGCTTGTGGAGTTCAAATGTTTTGCAAACTTCTTTTAATAGAAGAGAAAGGTAAGTTCTATGTGTCAACAAGACTCACTTTTCTAGTGGAAAACATGGTTTGATAAAGCGATTTAGGGAGAGAGAGGCCACTTAGCTTGTAATGGAAAAGCATGAAAGTCCTTTGAAACTAACGAGATGGGTGAGGGTGACATGCTTGTTTTTAGCTCTATTTTCACTGATATGTCAAAGAATCAGGTAAAATATGATAACCTTGTGGATAATGATTTGGGCCATTTTACATAGTGCACATAAATTTCATCATCTCGTATAAAATTTAAAGAGTAATACTACTTTTCAACCTAATTCTCAATTTGCGTTGACACGACGTTGTTTATATATAATATGAAAAAAAACTTTTTAAAAATAATAGAATTACTTACATCATATACTTATCCAAACATTTTATAAATTTAAAATCTTCTTTTTCATATTTAGAATTACATGATTAAATATCTGCAACCTAACCATGTTTGAAGAATAATTTGGGCTATTCAACCTCTTATTTTTTAAAATAAAGATTTCTTAAATAAAAAAATATTTAAATGTGTTGTACTGTCATCAAAAAAATAAAAATAAAAATTATGTTGTACTCTAAGAAGGAACTTTAGTAAATAGGTTTTTAATATAATTCCTTCACGCCACGTAGGCCCTGTTCATCTAGTTAATGCCCCTCTCTTTCACAAGTAGGAGAGTTTAAGTCTTAACACCAACAAAATAAAGGGTCAACTATTATTGATAATGTTCAATGGTTTTGTTGTGGGCTTTTCACCCTACTTGTTAGAATTATGTACCTTTAATTGAAGGGCTTTGCTCTCTTGTGTTCAGGTTTCTGTCTATTTTTATTTGAGGCATATACACCAATTTCGTGAATTTGTTATTCTTTAGAATGATTCATGATGTTGATAAAATGTATTCTTTTACATACGAAGGAAGCAATAGAATGAAAAAAAATTGTTTTCTTGAAATAGAGTTAAATTAAAGAGGAAGGTTGGGTTATGTAGTGGATAACAAACATAAAACTTTGTTACATCAATTATAACTTTAATTTATTAAATCAGACTAGCAAAAGGTTAGGAGTTAAGTGTTGACTTAGCTTTTGATAAAGCAAGGTGAAGGAAACAAATCTATATGGCTAACCCATGTAGTTAAAAAAAAGAAGAAAAGAAGAAGAAAAACTTAGTTGAATTGATTTTGGAAGAAAACTCTAAAATCTGTGTATTGAAAACTAGTTTTGGATGGCATATTTTGTAAATTAAGAAATTTCGCTTACTATCAGTTGTACAAAGTTTTGTTATAAAACCTTTTTTCAAAAGAAAAAAAAAAAATTACTACAAGTCATATGGAATTTGGTGGATTAATTGGCAAGAATTATATTATTGGCTATTTAGAAAAGCTTGTTTTATGATGAAAAAACAAATACTTTGTTGTGAGGGTATAGGATTTTAAGGCTTTTTTTTATGAAAATAAAAATAAGAAAAAGAAATATTAGAGAGTCGAGTAGTCAACTGGGCTTTTTTTTTTCTTTTTTTTTTGCTGAACTGGGTTTAGACCCTAATGTATTCCCGTGAGGTGTCAGACTCTTTTAGGACGCACTAATCCCTATACTAATCGATATGTCCCCGGATCATCATCGACTCTTTTACAATCATATAACTGAATAACCAATTATAACAAATTTTTTTCATATTCAATTAAACAATCACGAGAAAATGTTCTCTAAGTATATTTTTTTAAGAAAATACTATTTTCTAAAAAAAAAAATTCTTAACTATCAATCACATTCTAAAAGGCCTAGTATTAATGTCGATGAGAAATCTATTTATATTTTATGTAATAAACTTGTCTATTTTTAATGTGAAATTGATATTTTGGTCTACCACCACGGAACACACATGTTATAATAGTATCAAAACAGTTGGGTAGCTTTTTTTATCTAGTTTAATAAAACAAAATTAATCTTGATATTGACGTTATAAAATTGAAATAGCAAAATCGATGCCACCTATGCATGAAGGAGTTGCCGTGACATATACAATAGTCCTAAATAATAATCTATCAATAATACATCACCTTATTATTTACTATTTTACTTGCTTCAGCTTTAAAGCATCTTTCATACAACCACATAAGTGCATGCTATTATTAAATATTAATATCCTTTTCTTTAGCTCAATTTAGATTTGAATTCCCCAATTCATAAGTTTAAAGAAACCATCTTGGTGATCAGACGAAAAGAACTTTTGGATTGAGATGCCTCAACTATATATAACACAGGTGCTAAAAATTACTTCAAGAGAAGTAGTCAGCAAAAAGTTTTTTTTTTTTTTTATTGCTGTTTGGTTTTTTTATTGCTTCTGGTAGTGATTATCAACTAGAAATAAAATCTTGTGTAATTGATAATTTAACAAATTTTGCATTTAGGCGAGTTTGGTCAGCTTTTATAAAAATATTTTTTTTAAAAAAAAAAGAGATCAATACAACTTTTCAACTGCAGTTTGGTCTTAAAGCAAATGATGTTAAACGCCTCAAAAAACTGTTTTCAGTCGAAAGAAGATTGCAAACATTCAAACAAACGGGGCCCTTAGACTAATGACTTCCATTGAAGCTGCATCAAATCAAAAATTGCAAATATAGAACAATTGTTGCATTTACTTATTTGCCTACAAAATATTGTTAAGATTAAAGAAACTGAATGAGTAACATTCCTGTGATTTTAAGTTCTCTACGCTTTGCTTCTGGCTGTTGCTGTGTCTTTGTACATTTTGATGTTTGTGATAGTCTGTCATAATCTTATCTGGATGATGGTTCTTTTCACAGTAGGTAGTATTGAAAAATTTATGTTCAAGGGAATTGATTTGATTTTGAGTCTTTTACCTCCATGACAGTGCCCTGCAAATGCCATATCAAGCTTGTGAATTATGAACCCTGAAGAGCTTCCATTAATTGACAAGTTCTATCTTTTTTCACAAACAAACATTGTTTAAATTCTGAAATCTATATAGAAAGGTCTATACCCTGTTGTGTCATTTCGCTTTCAGAATCTTTCCATAGAAGTAGTTTGTTTCCTAAGGCTATGAATCATGTCACTTTTACCAACCAAGATGAAAACGGAAACCAACCATGATTTGTAATAGGTGCAGCTGTTAAAGTGATGGAAACAGCAAAAGCAAGGTAGGACCGCGAATTGCGCTTATTCCAGCACAGATGAAAGCCACTTTGTGGATGAGAAAGAAAGGAAAACAAATGAAGGGCCTACTACTGGGAATAAATGGATCCAATCGATCTTGTCTTCGCTTAAACGCAGAACCGACAGATGTAACATAGCTTTCTGCAATCCATTCTTGTAGTTGAGACACTTCGTTTAGAAAATTACATCCTAAAAGTGGCATTTAGATGTGAAACAGAACTTCTAAAATTGAAAAAGAATTTTGGTTTCTAAGCATGGAATTAATCACTTCACTGTTTCATTTTGTGGTAAAAAAAACTAAACTCATGATGGTGAAGTTGCTGGTTGAACTTGAACCAGGTCAATAGGGCCCTGTTACTTCTTAATAAGAAATGCTTCTGCTTCTAATTATAGAACATTTGGTTCTGAACCTGTTTGAGACCAATCTAAATTGCAGAAAAAAGTAATGCAAGCAGTAGCAGAAGAACAATTTTCCATGATTTCTTCTTCTTCTTCTTCTTCTTCCAGGCGCAATTGCTGGGGAATTGATTATGAATTACATGTGATTTTTGGAATAAAGAATATGCATCTATAACTCAAATCTGAGAGTTTTACAAGAGTACCAAAAGATGAAAGAATAGTAAAACCAGGTATGGTTCTTAACTAATATAGTAGTAGGAGATAAATTCCGGGTGGCAATGGATTATTCCCCATTCACTTCCATCTATAAATTGGATCTCTCTCTTCAGTCTTATAATTCTTATATTGGCAGCAAAGTAGTCTCTGCCAGAAATCCCAAATGGTAAAAGAGACTAGCAAAAGGGCAAGTCTGAAAATAGGTAAGGACTCCTATTTCTCTTGCAAGCCAATCATACATACCACATCAGGTCAATACTTTTGGTTAATCAAACTTAGATAACAATAACTCACTCTTTCTGCACCAGTTGCTCCACATCTCCTAGCTCAACTTCATTTCTTTGCCATTCGTCTCCCTTCTGAAATATCAACTCAATCTGCTCCAAAGACTTCCCCTTGGTTTCTGGAACAAACATATAAACAAACAAGACGGCAAGTATAGAAATGGCAGAAAAAATGAAGAAGGTTCCAGCAACAGTAATGGCTTCTGAGACGGAAAGGAATGACATTGCAACCAAACCGCTGCTCACCCTATTCCCGACAGTCCCAAAAGCAGAGGCTTGAGCACGCAGCTTAAGAGGGAAAATCTCAGATGTTATTACCCAGCAAACTGGGCCTAGTCCAATGGAGAAGAAAGCTACATTACCACAAACTGCTAAAATCGCAAGAGAAACACCTAATTTTCCATCCCCCAAAAACGAAAGAGTAAGCGCCAATCCGAACAAACATACAGTCATTCCAATTGTGCTCACATATAAAAGTGGTTTTCTCCCAACTTTATCAACGAGAAAAATGGCGATCAAAATGAAAACAGTCTTGGTAAATCCGACAGAGACGGTAGCAGCAAGAAGCTTTCTTTCATCCTTGATTCCAGCATCTTTTAAGATTGTGGGACTGTAATAAACAGTTGCATCTATACCCGAAATTTGTTGGAAGCATTGGATTCCAAATCCTGTAATTAGCATTCGGCGAACTGAAGGAGATGGATTCAATAGTTGACGCCAGGCGGCTTTTTCCTCAACCATCTCTGGATTAGCCTTTTTAGCTGCTTCCTCTATCTCAGCCAGTCTCTCTTCTACTTCTTCTTCATTTTCAGTAGTCTTCAATAGCACATTTCTTGCTTCATCAATTCGGTTCTGCATCACCAACCATCTTGGGGACTCGGGGATGATGAAGAGCGCGAGGGCAATAAAGACTGAGGGTAGGATTCCAACAGCAAGCATTATCCTCCAGTTAATATGTGGTGAAAGACCCGAAAATGCATAATTTGAGACATAACCAAGAAGAATTCCAACATTTATGAAAACCTCAGGGAAGGAGGTAAGAGATCCTCGGGTGATGGTTGGTGATATCTCGGCAATGTAGACAGGGGCAATCATGACACCGAAGCCAATTCCGATGCCGGCTAAAAGTCTTCCCATCATAAGTACAAAGAAGGAGGGAGCAATTGTCATTATAGCAGCGCCGGCTTGGAATATAATGGCTGCTATTCCAATTGTCCATTTCCGACCAACAGCATCAGAAGTTTTCCCTGCAGCTAAACTTCCTATAAGAGAAATGATGCTCAAACACCCAACAAGAACTTCTTGTTGCACCTCAGATATCTTTAAGTCTTCCTGAATGAATATAATAGCTCCGCTCATTACACCCACATCTGCATATTGGAAAATCAAACTTTAAATCAATAAACTTATTAGTTTGATTGTTTGACCTTAGAAGACTGCTATATGCATTAATCCATCTTCGGATAGATTGACATAATTTTTCATCTCATAATGCTAGTCTTTAAAGTTAAAAAATATCAAATGCTAAATAGATTTAGGGAAAATCTTTGATACTGCCAAACAATGACCTTTTGTTCACTAAAATGCAAATGGGCATACATTTAATCAACAGATAGTATAGGGCTTTGGCAAAATCTTGGGATCATATAGCTAAAACTCAAAGTAAAACTTACTCAAATCAAGAAAGATAACATATTGCAAACTAGATCCAGAAATCAATCATATTTTTAGGGCAGGAGCAACAAGATGACTTGGCTGATCTACTGATGAAAACAAGTTTGACTAAAAATCAAACTGAAGGAAGTGAAGTCAAAAACACAAAGATCTGGCTTTCTTACTAAATGGGATGTTCTACATTATCAAATGCAATAACCAGATACTAAGATCTAGCAATTCTAGACCATTCCTAGTGTCAAAAACTAAAGGAACGAGCAAAAAAAAAAAAAAAGGGGGATTTTTATTTTTTATTTTTTATCATCTCTTCCTTTTGGTTGAGATACAAAACAAAAGATGTAAAAAATTCACAGTTCTAATCTAAACAGGAACTTCTTCCCTGCACCAAATAGAGAGAAAAACAAAAAAAAAAACTCTAAAAAGGTAAAAAATAACAAGATTGCACAAACAAATTCGAGATGGGCTTCCTCAAAACCTAATCAGATTAAAGTTCCAACAGAGAAAACAAGATAAAAAAAAATACTTCTTTTTTAAAGAAAAAAGGAGAAATTAGTAAAATTACCATAACCCAGAAGAACAGAGTTGAGAGAGGCAAAGACGGCACAAGCAAAGACATATTTCATACTGTTATGTGCGATCTTGCTCTTCTGCTGTTGCTGCTGGTGCCCTTCATCTTCTATAACCTCCGAATCCATTCTCCGGTACTTATTCTTAGTTCCCAAGGGAATTCCAGACAACCCATCTCCTCCATTCCCATTTTCCTGAAAACCCACCAATCCCATCTTCCCCCACACAAGTATCAGAGACAGAGGAAGAAGAAGAGGAAAAAAAAAACAAAAACAGAGACCTACCCAGAAAAAACTAGAAATAGAGAGATGAAAAGATTAGATTTTTCTGGGCAGATGTTAAGAGGATTGCTGTGCTCCAGATCTGAAGGAAGGAAGAAGAAGAGGAAGAAGAGGAAGAAGAAGACGACGACCAAGTAGAGAGAGAGATAGAAGTGGGTCCCTTCCTAAACTCTTTCTCTAAGAGGCGTGAATGTGAAATTTTTGTGTATTTTTTTCTGCCCTTGTGAAGCAATCCAGTTGTTGTTGCTGTCGTTGCTAATGTTGTTCAAGGCGCTCCCCGCGGGATTGACGTTTCTCCCTCTGGTCGTACTTGCTTTTGTTATATATGAATTTTCTTTCCTTTTTTTTGGGGGGGTTTTTTAATTAAGAGGAAAGAAAGTAGAAGGAGAAGGAGAAGAAGAAACGAAGAATGAAGTGTTGCGTTTGGTAAAATCCGTGTCGGTGAGCCGTGATTTTTTTTCCCACATTGGCTTCCAGCTTCAGTCATGTAAATTTCTATCAAGTCCTTGAGTTTCTGGCCAGGGAGAACCGCTGGAGAATTTTCCTTTTGAGTTTCTGTTTTTTTTTTTTTTTTTTACCGCCCGTTTGTGGACATGAAGAGGTTGAAAAAAAAAACAATTATTTCAGAAAACAACAAAAATATAATTTCAAATATGGGAAAATAAATGTTGATTTCTTGTTTCTAGTGTTTTTATTATTTAAAATATGAAAACTTGTATTTATGAATCACAAATGAGATCAAACGAACCCTTGCTACTCAAACCGATGTGGTATTGCATTATTTTACTACAAACAAGTGGCCATCTTAACTAGTAATTAAATGGCTCATCTTACTTTGATTTTGAGTTATATATTTAACATTTATCCATTCTTTTTTATTTCCAACTTTGTATTTCAGTATTCTAACATGTAAGTAGGTTAAAAAATAATTTGTTTTTCACAAGTTGATGCCTTTTCTATTTTTTATTTATTATTTTTTTTGGGAACAGAGCCATTAATAAACATTATTAAAATGCAGTTGAGAGAGAAGTGCACTGGTGAAGAAAATATTTTTTTTTCCATTCTTTTTTATTTCCATTCTTTTTTATTTCCAACTTTGTATTTAAGTATTCTAATATGCAAGTAGGCTAGAAAATAATTTGTTTTCCACAAGTTGATGCCTTTTTAATTTTTTATTTTTTTTGGGTACAGAGTCATTAATAAAAGTTATTAAAATGCAGTTGAGAGAGAAGTGCACTGGCGAAGAAAATATTTTTTTTTCATTCTTTTTTATTTCCAACTTTGTATTTAAGTATTCTAATATGTAAGTAGGCTAGAAAATAATTTGTTTTCCACAAGTTGATGGGTTTCTTATTTTTATTTTTTTTTGGTATAGAGCCAATAATAAAATTTATTAAAATGCCGTTGAAATAGAAGTGCACTGGTAAAGAAAATGGGCTCATCAATAGAGGATTTGTAGCTATTTCTATTTCCACTGTATCCATGCCATTTAAAGTTTGTAATGCATCATATTGCGGAGAAAAAAAAAATCTTATTATACATTTACATATTTTAATTTTTTTTTAAACTTGATATAAAAATAAAATTAAATTAATGTTAGTATTTTTGAAAGGTTTGTTACATCCCAAAACTTCCTGTTTTACATATAGTATAAATTTGTTGAGTCATCTCCTTTTTTGCACGACACTTTTATATTTTTATATGTGAACAATATATTTTTAATTAATAATATATCTATGTTTGTATTTCCATTTAATTGAAAATTTCTTTGTTCTATGCTTCAGTCATATATATATATATATATATATATATATATATATATATATATATATATCTTTTATGTTGAATATGAACAAAACATCAAGGGAATATTTATTTCCTTAATTTTAAAATGCAGCCTTTAAATTTCCTTCTTTATTTTGTTTATTTTTTTCGTTTGTCCTTAACATCATTATAAGCATAAGTTTTTTTTTATTATATATAAAAGGTTACATCAAAAAACATTTACATATATGCTTACATATAGTGTATGTAAGCATATATAATAAATACATGAATACCATTTTAAGTGAAGCATCATTGTCTAACTCAAGATAGACATTAGAAAATTAATTCCAATTCTCATCTGTTAACTTTAAAGAATCATGAGTTTGGATTTTCGACTAAAAACATTAAAAAAGAAATTTATGTCTAATATTGTTATGTATAGAATGATATGATGATTTATTTGATTCCTAGTTTTAAATTTTATTTTTCCTGTTTTATCCTAATGACCTTTTAATATTCCTTCCTTGCCATTCACTTCCTTATTTGATTCTTCCTCCATCAACATATGTTTTGTAATCCCCAAAAGACATTTTTTTCTTTATTAGCAGTTTTTAAAGGTGTTTTCATTCTTTTTAAGGAAGACTAATCATTTTGAACTCAGGCATGATAGAAATATTTGGGCTTATCCTCCCAACAAAAGTGAATATATAAGGGTACGCTTAAGCTCAAACTTGAGACATGGATCTCAACTCCACTTATAGTCAGTTCCTTGATCAATTGAACTACGGCATATTGATCCAAAATAAAATAACACTTTTATATATAATGCAAATTAATGGTGGATATAAAAGTAACAAAAAATCACTTTTTTCTAGGCCTACCACTTGATTGATAACTTTTAATTTATGAAACGTGGAAGAATTGTTGAACACGTTCCATGAAAATGTGACTAGCCATCCAAAAATACTTTAAGGTTTTCATTTCTTTTCTTTTTTCTGTTTTTTTTTTTAAAAAATATTTTTGTTATGTATTAAGCAAAGACCATTGCCCACCTTAGTACATTTATTTACATTTGTTTACTTATTTATCTATTTGTTTAATATCCACATGATGCAAGTAGGTATGCACATATTTTTTTCTTTGGAATCTAAAGGCCTTCAAAAGGAAGAGGAGAGAGGACATGCCTCGTCAAACACCACACATCAGAAATAATCCAAGGAACTCCTCAAGCCCTACCAGCTCAAGAGATACAACAAATTTACTTAGCTTATGGATAACAACATTCCATTCTCTAGGTATGGAAATGATGTTAATAAAAGGCCAAGAACTCAGAAATATTTTGCAATATTCAATTATTTCTCCCTCTTCAAAGAGCTCCTTAGATGAGTAGGTATGCATATTAAGACATCATAAAAATATATAGGCTCTTGATTTTTATTTTTAACTTACAAAATGAACATTTACAAATTAATGATGACTAATATATAATCTTCGATAGGGTGCAATTTTTCCTTTGAATATAAATGAATGTTTATAAATTTTAAAATTTGTGTAACCTAGAAATCAAGTCTTGAATATTATAAAGTCAAGGAGTTGACGTGGGCCAAATTGTTTTAAGAATAGTCTTATGGAGACAGCCTTACACATTTGACTTTGAAAAAATATTTGTGACTACAATTCCATGTGTCAATGCCTAAAAATGGCACAGGTATCTCATGATGTCAATCCCATATGTTGGATCAGCTTCTTGAATGATTTAAGGTTTTAGCCAATTCGGTGAAATGATTGGGGTCTGTGTTAAAAATGATTGAGGAATGAAGGTTTTAATATTAAAATTTATGTTTACTTTAATCGCATCCATTTGAAAAAAGTCGTCCAATGCCCTTATAATGCTTGAATGAGGATTAGTCTTGTCTAAAAGACAGAAACACCATGTAAAAATCAAAAAAAAAAAGAGAGATTAAAGGTTTTGTTGGTAAAATTAGAAGATGAAACTCTTAAATTTTTTTTTTTTAAGTGATTGCAATTATTATTATTATTTTTTTCGCCCTTGGTAAGTGTTCTTATGCTTAAAATAAGCATTTTCAGCATTTTAAAAAGTTGGTCACATCCAATTTTTGCAAACTATTTTTGCAATTGAGGTTATTTTAGTTATGAGCATTTATAATGAAGTGAAAAATATCTATTGACATGTTTTGTCACATAGGTTTTTAATTACTTATCTATAATCACTTTTTAAATAGAATGTTCATTTATCAAAAAAAAAAAAAATAGTCTAAACTATGCCAAGCAAAAATTATATCTAAAACTTCTTGTTGATTTTGTAGAATTTTGAATTATGTAATTATATTTTAATGGATAATATCTAATAGCCACTATATCTTTGTAATGTTTGAGAAAATTAATTTTACATTGGCATATAATCAAAATGTAATGTATTTAAAATAAAAATTTTTGTTCAACCTAATTAGACTTAACCAAGACTTTTCTTAATTACATGTGTCAGCTAATGATTAAATTGTTGGGTAGTGGTATTTATATGAATTTAAAATTGTTAATTAATGTGACATTAGTTAAAGTGCTTTAAACCACATATTGGTTTTACATACTCTTATATTATTAGTTTTAATGATTATGGTCCTTAAATATTATTTCTTCTATTGTGTTTACTTCACAAAAAGTTACTTTTCTCCATGAAAATAGCTAAATAAATATTTGAAACGACACCTCTCCCCGTTGATCCGTTGATGGTGGGACCTTAAAAATCATGGGAGAAGGTTTTCCACCGATTTTGTGTGGACTTCTCTCAACTTAGGTTATTATACGCCTTTGTCGGGCCTTCTATGTTACGTTTGTGGGCTTGTCTCACGAACGATATTTTTCTATGGGCCTTGTCCTATCTACGATTGTCGAACCTAAGAGTGTTCACGGGAATCGGCGAAACCGAATCGGTTATGTTTGATTTGGTTCCTAAGAGAATCGGTTCAGTTTTTAATTTTTGTTTATAGAAAATTGATCGCCTAGAGCAGTCCGCTGCCTCTTGTTCATTATTTAAAGTTATTGAGGACAAAACCGAGTCTAGTTGAGTCAGATTGACCACAAATTCGACATTATAATAGTATAATATGTGAATTCCAAGTGTACAGGCATAAGTGCGACAGTATAAACATTATATGACATAATGCAGTGTAAATAAACAGTAGATATGATAATAACTGAATGTAAACTTTAATAAAAGTTATAAAACACGCAAACCTATGTTTCGTTGCCCACATTCAGATAAGAACTTATTCTTTTTCCGATCTGGCGCTTTCCTCCGGACAGAACTTCGTCGCACCGCATCGAGAGTCTCGAACAGAGAGTCTCAAAAGACTAAAAACTCAAAATAAGTAAAAAAAAGAGGAAAAATCACAATTTGGAGTGAATTTGGTGTGAAAAATAAAGAGGGGGTTGGTTTATATAGAGGTTTTGGCGCCTGGACTTCCCGGCGGGCTGCCCGGACTTCTGGGCAGGTGAAATGCCCCAATTTTTTTTTTGTGAAATACAGGGTATTACACTCTCTTAGTCTTTCAACCAGTCTGGGAATAAAATATCACACTGAGAAGGAGATGAGTACCAAATCGAGTCTGTATCATATATCAGATCTCAACAAAATCTTCGGATCTGAATCCGACATGACAATTATCTGAGTACCCCCATAAAATTTTCCTATCTCACACATGCAATCTGCTCAGTCTATCAAGAGAATTCTGGTGTTCATTAGAAGACTTATCAGTCCATTGATGGTTATCCAAATGGTATCATTTCTACCCATAACCCATAAGATACCATTTGAATCCCATCTTCATTTAACACAATCCATATTACCAATTTCATAATCTTTCATACTGATATCATACTCGTCTCATCATAAATCTTACTATCTGAATATGAGTATCAATCAGCTGAACATGCATCCGAGTACAAATATCAACACATGGAGTAATAGAGAGTACACTCATAACTGTAACTCTCACTCACAAAACAATCTCCATTTATAACTAACTGATAGTTACTACTCCAGTTTCAGCCTGTTTCCTGCTCAATGCCTCAACAACATATTGACCTTTTTTAGGATAATAATTCGATATAAAATCAAATACTTTAGGAATTCTTGCCACATTTATTACCTCATATTCAGTTTCTTTCCGTTCAAATAATTACTTCAGACTCTTAAAATTCGAAGGTAGTGTGACCTTTTTATTATAGAGGCAATGCTCTCATCATTTCAAAATAACTACCAACTAATTTTTATTCACTTTCTTGATAATTGTTCTTGTGTACTATCAAATATCTGGAGGCACAAGTAATTAACCTATCCTTTTGTATCAATGCACAACTCAGATCTGGACGTGATATTCATCAATCACAATTACTTCCAGGTTTTGGAAATAGTAATACAATCAATTTTTAAATTAAATTTATTTTTAATACTGTGAGAGCTTCCACATGCACAACGGTCCAAAAATTATATAACATTCATCTAGTTTAGTTTCGTGAGTTGAATTGTTAGCTTCAAGGATCTTTTCACGCACTTTCTATAACATACAACTAATACCAGAGAACTTTTGATTTCCATCATCGAAATCAGTTTTAACAATTCTATGATCACTTTGACCTTCCCAGTATCCTTAAAGATACTATTTAAACCAGTCACGTGATCTTGTTATTACAAGATAATCCCGAGGTGCTATTCATGCTCTTCTTATTTTTTGGGACAATTGCATATATCATCATCGAAGACTATGTAATGACCAAGATACTGTTCATATACCCACTGCGTCAATCCTATAAACATGATTGACACATTAATCAAGGTTACCAAAATTTTATAATATCCATATCTTGTCTTAAAACAGTCTGCATTACATCATTTTTTCGAATTCTTAACTGATGGTGCCTAGATCTCAAAATGATCTCAAAGAAAATTTGGCTCGATTTAGTTAATCGAATTCGACCATCTATCCATGGTAAAGGATATTCATTCTTTACTGTTACCCTACTCAGTTAACAATAATTCATACTTAAACATATTTCACTATACCTTCTTTCCATATTATCACAAATGCTCTCCAAAGTGGCATATCAAGGATAATAAATCTTTTGCTCATTAACATATTTACCTACACCTTAAATTCTCACAGTTCCTCAGGTGCTCTTTATATGAAGGAATGAAGATACATGTTATACTGACATTAGATTTATATGCTATCAATCTCCTGTCCAGGTGACAATTTCAATTATTCATCAGAGAATACGTTACAGTACTTGCTCACCACATAAATTTAAATCAACTGCATGCCTTATTGCATTACTCTAAATGACATTGTATTAGCCATATCCTCTATTTCCTCATCAATAACTATAAGATTTTGAGGGTATAAATTTTTCGATATTCAAAATGAGGATTTTTCACTTATTCAGAATATTATTTCTTTTCGGATAGACGCTCCACCTGACATGAGAGGTGGCCAGCCAATTATACCCAACAAAACATCCAATTCCAAAAATTTTCATATTCTAAAGTCTATAATTACTTGATGACCCTCATATTTATTACACATAATATTTACTGACCATATCAAGGTAGATTCTTTCTCCTGTAGACGTACTCAAAATTAATGATGCACTATTATAACAGAAGATAATACAATCAGTCAACCATATCACCAGAGATAAAAGACCAGATAGATCTAACAATACATCAAAATATACACAATAACAAAATGTTGATCATACATGTTATCAACGTCTTACTAATCTCTGGATCTGGTCTTGCATTTACTTTAATTTATTCTCTAAAATCAGGTGGAGTCACGTTGATAAAAATTACTGGGGCATTCCATATCGACTAACTGGACACTAACATATCCCGTGTCTTTTTTTTTCTTAAATCAGATTGATAATAGACAATCATAGGTCGAGATACAATTTACTGAGTCTGTGACTCCTGCTTAGGCACTGGAAACCACTTCTGGTTTTCATAATTCTTTAACATCACTTCCCTTTTCCCCATTATCATTGGGTCAGGTACTAACAAAATTGAAGTCACTAATACTGTCAAAATCTCAACCTTACTCGATGTCTTAGTGTCACGACGCCCCTGACGTAGGCTGACGTCATGACCGGCACAGTGTACTATACACTGTACATACCCATATAAAATATATAATACACTGTCAGCTTCAACGGACTTTCACAATAATTCTCAAAATTTTCAGAAATTTTGACAGCACCTCCCCATAAAATGGACAATTCACATTTTTTTTCCTGATATATCACAAATCAAATCCAATATAGATATATATAATCATTCCATTCATTCTATTCATTCCATTCATTCTATTCATTCCATTCATTCACACATCAAATTCTCACATGATAAATATACATGATCACCTCATTTCATCATCACAAGATATCAAATCATAATTCATGTTTCCTTACAACCCATCTATGTGATAATATATATATATGTAGGATGTGATATATATTCATTTGAAAATAAAGAAAATATAATTCATTTTCTTCGCATACACGTACATTAACACAATAAGAATCTAACTCACGTATCTATTCTCGTGCCTTTTCTTTTAACTCTGTACCTGAAATATTGAAGGAAATGGAGTAAGCAAACAACAGCTCAGTGAATATATTTCTTGAGATGACAATTATATACATTTAGAGAAATATGACATTTAAAATCATTTCAAACACTTATTAAACACATGCATCATTCAACGAATATATTATACATGTCGACGATATAAATTTCATGAGTTTTCAAGAAAATAATGCATCATTTTTCCACGAAATCCACAATCTCCCTCCTTCAAGGCAAGAGAGCGCGTCTAACCCTTGTATGGCCGTTACAAGGTAGCCACAACCCCTCATTACCCAATTCACAGTCATTTTAAGGATCTCCAATTCTTGTTAGGACAGGCCTATTGACAATGAGATTACGCATAACACTCATCCGGGTCTAATTCCTAACGAAATGACAACAGATGTGATCTGCCTTCGCACGTCTCGCATACTCCAAATGCAAAAAAAAATCATTTATGAATGCAAATTAAAACACAATGCAACAATATATGCATAGCATATTTACATTCAAACATTTCATATATATAAAATGTCATACAAGAACCAAAATCAAGAAAATATACTCACAGTTCATGACTTTTCAACTTAAATTCCATCACCGTGGCTTTCGAGTCCAGCTCCAATTTAAATCCATAAATCCAACTAACTCAACCTGTCACAACCACTCCATAATTCAATTTCATTTATTCATATCTATGTACATATTCAATTTCTCAACTCACTTCAAATCACTAATAATAAAGATCCACCTGAAAAATATTATATCTGTGAATTTAGATTCCAACTTCATTTAGGACTCATAAGCAGTTGAAGAAACTACTATATCGTTTCTGTGGTCAATCTAGATATTTCCACAAGAAAGAACAGTGAAAATAAATTTATCATGTAATATTTTCACTAATTCTCAGTTTATTTTTCTACTGGAACATATATTAATTTTATTAAAAATCTAGAACATTCCTAAAATTATTCTGTCCACATCGACACGTGTAAAATCACTCATTCTATCATTCTACCACCTTCAACAGATATTTTATTGAGGTTTTACACGTTCGCGAAGGTCACGACAGTGAATTTTACTCACCAAAACCATATCTTTAGTTACTAAAAAATCAAATCATATCCAAAAATCATGGTCTTAACATCAAAACGTCCGAAATTCAATTCTCTACGATTCTATGATCTCAAATCGGAGTTTCATTGGCTTCTAATTCTACTTTATTCACTGGATATGATCATAGTACTATTTATGTCACTGTTCAAGTCGTCACTATTCATTGGAAACATGTAAATTTTTATTAAAATTGTCAAACGGTCTCCAAAAATCATGAAATTAACATCGATGGACTCGCAACAGTGCATTCTACCATTCTATAGCCTTCAACTAGAGTTTCATTGGGTTTTAAATGATTCAAAAGATTTTTAATCTAAACTCTAACTTCCAACAAATTTGCAACGACTATAAAAATTCCAAATGAACACATAAATTCAATCTAACCATATATTTAAGGTTCCTACAGCCTAGGAAGTGTTTTCCAACCTTCATAGCGGATTTTCATTCACGTTGGGTCAAAACTCCAATTTTTGAAAACTCCGTAAAACGACTCTCACAACAAAAATTACTCCGAAAGAAAGGTTACATCTAGCTTATATATCAAGTTCACGAAGAAATAGAGTGAAAATCACTTACCGCGTGTCCCGATTTCGCGTGAATCCCACGTTCCTTCCTCCGTTCTTCTTCGTTCTCTCCTTTCTCTTTCTCTTCGTTCGTTCTGCAACCTCTTTTCATTCTTTTTTTATTTATTTTATTTTTTATTTAACGTTGGAGAGAGCTTAGAAATGAGATGATAATTTTATATAAACATGATCTCATGCTCCTCATGCTCAATAGTTAACCAACTCACCCCATAAATTAATCAATTTAATTCAACTCAATTCACATATTTAATTAACCAACTCATTCAACTAATAAAACTTATATTATTTATTTAATAAGTTTATTGGCGTACTAATACCCCTTAAATCTAGCATGTATTTTCATACACGCGTATATTTAACTCTTACGTATAAAATACGCATATTATACGTCTCAATATACGCGTAATTCGACGTAGGTTTTTAATTAAAATTACGGGGTGTTACAATCTCCCCAACTTAAAGAATTTCGTCCTCAAAATTAGAATCAAGGACTATTCCTCAAGTGAAACTCAATCCTAGAAAACTGTTCCCGCATTTTAGAGTTCCGCTCCCATGTTTGCTCTTCTTGATACTTGGTATCCTCCCCAACTTAGAGTTGAGTTATATCCATAACATATATGGAATCCGAATGACATTTCTTCAACATCAATATATAAAACTATTCCGGACACTTTTCAACTGTGACAGTAGAGCAAATCGGTAAGCCAATGGACCTATCCTATCAAGGATCTCTAATGGTCCAACAAATCGCGGTGCGAGCTTTCCTTTCGTCCCAAATCTCATTTGGCCTTTATGTGGTAAGACCCGTAGCAAAATCGAGTCAGCCACAATACATTCTAAGGCCTATATACCAATCCTGTGTATTTAATAATATCTTGTGGCACCAATAACAATAACTCCATACTTTCAAATCAACAAGTTGGAGATCTATAAGGTTGCTATAAAATCGTTAGAGTGCCACTGAGCCAATGGTTCAGTGGCTACTCAGATTGCGAAATCAAACCTTATGAGGTTGTGAGTTCGAATCTGGGGGAGGCCCTACACTATTCATGAGTGAATAGTGTGGACAAATGATCCCGGGGGTACTAGACGCTGCGGTGTGCTGTGTACTGGGATGTGACAATATTATGTGGTATATAATGGCTGCGGTACGCTCGGTATGAGGTGCCCATCACACCGCCGGTATGGGGTGTGACACTTACTTATCTTGAATTTCATATTATTGCCCCAATATTTCCTTACATTACTTATTTCTCATTTTACTTAGAAATGGTGTTCATGACTCTGCTTCAAATGGCGGTACAAGCTATATCACTAGTATTGCTGGCAATATCAATCTCACCACAACTTTGGCTAACTCATAATCTGAAATATGCCTCATAGCCTGCGGTTATATTTATAACCCTGCAATTGTCAGACTTGCCGTTGGGATCCCAGAGTTTATCCCAGATCCTTTTCATTCTTAGAGTATCCATAATGACCATTTCAAAAATAAACTATACTAGTCTATTTAACTCATACTTATACTCATGGACAGGCATGTCACTACATTTTAACAAGATAACTTGTCATGCTTTGAATCAATTTCAACATGTTGATAGAAGCCTTCTCAAAATAACTTCTTAAATTAATCTCATGCCTTAATCTTCCCATGAGTTCTTAGCAAGGTTTTCTACTATCACTCATTATCAATTAGCTTAAACCTAACTAACTTACTTTATCATTTTCAGATACTTAATCATTCTCTAAGATTGTTTCCACTCGAAGTAGCCAAATCTCTGTTACTTCGAATATCAGACTGCCAGCTAAGATAGGAGAATCTCCTTTCCTAAAAGTCTCCATAACTTTCACGTATCTTTTCATTTCATCTGGCTTATCTTTGAGACCTTTTTTTATTATTTTTACTTCAGTCTCAACTATATATGTTTTTACAGAAGCACCAACACAACTAGCACCCACATATGAAGCTATCAGTGATTCAAGCCTATGTCTTTCTCATATTACAACTTTGTCACAAGCTCATAAGCTGTGCATTTCGTTGTTATTGGGTAGTTACTGGCCATATATAAGCTATGTAATTTATTATCATTGGATTACATCCAGTTCTTTTTCTTTCAGCCTTCTGATCCTTTCTTGATCAACAATTTTCATAGTTAACCTTAACTGATCATTCCCAGATCTGGAATTCACCATCGTAGGTGATTCTCAATCAAGATAATATATTGGATTAGGCTCATCATAAGAGTCTACCCATATGTATACCCATACAAACAATCATAATATCACAAAACTTTTATTTTTTTAAGGATTTTAAACCTAACGCTCTGATACCAACATTTTCACGACGCCCCTTACGTAGGGTGATGTCACGATTGGCATAGAGTATCACATACGTCATCCACAGGCGTATATGATCCACTGTCGGCCATCCAATACAAAATACACAATTTACAAAAATTTCAACATAACCTCCCTTAAATTACAGATTAACACAAGTCCAACGCTACCTGATTTTCTCAAAATCAACCATTCACAATATATGTTCATTATGTTTAATCTCATATCATTCATTCACATAATCTTCATATATGAATTTCTTACATCTAAGTTCCTAAACTAGAACCATACCATTTATCATTTCCATCATTTATATCACATTATAAACCAACATCTCATATTCAAAGTCCTTCTTATCATAAGTTTATAAACATAAATCAGACACATGTCATCACTTCACTCATCTAAGTGATAAAATATA
The DNA here is from genome assembly GCA_035771175.1 of Paratinospora sagittata. Classification (NCBI taxonomy): domain Eukaryota; kingdom Viridiplantae; phylum Streptophyta; class Magnoliopsida; order Ranunculales; family Menispermaceae; genus Paratinospora; species Paratinospora sagittata. The sequence continues at coordinate 26,021,628 of CM069612.1, read as the reverse complement.
AATATGAGATTATAGTTATACCAATCCAAAATAAACCAATACTCCAAATCCCTCAAAACATACATACATTCAAAATATTTTGAAGAGCTCACTACTCTTCTGTCGCCTGGCCTTTCTCTTTGTTTTTACCTGAAATATTTGAGGAAATTGGGTGAACTACAACAAACTCAGTGAATATTTCCTGTGTATGACAATTATATGCATTTAAATAAATATACAATTTCAAAGCATATAAAAAGTTCAACCAAATCATATATGCAGCATTCGAATATCATATAGATGCTCACAACATAGGTTGAGTTTCCATGCATTTATTTCTAAAACATGTAAGGTTTTATCATTGAAATCCATAACCATCTCCCTCCTTTGAAGTAATAGAGCAAGTCTCACCCTTATAACGCCTTTACAAGGTAGCCACAACCTCTTATTACTCAATTTCAATATCATTCAAGGATATAAAATCCTAGTTAGAAGAGTCTAACTGCACAGTGAGGTACATATATATCTCACCTGGACCTAATTCCTAACGGAATGAACCCATGTTAATGACTTGCCTTCACAAGTCTAACATGCACCATTTTTCCAAAACATTTCATGAATAATCATATAATATTATAAACAATTCAATTCATGAAACATGCTCGCATTCAAAATCATTTCATATATATAATGTTATACAAGAAACCAATACAAGGAGAATACTCACAATGGTCTGCACCATCCTTTCTAACCCAATATATTCTCTACACCATTCCAGTACAACAACTCATTTGTACTCATCCCTTAAGTTATCGATTTCCCATATTCCAAATACCATTCACTGCAATTTATCAATACCAAGAATCCTCCATCAATATCACTCAATAATTCACATTAAAAACACACAATTTTCACCATTCACCAACACACTTGCACATTTCCAGCACAAGTTGTTCACAATGGCTTTTACCCATTCTACACTTATCAATTTCCAATCTCTGCAACATTTTCCATTCAAAACATTCTCAATTATACAAATTCAGATATTCAGAATCATAATCACTCAACTAAACACAACTAAACTCACTTAAAAACCATTACAGGAGCTCCAAGCCCTCAGCTGGTTCAACAGCTGGGGTGAAACTTTCTCACCATTAAAATGCATCATTCAAACACAATTTCAAACCCAAATCACTTGCTCAACAATAAGCAAACACTTACCATTCGGGTTTTTGACATGATTACCCTTCCAAAAAAAAAATTCACAAATGCCATCCATACACAAATATTGTCAGGAATGCCCTACTTTACTGTTCCAAGCACGGTCATCGCACAGTCAGCGCGCCAAACAAGCGCCACGTTGGCGCGTAGGTGGCATTTTTTAAGTGAAGGGAAGGCGTCTTTTGAAAAGACGCCTTCCCTTCACAACTTTTTTTTTAAGTAAAAAAGACGCCTTCCCTTCATAGTTTTTTTTTAAGTGAAGGGAAGACGTCTTTTGAAAAGACGCCTTCCCTTGCACAAGAACGGAAGGCATTTTTTAAGGCAAGGGAAAAGACGCCTTCCTTTGTACTTTTTTTTTATTTTATTTTAAGGGAAGGTGTCTTTCTAAAGACGCCTTCCCTTAAACCTACATATACCCCACCCATTCCCACAGTCGTCGCCTCACTCTTCTCTGAAACTCTTCGGGCCGTCGCCGTCGTCTCGTTCCGTCTCCATCGTCTCGCTCCGTCTCCGTCGTGTGGCGGTCGCCGTAGTTGTGCCGTCGCAGTTGCCGTAGTCGTGCTTGTTGCCATTCTCGATCACTAAACAAAGGTGCAATTTTTTATTTTTATTTTTTCATTTTCTTCTTCTTGTTGCCATTCTCGATCTCGGTTTTTTTTTGGTGCAGCCAATGATTGAGTTGAACAATGTGGACGTTTTTTGTCTACCAAAGGGTGATTGTGTAACAACCCGTAAATTTAATTAAATACATACATTGACGTACTCGTATATCGAGATGTAGAATATACGTATAAGTACATTTAAAGCTATGTGTACATGTGTCAAATGAACTTGACAATGTCAAAAGTCAGTTTGGAATGTGATTTTAAATAGAAATCGATTTACGACACGTGTATGTCTCATGTGGATTGAGTGTATAGAAGAAGAAGAGGAGGAATGAAGTAAGAAAAAAATAAAATAAAAATATATTACTGCTCACTTGCGGGGTACTGTTCACCAAACAACACTGTGAACAGTACTCAGATGGAAAGATTAAAAAAAAAGGTTAAATGAGTTGCTGAATGAAAAAAAAAACCGAGAGAAAACGAACGCAAAAGAAAAGAAAGGGCAGAGAGAAGAAGGAGAAGAAGAAAAAGGGGAAACGCGGGATTCGCGCGAAATTCGGACCTGCGGTAAGTGATTTTCACTCTCTTTCTTCGTGAAATTACTATCTAAGCTAGATGTAACGATTCTAGCGGACTAATTTTAGCTATGGGAGCCGTTTTACGGCGTTTTGACAAATTGGGGTTTTGACCCAACGTGAATGAAAATCCGCGAGGAAGGTAGAAAAACACTCCCTGAACTGTCGGGACCCCGAATATGTGGTTAGATTGAATTTCACGATTTTTTAAGACCGTTTGACAATTTTAGTACAATTTACATCTTTTGAATGAATAGTACGATGAATAGTGATGTGAACAGTGATGTGAATATGTTGAGGACATGTCATTCGGATTCCATATATGTTATGGATCTAACTCAACTCTAAGTTGGGGCGGATACCACGTATCATAAAGAGCAAACAGTGATGTGAATAGTACTATAAACAGTGATGTGAATAGTACTATTGTGACGCCCCGAAAATTATTTCATCTAGCCCATAACCCAATTACATTTTGCCCAAACTCTATGTGTTGCCTTGATATGTTTGGTGTTTGTTTGATGGTTGTTTAATGTTTGTATAGTTGATGCTTGATAATGTATATAAATATGTGTATCATAAATTGTATATGGGTCATGTTAAATTAAAGTATAATGCATATGTTATTATTTATGCATGGGCCCATTAAACCATGAATTGATATGGGTTAGGATTGATTGAATAAAAGGATAAATGAGAATGAAAATTTGGTGTATTAAATGGATTGAACATTTAAAATACATGGAAGCATGAGATTGATTAAAGTACATGTGGTTGGTATGGGTAGTATGAGACCAACACATGTGAAGGTTGGTGCATGAAAGTGGACAAGTGTCCCATGCCCACTTCTCTAATCCAAGAATGTGCTAGAAAGTGAGGTGAGTGGAGGAAGGAATCAAGGAAGTGCTAGAAAGAGAGGTGAGTGGAGAGAAAGGAAAAAAATAAAAGAAAAGAAGAGAAAGGAAAGAAGAAGAGAAAGGAAAGAAGAAGAGAAAGAAAGAGGGAGTTGCAGAAGGAAGATCTCTGTGACGTTTTCATCAAAGAGCTGGTTCTTTGATATATATGGTCAGATTGAGCTCAAAATTTTTCAGCAAGTTCGTAGCTTATGGTTATTCATTCTGGTCGGTGGAGATCTTGATCAGAGGTTTCTTCTAAGAGATCTAACCTCTCAAACAAAGCTGGTCGGAAAGTCTAGATTTCTTGTGCCATTTCGCTCAAACTTATAGATCTCCTTAATATACCGTTGGATGGATATAAAATTCGGGTATGTCTTTTACAACTGATATTTATGTATTCTGAACGGTGGAGATTTTTATAACTTAAGTATTTTGTGTGATATAGTCATCTGAGTTTGAGTATTTGCAGCAGGAAAGGAGAAATTGTCTGATTAGAGACTTGTTCATCAAAGATACTTATCTTTTTGGTCCACCGTTGGATTGGGCTGATATTTGGACAGAAGGTTTGTTTCTTCACATACTTCAATCTGTACGGTTGATTTTGTGATTACATATTTCTGTTGGTAGATTGATACATCTGAACATAATATTAAATGAAGAATTGGTAGGGTTGCTTGTATTAGACCTAAATTTAGAATATGAACTTAGACTTTTCCAAATAGCTTGCATATCAACTATGTTGACCTAGTTGTCATTGTTGATGAAACCATGATGCAAAATCAGTGATATACATGGCTGAACATGGTGACCTAGTGTAAATCGGCAATATGGCCTAAGTATGGAAAATTTCATATTTTAGGGATTTTGATGCTTTTGGCCTAAAATCATTGAATTGATACAACTTATGTTTAATTAAGCATGATTAGAGTTGATTATGCTACTGATTTGGTGGTTGTGACCATATCATGGGTTAGGCCTACTTGTGATCAAGTGACCCAATTTGGGCATGTTTATGCCTAAGGAATTGAAAATCAGTATTTTTGATTAATATAATGGTTTATGTATGAAAATTATGCATTAGAGGCCTAAGTCATGTGATTTGAGTTGAATGATGAGATTAGATGGGATTTAGGCCTATTGTTTATATGTGGGCTAATTTAGGGTTGATGTGTAATGTCTATGTGATTGAACATAAAAATTGATGTATGGTAGGATATTGATGTATGTTTCAGGATCTTGATTGGGTTGATTCGGTTTGGTGGTCGTGTGTGGTTAAATACTCTCGCGAGGCTTGGTTGTGAGTAGACTTCATTTATGATTATATCTTTTATGTCATCATATCACTTATATATATTGTATGTTGAAAGCATGAATGTGTTCTAATGTTTTGAATGATGCATTGATTTGAGAAAACCTTATGACTTTGGTTGGACCCATCTATCTGGCTAATAGGGGGACTTAACCTTGTCATAGGAGGGTTTTAAAAAGCAAATGATTGGGGTCAACGGTACGGTGAAATAGACGTGCACTAGTAACCCCAAATAAACATGATTGGGATCAACGGTACGGTGAAATAGACGTGCACTAGTAACCCAATGCATGTGGAATGTGGATCCAAATTGATAATGTCACGACGCCCCTGACGTAGGTTGACGTCATGACCGGCACAGTGTACTATACACTGTACATACTCATATACAGTATACAATACAATGTCAGCCTTCACGTAGTCTCACAACAATACCCAAAAGTTACAGTAATTTTTTTTTTTATATACCACAAATCAAATATTGATCTCTATAATCATTTCATTCATTCCACAAATTAAAGTCTCACCTGATAAATATCTATGATCATCTCATTTCGTTAGATAATATTACCATACAACCCATCTAGGTGATATTACATATATATATTGTGTGATAATTATACATATTAAAATAACAAAAATATAATCTATTTCCTCCAAGCATACATACACGTACCAGACGAAGGTTCACGTGATTATCACTCACGGATTTTTCCTTTTCCCTTCGACTCAATACCTGAAATATTGGAGGAAATGGGGTGAGCAAACAATAGCTCAGTGAATATAGTTCTTGAGATGACAATTATATACATTTAGAGAAATATGACATTTAAAATCATTTCAAACACTTATTCAACACATGCATCATTCAACGAATATATCATACATGTCAACAACATAAATTGCATGAGTTTTCAATAACACAATGCACAATCTCCCTCATCCGCAAGGTAAGAGAGCGGGTCTAACCCTTGTATGGCCGTACAAGGTAGACATAGCCTCTCATTACCCAATTCACAGTCATTTCAAGGGTCGCAACCCTTGTTAGGACAGACCTACTGACAATGAGGACTCGCAAAACCTCATCTGGGTCTAATTCCTAACGAAATGACAATGAGGAATCGTAAAACCTCATCATTAAAAACTCCAATTGCTAAAATCAGTTTGCATGATCCACAAAACTCAATGCATTAGATATAAATATAACATGCATACAATCAAACATTTTATATGCGTACAATGCCATACAAGAACCAAATCAAGGAAACTATACTCACAGTGGTTACACGGGTTTTCTAAGCCAACCTCTAAAATCGAGCAACAATATTGCTTCCTCAAGAGCGTTTATCCATGCCCTTAAGCTCTCAATTTAAACACTGAAATGACCATAGATTATCATGAGAATCATCATTTACCATATCGGTAACTACTAAAATATCAAATCACTGTTTATAGTACTATTTACTTTTTACTATTCACTATGCACTATGCACTATTCACTATTCACTATTCACTATTCACTATGCACTATTCACTATTCATTCTTTACTATTTATCTGAAAGATGTAAATTGTATTAAAATTGTCAAACGGTCTCCAAAACACATGAAATAGAATCTAACCACAGATTCGAAGTCCCGACAGTCCATGGAGTGCTTTTCTACCTTCCTAACGATTTTCCATTCACGTTGGGCCAAAATCCCAATTTTTGAAAATGCCGTAAAACGGCTCCCACAGCTAAAATTAGTCCGCTAGAATCGTTACATCTAGCTTAGATAGTAAGTTCACGAAGAAATAGCGTGAAAATCACTTATCGCGAGGCCCGATTGGACGCGAATCCCGCGTTCCCTTTTTTCTTCTTCTCCGCCTTCTCAGTTCTTCTCTCTGGTTCTTTCTTTCCCTCTCTGGAAACTTCTTTTCATTTCTTTCTAATTCTTTTCTTTTCTATTTTTTTTTTCTCTTGGTGTACACGTTGGAACCAGATAGTCAAATATAGAGCTCTTTATTTTATTATTTTTTTTTTATTCAACATTGAGAGATTGAGATTAACATGAGAGTTGATATTTATATATACAAATGATTCAATACACCTAGGCTCCCCTTAATAACCAACTCCTCCATCAAATTCCATTCAATTCAACTCATCTCATTCATATAAGTCATTTAATAATTCAATTTCAATCTACACCATTTAATAAGTCACTTATTTCACATGTATTCATTTACACACATGCATTACATAACACGAGGCATTAAGTCCTTAACTCATACTCCAATCCACATTTTTAATTAACCAACCTCATAAATTAATCAATTTAATTCAACTCATAAAACTTATATTCTTTCTTTAATAATTTTATTTATTTGCTCACATTCCTTAATTATAGCATGTATTTCATACACGCGTGTATTTAGCTCATACGCATAAAATATGTGTATTATCACGCGTATATTTAGCTCATACGCATAAAATACGTGTATTATCACGCATATATTTAGCTCATATGTATAAAATATGTGTATTATACATCTCGATATACGCGTACTTCAACGTATGTATTTAATTAAATTTACGGGGTGTTACAGATAAGCTTTTACTTGCATTGAACTTATTATAAATGCTTGATATCTATATGTTATGAGCTTTTAATCATGCTATACATTGACATGCATACATGATATTTATTGATGAGTATTGATAGCATATTTAAATTCTATTCACAGGGCACCGTTGGCTCACCCTCATTCTCCTCTTTCAGGTCCTTCTGTCCCGAATAAGGGCAAAGGAGTAGTCATATCTTGAGGGCCTTGCCTGCGAGAGAATCCAAGGCCTCGATATGAGTTGAGAGGCATTTTGATTGAACTGTGTTTTAAATTATGAAGTATTATATTTTGGATTATGTAATTATAACACTTACCACATTGTAGTATGGGTGAGTTGGGACTTGTTAGATAGACCATGTGGGCATATGACGGTTTTATTTGTACCCACAATTTTGGACTTTATGTGTATGTCAATTTTAATGGACTGTAGGGATTATGATTTTATTTATGATTCATTTTTATGGATTATCTCTTGTCTTGGATGATTAATACGGTTGATAGTTTTGTTTAGTACCTTTTGATATTATGTCGTTGTTTGAGATAAGGCTCGTAGGGTCTCAACCACCTCATGGGAGTTGAGGAGTGGTCGGAGATGCCTACGCCGGGCGTCCTGCCCCGGCATTCCGCACGCCATTCCCTATGGGGTTGGTGGTCCAGGGTGCGGGGTCGCCACAACTATAAACAGTGATGTGAATAGTACTATGTACAGTGATGCGAAGAGTGATCTAATAGTATTATAAACAGTGATGTGAATCCAATGAAACTTGGGTTTGAGATCATAGAATCGTAGAGAATTGAAGTCCGGACGTTTCGATGTTAAGATCATGATTTTTGGATATGATTTGATATTTTTAGTATAATGTTTTGGTGAGTTGAAATGGTGATTCTCATGATAATCTATGGTTAATTTAAGTGTTTAAATTGAGGGCTTAAGTGCATGGAGAAACGCTCTTGAGGAAGCAATGACGTTTATTGTTGCACGGACATATTGGCTTAGAAACCCCGTGTAACCACTGTGAGTATAGTTTCTTGATTTGGTTCTTGTATGACATTATACGCATATAAAATGTTTGATTGTATGCATGTTATATTTATATATAATGCATTGAGTTTTATGGATCATGCAAACTGATTTTAGCAATTGGAGTTTGTAATGATGTCATTTCGTTAGGAATTAGACCCGGATGAGGTTTTGCAAGTCCTCATTGTCAGTAGGCCTGTCCTAACAAGGGTTGCGATCCTTGAAATGACTGTGAATTGGGTAATGAGAGGCTGTGGCTAGCTTGTATCGGCCATACAAGGGTTAGACTTGCTCTCTCGCCTTGAGGAGGAGGGAGATTGTGCATTGTGTTATTGAAAACTCATGCAATTTATGTTGTTGACATGTATAATATATTCGTTGAATGATGCATGTGTTGAATAAGTGTTTGAAATGATTTTAAATGTCATATTTCTCTAAATGTATATAATTGTCATCTCAAGAACTATATTCACTGAGCTGTTGTTTGCTCACCCCATTTTCTCAAATATTTCAGGTATTGAGTCGAAGGGAAAAGGAAACTCCGTGAGTGATAATCACGTGAGCCTTCGTCTGGTATGTGTATGTACGCTTGGAGGAAATAGCTTATATTGTTAGTTTGATATGTATACTTATCACACATTATATATATATGTATTATCATCTAGATGGGATGTGTGAGCATATATATAGCTTAATATATTGGATTTGATTTGTGGTATATTAGAAAAAAAAATTCTGTAAATGTTGAGAAGGATTGTGAGACTACGTGAAAGCTGACAGTGTATTATATACTGTATATGGATATGTGCAGTGTATAGTACATTGTGTCGGTCATGACGTCAGCCTACGTCAGGGGCGTCGTGACAGATTGACATGATATTTTTGATGTTTTTAGGGTTTTAGGGATGGAATTTCAGTTTTTTTACTTGTTTTTAGTTTATTCGGAGAACGGAAATTTGCATATCTACGGGGAAACTAGCAAGAATGAACCCGAGTTTTTGATATATCGCTAAAAATGAACCTAGAACAAAGAAGGTAGCTGAAAATGAAGTTGGCCAAGATTTAGGTGATTCGACCTTCAAAATTCTTTTACCATTTTATTTTAAGTCGTAATTAGTGATCTTGTAGAGGTTTGATTAGTCATCCCAGCTTGTCTCCATGCTTCTAACCTTGTGTTTGATTTGTTTTATGAGGTGAAGATTTTTAATTTATCTTTCTAAGGAAGTTTGATATATTGCTTCAACAAACCTTAAGAAATTCATGAATTTTTGTGGTGTCTTCTTTTAGAAAATGAATTGAATATAAGGATTTTTAAATTTTTTTAATAGTACGTAGTTGCTATTAATCAAGAACAGGATGTGTGGGATGGTTATGGTTTTTGAGTTCTTTGCTGAAAATGAACCTAGAACAAAGAAGGTAGCTGAAAATGAAGTTGGCCAAGATTTAGGTGATTCGACCTTCAAAATTCTTTTACCATTTTATTTTAAGTCGTAATTAGTGATGTTGTAGCGGTTTGATTAGTCATCCCAGCTTGTCTCCATGCTTTAGTTGATAAAATTGTTATATTGGCCTTTTGTGCCTCCATTTATCCTATTTGGTGGGTAAGGAACATGAGAAGGTTCTAAAACGACAAGAGGCCTCTTTCAAAACTCGTTACAGACATGTTTTTTGATGTTAAATGTTGCTCTCTGTAGCTTCTCTTGGTGAATGCCATTTAAAATTGGGTTGTTTTGATAGCTTTGCATTGGGATATTTAGCTAATATGGGAACCTAAAGTTGTTGATTGGATTGCATGGAATTCCCCCTTCTGGATTAAGTTGGCTGTGGATGATTCCTATTTGCAGAACATAGCCTGACTTTGGGGTTATTTTGTGTCATATGTTGGCATCCCATCCTAGCCTTTTGTTAGGAGCTATGCCGCTGTCTTCTCTCTCTACGTTGAAATGAAGTGTCTACTATTTGATCACTTGGATTCCCAAGTCATCGTTAAGATAACTTCTAAGTCCCATAGATGTCAATGGTGTGTTCATCCAACAGTGACTAATATTTGGTCCTTCTTGAACTTGTTAGCAGCTGGTTCATTGACCATCAATATCGTGAAGCTTATCAAGTTATTGATTGTTTAGTGAGTTCTTTGAACATCAGTTTCAATCTTTTCTCGCTATGAGATCCCTGAGGAGCTAATGATTATTATTGTTGAGGATGGCAGCAGTGAAAAATTTTGTAGTGTGTAATCTTTTCCTTGTCCAGTTTGCTTAATAAAATCTTTCCTTTCTCATAAAAATAGAAGTGTAGGTGAGATGAAAATTATGAGTATCCTATTGTAGCTCTTACACAAGTAGGAAGAGAGACAATGAGGATTGAAAGCCAAGAGATATCATTGAATGAAAAACTCAGGTAGTTATCTGCTTAATTATTCACAAGGATGAATAAGATATGATGTCAATCATAGGATTAAAGTATGTTCGGTTAAGGGGGGAAGCACTTTAAAAGTAATATATGTCATATGATTAGCACATCCTGTTAAAATTGGAAGAAATTTTATCAGGCCACTGTTTGGATAGTCATGTTTTACTGAAGATAATGTTTGGCAATGAAGAGGAAGAGAAGACCTTAAATGACATGAATCAATATAATTAAGAAAAGTATAACTGCTGGCACAATAATTGTAGACTTATCTGTTGATAAAGCAAAGTGAAGCAAACAGATTCATGTAGCGGACTTAGGTTGTCTTTTGATTCAAAAACCGCGACACAATCCGAAAAAAAAATTCTGAAAATGACTTTTTATCATTTTCTGAAAATAAGGTTTTTTCTCTTTTTGAGTAAAATTCTTAAAGTTGTTTTCAAATTCAACAAACCATATGCATTTTACATGTTTTTAGATTTTTAAATGTAGAAAATTGTATCAAGTCATGAACTAAATAGAGCCTTAGCTACTTGTTCAATTGAGTGAGTTTTTTCAAAGGCTAATATACTTATAGGGAGCATCTTGTTGTAGTTCATTTTTATCTTGTTTTTTAGCATTGAATTAGAGTTGAACCGCTTAGCAAAGTGAATTGAGATTCACTTCATTAAATCATATGATTAATATGAAGTGTGAATTGTGTGTTATGTGTGACGTGTCTAGATCCATGTGTCGTGGAATTTGACAGGTTTCAATTTTTTCAAGGTTGATCTCCTTCAAAAAATATGCCATTTTTTGTGAATTGAGATTCACTTCATTAAATCATTATGAAACTGTGATCCTAAATGATTACTAGGTGGATGCTGAAAATGCACATCATGCGATTGTTCAATTCCAATTATTTCTTCTCAAAAATATGTAACTGAGATGTTAAATACTTCCTACTCATAACTTTATGTGATTGACATGGTTATATAATGGCTATAAGTCATCTCTAGTGCGTGTTATCAGTAATATAGAACATATGGAAGCATCAGATTTTAAGCTTCAGAAATTGATGTCTGTATTGTTCTGGATTGTCTATGCTTGGACAAATGTTTTTCTGCTCATATTCACTCTATGTCCACTTCCACTGATGGCTTACATTTCCTTTAAATTGTTACTTTGTTGAATTCATAGGCTTTAATTTCTTATTTTGTTTGAAAGAATGACGATTGTATTTTGCTTATTATGTCCAGATGACAGATAGGTTTGTTTCTATAATATGCTACAGTGGTGGTTCTGTAGTACATGGTTCGCGAGGTGCATCATACGATAGACCGCCAGTCGGGCTTGTAAGAGTCCGATTAGGCATTGGTCTTGAAGAATTTGAAGGTGTTATTCGAGGTGCACTACGGATTTGAATGTGTGCAACGATCAATATGACCTATAGATATCCTTTGTTTTGTGGCGAAAAGGATTTCAATTATACGGTGCTTCCGATTACCACTGAGCAAGGGCTAAGGGATATTTTTTCCATGTTGCAAGAGGTCCCACCTCCTACTAATATGGAGGTGTATGTAGAAGTTGTTGGTGGAAATCCAACCCAAGGTCGTCAAACGGGTCATCGCCAAAGCCACATGAATTTTGGCGGTCATGGTGCACGGAGATCAATGGAGCACATTGGTCCGAGTACAGCTTCACCTCTTGATGCTACAATCGATCACATGACCAATGATTCTGAAGATGCCCATTCAAATGTACATTTGTCTGATGATGATTTCAATTTTGAAGACGATGACAATGCCCACCTCGACGAAGACAGTGATGAAAACAGTGATGAGGATGATGGACATGAGACGGATAATTTTGTTGATATGCGTGGTACTTTCTTGAGAGTAATTGAAAGTGATGGGTCTATGTATGCATCGCCACTACGAGAAGATGGCAATGGCGTAAGCATTGAAGAAACAGAGTTACAAGACACTGAGTTGCATAGTATGGGTGGTACACCACAACCTACCATAGCAAGTTTTGAGGCTCCATCACCGAATTTCATGGAACTTAATCATGAAGCTATGACCCCATTATCAGACAATCATGATAACATATCGATGGGGTGGAATGAGTCACAAGATCTTTGCGAAGGACTCATATTTCCCTCAAAGGAAAACTTGCAACATAGAGTAAAACGATGTTGTATAGCCAAGCAACAAGAATATGTCGTGGTTGATTCAGAACCCAAATTTTGGTCAATTAGGTGTAAGAAATGGAAAGATGGTTGTCAGTGGAGGCTACGGGCTTCGAAACGCAAGAAATTGGGATTGTTTGAGATCACAAAATGCCCATTCCCACACATATGTATTTATGCCCAAATGTCGCAAGATCATAGACAATTGGATTTAAAGCTAATATATTACGAAATTTTTGATATTATTTAAAAATAATTACAAATACGATGTGCATTACAGAAAAGTGTGGCGTGCAAAAAAAAAGGTGATGGAAAAGATATTTGGTGATTGGGAGGGATCGTATAACCTACTCCCAAAATGGATGGATGCATTGAATGCTAGTAATCCAGGTTCGCACGGATTTGTAAATCACTACGAACCTGACAACAATGGGATAGCCACGTTTCATCGTTCTTTTTGGGCTTTTGGTTCCTCAATTGAGGGTTTTAAGCATTGTAGGCCTATTATACAAATAGATGGTACACACTTATATGGAAAATACCGCGGTAAGTTGCTCATCGCCACGACAATCGATGCAGCCAGTCATATATTCCCTCTCGCATTTGCTATTGTTCATCAAGAAAATACTGACAACTGGGCTTGGTTTCTAAGGAAGCTTCGTTATAGCGTGACTAACAGAGAAGGCATTTGCCTTGTCAGTGATCGTCACCCTGGCATATTGAATGCAGTTAAAAGAGTAGAGAATGGTTGGACCGAGCCGGAGGCATATCATAGGTTCTGTTTGAGGCATGTGGGTAGTAATTTCAATGATAAGTACCGTAACGAGAAGTTGAGAGATTTGGCCAAGGCAGCAGGGTCACAACACCAACCACGTAAGTTTGAGGCACTAATGAAAGAGCTAGAGCAACAGAAAGAGGGTTGCACAAGATGGTTTAATCCCATTACCCTTCCTAGAGAGAGGTGGACAATGGCTTACGATGGTGGGGTGCGGTATGGTTGGATGACTACGAATGTCGCTGGTTAGTCTATGCATTTACTTATTTGAATTCTCTGAGCTATTTTTTTATTGTCAATTACCGTCTGATTTGTTTCCTGTTTTTTTTCTTTAGAGTGTTTCAATGGAGTATTGAAGGGGGCTCGATTTTATCCGGTCACAGCATTGGTTCAGTTGACGTTTTATAGATGTGTTGGGTGGTTTATCGTTAGATAACAAGAAATAGATGAAATAATTGTAATGGAGAAGTTTTCACAAAGTATGAGGTTGAGAAAATGAAAAATTGGGGGCTTAAAGCAGGGAACCACACTGTTACAATGATCAATCGACAACTTGAGACATTTGAGGTTGTTACTGGTATACAAGATGTCCGCATGAACAAAGAGGGAAACAAGCAGGTTGTTCGACTAAAAGATCGTTTCTGCAGCTGCGGCAAATGGCAATGTTATGGGATTCCTTGTTCACACGTCCAAGTAGAGTGTGGTTATGCTTCGATCAATTGTGACCAATACATTGATCATTGGTACCTCCTCCAACATTACTCTAAGTGTTATGAAGCTCAGTTTCATCCCATTCCGCACGAATCTTATTGGCCACAATGTACTATTCCGTATACGGTGATACCTGATTCTGGTCATGTTCGCAAATCTGGTCGACCGAGGTCGTCGTGCCTAAGAAATGAGATGGATATAAAGGAACCCTCGTCTAAGATTAGATGTGGACAATGTGGAGAAGAAGGCCACAACAGGCGAAAGTGTCCAACCCTCCGTGATGGGGTTGCATAAGCTATTGTTTGCCCACATATATTTCATGTTTTCTACTTTTTCAGTCTCCTGTATCTTTTGCAATGTAATATGACACTTTGGAATAGACTTTGTCATGTATGAGCTATTGTCTAATAATGATTATCGCATGCAGCTGCAATGTTCTGTACCTTCCGATTATATATTGTTTTATTCCCTCATTTTTATCTTTTTCTAATATTTCTTTATCAACGTTTGATCCTAATGTGCTAATTAAATGTAATGTTAGTTCATTTACGTTAAATGGATCCAGGACCTTTAGATCCATCAGTACTATCGTTGCAGGCCCGTCATCGATCTGGTCCCATATGGGATGGAGAGGTACTTACGTATTATTTTGATATTTAATCCCTTTTGAATTAAATCTTTGATTGACAATATAATAATTTAATTTTGCAGCCAGTTCAAGAGTTGCATTGCCGACGCAGGGAAGCCGTGGTCCATCGCACACTTCCGCTTGACCCACGTATTATTCCATACTTGCAGCGAGCTGATTTTTATGGGGTAGCACGTGTTGGATACATTCAGTTAGACTGGCACTTAATTACGGCCTTCATTGAGCGTTGGCTTCAAGAGACCCATACCTTCCACCTAACATGCGGAGAGCCAACTATTACACTCCAAGATGTGGAGGTGCAATTGGGTTTGCGTGTCGATGGTCTACCAGTGACGGGATCAACCAACCTTCTTTACGAAGATTTATGTGCTGAGTTGCTCGGGTTCATTCTAGTTGGGAAAGAAAAACGTGGGGGACGATTGAGTCTAGTCACCCTTGGAGAAAGAGTTCCAAACGTACCCGAAGAAGCAACATAAATTGAAATACAACAGTATGCACGAGCATATATTTTGCAATTGATTGGAGGTGGGTTGTTGTCAGACCAGTCAAACAACCTTGTACACCTATGTGTTCTGCCTCTTCTTGCGGACTTCGATGTTGTTGGTACATACGCGTGGGGCAGTGCAGTGCTAGCATGGTTATATCGTCAAATGTGTCGTGCGGTTGATTATGACAAACGAGGTGTTTCAGGAGCACTGGTACTAATACAACTATGGGCATGGGATAGATTTCATTTTTTGGCTCCACGAAGATGCAACATTCAACGCGAGGATCATGCCGGTCCAAATGCACATCTGTTGCCACCACCACCGTTGGCATATAGGTAAATGAGTAATTTTTTACTAAAGTCCACACCGATCTTCCTTTTCAACATTTACTGTTAGCATTTATTAATTTGTCCTTACTATTTGCAGGTGGAGACACGCCTTAATAAAGAAAGAGGTCTCAACGCATGTATTGAATAAATATAGAGAGACGTTGGACACTAAAGTTTTTGAAGAGGTACAATATTCCAAACAATTTACATAAATGTATTCCTTATATTTTTGCAATGTTTTTCAATTTTGACGTTAGGGGTTCATGTACAGGTCAGTTGGACTCCATACACCGATGATTTGATTGATGCCTTGCTAGAGTATTGCAAGCATGGGCGACACATATGGCACACTGTTTCTCCACTCATTTGTTTCGCCATAGTTGAATTACATCGACCAAATCGAGTGTTACGTCAATTTTGCATGAGACAAACGATTCCGGAGCCATGCGACACAAGTATTGAGCTTCACAAGTGTGATATGAGAAGCCAATGTGACAATAATTGGATTGAAAAGCACAGATATTATGTTGATGAATGGCAGCGTCGTGTCGATAACTTGGCAGTTGGTGAAAATAATGATTCGTCACGTATGGAGTACAATGACCCATATATGGTTTGGTTTCGATCAATAACTCGGAGGTATATGACTGAAAGCGGTGCAACAATCAATTTCTTGGTAAGAAAGTACATTATGCAATTCACGTTTTCACTTATTACTAAGCTAAGTTGTAGTTATTTTTGCTAACGTATGACACTTTTAATTTATTTAGGTTTGCAACGTGGCTCAAATGCATTTGCGCAGTGAGGTTAATGATATGACTGTAGCGAGGGACATTAAAAGGATATCAATGACTACGCTACAAACAGTGCATGCTGATTACATGATTAAGAGGGACACAATAGAGGGATAATCCTCAGCATATCATCAGAGTCCCATCACTCCTTCCGGTCGTGCTGATTCATTCACAAATGTCCACACGTCACCATTGCATCACGATCCATCCCCCTTTGGCGATGCAATACCAGATGTTCATATGGACCTGACAGCTACTTCATTCGAGGACAATCCAACCTTGGGTGAAGAAGGACATTGGATAGGTAGACGACAAAGAATGCCAAGGCGAGGACGTGCATTTATAGCAGATACGACTATTGACGCACATGATGATCGTGAGGATGAGCACATATCAGCTATGCCCGTTGACGATGATCCAGCACCATCTGTCGAGCAAGTTGTTCAGGTGCCTTTGCAGCAGTATACAAGAGATCACTTACGGCGCAATAAACGACGTAAATGGCCAATATGTGGCACATATTGATAACTTGTTTCTCATTTAAACTTGTATATGTTTTGATAATGTTGTGCTCAACATGTATGTATACTTGCTACTTCAATTCAATAATTTTTTTTAAACATAATTACCTTTTATATGTTTAGTAATAGCTTTGATTTTTCATTTAAACTTGAATTCGGGATGGGGGTCCAAAAATTCAACCGGGCATGGGAATGGGATTCCGTCGACTCCGGGGGATTGGGGGAGGATAGTGGGACGTGGTGAAAGTGGTCGGGTTGAAAAAACCACGTGGTTTGGATTCGGTGAGGCCGAACAATTTAGTAATAGCTTTGATTTTTTATTTAAACTTGAATTCGGGATGGGGGTCCAAAAATTCAACCGGGCATGGGAATGGGATTCCGTCGACTCCGGGGGATCGGGGGAGGATAGTGGGACGTGCTGAAAGTGGTCGGGTTGAAAAAAACCACGTGGTTTGGATTCGGTGAGGCCGAACAGTTTAGTAATAGCTTTGATTTTTCATTTAAACTTGAATTCGGGATGGGGGTCCAAAAAATCAACCGGGCATGGGAATGGGATTTCGTCGACTCCAGGGGATCGGGGGAGGATAGTGGGACGTGCTGAAAGTGGTCAGGTTAAAAAAAACCACGTGGTTTGGATTCGGTGAGGTCGAACAGTTTAGTAATGAGGATGATTTTTGATTTAAACTTGAATTCGGGATGCGGGTCCAAAATTCAACCGGGCATGGGAATGGGATTCCGTCGACTCCGGGGGATCGGGGGAGGATAGTGGGACGTGCTGAAAGTGGTCGGGTTAAAAAAAACCACGTGGTTTGGATTCGATGAGGTCGAACAGTTTAGTAATGAGGATGATTTTTGATTTAAACTTGAATTCGGGATGCGGGTCCAAAAAATCAACCGGGCATGGGAATGGGATTCCGTCGACTCCGGGGGATCAGGGGAGGATTGTGGGACGTGTTGAAAGTGGTCGGGTTAAAAAAACCACTTGGTTTGAATTCGGTGAGGTTGAACAATTTAGTAATGAGGATGATTTTTGATTTAAACTTGAATTTGGGATGGGGGTCCAAAAAATCAACCGGGCATGGGAATGGGATTCCGTCGACTCCGGGGGATCGGGGGAGGATAGTGGGACGTGCTGAAAGTGGTCTGGTTAAAAAAAAATCAAGTGGTTTGGATTCGGTGAGGTCGAACAGTTTAGTAATGAGGATGACATGGGAATGGGATTCCGTCGACTCCGAGGGATCGGGGGAGGATAGTGGGACGTGCTGAAAGTGGTCTGGTTAAAAAAAACCAAGTGGTTTGGATTCGGTGAGGTCGAACAGTTTAGTAATGAGGATGATTTTTTATTTAAACTTGAATTCGGGATGGGGGTCCAAAAAATCAACTGGGCATGGGAATGGGATTCCGTCGACTCCGGGGGATCGGGGGAGGATAGTGGGACGTGCTGAAAGTGGTCTGGTTAAAAAAAAAAACAAGTGGTTTGGATTCGGTGAGGTCGAACAGTTTAGTAATAACTTTGAATTTAACTTTGATTTTTCATTCATTTAAAAAAAAAAATTATGAAGGGAAGGCGTCTTTTGAAAAGACGCCTTCCCTTCACGTTAAAAAAAGAAAATTTGTGAAGGGAATGCGTCTTTTGAAAAGACAAAAAAAAATTATGAAAAGACGCCTTCCTTAAAATGCCACTTGGGCGCCGACGTGGCGCTTATTTGGCGCACTGACTGTGCTATAAACAGCAAAGTATGGCAAATGAGTCATTATTTGTATATGGATATGAATGACATTTGTGAAATTATTTTTTTTTTAGGGGTAATCATGTCAAAAGCCCCTTACCATTCAATAGCACTTTCATTTCTTACAAATCCAGCATGAAACCCTCATTCTCAACCATATAATCGAACCATTGAAACCCAACCAAAATCAGATATGATGAACAACTCATCAAGAGGAGTTCAAAACTGGAAATTTCAGTTCAAAAGAGCAAGATTTTATTTGAGACTCAAGCCTTCAAACCCTTTCCTTTCTTCTTCCTTTCGTTCCTCTGTTCTTCCTCTTTCTTTCCTCAAGTTTAGCAACTCAAAATGTGCTGAAAAATTCAATAAATTTCCACTTAAATTTGCACAACCGCCTCACTGATCAAACGGTGAGAAGCGCGCTTCTCTGGGTAAGGTGTGCGCTTCTCTGGGTAAGGTGTGCGCTTCTCCGGGTAAGGTGCGCGCTTATCCTTATCCAGAAATATAATTTTTCACCCTGAACACGTGAGACGCACGCTTTTCCCCTTTGGGAGCGCGCTTCTCTGAACATACTGAAAAATAACTTCTTGGTTTTGACACAGAAGCGCATTTCTTGCGTTCCTAATTTGAAATTTCACTAAATATGGGGCATTCAATGACATGGTTAACATTCTAGAGTACTAATGACCCTACTATATATGTAATGTCATCATTCTTAAGCCCATATACGTATAGGCGTATAAATACATCTTGTAAGACATATAAGTCAATGTATATGTTTGACTCAAATGTATGGGGTGTTACAATCCAAAACTGATAATTTAAAGGTATGCACACTTTTAATTAAATTAGATAAAACAATTCAAAATTTTCATAAATTATAAAAAAAAATAAACATTAAGAAAAATAAATCTACCCAAGTCAATCTTCAAAATTAACCCTGTTGACTGTATGGTGGCAATCTTCACTGAAAAATAACTTTTAAAATAATCAACTAGATTAGTCTCTAGTCTAAATGGTGGAGTCACAATGATTTTGCTTAAATACCACTCTTTTAGAGCTGCAAGCTGCCTCCTGTTCACTATTTAAAGCTACTAGGGACAAGACTATGTTTAGTTAAACTAGGCCAATTATTATTCCAACAGAGTAACGACATAAATTGAGGCTAGAGTGTAACTCTTTATCCTTAAGACAATTATGTCTTGCTTAGGTGCTCACGGTGTATGACACTTGTCTCCTAGGATACAACAATCTCCTTCTTGTGACAACAACACTTCAACTCACAAGAATAATTGAACCAAAATTTGTTGTACTTACTCACAAAAGAATGCTAAAAGCAGAGAAGAGAAAAGAGGAGAAAAATCAGAGATTTTAAATTTTTTTGGGATGAATTTTCTGAGTTCTGGAGGGCTCTATTTATAGGCAAATCATGGTTGTACATGGTGCCTATTTTTACACCGTTGGATCGAGTTTGATTGCCTCTAGACGCGATTTAACAAATTTGATTGACGCACCTGATCGTACACTAGTGGATCGTATCCGATTGATTAACTAATCACGACCCAGAGCCTTCCTTGTGTGTGTGTGTTAGCTGAAATTCAAGTATAGTACTCTAGCTACACTTATAAGTAAATAATTAGAATTATATCTTTCCCATGTGAGATTAAAAGATTATTTTCAAATTTCACCACTTTATACATATTAAGTAGGCTACTTTAGACTCAATTTCTGATTCATATATAAATGAGTATAGCTAAATACTTATATATTCTTAATCTTCAAATATCAAATATTAATAATCAACTTTATCCCATCCAAAATCACTTGTGTTCCACTTTAATATTTAACTGAAATTGGTAAAAAATAATATTTAATTACTCATTTTCCAACAACAAATTCATTCCTAGTGCTCAATCAAACACTATCTCAATTGTCAAGCATCCTTATGGCATTAACATGTATAATAAATCAGCTCGGTTCGAACCGCCCGAGTCGACCGCAGGCGGACCGGTTCATCAGACCGGTCTGCTCCGCCCAATTCCTCTCCCCCGTCACGGCTTAATCGCCGACTCAAAAACCTATTCCATCTCGTCTCCTTCTCGCTCTTCTGCATTTCTCAACGGCCAAAAAGATGGTTTTCGTTAGAACCCCAAACAACGAAACCCTAGCCCTAAACATAAACCCTAATTGCACCTCTCTCCAAACCCTAAAGCTCTCAATCGAACAAAAATCCAAAATCCCCACAAATCTCCAAAGACTCTTCTTATCCCAATGGCGGTTAATCTCCGACGACGAATCCGTCACCGTCTCCGATCTCGGCGTACGATGGAACTCAACACTAACTCTCCATCTCCCGTTGCTCGGCGGAATGCAAGCTCCGGTGCCCCCAAAACCCCGGCTCGAATTCCTCAACACGAAGCCGCCGCCGAACTACGTCGCCGGACTCGGTCGTGGCGCCACCGGATTCACCACTCGGTCTGATATCGGTCCGGCCAGGGCCGCGCCCGATCTCCCTGATCGCTCCGCGACGACGATCGGTGGCGCTGCGGCCTCCGGGATCGGTCGCGGACGAGGCAAAGGCGGCGCCGGCGAAGACGAAGAGGAAGAAGAAGCGGACGAGAGGGGTTACGACGAGAACCAGAAATTCGACGAATTCGAAGGGAACGATGTAGGGCTTTTCGCTTCGGCCGAGTACGATGAGGACGATAAGGAAGCCGATGCGGTTTGGGAGAGTATTGATAAGAGGATGGATTCGCGGAGGAAGGATCGGAGGGAGGCGAGGTTGAAGCAAGAAATTGAGAAGTATAGGGCATCAAACCCTAAGATTACGGAGCAATTCGCAGATTTGAAGCGAAAGTTGTATACTTTATCGGAGCAAGAGTGGGATAGTATACCGGAAATTGGGGATTATTCGTTGAGGAATAAGAAGAAGAGGTTCGAAAGCTTTGTTCCGGTGCCGGATACATTGCTCGAGAAGGCGAGGCAGGAGAAGGAGCATGTTACGGCATTGGATCCAAAGAGTAGGGCGGCGACGGGGACGGAGACGCCGTGGGCGCAGACTCCGGTGACTGATTTAACAGCAGTTGGAGAAGGGAGAGGGACGGTGTTGTCGTTGAAGTTGGATAGGCTTTCGGATTCGGTTTCGGGGTTAACTGTGGTTGATCCAAAAGGGTATTTGACAGATTTGAAAAGTATGAAGATTACTAGTGATGCCGAGATTTCGGATATAAAGAAGGCTAGATTGTTGCTCAAGTCGGTGACGCAGACAAATCCGAAGCACCCACCTGGTTGGATTGCTGCGGCGAGGCTTGAAGAGGTAGCTGGGAAGATTCAAGCTGCTAGGGAATTGATACAGAAAGGGTGCGAGGAGTGTCCGAAAAATGAGGATGTTTGGTTGGAGGCGTGTAGGCTTGCGAGTCCGGATGAAGCAAAAGCTGTGATAGCAAGAGGTGTGAAAGCAATTCCCAATTCAGTGAAGCTGTGGATGCAGGCTGCAAAGCTGGAGCATGATGATAAGAACAAGAGGAGAGTGCTGATGAAAGGGCTTGATCACATTCCTGATTCTGTGAGGCTTTGGAAGGCAGTTGTGGAGCTTGGCAACGAGGAGGAAGCAAGGGTTTTTCTTCAAAGAGCTGTGGAGTGTTGTCCTTTGCATGTGGAGCTTTGGCTTGCTCTTGCGAGGTTGGAAACTTACGATAATGCGAAGAAGGTTCTTAATAAGGCAAGAGAGAGGCTTTCCAAGGAGCCTGCTATTTGGATTACTGCTGCAAAGCTTGAAGAGGCTAATGGAAATACTGCTATGGTTGGGAAGATCATAGAGAGGGGTATTCGGTCATTGCAAAGAGAAGGGTTGGAGGTTGACAGAGAAGCTTGGATGAAGGAGGCTGAGGCTGCAGAACGGGCTGGATCAGTTGCGACCTGCCAGGCTATAATCCGTAACACGATTGGTATTGGGGTTGAAGATGTTGACAGAAAAAGGACTTGGGTTGCTGATGCGGAGGAATGCAAAAAGAGGGGTTCCATTGAGACTGCTCGCGCTATCTATGCTCACGCACTTACAGTATTCCTTACCAAGAAGAGTATTTGGCTTAAGGCAGCACAACTTGAAAAGAGCCATGGAACTAGGGAGTCCCTCGATGCTCTACTTAGAAGAGCAGTTACTTACAGGCCTCAAGCTGAGGTTCTTTGGTTAATGGGTGCTAAAGAGAAGTGGCTTGCTGGTGATGTTACTGCTGCTCGGGCAATTCTTCAGGAAGCCTATGCTGCCATTCCTAACTCGGAGGAGATTTGGCTTGCTGCATTCAAGCTGGAATTTGAGAACCATGAGCCTGAGAGAGCGAGAATGCTTCTTGCTAAAGCCCGGGAAGGAAAATGCACAGAGAGGGTCTGGATGAAATCAGCTATAGTTGAGAGAGAATTGGGGAACACGACAGAGGAGAGGAGATTACTTGAGGAAGGGTTAAAGCGGTTCCCTTCATTTTTCAAGTTGTGGCTGATGCTCGGACAGCTAGAGGAACGGCTTGGTAGCTTGGAGCAGGCTAAAGAAGCATACGAGGCAGGTTTGAAGAATTGTCCCAGTTGCATTCCCTTATGGCTTTCACTTGCTAGACTGGAAGAGAAGATGAATGGGTTGAGTAAAGCTAGAGCAATTCTTACAATGGCCAGGAAGAAGAATCCCCAAAATCCAGAACTTTGGCTTGCTGCAATTCGAGCTGAGTCAAGGCATGGCAACAGGAAGGAAGCTGATATTTTGATGGCAAAGGCATTGCAGGAATGTCCCACAAGTGGTATATTGTGGGCAGCATCAATTGAGATGGTCCCTCGTCCCCAGCGCAAAACCAAGAGTATTGATGCACTCAAGCGATGTGATCACGATCCACATGTAATTGCTGCTGTGGCAAAATTATTTTGGCATGATAGAAAGGTGGACAAAGCGAGAAACTGGCTTAACAGGGCAGTGACTCTTGCTCCAGATATTGGAGACTTCTGGGCTCTATATTACAAGTTTGAGCTTCAGCATGGTACTGAGGAAAACCAGAAGGATGTCTTGAACAGATGCACTGCGGCAGAGCCAAAGTATGGTGAGAGATGGCAGGCAATTTCTAAAGCTGTGGAGAATTCTCACCAACCAATAGAAGCCATTTTAAAGAAAGTAGTGGTTGCTTTGGGAAAGGACGAAAGTGTTGCTGGTGCTGTAGAAAACAGTTTTAAAGTACCCACTAATTAACAGTAACCACTTCAGAAGATGCGTGGATGAGGAAGAGAACTGCTGCAGATGCTGGTGAATCTCAAATTTCTTGAATGGATCTGTGAAGTTCTCTCTTTGTTCAAATATTTAGTAGGATAATACTACTCGATTCTTGGAATGTAATATGTGCTTATTTACAGTGTCCTACTCCTACAGTCTTTCTGAACATTGGAGCTTGTAGTTTCTGTGGTAGTTTACCAATGATCTTGATTATGGAACTAAAAGAGGAAGCATGCTAGTCATATATTCCTTAAACTTCTGTGTTATATCATATGATTGCTGCTAATCATATCTATTGTTGACCACATTGTGTGATGTCTATCATGAAAGTTATCTGAGTTGTAAATAATGTCACGCTACTCAGGCTGCTGGTTTTTTTCCTGGATTGAGGGCTCTCTCCATTGATAGATGCTGAACCTTATAATATCCTATCATGATACCATACTCTTTCATTAGCAGTCATGCTTGCCCCTGTCTAGAAATTATTTGCTTTGCACAGTAACTGGGTGTGTTATTTAGAAGTGAGCCGTGGTCCTGTTTGAAAGACTACCTTGCTAAACAAATTGGAATTTTGCACTTTAAACCAGCATGCACTTGAAGTCATATTTCTAGATTGTTGTTTACTCGGAAAATATAGATTTTTTTTGTTATTTTCCTAAGTGGACGTATAGGAGATAGATGAGCTCATTAGGAAGAATGCTGAACTTGTCATGACCATTGGCGCCACACTACATTCAGTCTTCTGTCAATGAGAGATAGGATAATTGCAAACAAAGTTTTGTTGATTTGAGTACTTTATATGATTCTCTTAAGTTGCAATAATATTGTTTTAACAGGTTTTTAATAAGTTCACGTGTAATCTAGGTGATTTACTTCATACATAAGTCAAGTATAAAACACCATAATTACTGTAAAATAGTGGCTGGAATAAAATAAAAACAAAGCTCATCTTTCCTAATATTTTGTTGTATAAGTGGTAGTTCCAAGCCAAATACTATGTTCCATTACAATACTCATCAAAAACATAAATCATAAGCTAAACTCATTCACAAAAGATCCAAAATCAGTTAAAATTCAAGTTGGTGCATGACATCAAAGTAGTGGTAAACATTTATAAAATTCCTATAATTCAATCATCAAACAACCCTAATCATGTCCAATTAGACCTACATTGCATAATTTTCCAGATTTTATATCAAAAGCATCAAAAGCCCCAAATCTGGAAATTTTCATACATAGTCCATATTACCAATTTTACACTAGGCCACCATGTTCAGCCATAAATTTTACTGATCTTGCAACATGGAATCATCCAAAATGGCCACTAAGTCAACATAGTTGACATGCAAAGATTTTGAAAAAGTCTAAAGTCATAAACTAAGTATAGGTCATTTGAACTAAACCCTTCCAATTTCTTGCTAGAAATTGGGGGTTTCACCATTAGTGTACTCCTATCACTCTCTAATCACACAGATGTGACATGCAAGACTCAACTCCAACTTTGGTTTTCCACCCATCCAAGGTTCATCACAATGCATGCATCAAAATGAAACCCTCATGCTCAAAATAAAGCTATCATGCAACTAATAGAGAGATTCAAGGAAGAAATGAAGGAAAAATGCAAACCATAGGTGTTCTTGAGCAAAAAACCACCAAACCCTAATTTTTCCTCTCCATTCTCTCCTCCAGCACTTCTCTCCTCTTTCTCAAGTGCAAGATGTGCAAATGAGCTGAAAAAATCGAGTCAATAGCCTATATAGAAATGTTGGGGCCCAAAACTAAAAGTTGCCAAAAATTGTTAAAAAATCAGTTTTTCTGTTGCAATACTTTCACTTAGACAGTCAATATCTTGCAAAATACCCACCACTTTAAAATCTTAACCGTTCAAAAGTTGTACGATTCAGTTAAAAACATTCTAGTAAACTTTCAATGCAATCAAACGGTGAGATTATGAGATCTAACAATTTGCTCAAAACTGCGTAAGAAAATCAAAAAATCTGTGAAACAGTTTTTGCAGTCTTATAACTCATAGTAGGTAACTCCGATCAAGATCTTCACCGATCATAATGAAGATTTATCATATAAGAATGAGCTGAAAAAGGTTTAGCTCAATCGGACCGCGGATCTAGGAGATCAAACCATTGATGTAATTTGTGACAGAAATTTCTTCCTCCACGGAGCGAGCTCCACTAGATCGAAAACACCGTTTTCGACATGTTTTGACGTCGAACAGGTCTCTAATGGTTTCGAAACTTCATGCACACTCTTTATGACCTAAAATCATGCAAAGACACTCGAACTTACGTGCTTTGAGCATCAAAATACATATACACATACGTATACGAATATGCATATGCATACGGGTACTCTACGGGTACGCTATGGGTCAAAATGACGTCAGCTAAAGGCACGGGTGCTACACGACGTTCATAATGTAATTTGGTAAGTGCTCAAGTCAAGTAAAGAAAGGAAAACACAACAGGTAAAAAACAAGATTCATTCAGAAGATGCTGAAATGTTTAAGCTCGGAATCCAAGCATGATTACAAAAAAAAGATGAAAACAACAAAGGCTTAAGAGCCTAACACCACAACCTCGGCCCTAGCAGCAAGCTGTTGCTTGGCCTCAGTTTCATGTTGGCCTTTCCCCTCAGCTTGGACCACCGGCTCGGCTGCAGCAACACCCCCAACAACAGGCTCTTCTTCAGCTCCCACAAGCTCATCCTGTTCTTGCTCAGCCATGAAATTGTCGAAGGCTGCCATATCGACCTTGTCTGTAAAGTACTTGTCAAAGTCGACCCTCATATGGATCTGACCCAGCTCGTACTCTTCCCGCTTCAGGTCGACGAACTCTCGAAAAGTTTTGTACTCCCTAACAGCACGACGAGCCGAGTTAGCCAGTTCAGATTCCAGAGAAGCAACCTTTGCTTTGAACACCTCGTTCTCTGAGGCCGACCTCTGCAATCGAGATACGGTAAAGGATAGCTCGGACTCGGCCTTACAAGATTGCCCTCGAGCTCCTCCACCTTCTTCTCCATCTATTCCTTCATCTTCCTCGGCCTTACACGACGTTCATAATGTAATTTGGTAAGTGCTCAAGTCAAGTAAAGAAAGGAAAACACAACAGGTAAAAAACAAGATTCATTCAGAAGATGATGAAATGTTTAAGCTCGGAATCCAAGCATGATTACAAAAAAAAGATGAAAACAACAAAGGCTTAAGAGCCTAACACCACAACCTCGGCCCTAGCAGCAAGCTGTTGCTTGGCCTCAGTTCATGTTAGCCTTTCCCCTCAGCTTGGACCACCGGCTCGGCTGCAGCAACACCCCCAACAACAGGCTCTTCCTCAGCTCCCACAAGCTCATCCTGTTCTTGCTCAGCCATGAAATTGTCGAAGGCTACCATATCGACCTTGTCTGTAAAGTACTTGTCAAAGTCGACCCTCATATGGATCTGACCCAGCTCGTACTCTTCCCGCTTCAGGTCGTCGAACTCTCAAAAAGTTTTGTACTCCCTAACAGCACGACGAGCCGAGTTAGCCAGTTCAGATTCCAGAGAAGCAACCTTTGCTTTGAACACCTCGTTCTCTGAGGCCGACCTCTGCAATCGAGATACGGTAAAGGATAGCTCGGACTCGGCCTTACAAGATTCCCCTCGAGCTCCTCCACCTTCTTGCTCGGCCTCAGTAGAGATGGACAACTCATCGGCCTTCTTCATGGCCATTCAAATCTGATGGGCAGCGTGAACATGAATAAACGCACAAGTCAACCCAAGTAAGACGACGAATTACAAATGACACTGAGGAAATGCGTCTTACCTCAACACATTTCACAAAAACCAGTGAGGCGTTGTCCCTGCCAAGGTCGTCTTTCCCCTGCTCAACCTCGGACCGGGGCAGTCTGATCTGATATCCCCGAACTACCAAATCTAGATCATTGATCTTAGTAACCGGAGGCCCCATCTCACGCAGCCTCTTCACAAATCGGTTGTCGATAGGGTCAGGTGCACGACTTTTGCCCCTGCGTTAAATCAGACCTTCCTCAAGAGCGACAGCAGCAAGAGAGGTCGAAGGAAGGGCAGACGAGCTGCCAACCGGCGTCGCCCTCCTAGACTGAGCCTCTTGCACGGCGGGCGAGGTTGCCTTCCAAGTAGATGCTTGAGCCTGCTCAAAGGTTTGCATCCGCTCAATGTTGAAGGCTCGGGTACTCGTCTTCCGAGCATACATGAGTCCGGCCGGGTAATCTGCAGAAGAGCCAAAATCAGCTCGGTACATGAGTCAAAAATCCATGTAAATTACTAGTTTCACTTGCCTGTAAAAAGTTATGGCTTGTGAATGAGATCTGCTCCTAAAAGGCGAATAGGAGTCAAGATGCACCCGTAAGAACGAATCAAGTAGCTCGTCTGGTAAATCACTTCTAACTTGGAGAAGTCAGCTCCGTCCGTCTTTCCAAGGCTATCCTAGTGAACTATAAGGCAGAGCAGGAGTTAGGCCGAACTGAACAGGAAAGCAAAGAAATAGAGAAAGAAAGACAGGGGTCAGCTCGATACCTGGGTATTTAAACCTGGTCGGCACACCAGCCTCCTCAGCCTAGTTCCCTGAAACAAGGACCCAGGTGTCCTTCCACCCCTTGTTAGTTGTTAGGTTCTCAATGATAAGGGCGGGATGTTTGTCCCCATTCTCCCATGTGCTCTCATAGTACCAGCCCGAACAACGAGGGTGAAGTTTGAGCTGGTAGCCGAGCTTAAACTCTGTCGAACTAAAGTCGAGCCAACCACGTTCTTTCCACAACACCATCAGGTCGAAGAATGCCCGCCAAACGTTTGGACTGAGCTGAGCTAGGGCAACACTCAGGTCGGCTAAGAGGTGGCATATGACCCTAGGTAAAGGAAGAGTGGCCTCATACTTAAACAAACTTGTGTAAAAAGTTACCCAACCTTTCTCAGGGTAGCTCGACCTGTTGTTGGGCTGGGGAAAGCGCATCACGACAGTGGATGGGATGCCAAGAAGAACCCTCAAAAACAAAAGGTGGTCGTCGCTGACAAAAGAAGGGAATTCATCTACAGAAAAAAAAGGGAATTCATCTACAGAAAAAGAAGGACCTGCCACCTCGGCTTCCTCATCCGACTCGGTCTTAGACTCAGAGTCAAGTTCGGCCTCAAACTCTTCATCAGCCGAGGACACCACTGCGACCTCGGTCTTATGCTCGACTCACCCTGTACCCTCCCACTGCGACCTCGATCCTGAGCCAAGTAGCGGTTGAGGGCGACTTCACCTTCTCCAAGGATCGCGATGCCCTCAGACTCCCTATCCTCTAACAGTTGAGCAACCAGTGCCTCATCACGGAACGGCTACTCTGCGTCATCTCCAATTCGAGGAGATTCCTCCAAATAAGTAAGAGAACTCCCCATGAAAGCCATAAATACAAAATAAATTAGAAATGAAGGTGAGCAAGAAAATACCGAACAAGGAGAATTTCGAGCAGAAGTCAAGAACCTGAATGGGGAATCACCAAGCTGGGAGAAAGAAGAGTTGGAAAATCTTGAGCTGGGACAGAAGATTCTGGAATAGAAAAGTCAAATGAGTAAGAGCCACTATTTATAGAAGGACCTTCTCGACTTAAAACCGTCAGATGTCGTAATCGTAAATCTCGAGAAATATCCAACAGCTCTGATTAAAGGAAACGAACCGACATGACTTCTGACGATACAGTTCCAAATTTGCGAAATCCCGATGAGCTTCGAACAGTCCCAAAAATACATATGCTTTAGATGCGCAGATCGTCTCTTTATGTATCGCGAGGAACATCATACGACCCAAAACACTTTCAATGTACTATACGAGTATCACAAATCGCGAGAAAAATCTACGATGATGGAAAGCCTTTCACCCCAAATAGGGCTAAAATACTTGGGGAGTAAATGTTGGATGGTCAGCTCGGATTAGAGCTGACCCGGATATCGGAGGAGAAGCCGAGCTGGATTTGTGAGGTATGCTACCCACGTTTAGCAGTGGACTGGCCGAGGGGCCGAGGTGACAAACTGACGAGGAAAAAATCGCGTAAAGTCACGATCGTGAGATTTTCTCAATCAAATCGATCTCTACTCAACCATGAACATGTCCGAGCCGAACTAGCAAGATGACATTTACGAAAACCCGGAAACATGATCTTAGCGTTAGCTTGCCCAGCCGAGCTAAGCTCAAGGCTATTATGTTCAAGGCTGACAGTTCGGCCTCTATTCGAGCTGATCACCCTAGACGAAACATATAAGATTAAGGAGTCTTTTCTGGCACGCCATATCCTGAGAAATTCGAAGTAGCTGCACTCTCATATACGGACTTCGACATAGAGACGGGATAGGACTCCTCCTCCGAGACAAATCGGGAAAATAAGGATCATCCGAGATGATATAAGAATCCTACTCCGAGATGAACTCGGAATGGATGAGCTCATCCAACTCATCGCTCATCTAGATCAACGACAAAACGACACGTGGCACCATACCAACTGGGCAGCTAGCCACTCCCACCAGATTACCTCATTTATAAATAAGACCTACAACCCTCCTCAAAAGGTACGAACAACTTTCTACAAGAGTTATTGTTTTAATAAAAAATAAGTTCTAACTTAGGCATTAGAGGGTCTTTGACTGGCACCATACCGGTGTTCCTTACGATAGCCATATTGTTTTATCTCTTCTTCTTGGATCAAGCTGATACACCCTCGCCGAAATCAGAGAGTTTATACTTTCAGATACAATCATCTCCTACACGTGTTCATCGACTTGGTGTTGGTCAGATTCTGCATCAACAGTACTCATGTTTGAACACAATGGTTTATTGTTTAAAATCTGTGGAGATGGGTGTTCGAGTCTCATATGCCATATATCATGGGAGGTAAAAAGTAGATGTTGCAGTTATGGTATCAGTCACTTGGGTTATTAAGGTAGACGGAGAGGAGATATTGTTGTTGGACTCTGAGGATGGACAAAGTTGATAAAGGTCAATGCTAAGTTTCCCTTGAAGAAGGACCGCCTTGGTTCGAGAATCCTTCATAAAACAATGGTTAGCATGGAACTCAACAAACACTTTATTATCATTTGTTAGTTGAGACATGCTAATAAAAGTTTGTTTAATGGAAGGGACACATAAAGTGTAGGGAAATGTAGATTAGGATGTAATAATGGAAAAGGAGAATGGCCAGAATGTGAGATAGTACCATATTGTCATTACCGACGATTGAGTATTCAGACCTGTTGCACAGTTGAGAAGGATCGACAATGACATAAGTCGTAGCACCACTATCGGCATACCAAACAATATCAACTATTGATTTTGATGACGCAATAAAGGCACTAGGTGATGATGAATTCTACTGCTGCAAGGAAGCATTGGAGCCCATATAATTCAGATCGGTATGATAGTAACATTATCGTTGTGCCATCTGTTGTTACAACATTATCATTGTAAGATAAATCTAGTTTGGTCAAGACAAACGTATAGACAACTTATGAGATGGTATTATTGGAGTAGTGCCGTGTGTTGTTTCAAGCATGCATCTTAGCCTTTTCTAACAAATCCATTGTGTACTTGAATTGATTTAAGAACATGCAAAGTAGTAGTAAAATATACTCACTGCCAAGGAAGAAATGTAGAAGTAATGTAAAGGACGAAGGACTTTCATAGCAATTGGCAACTGACTTAAAAAATAAGCTCAAAAAGAATATAAGAGGAATTTCCTTTTACGGTGAAGATGAAAGAATAAATTAAATAAATTATACCAGTATTGACCATTTGAGCTTGCCAAATATTTATCTTGTTTTGGTTTTTTGAGTTTTGAGCTTGCCAAATATTTATCTTGTTTTGGTTTTTTGAGTTTTAGTCCTTTCGCAATCTTGATGAAAAATAATACAGTTACGATGAATTAACAAGCTTGGAGACTTATATATATATACTATTTATAAAAGGAATACTTCTTCGAGTCTCACGTTTTGCTACTTAATTGCCCAAAATACCCTTCTTTAATCTTTGAATATTAGAATATAAATGAGAGTAAATAAGTAATTTAATTATGTTAAATTTACAGTTAAAAAAAACTGCCCACAGTTTTATTCACGTGGTAGACTAGTATATTATATATATATATATATATATATATATATATATATATATATAGATAGATAGATAGATATAATACTAACGAATTACTTTAAAGTGGCAAACCTCCAATATTCCATTACGCAGGGAAAATTCATTTTA
Organism: Paratinospora sagittata; assembly: GCA_035771175.1. Taxonomy (NCBI): domain Eukaryota; kingdom Viridiplantae; phylum Streptophyta; class Magnoliopsida; order Ranunculales; family Menispermaceae; genus Paratinospora; species Paratinospora sagittata. Next base: position 25,989,343 of record CM069612.1, on the reverse strand, counting down.
ACATCAAATATAGCATAAGAAGTAAATAATAAAGATAAACCATATTACTAATAGAGCAATGCTAGACTTACTTCACAAGTTTTATTCAATTTGTACTTAACCTATGTAGCAAGTTGATATTAATAGAGTATTAAATGAAGAAAGAGAATGACAATTAAATGAGGAGAGAAAAATTGCAGCAAAGAGCACCACGTTTTTAAATGTTCTTTTTTAAGAAAAATTAAAAATTATTCGGGTGATCCTTGTGATTCATCTCTCTAATGTGATTAGTTTATTTTGTTTCCTATCTGAATTAATTATTTTAAAATTTAATTTCCTTATATATTCATTATCAAAAAGGGACAAAATTATAAAATTAATAGTATTAACAGATATCCAAGAGAGAAATGATTTTTTAAGCTCTAAAATTTATAAGGTACAATTGTTATAGGAAAATTTTGTTTAGACGCTTTTCATATATAAAAAAAAAATGTTGTGAAACAAAATTAAAATAACATCTTCCAGTCTTGAAAGATTTTCTTTATATATTATGATTTTTCGGTGTTAAACAATAATGTTTTTCATATCAATTTTCAAAAATCTATCATCAATATCAATCTTATTTCAAATATAAAGAAAAAAAAAAGAAAAATTAACATTAGAGGTGGCTAGAGAAAATTCATAAAAGTGCAAAAATTATATCTTATAATTTTTTCAATGGTTAAAAATAAAATTAGGCCAGCAATACTACTTTGGAAATTATTTTTTCCTTTTCAAAAAAAAAAAAGAAAAAAAAAAGTGAGAAAAATTAATCACATTAGAGAAAATAATAGCAAAAGTCAAGCACGTCTTTTAAGATTTTTTTTTTTTATTAAAATACAAATTACTTTAATTTATTATTACTCTCTCCCCACTTAATTTGCTTATAGGTATGCATGCCATATCGCCAAAAGTACAGCTCCTTTATAGATAGAAAATTGAAGTGGTTGCCACCTAGATGGAATAGTGAAAAAGTAACTTTTTGCATAGTAAGACTAGCATTTTCCTTACTAATAATGCACTACTCTCGGCCATTATTAGTACTACTCAACATTTCTTTATTCATTACACAAGGAGTTACATGCATATCAATAAACGACATAAACGACAATACTCAGAGCTAATGGAGGTTGAAGTGGTTGTGGTGACTTTGTCGATTACTTATGAGGTGGTGCAGGGGGATTTCCATTACCTCGAACTGAGGCATCCTTGCCATAACCTAGCCCTCCTGGGGGATAGGTTCCATAATCTGGCTTTTGTGGAGTTGGTGGAGGAAACTCTCCATAACTTGGTCCTAATCTTAGAGTTGGTGTGGGAGACTCTCCATAATCTGGTCCTCTCGGGGGATACCTATCATAACCTGCCCTCAGTCCTAGAGTTGGTGTTGGAGACTCTCCATAACCTAGTCCTCTCGGGGGATACCCACCATAACTTGGCCCCAGTCCTAAAGTTGGTGGGGGAAAATTTCCATAACCTGGTCCTCTTGGGGGATATCCACCATAACCTGGCCCTAGTCCTGGAGTTGGTGGAGGAGACTCGCCATAATCTGGTCCTCTTGGGGGATACCCACCATAACCTGGCCCTAGTCCTGGAGTTGGTGGGGGAGACTCTCCATAACCTGGTCCTTCCGGAGGATACCCACCATAACCTGGCCTTAGTCCTGGTGTGGGTGAGGGATACCTGCCATAACCTGGTCTTTTCGGGGGATACCCACCATAACTTGGTCCTCTTGGGGGATATCCACCATAACTTGGACCTGGTCCTGATGTAGGTGAGGGATACCCATTGCCATATCCTGGTGGGTATCTGCCATAATTCGGTGCTCCTAGAGGATACCCGCCATATTCTGGCCCTAATCCTGGGGTAGGCGGGTACCCACCATACCTGAACCCTGGTGGAAAACTTGGGAAACTTGGCTTCAAGGGATAGTTATAAACTACTTTAGGAACATTATTGTGCTTGAAGCTTTAGTTTTCAAGAGTGAGCGACGTCCCATGGCTTTTGTTCCTATGATCTCTTGAGGGAAACTTAAGCAAAGCATAAGCACTAGAAGGTAGGCCACAATGGGAAAGGGCATTGAGATCCCTTTGCTCATTTTTGCTTATAATGATATGTCATGAAGAGCATTGTTGATAATCACCCCTTTATATAGGCCAAAAAGCTTCAGAGACCTCTCTATCCTCTTCTCTTCTCTTGTATTATTATCATTCTACTCCTGCCTTCCAAATTGGGGAAAGGACCAATAGAGTCAGGTTATATTGGGTCAGTTGGACTCAAAGTACACTGACTTAAAGATTTCTTTTCTCCAATTTGTAATTTTTACCATTTTTTTTCCAATCTCTTCGTAACTGCCACGGTTGGAAATCATCAGGTCAAGATCACCACAAAAAACGTCAAGTTTATGGCATACTTGACTTAAACACGTATGCGGGCATTCTATTATTTTATTAAATAATAAGTTCAAGTATTAATTATGCTATATACATTTCCTTGTTAAACATTCGACCTTGGCATTTCCAATTAAGTTCTGTATTCTGTAACTACAATTTGTATGGACATGTCCAACTAATGTAGTTTGTCATTTTATGTTACGCTTTTGATTTTATAAAGTTACTTTAAAGAAAAATGATTAAAGTATAAGCTAGCTTCTAAGAGTACTGATGCATAAGTTATAAGAAAAACAAAAATGATTAGTACTTATACATAATTTTAATATCCAATTTTAGCATAAAATAAGCTCAATTATATATGTATGTTAGATGTCTTCAAATCATGTACTAATGTGTGATTCAATTGCAGACATCTAATGAATTAATAGACTATGTATTGAAAATGAGTGCTAAAAATGAGTATGAATAATATTAATACCCTTTGAATAATAATTGCAAACACTAATTAAAATCTGAAAGCTCAAATATTAAGTTCAACATATATTATTTACAACTGAAAGCTCACCTGACTTAATTCCATAAGCTCCTATGTACATACAAAATCTTGATTTGAATTAAAATGGGCAATTAAATACATTTTCCGCACATAATACCTTGAATTATTGAGGTTAATACCAAAATTTATATTTAAGATATATTGTAACATTTTTTGGTTATATAACTACAAATATAGTTTTGTTTGTAAAATTAAATGTTTTAATTATATTATTATAAATAAATATTATTTATATTTAAAATGAATATTGCTATAAGTTAAAGATCTAAATCGATGAACCCAAATTGAATCAAACTACTTTTGTTTGATTTTGTTCAATTTGATTCGATTAAGTGCTCTGTTCATTTTCAGTTTGAACACTAAATCAACCTAATTTGAACCAATGGCAACTCTTACTTTTTATCTATTTTACTTTCCCTAATAATTCTAACTTTAAATTAATACATATGATATCATAAGCTAAAAAGTTTAAAAAACTCATTCACTTAACTTTTTTAACAATATATATATATATATATATATCTTATTGAATTAGTGTGACCAGATCAGGATATTCGAGTCCGCCTCCCACCCACTCAGGAGCGCAACTTAAGGCGGTTATGGGACTCACATCGTGAGTTTGAGCCCGCCTTTGACATATTCTTATTTAGAGGGCCGCCCAAAATTATCTTTGCAGTCCCCAAAATTCAGAAGAATTAGTCTCGCCCTTTAGAGAAGATGACACCTCTCGAATGCCGAAAAATCGGTAACCAAAAATAAAAAACTAATAATCTAAAAACTAGAAAATATGTTTTTCTTTTTCATTTTTTTTCCTGTATATAGAAATGTAAAAAATATATATTAAAATATATTAATTCAGATATAAAAGTAAAATAATCAACACATCAATTTTTTAAATGGAAAACCCACCCTCTATGTGAAGGATAATAATAACCGTTAATTGGACAATTGCTCACAAAGGCTTCATGAATTACAAAGTTTCACAAAATTAATTAGAGAATATTGGTACTTAAGAAAAGAATATCCCTTAGATTACAATTACTAAAATTAGATAACCAATAAACTGGCAAATACTCTTATCAATTTATATTTATCAGCATCAGGTCGGTCTTGACTATTTAAGGGTCCGAAGAACATAAAATGAGGCCCTTCTATATATTAATAAATATTTTTTTATAAATATCGTAAATACATTAAAAATTACAAAATCAATATAATAAAAAATTTCAAAATTAATACAACAAAACTTACAAATTAATACAATAAAACTACAAAATCCACACAAATAAAAAATTGTTTCAAATTTCACGCAAATGTCAAATAGTAATAAGTTTAAGATAACATTGGTTTGCTATTCTGACAACTTAAACCTTGTACTCATTGATAAAATTGTTGTACTTGATCCAAATATATAATTATATAAAATTAGTAAACAAAAAAGTATGATTGAATTATAGAAATAGTTTTTTTTTTTTAAAAGGAGGGTTGGCGGACAGAGATAGTGGTTGGTAGACAAGTAAAAAAAATGTAATAGAATTATAATGTAAAAGTAGTTAAAAAATAAAAAAAATAAAAAAATAAAAGCAAGTTGATGGCAGATGGGGTAGAATCGTCGGTCACGGGATCGCCGTCATCAATTTCATCACTGATTACTAGATTGTCGTTGTCAGATTTTTTATTTTAATTTTTTATAAAGGTAAAAATATATATGTATATATATTTTTTAAAAAAATAATATTTTAAAAAATTTAAATATTTTAAATTAATATAAATACTTTAATAAAAATTATGATATCATAAAATTAAAAATATAAATGAAAATTGATAGAAATAACTTAATAAATATTATAACATAATAAAAAATAAATAAAAATTTATGATATAAATAAGTAATGAATTAGAATTTAAATAAATTTATGTTATTTAATTATAAAGGATAGTCAATATTCAATATAATTATTATGTAAATATTATTTTTAAATTCAACTATTTTTATAGTAAAAAGTTGAAATTTTAAATTAAAAATATTTTATCTTTAAAATAAAATTAAAATAAAAGGTTGGACTAGTTGCCAACCAATATGTTTAAAATAAGTTCTTATCAAAGTAGAGCTAATTTTTTAAGAGCTAAAAAAAATAGAGTTACCAAATACTATCTTTGATCAAATAAGATTTTGGATATTAACAGTAACTTAGTAAGTAAAAAAATATTTTAAAATGCTTTAAGATGATATTGAAAAAATATATAAAATTAACCTATATATAGCTATATTAATTTTGATACAAAATTTGGGGCCCAATAATTTAATTACAATAGTTTTAAAAAATTAAAAATGATAATATATATATATATATTTGTTGTATTTACCTTTTAAACAACTCGGAAATAAATATATATATATTTGTAACTGGGAGTCAGAACTGCATTTTCCATTCTAGCTATTAGCAATTAACTTTTTCTCAAAAGAGGAAAAAAAAAGGAGGCTTAATTTGAGGGGAGGATTTCAAAGAGCCTCGTGTGTGTGTATATATATATATATATATATATATATATATATATATATATATATAATTTGGGTGTCGGGTTGTTGCCCTGCAGGCTCTATCTCAGGGCTGGCTCTAATTAGTATGAATATAGTTTTGGCTATAATTTTTAGGTCCTCAAAATTTTTTTTTTTTTAAAGAAATACCCTCTAATCACTATACATCACATCAGCATGAATATAATTTTGAGTGTGATTTTTAAGTGTAAAAGCATTTCTCTATAAAAAAAAATCACGAATACATTTTTACTAAAAAAAGGGTCAAATGGGCATAACAAGGGTGGAAGACCTAATTAGTTATAAGAGCTCGTTTGGTATGCGCGATAAGATAAGATTATTTTTATGAGATTAGATTAGATTGAATAATATAGGATAAGATAAAACTAAACAATTAAAAAATAAAAAATAAAAAAAATGTAAAACTCATTATAATGGGATGAAAATAATTTTTTTATGGTCATCACTATTTTATCTCATTACAATAGGATAAAAAATGAAAATGAGATTATTTTTTATTTTTTATTTTTTATCTCATCACGGCCGTAGCTAAACATAATCTTGGGACTAAAAAAAAATCTTATCACATTCAATTCCGCCTACCAAACAAGGCCTAAGGTCTTTTCGTCTCTAATGGTCCAGCGACTTCATTTTATTTTTGTTTCTTTTTCCACAGGAGACTTACTCAAAACCATTCTTCTTCCAACTTCCCAACAGCTACAAGAGAGAAAAAAAAAACTAGTCACCCATAAATGGTGGACAAAAGAAGACTTGTCCTTTGGGGAATACGTTATTTCACAATCAGCTTAATTAAGGAAGTCATTCAAATGGTCGTGAACCATGGAAAATTAGGTCTTGCATCCTTTTCAGTAATTAATGGCCTCAATCAACTTAATTAGTACGTAGAAGTCTTGAGTCCTGGAAGAAGATTCATGGGTGATCAATAATTAATCATAATGCTTTATGAAATTATTATGTAAAAAATATTATTGGATAAAAAAAGAAAATCACATTAACAAGTTAATTAAATGTAACATAAGATTATGATAAGCGATTGGTGGTTGATTAAAATGTTGAAAGATAAAATTAAAACTGATTGTACTTCAAAAAATAATTAAAGTAGCCTCAATTAAAAACAAAATAAGAGAAAAGCGAAGATCATTAGATACGCACATTAGATTAAAAAAAAAATAGAGTTATAATCTATTAACAATTAATGGTCATGAAGTAACATAGATAAAAATAATTAAATAATATAATATTACTTGTACCATAACTATCGACCTAGCCCTTAATAATGAACTCAGCCACTCAGGTCTCCAGCGGTTCCTCTACTGATTGTTAAAGTCAGGAGCAAATAGGTTTGGGTAAGGCGCCATACATTTTTCTTACTATAAAATGTATTGTCGTCATTTTTTATATTTTTTATTAACTCATAAATTATCAGGGTGACTTGTTGGTTAACTTGTAACCTATAACTTTAAATGGCAATAATTATGTCTCAAAAAAAAAATTGACAATAATTATTATATTTGTACTACGATTGAGTAATTCAGAAGGTGATAAAAAGATAAATAAAAGATATAAAATCTAAAATCATCAGTCAAGTACAGATCATCAATGTAAATGTTGACTAGTATCTAAACCTTTTTATTTGAAAATGAAAGTTCGATTCCCTCATCTTACAAATAAGTGAGAACTTTCTATTTTTTAATAATAAGTAGAAGCGAAACTATAATAGTTAGTTTGCATAGTCCTCATCTGGATCTCTTATGCCTTTTATCATTGTATTTATTTTCTTGGCCTTATTGAGAGATCTCGACTTTTTCTGGTCTAATATCAATATCTTCTGACCTTGTGTTAGCACTCAAAAAAATTAACAAAAAAAAAAGATAGACAATTTAATGGTTGATAAGTACTAAATAACATATTAAATGGTATGCTTTTTTTTTTCTCATGTGAGGTGTGATGAAAGTATATTTGTTGACGAGCCTTAGCACAACCAGTTACTCCCCAACCCCTTTCTCATGCGAGGAGGGTTCAAGGCCTCGTAGCAACAAAAGTTTGGGAGACAGTATGGTTATTAACTCTCCATGGTTTGTTGTGGGTCTAAGATACTAGTAGTTGGTCTTGCGGTTGTATGCCTTTAGCCCTTATTGGCCGAGGTACAACTTACTTCATATGGATAGTGTTGTTTAAATGGTAGCAGGCTTCATAAAGTAAACAATTTTCGGTATAATCAACTAGATTAGTTCTCAGACTGTGAGGTGCAGTTATAATAGTCTTACTTAAAAATAACTCTTTTAGAGCAGCAAATTGTTTGTCGTTTACTATTCAAAGGTACTTGAGATAAGACTTTGTCTAGCTAAACTAGATCAATCGTTATTTCAGCAGAGTAATAGTATAACAGCAGTTGATCAAGTCTAAAATTTAACTTTATGTCCTTAAAATAATTTTGTCTCACACTAGTGCTCACGGTATATGACAATTGTCTCTCAAAATACAACGATTTTCTTCTTGTGATAGTAACACTTCAGATCACAAGAATATTCGAACCAATAATGCTTGTAATATATCACAAACATAATGCTAAGATAGAGAAGAAAAAAATAGGAGAAAATTCAAAGATTTTAAAAAATTTTGATCTCCTACAGATGCATCTCACCCGTCTGATCTGCCTCGATTTATAAAAATGAAAAGTTTTTTAGCTCCTCCCATGCAAAATGTTGTGAGCTCAATGCACCATAAGTCGCCTAATCTCCCTTGCACTTACACGCGCACGAGTGGCACACGCACATGCATGGGTGATGCAAAACATCTCCCCTCAGCCTTCCTTTTGTGTGTGTGATGAGCTCAAATTCAAGTGAAGACTTCTAGCAATCACTTATAAGTAACATTTTGTTTTCTAACTTTCTCATATGAGACTAAACTTTATTTGCTAATTTTTACTATTTTACACTTATCAAGTAGGCTATTTTAGATTCAGTTTCTCGTTCATATAAAAATGGGTATAGCTAAATAATTATATATTTTTAATCTCCACATATTAGATATTAATATTCAACTTGGTCGCACTCAAAATTGCATGTCAATCCCACTTAAATATTTATCTCAAAATGATGAAAAATCATATTTGGTACCCATTTTTTCAACAGATAATTGCAATCATTGTAAGCGGGCTTTCAGTTTTTGTGCCTCTTGGGAGGTTTGTTGTACTCCAGCCAAAAAAAAGTGCACTTCAGACTTGATCTCTTCTCCAACTTAAGAAATAAGAGGATGGTCGCCTTTTGCTTCAACTAAAAAGTTTAAGGAACCACACCTCTTATAAAAACCTCCCTCTTATCCTTTATAAAAATAAAATAAAAATAAAACCTTTATTTGATACTAGTTTATATATATTTAAACTAAAACAAATTCTACCGAATGAGAAATTACTTTTAAAGATTGGCACACTCCTCTCTTATTCCATTGAAAACTGCAAAGGAGATTGAAAATGTTGGGTTTGGCTCAAACACGAGTTTCTTGTTGTAGTAGAATATGGACAACTGAATTTAGAAAGCAACTTAGAGTTACTAAATATGAATAGTTGTCTTACGGTACTCTAGTTGTAGTAGAATAAGGAATATAATGGTGTAATTATATTAGAATGAGGAATCTTGTTGGTCACAATCTCAAACCTTGTGCCTGGAGTATTTACATAAAAGAGGCCCCTCATTAGTGATTGAGTAATCCCAAATAGTGAATGAGATTTAGATAAGGTCAAACTTAGTCCTTGAAAGCTTTATAAAAAATGGAAGAGTTTAGAGCTAATTATGCGACTGATGTAGTTTAAGTTTAAGTTTTATCATGAGGAATATTCTCTTTCTATTATTCTTTGATTTCTTTACCAAAGTTTCAGATTAGTATTGCAATTTGGTGTAGAAGTACTTGAGGTGTTTAATTCTTCTTAAATACTTATTAATTAATAGTGAATATACTATTTTCGCCCATGGTTTTTTCCTTAATTTTGAGTTTTTCCACATATACATTTGAGTTGTGGGAGTTTATCTTTATTATTCTTAATTTTCTTTATTGAATATGTAAGATTGGAGCATTTTTGGTATTTTTTTCCAACAAATGGTGTTAGAGTCATAGTTCGAGTTGCACTTCAATATAAGTTTATTGATATACTTAGGTGTGTTGGTGCAGAATTTGACCAATATTGAATTTATTGGTTTGTTGAGGAGACGAGTCGACCTGAGACTGTGAGTCACCGGAATCTGAGACAGTACGAACGAAAAAAAAGGCTCTCGCAAGGAAGACTGGTACGTTTCTTTTTTCAGGGAAAACCTTTCTTGTTTTTCTTAGAGAAAAACTTGGGTTTCTTCTTGTTCTTCCAAAAAGGTTTAGGTTTGGAACCTTTCTGGCCAGGACAGATGCATTTCTTTTTGCATCCAATTTCAAGGTATTTCTTATCACATGTTATCTTGTAGTTATTGGTAGGATCAGACATGTCTTTGACAAATTTGCGCATTTCACATAATTTGTCTATATCCATCAGACGACTGCTAAGCCATTTTCAGTTCCTACTGAAGTTCATCCTGATGGTTCTCCTAAACCTTTGTCTTAGCCTGAAGAAGTGTTCAATTGGAAGACAAAAAATGCTCTTGTTCAAAATCAGTTTTTGAAAAAGATTGATAATCAACTTACCAGTCTATCTTCTACAACAACCAGTCTTGCTCAGAAAACGGATATCCAAGTAGCCATCAGTCAAAAATACTATACAGAACTCACTGCTAAGATCCATGATTTGGGTGCTCAACTCCGTTATTATCTCCAACAGAGATATACTGGTCCAGAGTTTAATGCAACAGAAAAATAATTACGTCATCTCAAAGATATTGTTATCTCAGGTTACTGCAGATCTGGAGAAATACCAACAGCCTAAATATCTTGAAACTTATCTTATGTCTTTCAATACTTTCAGGCTGCATTCCGTCTCACCCGTGTCTAGTACACCCAGTTCTTTAGATGCATCCCACAATTTTGTAGCCAGCCTGTTAACATCTAAGGCCAGATCAGATGCTTCTAAACCAAAGCCTCAACCAAAAACCCAAAGGTTTTTTCCATCTCCATCTCCAAGACCTCCACCTGTCTGTGGTCCTCGTCCTATGTTTAGTTATAAAGGAAAACCTCCCATGGAACATGAACCAGAATACTATGACCCTCCTATGGTTCTTCCTCCCAGTCTTCCTACCATTCCTAAACAACCACCTCCGAGTAACCCTGTTCAGCCTTTTTACCAGGATCTTGCAGATATTGATGATAGTGATGATGTTTCTACTGAGAATTCTCCTGAAAATTCTACTGCAGAATCTCCAAGAACATCTATTGGTTCTTCTTTTGCATCACTCGATCTTTCTTTTACAGACAATTCTTTTGAAGTATCTTATGATTCTACTGATGGTTCTACTCCTGACTCTTCAGGACATACTACAGAATCTTTTGATTATACTTCAGCCTCCTCTGAAGATTCACAGATTATGGATATATCAGCTCTTGCACATATCCATATGGCTCAAAGAGCTTCGTCCTCAAACGAGCCTGGTATTCATGAACTTCATTCTGGTGATGAAGACTTTACTGATGCCACAACTGATGAAACTCCTGCACAAGCTCCTGCCCAAGATAATCCATGCCCTAATCATCAACGTAAACCTAGGAATGGTCTTTGGTTTTCTCTTGATCATATTCCTCCGGATAAATGGCGTCTTACTTTATCATCTTGGTGTGCATGGATGGTAAATCAACTTGTTAATGGCAAATCCTCTGAAGAAGTCATACGAGAATTCTTATCTCGTTGTACTGGTTTTGTTCGTGATTGGCTCGTTAATCTTGGTGAATATTGTATCCTCCAGCTTATGCAACTATCCATCATTGATGTCTATCAATTGATGTTCAAAGAATTCGTTGGTGATCATTCTATTATCGAAAAAAAGTTTAAACAAGAATTCTTCACCATGAAGTGTTGTTCTCTTGATCGAAAAGATCTTCTTCGACACTACACTAGAATGATACACAGATATCATCTTCTTGGCGGAAACGACAAACCAGATTTGAAGAATACCTTCATTGCTTCTCTTCCTACAGAATGCCATCCAGAATTAAATCGTCTTCTTATTGCTACTAGTAGACCACTTGATCAGATTTCCATTGTTGAAATATTTCAAAATCTTCTGACAGCTATAGACAAATTATGTGAAATGCGCAAATTTGTCAAAAACATGTCTGATCCTACCAATGACTACAAGATAGCATGTGATAAAAAATACCTTGAAATTGGATGCAAACAGAAATGCATCTTTCCAGGCCAGAAAGGTTCCAAACCTAAACCTTTTTGGAAGAATAAGAAGAAACCCAAGTTTTTCTCTAAGAAAAACAAGAAAGGTTTTCCCTGGAAAAAGAAACGTCGTCTTCGTTACTTCAAACGACGTGGTTCCTCCCCCAAAGACTCCAGATGTTATATATGCAAAAAAAAACCATGACATTATGCAAAATAATGCTCTGACAAGAAAAAGAGTCAACATCTGATCCATCAGATTCAACAGTCCTATTTACTTCGTGATGACCAGGATATTGCATTTATTTTCTCATAACAAGAATCCCCTGATGAAGCAACAATGTTTGCTTATCAAGACTATTCCTCAGATTCTTCTTGTAGTTCTGATGATCCTTATATGGGCATGGTTTCTCCACCAACATTTCCAACGCATCTAATGCCATATGCACAGATTTATCTCCTCCAATCAAAATATGACCAACCTATCAAGGTAATTGCTTATTTTGATACAGGTGCATTCAAAAGTATGATGAATCCTCGCATACTTCCCAAAGATTGTTGGAAGCCCCATACAGAATCCTTCAAAGCATCCAGTAATGAAGTTTTTCAGACTCATCTGATTACTGCAAAGAAAATTGGTTTGAAGTTCTTTCCAGATTTAATTATCTGGACCCATATTATTGGTTGTGATCTTCCTGACAAAGATATCTTACTCAGTATGGACATCTATTCCATGACTACACTCAGAATCCTACCTACAGGTATTTTTTTCAAACAGCAGTTTCTTCCATATACATCTATTCCAAAATTGTATACTATCCAGGATGCTGATACTCTTCAAACTAGACTCCAAAAGTCTTTCACTGAGTCTCACAAGGATTTCACTAATCCTCATCCATTATGGAAGAATGAAGATTTTTATGTCCATCTACCATTCAAGCTCAATGAAGATATCAACCCTACAAAAGTTATTCATCCAGGAATGCCTCCTGATGAATTAGAACTTGTTAGGAAAGAATGTGCTGAATTGCTTGCCCAAGGTTTGATTGAACCTACCACTTCTGATTGGGCATGTCAAGCTTTTTACGTTAATAAACGAGCTGAACAAAGACGCGATAAGAAAAGGCCTGTGATCAATTATAAGCCTCTGAACACCTTCTTACGAGATGATAAATTCCCTTTACCAAAAATCTCGTCTCAGCTCACACTGCTTGCAGGATCCACTATTTATAGTAAATTTGATCTTAAAGCAGGATTTTGGCAACTTGGTGTTCACCCTAATGATCGTCCCAAAACCGCTTTCTGCATTCCAAATGCACATTATCAATGGACGGTTATGCCTTTTGGTCTTAAGGTTGCTCCATCACTTTTCTAGAAAGCAATGACAAAGATGTATGCTTCCATACTGCATACAGCTTTGATTTATATTGATGACATATTACTCTTCTCCAAGAATGATGCTGCTCATCAACAATTGCTCTCTCAATTTCTGGATATTACTGAAGCCTCAGGAATCATGCTCTCTGAAAAGAAAAGCACACTCAATACTTCTGAGATTGATTTTCTAGCCATGAAATTTTTCAATGGAGTTTACCAACCAGGTTCTCATATTGCAGTAGAACTTCTGCAATTCCCTGATTCCAGTCTTACGAAACAACAGCTACAACAATTTCTTGGTGTTGTGAATTATCTTCGGTCTTTTTGTCACGTGTAAGTCAATACACTTCTGTGCTTTTCTCCCTCTTAAGGAAAGGTCCTCCTCCTTGGCAAAATATCCACACTCAAGTTGTTGAAACTCTAAAGCGAGCCTGCCAGAACCCTCATCCACTGGTTCTTCCAACCACAGGTTCTCTCATTCTTCAGACTGATGCCTCTGATCACTACTGGGGGGGCTGTTCTCCTCGAAAAATTGGACAATAAAGACAATATTTGTGGTTATCAGAGTGGAAAGTTTTCTGATGCAGAACTTCATTACCATATCTCCATTAAAGAGATACTTGCTGTTAAAAATGGTATTCAGAAGTTTGCCTTCTTCCTTAGACCAGCAAACTTTGAAATCCAAATGGATAGTTCATCCTTTCCAAAGATGCTGGAATTCAAAAACAAATTGGTGTCTTCTGCTCAACTTCTTCGCCTACAAGAATGGTTCACACAGTACTCATTTACTGTTAAACACATCCAAGGCAACAAGAATGTTTTAGCAGACTTTCTCTCAAGGCTCATTCAAAAGTCCAAGGCCCAACTCTCGTTATTAACAGGATGCTACAACTTGCCTCTACTGTTGCAGCCCAGTACTGTTCCAAGGCCCAAGCCCATACAATTGGCTCATCACTCTGGATCTATACCACTCATTTGTGCTATCAATATTCCTCCAGGAAATCCAGAGCCCATAACGGCCCATGAAGTTGGCCCAATCCAACATGTTCTACTATGCCCATCGGCATCTCATGGACTTTCCAGAACAAATCAGTCAGGGTAACCCATTCAACCAGACATGGCCCTATCTGTTCATCATCCACCTTCGTACCGAACTTACAGAAAATGTGTACTGGTACATTTGGTGTATTTCGTGTCTCTATAAGATTGTTGTAGCATTCATTCCTCATCAGCTCCAGCATCAACTCAGGCAGCAAACGACATTGTTACATGCTTGCCTTCAACTGTTTGCTCCTCTTCCAATATGGATTGCGCAGGTCAATGAAATATGTCAATTATTTCCTCAACGTCTGCATGCCATTTACATATGTCATCAACCCTTCTCAGACTCACCTCAAGGGTTAATTGTTGAACACTACTTGCAGCAATTCCATACATATTCCTGTACTCCGCCTCCACAGGTACTTACTGGTTTATGCACATTTCTGAACGAAATCAACAATCAACCAGATAATGTTTCCCCTATGGTCCAGAACTTGGCTCCTGATAGCCTAGTTTCTCCACCTGCACAAGTTCGGGATAACACTCCTCTCACATATGAAGAAATCGTTGAAGCCCAGCAAGCTGAAGATGATTAAAGAATCGCTCTCATAGCCTCTGGTCATCTCTCTCCCCCTTCTGATCAATACCAGTGCTCTCAAGCATATTGGGATTCTCTCAACGACGACCTTGATGAAGATGCAGCAGAGAATTTATCCCCGTCCCATGAACCAATCACTTTCTGGTGGTCTCCATAATTCTTTGGCCCCAGGATTTTCATATCCACGGCTCTGACTCAGTGCTATGATTTGTGCCCTGTACAGTCATCGTCCACAATCTGTTCACACTAACCTTCCAGATGTTCGTCCTCTCCTTCATCGTAGGACCTATCGCCAGTCTTTCGTCCCGCGAAATCGTCATCTTTCAGGTACGTTTTCTTCTTTACAGGATCAGTCTTCTGCAACGACGTCCACAGTTCCCCATGCTGTCCAGTCTGCTAGCTCATCAGATTCTAGCTCATCACTCAACTTTTCCCAGCTGCCACCACGTGAAGATGTCACCACTACCGACAATCCTGTCACATAAAGTAAAAAAGATATTCTTCCCATCACCATCTTTTTTTGTTAAAGCAAAGGCATCTTATCCCGGACAAAGTATTATCCTTATGATCTTTGAAGACAGGTTGAATCATCATGGAATGATGGACAGGAAGAAGTTCCTGTGAGGTGGACGGAGTCTCAAAGTTAATTTTAACTAAGCCGTCAGATTGTTTTTTCATGAGTGGACAAGTAGTCGTGGTGACTGGTTCGGAACGCTTCAAAAATTGTTCATAATTGGTAAACCAAGTCATAGGCATCATCTGATGGAGATCCTTTTGAGGAATTTGCTTTGGGATCTGTACAATGGTAGGGACTTCATTGTCATTGATAAAGGCCATGACAGTACCATGAGGTTTGTGAGTCCTGAGATGAATGGCATGGTCTTGAAGACGAAAAGCCATTTGATGATGCAAAGTGGCCATGACACTATCCATGCGATGTCTGACACCAAAAAACTGGACTTGTACCTTAAACCATGTAGGTAAGGTTGGATCAGAAAGACAAATGTTAAAGTCAAGAGCAATGGTGAAAACCATAGAACCATGACTTAAAGTCGTGATAACAGTGTCAATATAGGCATGTTCATAATGCAACAAGTTTGTATCCAATAGTGCAACACGTGCAAAAAGATGGACATCTCCTCTGCCATGATAAGACAAAACAAGTCGAATAGCACCTAAATGAATATGGGTATAGCCATGGGCTAACCAATGACGGATAAATTCAAGTTCAAATTCGAGAGTGACATACTGCTCTTGATAGGCCGATTCAAGCTGGCAGTTTGTGAGGGTCGTGCTTTGAACATACTCCTTGATTGGAGGGACCTTTCGAGAAATCAAAGTACGTACAGACGTACTAAAAGACTGACGTTTTTTAGTAAAAAGACTATAAGGATTCAACAAAGGAGGAATAGTTTCATTAACTTTACTGTCATCTGGGATGTGGGTGACCTCTATCAATTGGTCGATCTTGGACGTTTTTGTTTTCAAACATGATTCTGGGAGACTAGAAAAACTGAAAGATGAGGACTTAAGAACAGGTGTGGAGGAAGACACAGAGGCTGAAGGTGAACTGTCACCAAGGGCATCCATGGATACAATTGGACTTCTGTCATTTACGCGTACGACACTCCTTGCCTGGCTGGACTGTCTCTTTGCTATCCACTGGATATTAAAGGGTGAAAAACAGAAACCTTTTAAAACTCTATAAAAAGAACCACAACCAAACTTAAGAACTATCAAAAACTAATTAGCCTCAACTAAATCACAAATAACTATAACAAAACAACGTCGCAAGATACCGATAAGTAGAATATCTGCTACTATCAACACCACAAGTAACCAAACTGGAAGATGACTTAATAGTGACATCATGCACTAGCCGAGAACGTACAGAGTCGTTCTATAATTTTGATGTAAACATGTAAACAAACACATGCAAACAATACCAAAGCTATTATTGCGCAAAATCCAAGTAGGGATATATGGCTGGACATAAGGTAGTACAAGCTGAGCATATATACGAGTATGTCTCTGAGTCCTTAAGATATGTAATAATTATAATAGTATAATAATTATATATGTAGGTACATTTTTTGTAGTTAAGTTTTCCTTAATCTAAGTGAACCATAGGATTATCATATTATGATGATGATGATGAGCAAGAATGCTTTTCAGTTTTAAGAAGGCCAAATGTAGATGATAAGCCTTTTATATAGGGAGCCTTTGCAACTGTTGCTGAGGTAGCATAACAAAAGGCAACTGAATAAGGAGGTCAAATAACTATCTCCTCATATCACGCCTGCTGTCAATTTAACATTCCCCTTTATATATATCCATTGTGATTTGTGTATTCAAAAACCTTGTAAAAACTTTTATTCGAAAACAAGCTTTTAATCTTCTCACAATTTTCTCTTTTGACACTAATTTATTATTTGCCATAAATGTTCTTGGAAATTAACAAACCAATCAACATTAATTTATTATTAAGAAACAAAAAATAAAAAATAAATAAAGGGGAAAGAGAAGAATAAATAGCCGCCACAGCTAAGAACGAAAATCGTATTCGATGTTCACCCTTTGAATGGTGCTTTCAATGACTTTAGAACGTACAAGATAACAAGTCTTTTGATGTGAAAGAATTTTTTCGTGTTTTATGGAGTTACTATTTATTGGGAGACATTTGCACCATTGTCATTTAATTCGAGTCGGATTCAGATAAATTAGTCTGACAGCAAAGTGGAAGAGGGCACTACCTAAGTGTCGCTTAACATTGAAATAAATAAAATAATTTTTTTTTCTTTTTTTTTTTTGGTCAATCTATATTTGTTACATTTGATGTGAAAAAAAAATGTCAATCTATGTGTTACATTGAATCATTGCATACACAAAAATCATTTTAGATCATTGACTTAAAGGACAATGGTAGCATTTTCAACTACTAATATACTGAGATAAGTGCTTACACTAAGACCTAATAGGGTCACAACAAGCTTTTAATAGAAACACAACAACTTCTCACTTAAGTTAAAGGAATTTGAACCCTCTATACATTTTTTTTTAAATAGAGAAAATATATAACTATTTATAACTACTTATAACCACTAATAACTACCTACTACTCCCTAAAAAGAAGTTATTGCCAACAAAATAACTCATAACCTAACTTTTTTAATTAAATAAGATCGACACCTTTAACTGATCCGCGGTAGCCCTTTCCTCTTTGGTGGCTTCATTTGACTATTAGTCCCGATCTAATCATATTATATTACATGATACAGATACATCGTAATATATATAGCCTATAAGTTGGTAATCATATAGCTCTTGAACTCACGAAGTAGTAAAACTGCTCTGTATTTTGCTCTAATACTAAATGATATGAATATATTTGTTGTAAACTAAAACAACTAAAAACAATAAAGAAATGAAAGATATATAGTATCGATTTATTTGAGGGGAACCAACACCTCCAAAAGATCAACATAATGATCCTATAATATCAAATTCAATCCTACCTTAATTCTAATTAATAATTTCATACTTTTACTAATTAAATATAGGAAATATATAACAATTACGACTACTCATAATCACTCATAGCTACTAACTACTCCATTAGGAGTTATTATAGCCCACAAAGAACCTCAAAACCTAATTTTTTTAACTAAGTATACCAAATATATATATATATATATATATATATATATATATATATATATATATATATATTACAACTCATGATACCCAACTTTGTAAATTAGAAGAAAGATCTTACTATATATATTACAACCCGCGAATTGTTCTTGGAAAGTTTTTCTTTATATTTATAGTAAAGAAGAATTGTATTAATTAGAAACGGGAGTTTTATCTGATAGATAAAGGGGGTTTGCGTATTGGCAACATTTGTAGAAGGAACGTAGCTTTGTGTGCTAAATGGATATGGATACTTCTAAGTAATAAGTAATCACTATGGGCTCAGGTCATTGTTAGCAGGCATGGTATGATTAACCTTGGGCATCAGGGTGGTAGAAGAAGGATAGCTTCATTTAGAAGTCCTTGGAAGTTCATAACATCTCTGGCCTCCCAGGTTTTGGAGCATGTGAGACCGAAGGTTGGAGATGGTCGTACCTTCAGGTTTTGGGAATAGCTGGATGGGGGACTTTACCATGACAGTAAGCTGCCGCCATTTATATCACCTATCCTCATTATAACAAAATCACCCCATCTCTTCCTTCTTCACTATACAACCACCATTTTCCCATCCCTTGTTTATCTCTTAGAACTTACACTTTAAATGCGAGCTTCCACCACGAAGGAAAAATGAGTTTACTTCCCTTTTGGTGAGGCTTGCTTCCGATAGTTTTCTAATGATAATGATAAAGGCATTTGGTCTTCTTCTTCATCCGGCTTATTTTCATGCAAATCATTGTTTGATTGACCATCTTCTCTTATAGCCTCACTGTCATCCCATGTGCGGATTGTACATGTCCAATTTAAGGTAAAGGTTTTTGGATGACTAGTCTCTCATAAGAAGATTAATACCTATGATGTGTTGCAGAGGCAGTATCCCGCTATGTGCTCGTCTCCTCATTGCCTTCTCTGTAGTCGGATGGTGAGTTAGTGGATCATATCTTCTTCCAATGTTCCTTTGTCAAACGGTTGTGAAGTAACCGGTTCTCCTTCTCAGGTGGTAAGCATGGCATCCCTCAGAACTTCGAAGAAGCAATGTCTTTTTCTCACTCACCAAATCTATCAAACCATGAGAAGGAGGCGGGTAGAATCGCTTTTTTGGCCACAATTTGGTTTATGTGGATTGAGAGATATAACATAACTTTTAATAACGTATTCAAAGAGTGTGTCAAAGTGTGGGATGATGTCAAATTTATTGTTAGATCATGGGATTTTGCTTCCCCCTTATCAAACATGTTCTCTCTTGTTGATTGGTAGTTTGTGCTAGTCCAGTTGTCTGTCTAGGGGCTTTTAAGTTTGTGATTCTTTTAGTTGGTCATTTGGTTTTGGGAATGTTGTTTACAACTAAACATGCTGGTGTTTAGTTAATTTCAAGTTGTACGTTGGTATCATCTATTCTACTCAAAAAAAAAAAAAGAAGAAGGGGAGCCACAAAAGGATACAAGACCCAAAAAACAAAACTATACATACATCAGTGCCTCATATAATTTGTTCTTCGAAAGTTGTTGACAATAGTGTTAACAACCTTGATGACCCTATACCTAAAGAAAAACTAAACCATAGTTTCAAGTGTATACCATCAGCCAAGTCTTGTTAAACTGAAAAGAAATTTTTATATGAATTATAAAAAAGAAAAGATGCAAGTGGTGACAAATTTTTTTAATAAAACTTAGATGATGGTATACACCTGAAACTATGATTTTAGTTTGTCTTTAGGCGTCAGGTTTGTTGATGATAGTTTGATATGTATTGTTGGGCCCTTAACATATAGTTATAGCTTTTAGGTTGAGTGGTTTCTAATATGGTATCAGAGCCTTAGTTTTGCAAGAGGTCTTGGGTTTAAGTATCGTTATTGACATTTACATGTTCCCCATTTGCGTGCAAGATGGGGTTGCACGTGAGAGTAAGTGTTTATGATAGCTTGATATATATTATTGGGCTCTTATCTGATAGTTATAGCTTTTTGGTTGAATGGTTTCTAACAATTATCAAATTTGTGAACCCTAATGTCAACAAAAATGCACTCTCAGAGCCATGTGGCTTTCGTAAAGTTACAAGGAACCATGAAGGAGATATTGTTTTTATTGCATTCTCTAGGTCCATATTGGAAATAATCTAGATTATATATTTTTTGAGTTTAATTAAGAATTTAAGATGTGTCAAATTAAAGGTTGAGAATGTTGGAAAATTGTTCAAGTGTAAAGAAAAAAAACAGAGTAACTGTTATAATAGTTATCAAAAAGTTTTTTTTAAAAAAAAAAAAAGAAGAAGAAAAGGATGTGTTTTTTGAAATCAACACACCTCTTGGATAAGACATAATTGTTTAACGATTATGTTGTTTCGTTCAAGAGATGTCAATGTATAGATAAAAGCAATCTTTTCTTGAGTTTTTTTGTTAAGAAAAATATATATATATACTATGTTAAATTCCTTGAGTTTTTTTTTTCACTGTTGCTTTAGTGAAAATTCTCTAAAAAAGGCTTGTCATATCCTAGACGCTATTTGCAAGATTAAGACCCCTGTGAGTATCTCTTAACTTTGGTTCCTTGTATATGACATTGTATTATATAATGGTGTGTTTCAAATCATGAATATATGTATGTATTGCATTCTTTGAAATTCATGAAAATGTTTGACATTGGAGCATGTTTTGGGCTTGCTGGAGCAAGTTAAAACATGGAATCATTTTCAGAAGACAGTCCCGCATGAGGATTGAATAATCTCATGGTCCGAGTGATAGTTTCTGAATAGAATTGGGATTAAGTCCTAATTTGAAGTGATTCATAGCAAAAAATTGGGTAATGAGAGGTCCAAGCGTAGATTCCTTATGAATGCAGAATAAGGAGAGCATACCCGCTCTATTACTAACAGGAGGGAGATTGTGTGACTTTTACTGTAAATCTGCATGTTTGAAATTATTTTATAAGCATGTATGTATTGTGAAAGATTATTTACATGTTTTGAATGAGATTGAATGCATTGAACCATGTATTTCCTTAAATGCATATATGATGTTATAGCTAGGAATATTCACTGAGTTGTGGTTGCTCACCCAATTCTCAAACATTTCAAGTTCGGATCCCAAAGGAAAGGGGAAGATGCGTGAAGGATAAAGAATCCTTCTCTTTTTTATAAGTATGCAAATGTTGAGAATTATAGAATGTTTAGTTAACATTTTGTGTTATGATATGTATCACATAAATGAGATGTGAGAATGAGTATGAATGGTTATAAATGATGTGTATATGTGTATATCTGAGGTTTAGATGATGAATGGAATGAGAATGATATATATATATGAATTGTAATTGTATTTGACTTGTGATCAGTAGGTTGTGATATGACCAATAAACAAATGAGGTTTTGCCGAAATTTTGGAAAAATTTTGAATGTGATTTTGGATAAGGCTGATAGGGTATTATCTACGCCGTCACATGACATATATCGTGTTCGGTGTCGGTCATGACGTCACTCATACGGAGTGCATTGCGACACTCGACACCCTGATGAGTCGACGCATAGTACAACCCGTTACATCTCGGGTGGGACTTTAGTCGATATATGAAGGAAAAGTCTTGGAAATCAAATTATGTCCACTTTTTCTCCTTCCAGAGCACAAGGCACCTCAGAATTGCCCTCCACACATTGGGGTTTAGCTAAGCAGGGCCGACTCAGATGTGTTTAAAAAGGCAACATAGCAACAAGTCAAGGGGCAGGGTCAACCCATCCTTAAATAGGTTGGTGTACAGAGCAACCTCCCCTTTCTTAGGGTGGCTAGCTCGGTCCCCAAGAGCAAGTGCCCTCAACCCTACACGGCTGGGTATACCGACCTCCCTCCTCAACTGAGGAAGATGGTGTTTCATTATCTTGGACGGAAGACGGTCTACCGAGTAGAATATTTCACCTACACCGGCGTCTTCGGATACGCGAGTACTACCTGAAGTACTAGGTTGGGTACTACCGAGCCTACTCTAAGATCTACCTACTAAGAGAGGTGCCACGTCAAGCACCTTCTCGTCTTGCTCGATAGCCTCAGAGTCCTCCGAGGAGGACAAGACTACAGTATTCCCTCCGACCTAAGGGTCAACCCTAACTTCTTCTTCTCCTTCTAGGAAGAGGTCCTCGTCAGAGACTTCCATAGAAGAAAAAGAAAAAAATTCTCTGGTTGGTGGGTGGATCTACACTAAAGGAAGCCATCTAAATCACCTAAGGACTGTACCTACAGACTACCTAACAGAAAGCCAAAAGGAAAAAGCTCGGAATAAGGAGTTACCATGCAAAGAAATAGAAGACTAGCAAAGCCGAGCATGCGATTTCCGATCTCTTAGAGCGCAATTGATGAGTTGAGAGCAAATGACTAGTTCTCTATTTATAGGTGAACAACATGTAAGGTGTAATGATGAGTACGAATCTCGAGATAAAATCGACGGCCAACAAGGAAAGGACATATAAACGCAGCTGGGCTGTCGGGCGGCGCACGTCTGCGCAATTTTCGGAGCACAACTGTCATCTGTATTAAATACATCGGTATCTGACGTTTCATCTGACCTCCAAGCAATTAGTCTTGCTCAGAGCTTGGGGGGTAACTGTTGGACCATATACCGATCACAGGACACGTCAGCCATGTTAGCCTTGCCCGGTAAGACGTGGCACATACCAGGTATACGTACCAACCTATTCTGGATAGAGAATACAGATCTACTTAGCAAAGCGTACAAGCCGATCTCTTGACTTGTCTTACCGACCAGTGGATAACTGGTCAACAACAATGGATCCACTCAACCAGGTCAACATACCATATCAGGGATTATCAACCACTAGACATCGAACTTCTTACGAACCATATCTTAGGTACCAAGTAGATGGAAGGAGAAACTACAGATCGGCATACAGATCTGTTGAGATCACCGACTCCAGAACGGATGATGACGGGACGCCCGATCAGATAGGGATAAGGCTTGATCCACGGCGATAAGGTTGGGATTTACTTATAATTCAACTTTGATAAGGTCTGGAACCCTACCTGTCACACCCTGGGTTGCACAGCGTGCCCCCTACCCAGGTGCGGGCGCACCACCGCAGTGGAGAACGCCTAGCCATTATGGATCCATAATATTGTCTCATCTCGGCCAGCCACGCCACACAAGGACGCCGGTCACCGAGATCATTTATCCCCCTGCACAATCCACAGCACAGGGAGGGCCTCCCCCAAGTTCGAACTCGCAACCTCTTCCTCATAAGGTTAGATTTCGCAACTTGAGTACCCATTGAGGTGGTTACTGCGGTTGCGACGGAGGACTCCTCGAGGGGGAGGTCCGGTGTTCGAACCGTGGGGAGGCCCCGCCCTGTGCTATGCACTGTTGTGGACAAAGGGTGGTTGCGATCCGTGCGCCGGGTGGCCAGGAGACAATATTGTGTAGTACAGTGAGGGGTAATCCTTCTGTATTCCATGAGGCCTTTTTGTCACACCCTGGGTTGCACAGCGTGCCCCCTACCCAGGTGCGGGCGCACCACCGCAGTGGAGAACGCCTAGCCATTATGGATCCATAATATTGTCTCATCTCGGCCAGCCACGCCACACAAGGACGCCGGTCACCGAGATCATTTATCCCCCTGCACAATCCACAGCACAGGGAGGGCCTCCCCCAAGTTCGAAATCGCAACCTCTTCCTCATAAGGTTAGATTTCGCAACTTGAGTACCCATTGAGGTGGTTACTGCGGTTGCGACGGAGAACTCCTCAAGGGGGAGGTCCGGTGTTCGAACTGTGGGGAGGCCCCGCACTATGCTATGCACTGTTGTGGACAAAGGGTGGTTGCGATCCGTGCGCCGGGTGGCCAGGAGACAATATTGTGTAGTACAGTGAGGGGTAATCCTTCTGTATTCCATGAGGCCTTTTTGTCACACAATGGATACTCAAGTTGCGAAATCTAACCTTATGAGGAAGAGGTTGCGAGTTCGAACTTGGGGGAGGCCCTCCCTGTGCTGTGGATTGTGCAGGGGGATAAATGATCTCGGTGACCGGCGTCCTTGTGTGGCGTGGCTGGCCGAGATGAGACAATATTATGGATCCATAATGGCTAGGCGTTCTCCACTGCGGTGGTGCGCCTGCACCTGGGTAGGGGCACGCTGTGCAACCCAGGGTGTGACACTACCAGTTCGACTAGAAGGCTGATAAGTCATCCTAATCCTATAATGATCGTACCAAATCTTCCTAATTCTACTATGAATCAAACATGCTCTCCAAGCACGATTTGGATTCCTAATTCGACAACAACACTACTACAAGGCCAAAGACCTCAAGCTTTTTGTATAAAAAGACCGCAACCCCTAAGGGGAAGGTAAACAACTCTAAGTCATTCTCGACTGAGTTCAGTACTACTAAGCTTGGAACTAACTTAGGCATCAGAGGGTCTTTGGCCGACATCACGCTGATGTTATTTACGATAGCCTATATTCTCTTATTTTCTCTCTCTCAGATAACCAACCTCCGGCAATTTCTCCAACACTCCGACGAGCTCCAGATCAGTATCTTCCCTCCACCTTATTATCTACTGGTGTTGGTCAAATCTTCCACCAACAAAGAGTATGAGAAATGTTTTGTTTTAATTTTTTTTTTCCAGCTCTTGTAGCTATCAAACACTAAAATTTATAATTTTAATCTCAGGAAAATCACTACTTTTCTTAAGAAAAATCTCATTTTGTTAGCTATTAACACATCGTATAAAGTTTTTATGAAGTTGAGTTTCAATTTATTTAAATTGAAAATGAATTAAGATTCCAGAAAAACAAAATTGTGGTTGAATTTGTTTACTTGAGACAGTCTAATGTTTTAATGATTTCATGGCATACTTCATAGAGAAAATAATAATTTTTTTGCCCTTTTTATAGGAGAATAAATATGCCTCAAATGATGCTAACTAGAGAAAGGCGTAGGCTAGGAAGAGGTGGACCGGTTCATTAGTTAATCATGAATAGTGAAGGGAAATTTTAGTGCGGTAAGATATGCGAACATGAAAAGTATGGTGGGCGGCCCTCGGTAATAAATTTAATGATTTTTTCATTAAGACTTAACTATTAAATTTGTAGTGGAAAAGTCCCAACTGAATATTGGATGGAATCTATATATATTCATTAGTACACCAGAACATGTGCTGCGTGTAAATAAAATGAATAATAATAAAATGAATAATAATAAAAGAAAGGGTTAAAGTTATCAAAAAAAAAAAATTAAAGGGACTCAAAATAATAAAAAGGAATAATTTTTCAAATAAGTTTTATATTTACGGACATTACCAAAAAAAAAAAATTAATACTTTGTTATCAAATTATCTATAAATATATATATATATATATTTATACAAATTTATTTTGACAGTTTTATATTGAAAAGTAATGAATAATTAAAAATTCATGACAAATATAAGACGGTAAATGAAATAGTTTTAGTTTTATAAATAATATATATATATTATTGATTGCACTAAGACAACCAATATATGAAGAGTACTAAAAACTAAGTCTCGCTTATTAGTTCTAAAAGTTAATATGGAGATGTAGATATTGACGGAAGCACCGTGCTAGCTAGGCACTAAATATGATAATAATTTAAGTATACAAATATCTGGAACTACTGTCAGTGGGACATCCAGCGCTTAATGAAGATTTATACATAGCATCTTGACTTGGTCAATGTACATGGCCAAGAAAGCTATTGTTGTTTTCAAAAATAAAAACGATAATAAATGTTGACATGCATGACTTGAGATATTTTGCGAGACATAAATAATCATAAACCCTTGATCTTTCTTGAATCTTGAGCTACAATGTAATTTAAAGAAGATAAGTGGTGTACAATATTCATAACATTTAGTCGTATCTTATGACAAAAAAAAATCAATTATTGCATAACGTTTAATTTCTAGTATTGTTACATACGTTTGAAATGTCAAGGTTTTTAATTTTTTTTAAGCTCTTTCGAGAGAAATTAATAGTAATTGTCGTTTGTTGGAAAAATACTAGAAATGACAAAAAAAAAAGAAAAAAAAGAGAGGAAGATATTATTCTAATTATGTAGTGCCTAGCCAGAAAGATGGATGAAGGTTAATTTGTGAAGGAGTATTTTGGGCCTATATAAAGGGCGTGAAGATGAGCAATGTTTGCTCATCATCCAAATCTATAAGCAAAAAACAATAGGCGCGGAAGTGATGAAGATTATGGGTGGAAGAAGAGGAGGAGGAGGGAGCAGACTTCTAGTACTGCTTATAATTATGCTTTGCTTTATTAGCTTTCCTAAAGAGAGCATAGGAACAAAAATCGGAGCTTCGTTAAGCAATACTAAAATTAATGTTCGCAAATTACAGCAGTACGATCCTCCGCCGTATCCGGTGTATCCGCCGTATTCCCCTGGGCCACCACACAAGTAGTAAGGAGCAAAGCCATGGCTCTATCAGTTCACCGCAACCTCCACTTGCTTTCTGTATTACTGTGCCATATATACAATATATTAAATAACTTGGTATCATATATAGACATGTTAGGACCAAGAGTACCGCTGTACTATTAGTATGGTTTAATTATCTTTATTATGTACCTCTTTGAGCTCTTTGTTGTAATATCAATTTCTCAATAAGAGGGTAATGGAATAAGAGAGGTTTGTGACAGTTTCTAAAGTAATTTGTTTTGTTATATATATACAGATAGCTAGGTAGATAGGTAGATAGGTACATAGATAGATATATGAGAAATGCTACGATACTCACTTTTTGAGTGGTTCATATATATATACATCACTTATATCTATTTTTTTGAGAGAGAAACAATGTGTTATATATATATGTGTGTGTGTATGTGAATAGTAAAATATTACAAACAACTTAAAGCCGGACACAAACAATGCTTAGCCCAAAATAAGTTCTAAACCTACCCATCAAAACTCAAACCTGAATTTACACATTACCGCCCTATGACCTAACTCTATCACATATGGAACCTACCTTATACATCAAAAATTACAAACACGCTGCCCAATTCTTCTCCCATTGCATTATCGAGTAGTCATTTACAAAAGGGGAAGCTATAACCCAAGAACATGCAAGGAGTCTAATTTTCTCCCATAATCTAAAATCTTTCTTTTACAATTTTTGAAACATCCTTCGATTTCTTTCATTTCAAAGAGACTATAGTGTTGCAAGTGACGCCAACATGCAACTTTTTTCTCAATCCTCGGAGATAAACTATAAATACTAGTGGTCAAGCCTTCCTCATAACTTCTCGGCACGCGAACTTTTCCACTCGAGAAATAGGACCAATTTGCCCACATGTATCTTGCTACTGGACGATGGAAGAACAAATGGTCTGGATTCTCCTTATCCTGCACTCACAACATACAACAAAAGGGTGACAAACAAATAGAGCTTCTCTACTTACATTTTGTGCGGAGCTTCTCTTCATGAACCCATTTTGTGTGGAGCTTCTCTTTAGTTAATCTTCATTTATTTTATCTAATTCTCTATTTTATTGCAACATAGGAGCGTGTGAAATGTTTTGTCAATTTTTGTTCAATTTTGGCTCAAACATAAATTTCTTATTTTTTTAGAACATGAAGCATGTATTTAAAAAGTAATTAATACTTTTTAAATATGAATAAGTGTTTTATGATCTAGTTGTAATGAATAAAGAAACCATATTAGCGTAGAATGAAAAATCTTTGTTGGTCACAAAGTTTTTAAATATTATAGCTAAAAAGTCTATATATAGGAGGTTCCTCATTATTTATTAATCATCCCAACTAGTGAGTGAGATCTAGAAAAAGTTGAAGCTTAGTCTTTGAAGCTTTGTGAAAGAGTGTAGAGTTTAAAACTTATGCGGGTGACGCTGTTATAGTTCTAATTTTTTATTGGGTATTCTCTTTTTTATTATTCTTCTTTACCAAAGTCTCAGATCTATGTACTATCTGGTGTAGAAGTACTTGAGGTGTTTAATTCCTCTGAGGTACTTATTATATTAATGGTGGATTATTTTTTGCCCGTAACTTTTTTTTTCTGATTTTGGACTTTTTTCACGTATATCTTTGAGTTGTGGGTGTTAATATCCATTATTTTTTTCTTTATTGAATCTGTGATATTGGAGGGTTTAGGTGTTTATTCTAATAAAAAAAATCAGTTTTTAAATATCATTATTTTTTATAAATTTTTTGATTTATTTAATTTTAATTTTGAAGATCAGTTTTCGTTATTTTGTTTTAATTTCCACTGTATAATTTTGTTTTATGGATTTATTGTTCATATGAAATTACAAGTTTTTATTCTGTTAATTTTTATTTCATTATTATTTTAAACTAGTATATGAGTACGTGTCTTGCACATAATTTTTTAAATTTAAAATTTTAATTAAAATAAATTTTGTTTGAAAATAAAAAATGATAGAAACGAGTAAAAAACTTAAATTTTTTTTGGAAAGATAAAAAAACAATAGCTAGGAGGGAGTGGGTATGAAAGTTATTAACTATTAAAATTATAATTTTGGCCCTATAATTAATTTTTAAAAAATAATTATAAAATAGTAAAAAATGAGTAGTTACTTATTTGGGTGCTTGGTTTATGAAATGTGCTATATTAGTGAGTACCGTTAAAATGTCAATATACCCTCATTAATTTAACTTTTTTTTTTATTTCAAAGAACAAAAAAGAGAACAAAACTGAAAAAAGAGTAAAAATGACCATGTGGTAAAAAGTTCAAACAAGATTTATTATAATAGTACAGATTTATTAAAGACAACTCTTTAATTAATTTTGCTTTTTTATCTAAGTGACCCCATTTTGTGGGATATACATATTTTTTGTTTTTTATTTCCAATGCATATATACTCTTTTGAATTATGGATTAATTGTTATTTATTTGATTAGTTGACAATCATATCATCTTATATGTGATCACATCATTTTAAGATGAGAGTACAAATTTTCATTGTTATGATAATTTTATATCATTATTTTATTTTACTGCTAACCTTTGGATATATTGTTTAGTTCTACGTCTAATGTTATTACTTATTAGTCTTACACATTAGGCACTTTTGTGATGGATTGTACGGGTGTAAGCCAACCCAACTAACTCGACCAAACCGAACTAAATCCGATGGATTGGGTTGGGTTGGGTTAAAAAATTTTAATCCAAACTAGTTTGGGTTGGTTCACGGCTTAGGAGTCTAAAAAATTGATTCAACCCGAATCAATTAATAACCCTTAATCTAAAAATGTCCTTTCCTTCTCGTTTTATATGAAGATTGAAGTTTGGAAGTGACTCAAATTCATCAATCTCTCACGTTATCAACAACTTAATGCTATTTTGAACTATTTTGAATTTGTATTTGTGGTTGTAATGAAACTCTTTTGAAAAAAAATTTATGAAACTTTTCTCAATTTATATTTGTCATATTGTGATATAGTGGTTGATGAATGTGATTTATTTAAAACATCTTGATATTTATGGTTAATTTGAAATTGTTGTCATTTATACATGTTGATATAGTTGTATTTGATTGAAATATTGCACGCTTAATGTCTTTTAGAATAGAATTTACAAGTGCAATTTATAAGTATAATTTAACTCACTTCAAGATTTTCAACCCGAATGACTAATCCAACTCAACGTTTCTTTATTAGTTACAAACATATACAAATGCAACACACACAGACATACTCACACAAAAAAAAAAAAAAATACCCAACTAAACGATTCTCAAACCTCCTTACGATGCAATCCTGCATATGAAATCTTAGCAAATTAAATGTATTATGTATTAATTTTCAGGAAACAACTGAGAAAAACCGCTATAATTAGAGACCTCTTGCCAACGTCTCCAGGAACTCCCCATAAGACTTGTCTCTTTGAAGTCTCATTTCTTTCCGAAACTTAGCAATGAACTCCTCCGCTCTCTCATCCACTCCGCGCATCTCTAATACCGATGTCGCCGCCACCGACGACGACGACGACGACGACGTAGAAGACCCATCATGTAAATCACAATTTCCCAGCTTCTTCTTACTTCCAATCTCCAATTTCTTGAGATGGGTCACTTCATTTGTTCTATTAATCACTTCCTTCTGATCCTCCACGCTTCTTGCTTCTAAAACGGATCGCTTATTATTATTCATGACTTGAAACTTGATAGCGGTGTCCATGAAGAGCTCATCTACGTAAACTGGTGAGTAACGCTGTGGCCTGTGGCACTGCGGTCGAACGTGGAGTTGGATCTTTTTTGCAACTTTGCATGGTAAAAAAATTACTGTTTGTTTACAAGACTATCCCATTGTTAGTCTATAGCACTGTGATTTGGAATGTTCCAACTGTTGAGATGGTGGGAAGGTACTTGAGCCTCAACACTCGGGTTAATAATAAGGAGATCCTTTCATCCTCAAGGACTGTTTTTGAGCTGCATACAAAATCAATTAGAACAACTAGTCTTTGAAATACAGCTTTTGAGGGGTTTTGTAAACAATATGAGCAATAAGGGGATCTTTTTGGATGAAGATGCAGAGAAAAATAGAGAGCTTCAAGAATCCAAACTGGCAAAATTGATTCCATTGCCTTGAATTAGGCTTTGATTCTTGGTTTATGTGTTTCAGCTGACTGAGAAAGCTTTTAGATCATTTAATTCATGAAAATATCTGTTAATATGGTGTTTTGTAGTTATGATTCTTTTCCTTGAAAATGTCATTTAATTGCAAATTTCTGATGTTTACTTTCTGGCTTCATGAAGCTCCAGCCTTTTTGTAATCATTCTTCAATATGATGCTTAAGCCTATTTGAGGTTTACTAATATGATAACTACTTAGCTTCAAGTTGCTGTTTGAGCCTACTTTTTGGGACTTGAAATGACCTCGTCAGGGGATACATTATCCTTGTCATTGAGTTAAGTAATACTTGGCCATTTCATCCTTAAATAAGGGAAATAGATTTTGAGGACGACCACTATGGAGGGTGAACATATATTCTTACATTGCAACCATCAGTTGGTAATTTTTTGGGTCGGGGAAGGGTAATGTGTTAATGATTGAAAGCTTCAATAGCCTGATTTGAACTGTGCTTAATTGAGCTGTGCTTCTGATCACCTATTTTGTCATGTTCATGTCACTAAATGATATTTCCTGTTGTATCAATGATTCTTACCATAGTTCTGATTTGAACAAGAAGCACCTTAGTGCAAAGGAAAATTTTGGGATATCTTGGGATGCTAAGAATAATTATGGACTGTCTCATAGATAAAATGATGTTGACATAAACAAATGGTCCTGGGAAAAACAAAATGAAAACTTCCTTTCATGATAGAATTATCTTATTTGACTTCTCCTTGATTTAAAGTTTTAAACTACTTCATTATCTTGTTACCTATTAAGGCCATTAGCAAAAGATGATTGGTGTTATTTCTTGAAATCAGTCAAACTTTACAACTTTGCAAGATTAAGTTGTATAAGAGAAGAAGCCATGCCATGACTTTTAACTGTTGCATTGATCTATGCTCCCTTGGCCAAGATATGTTAACATGAGGAAGTTTGCTTCTTGGCGCTTCTTCAAGCCAAACCCACAAGCTTTTCACTGACCTCCCACACTTTTCGTGCCTTATCGGCATCACCAGCTTCTTGTGATAGCTGATTCTCAAATGAAGCCGAGTCCTTGTTCCAGCTCCAGTAAACACCTGACTTGGTTAAGCTTGGTTCGCTTACAACCTGGCAACAAATCAAAATTTAACCTTGATGAGTTCATTGAATTATGCAAATGCTCTAGTTTCTCTTATCTGTTTTTTTTTTTTTTTTTTTCCCTCTAATACCTGTGCAAGTCTTTTTCCAGATTCCTCCTCTGAAACAAAGCCCTTGGTGATGTACTTCTGGAGCGGAGGGAAGAGGAGTCGGAACAATGGGATGTGCTCTCTAAACAGACCTGTGGTTGCAATACAACCAGGATAAAGCGAAGCAAAAGTAATGCCAGTTTCCTCGTGAAAACGCCTGTGGAATTCCTGCATTGTTAGCATATTGCAGACCTTGCTGTCCTTGTAGGCCTTGGCACCATCAAAGATCCCTCCGTCAATCATTGCGGAACTGTTAAGTCCATTTAAGCCTCCTGAGAGCCCCCTTAGATCCCCAAGGTTTGCTTTTGGAGGAACATTTCCGGCCAACGTGTTCGTATTCCCTGAAACATTTTCCATCGTGTCAAGCCAAAACAATATTTTACGACATCAATTATTTGCAAAAATGGATTGTCATCTAAAGATACCTGTGATTGAGCCAACGATGATTAGACGCTTTGACGGGTAATCGGATTTTTGCAGGTCATCAAGAAGCAATCGAGAAAGAAGGAAATGTCCAAGATGGTTAGTTCCAACGCTTAGTTCAAATCCTTCTGCGGTGAAACTGGGCTCTTTGGCAGTGGGCTGGTACACAGCTGCATTGCAAACCAAGACATCGAGCGGCCTTTCCGTTCGCCGGAAATTGTCTACAAATTGCCTGACACTGTCAAGAGAGGCGAGATCAAGGTGCATGATGGTGTAATTCTCCTTGGCAATGCCGGCCGATTTCACTGCTCTCTCTGCTTTTAGGAAATCCCTGCAAGCCATTATCACATGCCATTTTCCCGTCTCAGCTAAGGCCTTGGCCGTGGCTAGTCCAAGACCTGATGAAGCCCCGGTGACTATCACGCTACCCTTTCTCAGAGTTTTCTTCCCTTCTGTAGCAACACGGGTAAACGTTGGTGTTGTTGCTGATGTTTGTGCTCTGACTGTGCCTACTGTGAATTTCCTTTGGCTAAATTCCTTCTGTAAGTTCATCACACACATTGGCATTACAAAAAATTAAACAAATTCCACATGATACAATTAGGCAGTTGTTGAATACATGGTTTCATAATCCTTTAGAACTTGAATTATTTATGGGTCAATGGAATTGAATTGAAACTAAGTCATGTTACTTCTTACCTTTACATTGATTCGTTCTTTCTTTCTTTCTTTTTTCACATTATATGATTCTAGTCTGAAACCATTTAAGCTTGAATTATTTAATAACTGTACCTTTCTTTTTAACACTAAGGGATTGAAGTCAGATTTAAAATGGTCAGAGAGAGGAACACCCAAGAAATTTGTATCCTTGAGAGAGACATTTAACTTGCCCTGCCAACATAGCCAACAAAACTCAGTTCAGAACTTAGAAAAGAAAATGTAATAATCAGAGTCACAGAACAGTTGAAAATTTTGGTTCAAAGACTTTAAGACCTCTTTGTGGATGCAGAGAGCAGAAGGAAGAAGAGAGGCTGCCATAAACACAAGCAAAATCAGAGAGACTGAAACTGTCACAACTTTGCTTTGTAGACTTCCATATAAGGAAATATCATGTATTTAAAGTGGTTTGAGCCATCACTATATTGGAGAGTATGTGACAAGAGTGACAGTGAAGAGAAGATAAGGTTAGAAAAGCCTCCTTGGGCTTAAAAAAAAGATAAGAATGGCATCCTTTGACCCTTGGCATTGAGGAAGAAATCAAGAACTTGAACAGTTGTGATACTGGTCTTCAGTCTAGGGAGGTAAATGTGATTTTAAATAACTAATGAGGGGTGTAAATTCTAAAGGGCAATAAGATAAAGTATCTTCAATGAATCTGCCATGTGGATGTTACCAACCAATGGGATTCTCAGCTTTAGATTTCATGAGATATTAATATTGATTTTTATAGATTTGGACATTTGGATATTTGGCTCACTTCCCAATGCATTCCAGTGTTCCATTTCCCAAAGGTTGTGGGCCTAGGTGTCTAGTACTATCTTGTCAGTCCATTTCATCCGATCCCCATTATTGCTGACGTGTTATCTCTTTTATGACACGTGTTATTTATTTTAGTTCATAATTATGACCTATAGTATTTATTAATTTTTATTTTATTTTAACTTTTTTATTTTATTATTATGTCATTAAATTACATAATTTGTTAATTTTTTTTATTATTAATTTTCTTATATTGCTATTTTGGTTAATTAAATAAAAAAAATGGTATATAATTTTTGGTAATTCTTTTGTTTTTGTTGATGAAATAAAACATGTTTACCTCTTTGTCAAATTTTATCTAATTTTGTGTTGAATTTTTACATTTTTTAATTTAAAAAATTGAACGTTTACCAAAGTTTTATCGAATTTTGTCAATTTTTTGTATTTTCAAAATTACCTGCATTCTTTAATTCGAAATTTTTTTTTTGTTTTTTGATACCTCTAAAGTTCATTTTATCTCATATTAAAATATTCTCAAGAATTTTAGTGGATGCACTGATCATCTTCCTTTGTCTTTTTGGTTTACAACTAATTGATCCTAACATTGTTGTCTAACCTTTTTTATAATTTTTTTTTTGGATAAGAAAAGAGAAATATATCTCCTAAACTGGAACTAGAAGAAATTCTCATCTATTAATTTTACTTTTGTATGTCTATTGTTGGGTTCTTCCTGGTTATTTACCGAGCAAGGTGACTGGATCCATGCTTACTAATGAATGTGCTTTGGATGAAGAGAGTATTAAAGTTACAATGGATGATTTCTCCACGCTCTCCAAGAAATTGTTCCTGCATTTGGAGCTTCTACAGATAACCTTGAAAGATGCAGGTAGGTTTGAGTTTCTACTTCCGATTTTTTTGTTTCCTTTACACTGCTAGGTTCTGAACTAATCAGTTTAATCTTATTCTTCCATTACAACTAAAATGATAAATCCCAAGGCCATATATGTTGTAATCTTATTTTTCCTTTAGCTGACAAATGTTGGTCATCTTTTCTTCAAGTGCCCTTTTTTTTTTTGAGTATTTGGGATGAGTGGCGGAATAGAATTGGGGTTAGGTTCTCCTATCCAAGGTCGGTTGAGGAGTCTTTAGCGCTTACCCATATTCGGGGGCTTAATGGTAGGCAAGCTAAGATTATGAAGGCGGCGAACCTTATAACTCTATGGATGATTTGGATGGAACGCAATCATCGTATTTTTTATGATGTTTCTAGAAGAGTGGAGGAAGTATGGATTGATGTTTTGATTCTTGCTAGTTCATAGTTAGTGGCCTTTAAAATTAATGAGGACTATTCCATTAATGGGTAGACTAGAAACTGAGGAGAGTGTTTGTAGTGAGGATTTGTGTTGTGTTTTTTTGTGATTTTGCAGTTTTTTGTATGTGGTTTTGTTTGAGCACTGTTGGTGCTCCCTTTTGTTGTGTACTTGTTTGCTTGTTTTTATCTTTAATAAATCTGTTCGTTTACTCTTAAAAAAAAAACAAATGATGAATCCCATGGCCATATTTACCATTAATTTCTCATTGATTCTTCTTTGTAAAAGAGGAGAGTCTGCTGACAATATCTTTGGAAGGTGTACTTTCTCTCCTATTTCACCAAATTATCCAGTTTGGTTTTGATCACTTTTCTTCTCGATTCAATTTAACTCAACTCAACTAAATTTTTTTTAAAATTATATGGGGTTGCCTACATAAATTTACTTTTTTTTATTTTTCGTTTTATCAAGGGTTAAGTTGACATTCGAGTTTGTGCTTGTTTTCTTGAAAAGATAAAAAATTGTTGAGATGGATTCTTGCCTTCCCCTTGAATTTGGTTTAATTATTAAATTATGAATTTATGTGTGTACACGTAAGAGCAGGATACCTAGTTTCTACTGGCGGGTCCTGACAAGTGGTGGGTTCTAAATTGCAACTGCCTCCAAATGTCCCGAGTGTGGCAAACTGGTTTATATCATTCAATTAATGAGGAATGGTGTTTTAATGGGCTTATGGATTTCAACCCATAGAAATAAAAGCTGGGCCAGAGTTCTGGCCCTAGAATTGTTCTTTGAGGCTTAAAGGATATAATTGAACATGCTTTCAGGTTGGGTTTGGTACTAAGTGAAATCACTTTTTGCCATTGATGTTCTCATTGGCCTATGTCAAAATTGTTCACTTGATCATATTCTGACTCAATTTCTCTTAACATGTATTCTTTCATTATTATTTTCCATTTAGGTTGAATTTCAAGCTCATATCGCAAGTGCTTGTCTTAGGAACACCCAAATACATTAATATATTAACCAAGGGGGTTTGGCTCTAGTAGTTGGGGCAAGTACCCTTAACCCTGAGGTTGTGAGTTTGAAACCGAACTCAAGAGACAAACCCTTTTTTCCTCTTAGGATATTGGCCAACGGTGTCTAAGGGCGTTTGTGGCCTTACCCCAGAAGGATTAGTAGGATAGAAATCATAATACTGCGACCTAAAAAAAATACATTAATATATCTACATATCCAAGTCATACATATATACCTCTATTAACATGAAGTTAGATGACTTCATCAATCCAAACAAAAAGTGTAGGCTAGGATCCGGGTCATAACCACCTTCCTTATCAATCTAATAGAAAAAAAGAGAAACTTACCAAAAAGGAAGAAAAACCTGGAAAGAAGGAATCCAAAGTTCTCACAGTGCTTAGAATTCTTATTCAAATTTGCATGAAAAGAGAACTTATTGATCATAAAACCCAAAAAGAAGATTCCCCTTAAAAGTGAATCAACAAAGTAAGCTATATATCCAATAACAACAACTTCAGCATTAAGAAAGCCACATTAGTGAAGGAACCTCTCATCTTCATCCCCACATGATTCTCTCATCTCTCTAAAAGCTAATTAAAGTTGGAAGACATCAAGACAAAGCATTCAAACCTAACTAAACAAACAAAAGTGCTCTCCAATTTTTCTTTGATGGCCGGTTGGTTCGCTATGGCTAGCTCCATAAATGGAAATACACGTGTAAATCAACTTTCACACAAAGCAAGATATATACCATGGTTTCCTTACTTATATTATGGTCAAGTTTGTCAAGCTAAAAGCCAAAGTTTATAGATAGGGTGAATGACAGAGTTGAAGGACACAAAATTTTATTATAAAATATATTCTGAGTTGGAGCTTCTTGATCTATTTACACAACGACGTCATTAGGTATTTGTGACTGTGTCTTAGAGAAATAGTGAGGGTGGGGCTCTTCACACCCTTGACTTCAATAAAAGAAAAAAAGAAAAGAAAAGGTTGACTCTACGTATATCATTATGTACATAATGGTATGTGGACCAGATTTATATTACAAAGTAAAAAAAAAAAACTAATATGAAAGAAATAAGTAAACATTTGCAAGGAATTTTAACACGAGACCTCTACAATATATAACAAAGCTCTGATATTATGATTGAGAGATTAAATTGATAGATCTAAAAGCTGATATTTAACTACTCTGACTACTATATATGGTGTATGTGCGTTAGAGATGGATCAAACTTAATTTCATGGGTCATTACCACGTGGCAGTGTAGAAAAGGGTCAAATATGTTGGACAAGAATTAGTAGTAAGCTGCTCCATTAATTAATGGGGTTCCTATATTTGTCTAATCAATTATATTAAGACCATAAAAAGTACTCTTCAAGCTTAATTAATTTATCTTGCTTGTTTCATACTCATTGGAATGTGTTAGGTAAGAGAGCGTGCATGAGTGATATGATCACATATACAGGATGATGCATATCATATGAGATCTATTGCATGGCCCTTCACAATACCATGCAGACACGCCAATGGTTTAGCTCCCTTTAAGTCACGAGGGATTGAATCTCTCGAGTGCTTATTATATAACACGTACGTGTCAAAAAGATTTTCAATCTCTTTGTAGTTGTCAATACATTTCATGCATGCAGTAATTAAGGAAGAACTTTGCTGTAAACGATCGCATAATTAAGTTCTAATATCTAATTAATAAAACGTTGTGAATCATATATGCATATGCTAATAGTTTCATTCAAAAACTGAAGAGTTCATCATATAAAATATAAATGTGAATATTCTCCTTAATAGTATAAAGGTCTTTCGAAGTAAAATGTTACATTTGGCCTAATACCAGGTCTAAAGGTGATTAAGTGACAGGGACAACATTGGACAATTTGAATTCAAGTGCAAAGGTTGTTGAGTAGGGACTTATCAAGGCCCGCCAAGAATGATATCAAGTTATGACGTATACAGCCGTGCGCTAGTGTGAGATTATTGGAGCCTAATATTGCTCATGGTGAGTTTGTTAAGGTGCATGGTCTAGTACAGTTGGAGACCAACTTGCTAACGACCAAAATTGGCAATCTAGATTTCTGTCCAAAGTGGAGATTGTTGAATGCATATAAATCAAAATAATAGTCCCATGTCAAAACTCAAAAGGCCTTTTTTTTATTTTTTATTTTGTATTTTTTATAAATTTGGGTATCCGGGCCAACTTGCATGTACCTGACTAATTCTAAGAGGGTGCAAGCTCCTAGCTAGCAAAGAGGACACCCTCTAAAACTTTGGAAAAAATCTTCATTCAGGCTCATACCTTAGAATGACGATAGGAGAATGGATCTCGGGACCTCAACCAAGTAAAGACTGTTGGAAAATAGGTAATTAAGCATAGTTTTTCACCATTTTCAGCTAAATATTAAAGTGAGACTCACAAGTAATTTTGGGTGGGACCAAGTTGATTATTAATATTTGATATGTGAAGATTAAAAATATATAAGTATTTAGCTATACACATTTATATATGAATGAGAAATTGAGTCTAAAGTAGCCTACTTGATATATGTAAAGTGGTAAAATTTGAAAATAATGTTTTAGTCCGACATGGAAAAGATAGAATTTTAATTATTTACTTATAAGTATAGCTAGAGTACTACACTTGAATTTCAGCTAACACACATATCACGCCTTCGTTGCACACAGTGTCCCCTACTCAGGGTGATGAGTACCCCCGCAGGGTGTACTCCAGCCATAGTACCACATAATATTATTATACCTCAATACACAGCCCGCACACAATGTCTAGTATCCTCAAGGTTTTTTGTCCACAAAGGGGGCCTCCCCTATATTCGAACTCACAACCTCCTCTTCATAAGGTTTGATTTCGCAATCTGAGTAACCACTGAAGCTCAGTGGTTACTCAGATTGCGAAATCAAACCTTATGAAAGGAGGTTGTGAGCTTCAGTGGTTACTCAGATTGCGAAATCAAACCTTATGAAGAGGAGGTTGTGAGTTCGAATATGGGGGAGGCCCCCTTTGTGGACAAAAAACCTCGGGGATACTAGACGCTGTGTGCGGGCTGTGTATTGAGGTATAACAATATTATGTGGTACTATGGCTGGAGTACACCCTGCGGGGGTACTCATCACCCTGGGTAGGGGGCACTGTGTGCAACCCAGGCGTGACAAAAAGGCCTTATGTACATGAGGCCTTGTTGTCACACCCTGAGTTGCACAGCGTGCCCCCTACCCAGGTGTGGGCGCACCCCCTCGGGGCGAACGCCTAAGATAGTAGGGACAAATGATCTCGGTACAAGAGACGTCCTTGTGTGGAAGTTGGCTGTACCGGGATGAGACAATATTATGGATCCATAATGGCTTAGGCGTTCGCCCCGAGGGGGTGCGCCCACACCTGGGTAGGGGGCACGCTGTGCAACTCAGGGTGTGACAACACACACCAGGAAGGCTCTCCACGCACAAGCTCGTGCCCCCGTGTGCGAAGGCGATTGGGCGAGTTAGGGCGCATTGTACGCACAACACTTCCCGCACGTACACATCGTCGTGATGAGCTGGGGAGCTTTTCATTTTCAAAGATTAAGTGGAAGATCGACACGATTTGCTTATAAATAGAGCCCTCCAGAACTCAGAAATTCATCCTAGAAAATTTTAAAATCTCTGAATTTTCTTCTCTTATTTGCTTTTAGCATTCTTTTGTGAGTGAGTACAATCAATTTTAGTTCGATTATTCTTGTGAGTTGAAGTGTTGTTGTCACAAGAAGGATATTATTGTATCTTGGGAGACAAGTGTCATACACCGTGAATATTTAAGCGAAACATAATTGCCTTAAAGACATAGAGTTACATTCTAACGTCAATCTACGTCGTTACTCTGATGGAATAGTAATTGATCTAGTTTAACTAAGGATAATCTTGTCTCTAGTACCTTTAAATAATGAACGAGAGACAATTTATTGTTCTAGAAGAGTGGTATTTAAGCGAGACCATTATGACTCTATCACTCAAATTGGAGACTAATCTAGATGATTATTTTGAAAGCTATTTTTCAGTAAAGATTGCTATCATACAGTTAACAAAGACTTGGCCACGTCCTGAACAACCACTCCGCCACACTTGACTTTAGTACATCAAAAGGCCTTTAATTGTCCAAAGTTAAGATTAAGTAGAGATACTAGTTGAATTTAATTCCTGAAATAATAACTTGACCAAATGTATATTTCTATATCTATGGTCATTTCATCATTATGTTAATATACATAATTTTGGTTGGGGCTGAATAGTTCAAATTATGACTTATACCACCCATCAATATGTTGGCCAATAGTTTTAAGAATGTTTATGGTTATGCTCTTAAAAAAAATTGGTAGGAAACCAAGAATTTTAATAACTATTTATCTCAAAAAAAAAAAAAAAACATAATTTTTAAAGTAACACGTCAGAACATGCTAATTAATAACTTTTATTTACAACTTTACTAGTACTCCAACATTCAAAACCCTTATTTGCACATATGATAAAGTTCCTAATTACTGAGATATTACGCCATCCACCATCAATGAACATACATCACATGCAACTCACAACTTATAATAAGCGTCATTATCATGATGATTCATCATCAATCACTACACACACTTAGTGTTCCAATTGTGGAGCCCACCACCATCAATCAAATGACACGTGCGGCATTCACTTTCTTGCTTAATTAACTCCTATATATATATATATATATATTGTATTATGGCCCAAGGAATATTACTTAATTGCGTGATGCCTTACAATTAGTTATAAAATGAAGGGCTCTTAAGTACCTGTAAATTAAATATATATAATATGAGGGAAGAATGATGGCTGAGACTACATGCTTTGAACCGTCCATTTGCTTCTTCTTATATTGTGGTGCCAGTCGTTTTCTTCGTGTTGTGGCGTCTTCACAAAGCCAAACGTGAAGAATTAACAGACATTTTATACACACTTGTACCTGTCGGAGAGGTGAACCATTGTCTCTGATTTCAGACCATACGATCCTCCTTCTGATTCGTACGAGTAATTAGCAAGATTGATTTATGGGACACGTGTCAAAGCTCTAATTTTCGTGTCATTTGAACATAGCAGGCCATGTTATTGTATATGCCATTTGAAATTAATAGAGTTATTCGAATCTAACAATTTTTCAAAGTAATATTAACAAAATATATTTCTTAAATGAGTTTTTAAAACATTTTTTTTAAATGTGTATAAATTTAAGTATATATATTAAGAAGAGCTGGAAGGCAAATCTTTGAGACATGATCCACATTTATAAATTTATTATACAGGGGGCCAAATCTTCATAAATATTAAATTTTACCAATTACTTTTATTAATTAATAGAGTTCACTAAATTTCCATGTTATCTCATTTGGCCACATAAATATTTTAGTTATATGGTATGAGTTTTGGTATATAAAATAATTGCAAACGTCTACCAAGTATAATATTCAAGCAAGCAAATAATTGTAATATTAGGGACAAACATATATGTAGTATATGTGGTATGGAATGCACTTGCAAATGATTAATGGTGACCTAATTATTAACAAATGGAATTATTAAAATGTTATAAAGATATGAACTTGATTCATATATCCTAGAAATTTAAATTATGAGTTGTCATTTCTCTCCCACTAAGATTGTCATTAAGTAAAATCCTTTTTTTCTCCTCCATTGTGACTAGCTAGCACTAGTTTGTAGATTCTCTAAATAAAAATCTGCATGTAATTAAGGATCTTATTTTTTAATGCTAACTATATATAATTACAAAGTATTTTACTTATATATCACCTCTTTTTTTACTTCTTTTTTCTTAGACCAAAATCCTTTCCAATATTTTCTAAAGTAAAGGAAAAATAAATCACCTAATTAATTAATACAACATTTTTCTTCTGAACAAACCAATTGTCTTTTTTTTTATTCATAAAAGTTTAGGTGAGGGGAGGCTATCCTAATTCAGGGTCAGGACATGCCACATATCTCAAATAGGATTTACAGTAGTACTTACAGATCACCCACCAACGATAGACACCTTTTAATTCTGGAGTAAAAAATGACTGGTGTAAGATTCGAACCCTCGTCTACGGTAAGAAGTTAAATCTCTGAACCAACTGAGTCAAACCTTATTAGCACACAAACCAATTGTCACTGTACCAACCACCCTAATCACCAATCAACTACTAGGTAAAAGTGTTATTTAAATTTTTAAAATTAACACACTATATATATATATAAATATATATCCACTAAATATTATTATGAAATATGTTACTCTAAGATATTGTCCAATCAACTTAACCATTTGTCATATCTTCCCATTCTACCAGGCCATGACATCAAAGGAAGACATGAGTATATATATATATATATATATATATATATATCAAAGTTGAGGAGGAGCGAGGAGCGACAACCATAGGCTCTTGGAGACTGTGCAAAAGGAGTTAAGAGTACTTGAGAATATATAAAAGGCTAAAGAGGCGGGTACCACATGTCATAACATAATGCCAAATTAATGTGAAGACAATATTACGTCCAAATGTTTGATGTAACCAATTCAAGTACATTATCTATACTCTTCAAAAAAAAAAAATACATTATCTATACATATAAATACAATTTACAAGGCCCTTTTTATTTTGGGAGTGCATCAAACGTTTTGATGAAACATATAAATAAATAAACAACTCAAAGTCGAGTAGCCTCGTTAGGTAAGGGACAAAATATAAGTCGTGATTGAGGGGCGAGATATCGACTTTGACTTCGAGTTTGAGTTCGTGCTAACACTTATCCGTTTATTTTAAGGATGAACGTTCAACAACCTCTGCTGTTTTCGACTCCGAAATAGTCACACTTCCACCAAAAGGTTAGTGGGAATATCAAAAGGTCATAAACTAAAAAAAAAAAACCAAATAAATAAGTAACTTATAAAGTTAGATTTGGTTTAATTTTTTAATAAAATAAATTAAGTTTTTAGTTTTAGTGTTTGTAAAACTAATGGGTAGGTTTGATTTTTAAGTTTGATACATTCCCACATGAATTTAACCAATCAAATTGAATCAAGAGTAAAATAGTTTTATTATATAATTGGATTTTTTAGTACTTTATACTTCATATACTGTTGCTTTATTTTATTTTTTAAAATTCATTTTTATGTTTTAACAAGCTTATACAAGAATGTATTTTTGAACTAAATAATTAATCAAATAATATTGGTGTTTAGATTAGATTAAACATAGTTTAATAAAACAAATTCTGCAGACTAATTGTTTAACCTTATCTAATTTAGGACAGGTCTAATT
The DNA here is from genome assembly GCA_035771175.1 of Paratinospora sagittata. Taxonomy (NCBI): domain Eukaryota; kingdom Viridiplantae; phylum Streptophyta; class Magnoliopsida; order Ranunculales; family Menispermaceae; genus Paratinospora; species Paratinospora sagittata. Next base: position 25,945,385 of record CM069612.1, on the reverse strand, counting down.
AGAGATACCAATACAAATATGTGATCATGTTCAATTTATAAAACTCTAAAATTGATTAGGTTTAATTTGTTGGTGTTTCCCCAAACCACACTAGAGTAGTTGATTTTAAGTACCAAAAGGCCTTAAGTGGACATTAATTCATTGATTTTAATTTCTATAAATAATATTATGCTTCTTTAATAAATTTTATGTTTTCAAATGTATTCTCATATTAATTTGAGAGAATGTAAAAGACGTTAGACATCAGAGTCAACATACTCAAAACTCAACGTTATATCCAATAACTATTAAATGACAAAAACTATGTGTGTATTATGCGACATCTGAAAGATGCTAGACGTTAGAATTAGGTTATTATGATGATAGAACCTGGTTGATATTTTGAGATTATTGGTGCTCCTATTGTAAGATTATACATTAAAAATTGATAAATACACACACACACACATATATATATATATATATAGTGTACATAAATAAATTAAAATATAAAATAAAAAAATAAAAAAATAACCTTACAAAGATCATGAAATCCTTACTGTTTATAACTTGCTGCAACTGGTAGCTAGAATGTTCCAATAAGCAAGATTCTAATGTCACTTCCCACCACATTCACATTCTTCCTTTAAATTACTTTAATCTTTCTCCTTTCAATGTATATATGAGTATGCATGTAATCACGTGTTGAGGATGATCGCAGCCACCAAAGTGATCCCAGCACGAGCGATCACGTGGTGACAACTGTCATGAAGACATGGCCCCACCACGTTTAGCGACTACACAAACAGCACCGCGGCCACTGAGCCGACCCGGCCCCTCTCTGGCTCTACTTCTACTACTCACTATTGATCCCTTTCTATTTAACCAATTCATATTTCACATCCATGAAGATCTCTTTTCTTTTTCTTTTTTTCTTCTATTGTTAGGTTTGATGCATTTCTATCTAAAACTCTATTTCTTTCTATTAATTGAGGCTTTGATAAATGGAAGTACATGGGGAGAAAAAGTGGTGTCCCTACAATGAACACGTAATCTATGATGCGCGACTTTTTTTCTCAGCCAAAGGCTGTGTTCACCCCACCTTAAAGAGAAACTCGAATTCATGTTTTTATAGATCATGATTACGAGTTCTAACTACTTTGTCATATTGTTCGGTGGCTTCTATATGTTCTTTATACATAACTTAGTTCGTGTATTTTAGTGCTCCCCTTATATATAAAGAGTTATTCCAAATAAAAAATTAAAGAGAAGGGTACTCAGTATAAGAATTTGATAAATCTCATAATGTATAAGGATTTGAGAATAAGTATAGTGGACAGGAGACTATTTCATAACCCACAAGACACCTACTAATTATTATTAAGATTTTTAGTTATTTAAAGTAAATAATTTTTTGTACACATGCATTTTTATTATACAACCTATTATGTACATTATATATTTTTTAATTATGTATTAGTACATGAATACAAAAATTATGTACAGTAATCATTTTTCTGTAAAGTAATCTTGCATCAACACAACTATTACCCAAATGAGGTAAAGTACACAAAAAAAATAAAAGAAAAGTCGATGTTTGATAATTTTAAAATTTAGTTTTATTTTTAATTTTCAACTTAACTTTTAGCATCTTGACTTTGATTTATTTTATTTTATTTTTAGTTTCTTAATTTTAAATTCTAAATAAAAATTGATAAACCATAAATTTATAATTCTCTGTTTTTTTAAGTGCATTATGTCCCATATTATCATGAACTATTTTGCAAAACATGGCAGAGAGACCGTGTAGGGTGTAGGCGCTTAGAAGGGAGCAGAGGCTCAAGGACGAGATAATATATAACATCCTTATAACTAAGAACAAATAGGACTTTAGACAACAAAGAGCCATAGGCCCATAGTAAGATCACGGAGACCTAACACTCATAGTTACCGTATTATTTTATTAGTAGAAAGACTTGAATTTTTCCTACTTTTTAAAGGGGAAGGATATCAGAGTGCTAGTTGGGGAGTACAAGGGATTGGCTTCACCTTAATTCTCTAAAACCCTATCTTCTAAGGACCCACCCAACAAATCAAATGCTGACTTCATCTCAGTGAGATTGAATGAAAATTCTATAAATTAAATACCAAAGAATAAATAGGGATTTAACTTTAACTTGAAGAGTAGGAACATGTAGTATATATAGTATAGGGAGTAGAGGATCTTAAACTTACAATAATGGATATATATACAATAATATTACCTTAATGCTTTAGCTATACGTCCTTTTAGATAGGACCACTTACGACTTAGCACTTAGGGCACCACCAGGACAAGGTTTTGGACCCCATCCACGTGTCATCTTGTGATTGCTACCCCCAAATTTCTCCACCTTAACCTTAATGCCCAAGTAATTAACTGTTTTAACTAAGTAGTCTGCTAGTTTAATTTGCAGCTTCTTCTTCTTCTTCTTCTTCTTCTTCTTCATAATCTTCCTATAAAATCCTGTGGTGGTTGAAGAAAGAGTGTGTTATGGATGGAAACAGAGGCCTATAATTCAATAGTGTTCCCGACCATACAAAGCTACAAACAACTTGATTTGATCCCTCTCACTCCTTTACAGATAGATTTTGAGAGATATTAACCAGTTTTTATTTTTATTTTTATCACCTAGACATGCTCGCTTCTCTTCATCAGCTTCCTATCTTTTTTCCTACACCCAATTCTCTCCTCTCCTTTAATCTTTCTTCTATACAACATACCTTCTGGTTCAGGCCCAAGAACAATCTTAGTTTCCATCTTTTCTTAATCATCAGATACTCTTCAATCTTCCTTCTTCTTCTCCCTCGTTCCAAGGGCTGATTAGTTGTTCACTTACACCCCTTACTAGCTAGTTCTTGCTCTACAACATCTTCTTTTTTGATCATTTGTTATACATGTTTTGTGTACAAAATATGGGTTTGAGTTCGAAACAAGTTTCGGGCGACGAGGCGTTTGATTGGGTTAACAACTTGATGCAAGGTGGAGCAGTACTAGAGCTTCCTAAGATTAATCAGGTGCAACAACAACATCAACAGCAACAACAGCAGCAGCAGCAGCAATTAGAACCTCTGAAGTGTCCAAGGTGTGAATCGACCAACACCAAGTTTTGTTACTACAACAATTACAACAGATCGCAGCCCCGGCATTTTTGCAAGTCATGTAGGAGACACTGGACTAAAGGAGGTACACTTCGTAACGTTCCCGTTGGTGGTGGACGTAAGAATAAGCGGCCGAAGACAAGCACCGGCCGCAGCAGCTCTACCACCTCCGCAGCCGGCATGATCATCAGTACTACCACCACCACCAACAATAATAGTCATGTGAACAGTAGTGGCAGTGTTCAGCAGAATCTACCACTTGCATTTGGTCATGATCAGAAGAACATACCTGAAATCCTATACCAAGCTCTCCTCCAACCTTCCTCAATCCGGCCGGACTATACCGATGGCAACAACGATGAACATAGTAGTAACTTCATCGGCGGGTCAACGCCTTCTCTAGATTCTCTACTTCCTCCTCCCACCTTCACCCTTAATTCTTCTTCAAGTACTTCTTCATTGCCCCCTTTTTCTGGTTGTTTTGAATTGATCAATGCACAGAATTACACCAGCCAAATGGAAATGCCCGAGTACCCTTCCATGCCGCCGATGCCATGGTCGTCATTGCCTATAACAAGTAATTTGAACTCATCAAGCTGCTGGAACTGGGAAGATCTTAACTCATGTATTTCTATTACTGATCAAAAGCAGCCACGGGATGGTTCCTAATTAACCAAGGCTGGGGAATTCGAATAATTTGGTGTTCATGTTAATTACCAAGCATACATAATATTTATATACAATTTCTCTCAATTACTTTAATTCTCTAGCCATAGCCCTGTGTGAATGACAGTTTTAATTTACAGTTTCTCATGTTTTTCTTTTTTTTTTTCTTTTTTTGTAAACCCAACCATATTCCTTGATGTATCCCACATATATAGATGCTGGAGTTCATAATATTAATACACATAATACAGTTAGTATAGAATCTGTGATCTTATTGTTTCATTTTGTCTCTCAGTTATAATGACACACACACACCTTGCTAATTGTTTGAACTGTCACTTTTAGTTTTGTTTCTCAGGAAAAGGGTGATTGAATTGTAAGGCTGGGCTGTCAAACCATCTTTTTCTTTGTCTATTAATATATTTTATTTTATTTTTTTGGCTAAAAGGTGCAATATTCATGTGTGGAAGGTAGGGTAGAGTGCTGTGAGTGGTGTTTCTGTGTTGAAGTTGATAGGACTCTGCTGGATGGACATATATACAATACATTATGTATATGGGGTCTCTCCACAGCTAAGATGATTGGATGTGATTTATGCTTGTTGCTAGCTTTGCTTATTAATTATTGATTATTTTTTTAGATGCATTCACTGATCATTAATTAATTAAACATTTTGGAATCTCATTTGTGTTCTAAGTATCTTATTTAGCTGATTTTGAAGGTATATATGATGTATAATTGCTGAAAGTTCTGGTAAGGCTCGTTGGTCTGTGTCTGTAATTTTCAAGATTCTATTCAAATATTTAATGATGCTTCAGATCAGCTTAAATCCAATATTAATTATTTCTTATATGACAGAATATGTCACCCTCATTTCCCTTTCAAAACCAGTGCTCTATATAATTTCCATAATACACAGAAAAGCCTGGAATTGTGACTAGAATTAATCAGAAGGATCTGCTAACTTATTTGATTGTCAAGTACCATGCAACTGATTAACCAACATATCTATCTATTTGTCTATTTCTGTCAGACCAAATCAGAGTATCGCTATGTATAGATTTTAATTAAGAGTAGTGTTTTCTTTGACACTTAATTGTAGAATGTCAGTCGTCTGCATACACCCTATTCATGGAGTAAGTGAAGGTTTATATCTTCTTTTAACATAACAATAAGGAAAAAAAAAAAACAGTAATTACAAATGCAACTACGTTCATTAGATACGTGTGTTAATTTTACACATCTAAGTGTGTGTGATAAATGATCCAATGGAGATTAAAGTCTAGTTACATTTTTTGTAGTTCGAGTAACATTTCCCTTGCCAATAAAAATGATTGGTAGTTCATTCGGTTAAGCATCTAACGTACGAGGTGAGGGGTTCAAATCTCCGCAGCCTCTTAGATAAAGAGATGTTGTTTCATTATTGGGGGCTTTGTGGCTCCTGTTGGCCCCGAACATTTGTTTTTGGTATTAATAGTTGAGACTATCATTATCTTTGATATGTTGATTTGGAATAAATTATATGCATTATATATGATGATCCAATCAATGTGACAAAAACTATACATTGGAAAAAAAGAAAGAATAGCATTCTCCTGGGCTTGGTGGTAAAGGCATCTCTCATCGGTCGATGAGATTGAGGATTCGTGCAATGAATTGTGGATTATTTCTCCCTATGGTTGTGAGCTTTTATAGTTCTATATTGAGCCTTCGTTCCTTAGTCCACAAGGTTAGCATCACAAAAAAGAATTACCATTTCTTCATTTTACCCGTTTCATTTCTTAACTTTTTACCTTTAGCTCATTTATCATTTTCAATTAAAAACCAGGTTTACCTATCAAAAGACATCCGCATCTTCTCTAAACAAATGTATTAAAGCACTCTAATAAAAATATTAAACACGTTCAATGGGTCAAAACTACAAGTGCCTCTTTTAGCTTTCAACTTTCTCCGCGGAAGTTGTCAGCAGATTCATGCACCAAAATGCTCGCCATGGGGGATGCTATCACCATTTTGAATACAAAGGTATGGCCAACAAAATACCTTATTCCTTTTAAGAATCAATAGAGCATGAAATCAAACAATCAATTTATCAACACTTGCCAACGTTTAAGAAATACATGAATTGCTGTAATGAACCTTCTTTCTATCCCCTTTTTCCCCCCTTAATTTGAATGTTGTTTTTCTCTACTTACATGTAACAATGGACTCAAAGATCTCGATCCGAGAGGCAATCTGAATAAACAAAGATTGTTCTCTCTGGCTTCTTTTCTTTGATTCACTCTTGGCAACGAGACGGGGGCGGCACTCTCAAATGGTAAAAGAATCCTTCCGGAATTCAATCATCTCCAACATTTGTCTCAACTCTGCAATTCCCAAATCTCTGGTTTTTGAAGAAATTAACCAAATGATCACCACCCAATTCAGAACTACTTGATCCTTGATGAAGACACATCTGAAAAGTTCAACCGAATCCTGGAATGTTAAGATCCTTCCCGATGTCTCTCTGTACACAAACGCAATGCAATTCAAGAGAAACAGTAGGTTATTGGATGTACTGAAGCAATTCATAATTCTCATTCCAAAGTTACCGTCCATTTCCTGAGGCAACTCAAAGTCTATATGGCAATCCAAAATTTTGGAATGTCTTGATTTCACCTCTGAGCCCTGCAGTCACAATTACCGTGCCCCAAGCTGAGCTACTTTGCTTCAACCCATTAGAAAAATCCACACTGCTGCGAGGGCTTTGGTTTCGGTTGGCCAGAAACAAATTTTCCTCTGGCCATGTGGCTGATATCCTGTCAAAGAAGTAACTACTGGTTGTGCTGGAAAGGGTGCCATGGAGTGGGCTATTGATGCACCCATAAACAGACGGTGATCCTGCATGCCCATTACTTCCCTCGTCCATCAAAGGTGAATGGCTCACTGCAGAGAGCTCTTCGTGCTGGCTCCCAAGTCCACTGTTTTCCCTGCTGTATGTATCCTGCATAGCATCAATGTCACCAAATCCAGGCCATGGAATGGCCACAGATACATCTTGACAGTGGAAGTATTCATAAGAGCTCGTGATGGTTACGACTTTGCTTCTGCTTGGTTGTGAATGGCCTTCGTTATTCCAAATATACACATGTGAGTCCCCACTGGCACAGATTGCATATTTCCCGTTTGCTGTCAATGAGGCTGAAATTTGACTGCTTGTATTGCAAAATCCTGCATAATAATCGAAGGAAAGGAGTCTCAATCTTAGAATAATGCAATGTATTTTCCATCAGTTTTACATGCAAAATATGGTTCTAGATAAGAGGAAAAAAAAATGAGAGGAATGAAGATTAACTATTGTTTTTGTGTTTTTTAAACTCTTGTTCGCTAGGTCTACTTGCAGCTTCTCTTGGGAGAATCAGTGACATTTATATGTTGCCAGAGGATAATGAAAATCATAACAGCTCCCACCATGTTGCTTCTGTCAGGACATCCCTTTTTTTAGGAGAAACAGAGAAATTTATTATTAAAAAAGGTGGTGAAGGCATCAGAGTACCTGGAGTACACTTCGCAGAATCATACATTGATCATATGATCAAGAGCCCATTCTTACATACACCCAGTCCAATTCCTAGACCAATCTGATATGGAGAACCCAGCCCCATACTTAGAACTAGAAACCCGGCTACAAACTACCGATAATGTATCCTCCCAAAGGGAGGTTCTGTCCTAACTCCCTCAAAAATTCTCCGGTTACGTTCAAATGAGAATTAATGTTCAAATAACTCTGAGATGCTTGTTCTAAATTTTTTTGTAGCTCTTTTAAAGCTATCTTTTTTTCTTTTTTGATAGATATAAAGAATGCATTCAAAAGAGCAAGTTCAAAGGAACCATAGGAAGCAACCTACAAGTAGAAAACACAACAGAACAATAAAAATTCAAAAAATCCAGAGTGCTAAATGGTGGCATCTCATTTAGACAATGTATTTCATTCCAGCTAGATGCCAAAATTGCATTGTGTTCATTAAACACCTTAGACCAAAACAGAAAAAGGAGTCAACCATTCAATGCCATGGCTGAAATGTGTTGCTCCAGAATTAAGGAGTTATGCCCCAGGAATGCTCCAATAAAAATAAAAATAAAATAAAAAAACAACCGTAAGAGTCTACCTCTGAAGAGCCTCTAGCTTTTGAAGACATCAATACTGATCTAGCAAAAACTCAATCCTCTTACCGCTTAGAATGAGGAAAGGCCATGGATGAGTAGACATCAACTCACTCACATAACATAGACCAACTAGATAAATATTCTACAGGTTTTCAGCTGATTATGGGTAAGGAGCAACACATGAAAAAAAAAAAAAAAAAAAGAAAGAAAGAAAGGGAATAGAAAACAAGAAGCAAGTTCCAACATTAATCATAGTTGGTGATGGACAGAATTGTAAACAATGGAGAACTGAAATTTCGTGTCATGGAATCTGTGAATAATATATGTTCTCACTTGATATACATAGTTGGGTCTCTACTTATCAGCTCTAGCTTTTAGCTATGTTACCCGCCACCAAGACCCTTTACTTTAGCCAAGCATATCTGTGTCCGACACTTCATGATACGACATGGATATGGGATATGTGTTCGGCACTTTAGATTTTAAAATATTACTATGTAGATTCTTCAATGTAAAGAAGAGAAAGCATGAAAGAAAATAATGACTAATAGGTGAAATTTACTTAAGCAGGAGAACAAAACGAACAATAAATGAGTGAAAAGAAGAAAAAAAGAAAAAAGAAAAAACAACATATAATATAGTCGAGTTCTTGTATCCTAAAATTTGAAAATGAACAAGTCAGACCTCTAGATATGTACCTGTATCTGACACCCATACCCGAGTCCAGGTTACATAGGCTTTTAGGTCAAGCGATTTTTAACATGGTATCAGAATAGTTTTATTTTGGAGGTCTTGTGTTCAAACCTCTTCACAAGTATAGTTGCTTGTTTATTGATCTTGTCTATCCTCCCTATTATAAATTAAGTCTAAGTGCCATCATGCACATGAGGGGGAGTGTTGATATTTATGTTCTCACTTGATATACATAGTTATAAATATCCATAGTTGGGCCTCTACTTATCAACTATAGTTTTTAGGTCAAGCGGTTTCTAACCAAATCATATGCACTTGTCTTTTAAATGAGTAGAAAAATGAAAAAGCCTTGAGCACGCTAGCCACTTCAGTCACTCACCAAGGATCATACCAACCAAAATTACACTTTGAACTCCTACCCCCATAGATGTTCCATCCATTTTTTGTCAGTTGTGAATAGTGCTTGGAATTCCAAAGAGAAAGGTCTGTTTACAAGCAAAACCTCCTTCCAAGTTCAAAAATTAAGAATCTCCATCCCAATCACAAATTGGTCCTCTACCTCAATATGTAATCCCCATCCATAGTCCATGGCCGCATGTTTTTCTCCCACCACTATACACCCATAAGGGCAATAACCATTTCCCAAGTTCACCAAATGAATGTCCCTAGGAGACAACAATCCCATATTTATCATGTAATAAATGCTCTCATTTCACCAAGTGGAATTCAAAATCTGCTTTGTAAATATCCCAAATAGAGCAATTAATCTAACCCCCTTGATACTTTGCTACTGACTTGGTGGAAGACAAGGCAATAGATGAGTAGAATTGACAAAGTGCTTTTTGATAATAAGAATTTCCTCTCCCTTCAATAATATTTCCATTTCCACCACGCATGCTACCTATGCACCCTTTTAATAGTACAATTCCAAGAGAAAAGAGGAAGATCGTCTATGCGGAGACTTATTTTAATTTCCTTACACGTATTAAAGGAGAAAGGTTGCCTTAGATAGTTGAAAACAAATGTAAAACTTTATTAGATCTTCCATGAACATGAATTCACGTAATCAAATTAAGCAAAGGGCAAGGATGAAAGACTTGTAGACTTGGCCCGTGAGAGAGAAGAATGGAGGAAGTGGATTCCTGTCGCTGACTCCATGTAGTTATAAAAAATAAAAAAAAATAAAAAAAATTATTGAGTTGTGTTGAGTTCCAAAAGAAGACGAAAGGGGTGTTTGGTGGATGGAAAAGAACCTACCTCGCAACCCCTGTCAACAAGGATTTTGATCCTTTAATCTACCCCAAAATGGAAGTCATGCTTGTACCATAATTTATCTTTTACTCCAATACATCATGGACATGAAAGTCCTCTAAAAGGGGTAAAGAAGTAAATGCCATGATTGTAAGAATCCCAATTTGAATCTATACATCTCGAGGTTCACAATTCAATTAAAGAAAATCTTGATTTGGAATTTTGGACCCTTAACACAAATTCTAATGTTTTTTCCTTTAAAAATGGTAGAATCCGATGAGTTATGATTTATGATAGGCTTATGCTTCGAGTGATTCATAAAATTCTTACAAAAAGGAGGAGGGTTGCGTTAGGTAGTTGATAGCCAATGTAAAACTTGGTCAGATCAACTATGATATGAATCTACTAAATCAAACGACACGAAGGGCTAGGACGTCCCTGTTAAGTGACACATCTACTTGTAATTTAGATGTAAACTTGGCCCTTGATAGAGCGAAGTGGAGGAAGAAAATTCATGTAGGCGACCCCATGTAGTTGGGAAAAGCTTAGTTGAGTTGAGTTGAGTATAAGATTCTTAGAAAAAGTGAAAATGTTTATGTGTGTGTCTATAAATGATTCATCAGTTTGAATCCCATTTTGATTCACCAAACTCACTCTGAATTCCCAAAAAAGATTCATTTCTGATTAAGATTCTGGCAACTAAGGCAAATTAGACTGCTCAACTTGACTTTGTAACCCCTTCAAAAAAAAATAAAAAAAATAAAATAACACTTGACTCTATGACAAGACTGCATTATTTCAAATACTTGAGTCGCATAGGTATTAATCAAACCAGCAACTTCCACTAACTGTTTTAGTTTTATCTTTGAGAGGTAAATCAAACCTCAGTTAAAAGTCAGAACTAAGTTCCTCATCAAGTTGGCTTAAATAAAACACAAATCAACTTAATCAAGTTTGAACTTCATGGTTAAGAGATTCTCCTTGCCAGAGATCATTAATTAGCTCCCTGCAGATTTGGGTCCAATGAGCAAGCTTTAATGTGCCAAAAATGGTTGTTTCCGCAACCTCTATCTTTTCATGCATACATTTCCTATTTAATTTCTACTAAAAATAAGAAAGTTATATCAATTCAGTAAATACCTTTAAATTTGTGAACCAGATCAACACCATCAATGACCCGTATTCGTGAATCTGCAGATGTTATAAGTACTTCTGATGAACTCCCTGGAGCAAACTGCTCAATGAAATGAACAAGCAAGAAAAGAACCATGGATGTCTCAGGCCACGCAAAATCAAAGCCAGAACTAAATAAATCAAACTCTATTCGAGAAAAATTACAGATTCTTCGAAAGACTATTAAAAAATTGGATAGATTGTATTAATGGGGAAAGAAGCAGCAGAAGAGTTATGAAGTGGCATTAGCCTCCTTGTTACCTGGAAACCAGTGATTTTCTTGAGATGTGATTTCTTTTTCTTGTTTTGGAGATTGATTTGATGTTTCTGGTGCAACTTATTTTCTGAAAAATCAATGAGAAGAAGGGATAATGTGAGTTCATAATGACCTTAAAGAAGTAAACAGTAAATGCGAAGACAAATCCACAGCAAGGTTTTGGAGGCACAGCACATAGAAAATAAAATTAATAAAAAAAAGAAATATTTTTCTGATAATACTGGCAAAGTCTATTTCATAGTTCTGCTATTTGGTTAAAGAAAAGCTGGTTCACAATTTGAGGTTTTTACTGATAAAATTTTCATAAGATTAAGCTAAAAGAAGATAACAAAAAAGAACATAGTCAACATTTTTATAAACTTCAAAACAAAAAAAAATGTCAGGTACTATAAATAATTTGGAAGTATGATATATGAACTATTCAGCTCACAAAAATGCATATTTAAGTGTCAAATATTATTCTATAATATGAGAAATAGGCACAAATTTATCAACTATGTTATAGAATAACCAAGAAAATCAAGTAAGATAAACAGAAATAAGCAGGAGAAAAAATAAAATTGAAGAATTATTGGTCATACCGGATGTGTTGAACAGACAGCAGCTCCCCTTGTATGAGCCAACTAGTGCACCCTTCAAAAGTCAACAAATAAACTTCCTTGAGCCATACGTCAACAGACCCCAAAAAAAAAAAAATCCAGAACTACTGCTATTTTGATTATGTTCAAACCTCACCATACCTTTCCATCAGGTGTATAGCATGTCGCAGTCACCATCTCATGTAAATCATACCAATCTATGACTTGACGATCAGGAATACTCCATATGCGAACCTTAGCATCCAAGGACCCACTTATAAAGTATCTATCATCGACAGGGTTGAATTGGATGCAGGTTACTGTTTTAAGGAAAATTCAGAAAATATTAAGAGTCAACATCAATTAGAAAAACAGTAATGCTTCTGAAATATTGTAACACAGGCACACACTCACCATAATCACTGTGTGAGAACACTTTCAAACAAGAGTCAGTAGCCATGTCCCAGAGTCGAACTGTTTTGTCCATTGAAGATGACAGCAGTAACTGAAAATGAAAATTCAATTTAACTCACTAAAGAATTACTAAGGCAGCAGGTCAGCAACTTGATAGCAGTATCGTAGAAGCTACATAATTTCAAGTTCATAATCAAGTAGCTTGCATGATTGCAGTAACAAAAACTTACAGTAAACTGTGAAGAACAAATTTAACACCTAAACATAGTCTCTATAAACAAATTGGCAACCAACTTTTTTTTTATTATTATTTTCTATTTCCAATCAACAACAGAAACAATTTTTTTAGATGAGAAATAGCATAAACACAATTTCACCACAGAACTCTATGTAGAGCCGTCTACTGTTATCGCAATCGATCCCATTTAAAGCACCCCAAAAGTCTGAAGTTGCACAAGAATGTGATGTAGTTCTTTGCATTACATACCCAAGATTATAAAACACTGTCAGGATGGCAATACAATATAAATTGCAACTCCTTAGGCCTTATTATGATTCACCTGCTAATTAACCCATTCTATGAAGTGGAGTGGTTTTTCAAGGTGAGGGAAAATTGTTTAGATCTTAGTTGATAACCTGATTAGATGTGAAGTTATCGATTATAAGAGATGCACAAGGATTCTGAGAGGGCATAATCTCTCATTAATTGGAACTTTTTGAATTATGTGTTCTATGTATGTTGCTTTGCGTTGGGGGAACTTTGACAAGGAAATCTATTATTTATTCTTCCTTTTCTACCTAGGTGAATGCATCCCTAGAGGACTTCTTCAGACTCTCTAGGGGCATTATCAAAGTTCACTACCTATTCCACCTCTTACTTATTCTAATGACGAAACCAAGAAAAAAAACTTACTAATCCAATGTTAGTTACTTTTAGAGGTCCTTGTATTTTCTTTCAACTAGTGATAACATTTAAAATCAAACCATCCAAAAACAAAGAGTGCAACATAACAAAGAGTAGGAGTGCTTGGAGCAGCTTGTTCAGTTGTTTGGAAATCATGGTGTCTTGTCAACTCTCTCTCTGTCATACCCCAGTACACAGCACACCGCAGTGTCTAGTACCCCCAGGATGTGATGGGTACCTCATACCGAGCGTACCCCAGCCATTACATACCACATAATATTGTCACATCCCAGTACACAGCACACCGCAACGTCTAGTACCCCCGGGATCATTTGTCCACACTATTCACTGATGAATAGTGCAGGGTCTCCCCCAGATTCGAACTCACAACCTATAGTTTGATTTCGAACTCTGAGTAACCACTGAACCATTACATAAGGCCTTTTTGTCACACCCCAGTACACAGCACACCGTAGTGTCTAGTACCCTCATGAATAGTGTGGACAAATGATCCCGGGGGTACTAGACGCCGCGGTGTGCTGTGTACTGGGATGTGACAATATTATGTGGTATATAACGGCTGGGGTACGCTCGGTATGAGGTACCCATCACATGAATAGTGCAGGGCCTCCCCCAGATTCGAACTCACAACCTCATAAGGTTTGATTTCGCAATCTGCGTAACCACTGAGCCAATGGTTCAGTGGCTACTCAGATTGCGAAATCAAACCTTATGAGGTTGTTAGTTCGAATCTAGGGGAGACCCTGCACTATTCATGAGTGAATAGTGTGGACAAATGATCCCGGGGGTACTAGACGCTGCGGTGGGCTGTGTACTGGGATGTGACAATATTATGTGGTATATAACGACTGGGGTACGCTCGGTATGAGGTACCCATCACATCCCGGGGGTACTAGACACTGCGGTGTGCTGTGTACTGGGGTGTGACATACTAATATTTGGGTCTGCCTTTTAGATAAACCTAGAGGTTTACAACTATCATGGGTCTTGCCATAGAGAGATGTTATTGAAAGCTGGAAAGTTTAGAGGCGCTATCAAGAGGTGTAAGTTTAGTAGATTGATGTTTTTCAAATTTGCATTGGAATCTAATGACCCCCCTTTCATTCTTCTCCATCCCCATCCAAGTCAATGGAAAATAAAATAAAATTTTCTCCTAGGAGCTTATAAAAGTTACAATTAGGTGGTGTGCCACAAGGAGTTCAGTGGCTAGCCCTAAGAAGCATTTTTTCCACAAGACGGTCTTACGAGTAGGGATGACAATTCAGGCGAAGCCAACCAAACTTGCTGGCAGGTCAGACTAAGTGGGGCAAGGTGTGGAGGGAATCCCATGCTACACACCTGGGCAGGTTCCAAGGCCTTGCACGCTCAGGTGTCAATAGCTCTATTTGGCCTGGTTGATGAACCAAGTCAACGAAGCCATCAAGGTGGGCCTATAGGGTTGGACCATGCTTCAAGGTGTCATCCCAACATACCCTACATAATTTATCAGGAAGGTTGGGGCAACTTGCTATAATGCCAAGCTTGGGCTAAGGCTGAGCTAACCAAGTGAAGTCAAACAAAGCTCATAGACTACAACCCAAATTACCACCCCAACTTTTGAACAAGTGACTTTTGGTACTTATGAGTGAGAATCTATGAACAGAATGTCTAGAATAGGAAGGAAATACCAATGTCCAATAGATTTGTGATGTTTAACATTGGGAACGCTTTTTAATCATTTAGGAAAATTTTGACTATTGATAAAATGAGAGTCATTGGCCAAACACCTACTCATCATAAAGGTTGAAGTTGAATTTGGCATTAACCAAAATAGGTTCAAGCAAACTCACAACAAAGAGAACTATAGATGTGCAACACTAAGAAGAGCTCCACAAGAAGAGTAATATGAATACTAAATGTTGACATTTGCTTGGTCTAAGCTCTTTAATAGATGCGAGTGGCCAGTGTTAAGTAGGAAAAAGGACGGTGGATCCTTGTATCAGGACAATAGTGAGAAGGGTGGAGTCCCTTTCTAGTTGTTTCTTTCTGCCACTATTTTCTAGTTTGGAGTACACAACCTTACCTATACAAAGTATAAGGGTTGTTTCCGAATATGAACCTTCACTTTCAGGTCAAAATGGAGTAACTCTATTACAGTGCCTAGGCCACCCTTCGAAGTACTCTAGTTAATGCATGTTGAAAAGAAAATCATATAAAATGACCATATTGATAAGTTCAAACAATAAAAACTAAATATAGATAGTATATTAAATAGCAGATCCAAACAACTTTGTTCAAAAGGTGCGTCTACTTGTGTTTTCCACATTAAAAACCTTCTGTATCTAAAAAGTAAAACTTCCACATTCCAACCTACACACTCATTTCTACAGATGATAATGAAAACAAGTGTACAAAATAGAATAATCAACATATAAAAATTGGAATAAATAGAAAAAGGGCAGGAACAGAAAATTTTTAGGTGCAATAGAAGGATATATAACTCTTTTTTGTACTTTGGAATTTGGATCACGGCTAGCTTGCTGAATTTCAGAATAAGATGAACAACCATCCACCCCAACAATAAAAAAAAATCAACAATCATGACTTGTAATGCTCAAAAACAATACAGCTAGCAAAATCATCAAACGAATAACTTTACAGACTAGAAGCTGACCTGAGATTTCGACCATGAGAGATCAAGCACAACATCCTGATGACCATAAAATGAGTGAATTGGCTTTTCTGAAAGCGCAAAGACACTTTCTGGCACCACAATATTGTCCAAGCTAATGGATTTCCTGCTAATAGATGTTCTTCCTCTTCGTTTCCTCTCTGGAGGTTGTTCTCCATTGGATGACAACAATGTTGGCTCCGGTGACCCATTAGCCGTAAAGTACATATTTAGATTTCCATCATCCCTTTTATCCATAAAAGAAAATTCCTTCCTATCTGATTCCAAAACACGCCAAATGTGAATAATGCAATCCTCACCCGCACTTGCAAGATACTGACCGTCCAAGCTGAACTTGACACTCCAGATAGATCCATTGTGAGCCTGTATTTCTTGGGTCTTATACATTCCTGTGAGCTCTTTGCATGACTTCCCATACTGCCGAACCCTAACCCTCTCGGGGCCATGAAACGAAACATCCTGGCTATCATCTGTGGCAGAGCTCGACCTCCTTCCACCCCTTTCTGATGAGGTATCCCTCTCATCACTACTCCGCCGGTCCCTATAACCAGTCACCGTATTAGCCACATTCTTTATGCTCTTAAACCATCCTCCCTTCTTCTTCGGCTTTGTTCCATCACCATTACTACCATCCCCCCCAGTCAAATCCAATTCGCCCCCATCTTTCGACTCTTTCCTACTGTGCAATTGCTCTACATTCTGTCTCCTCATCAATTCCTGAACAATCGGTGAATGCCCCACACACGTCTCAAATTCCTCCATCGTAAGCTGCCGACCAGTCCCAACCTCCCTAACCTTGTCCCACATTCCATCTTCCCCAAACTCATTAACCAAAAACTCCTCACCATTATCCAAATTCTTAATTGTACAAACCTGATCAGAATTCCCAACCATTCCATCACAACAATCTGCAGCATCATCACCTACAACCTTCTCTTCATCGGCATTAGCCAATGCAGTGGGCAAGGAATTTAAACTAGGGTTAGGGTTTGGTCTCAGAGAATCACTTCTGATCTCTTCTGCCGTCATCCTCCGAGAAGACTGCAACGGCGACGGCTTCCCGGTCGGCGGTTTATTCGGAGAAGTAGTAGTAGTAGTAGTAGAAGAGGCAAAGTTGGCAATAGGTGATCCATTGCTTCTTGATTTCGAAACAATAATACGATTACTATTATCATCATCATTATTATTATTATTTACAAGACAACGATAACAAGAAGAAGAACGACAACAAGAATGATTACATTGACGATGAAACGAAGAGGACTCACAATCGGCGGCGTTGGTATCGGATATAGATCGCGAGATTACCGGAGAACAACTCTCGGTTGGATTATGATCTGACGACGACGAAGACACAGATCTCGCCACAAAATCGAGACTTTCGTCGACAGACGGCTTCGAGCGCGAGAGAGAAGCGTCAGCGATGAGTCCCATGTCGCGAAGAAGACGCTTCCGGCGCTCTTCGACGGACGAAGGTTGCGTCGTCCAAACTTCATACGTCGAGAATGACGACGAGTCCGGGAATTTGGGAACGGTATTGTTCGATTGTCCACAGTTCTCATCATCATCATCATCATCATCAGAAGCAGAATCAGAATCAGAATCAGAACAAGAAATGGAGGAAGACGGAGAACAGAGAGATTGCGGTGTAGAGAGAGCGCGATCGAGAGATTCGTAGAAAAGTTCTTCTTCTTCCTCGTGTTCGTGTTCGTGTTCTTCTTCTTCTTCTTCTTCTTCTTCTTCTTCTTCTTCTTCTTCTTCTTCTTTGTCTTGTTCGTCTGTTCTGTTGTTGCTCATCGTTCGAGCATTTCCATTTCCTCCAATCCTCTCCCTTTCACTCACTCACATTGATAAAAAAAACTTGCTTTTTAATTTTCGATCCTTCTGAGAAACAAGAGAGGATGGGATTGGACGGAGAAGAAGAAGAGAGGGAGAAGTGACAGTAAGATAACAGGGAAGTACAAGCAGGGGAAGGACAAGGACAGGGGAGGAGTTAGAGAGAGAGAAAGAGAGAACGTGCAAAGACGTGTTTAAATGTTGGTTGGTTGGTGGCGCCGGCGGTGGTGGTGGTGATGGTGGTGGTGGCGCCGGTGGTGGTGCTGCTGCTGTTGGTCGTGGGCGGTAGATCTATTACTAATAGTCCTTTAACTTACTACTACTCCCCTATGGTAACGGAAATGAAATGATGTTTTGGTGGGCCTTTACTTTTTTTATTTATTAGAGAAGGTAGAATGAGGTGGATTTGGGGTGGGTTTAATCGGCTTGGATTATTACCCGGTAATCAAGAATATTAAATGAGGGAACCTTTGGTTTTAAACAAAATAGAGTTGACTCCTTTTAGAATTGGGCTTTTCATTTGACCACATTTTTATTTATTTATTGATTTTGAAGGCTACCTTTAATTTAATATATTATAACTATTTATTTTTATCAATATTATTAACAGTCCTATGCTAAGATAAAGGAGAATGTTTAGGTAACTAAACCTCAATTCAATTTAACTAAGTTTTTTCCTAATTGTATAGACTACATAAATATGTTTCTTTCATTTTATTTTATCAAGGGTTAAGTCGCTATTTAAATTACAAAAAATTAATTAAATATATCTTAATTATCTTTATTTATATTATTTTAGGTCTTCTTCTTCTTTTACTCTGACCATGTAGTATTAATATATATATGTCACTTTTATTAGCTAATCCCATTTGAAGGTTATTCTAAGTAACTATATGGTCAATAATAAACTTTGTCAAATTAAATATAGTATAAATGTTGAGAAGAGCTAGAGAACTTAACCCTTCTACAACAAAGCAGAATTATATTATAGTTGGGAAAAAAGAAAAAAAAAAAGATTTAGATGAAAATAATACAAATCATAGCATAGTTTTATATTGATTGCTTTGTTTAAGACAGAAATTGCTTAGATTATATTATTATAAATTTGTCCAAGTCAAATATGAGTTATTGGTATCCACCTGTATTTTACACTTTATATTGGGGTTGTAACATATTAAGGATTCAGATAAGTTTTACCTTTTAAGCCATTAGCTTAATTGAAGGTCAAAATATATGATTGGAGGAGAATTTTGAAAGATAAGAGAGATAATGGGTAATTAGAAGTAGAGCACTAAGATTTTAAGCAAGATTTTGAAAATACATGCAACAGCTAGAAGTCACTAATTAATTGGTTGTAAATCTATTGAGAAAATAATCAAATATAATGATGAGTAAACCTATAATTAATTGGTGCTTAACAGGTCGCCTTCATATATTCTTTGATTTTCTTTACTTATCTAGGCTAAAATGATTTTGCGTCTCCCTTAATTCCTCTGGAGTATGACCACAAATACTCAAGGATGTTGTTAGTCAATAAATGGTAAGAGGTGTTTTGAACTCAAGATCTTCTGGGTAAGTATACTTGCAAATGATTTGATTTTGCTTTGTCACTCAACGAGCTTGTCTGCGTGGTCGACAACCCTAAACTGGAGCTGGTTTTTCTTTCTTAATGTATTGGGAGATATATAGTTTGTTCAAAACATATGATATTATTAATTATTTTAGATTTAAGAATAAATATAAGATAGTTGCAAAACTTTTTTATAGCATTGTATTATTTGCACTAAACTCATAGATTAAAGAAATTTAATTATAAGACTAATGGAAGATTTAATTTTGGAATGGTTTAGCAATTGAATGAAAGAATGTTTGTTTACAATAAAATATAAATAGAAAAGGTAAAAAAAATAATGAATCACTTTCAAGATATGTATCTCACATATCTTTGATTCTTTGGTAAGCTTTTATAGAGATTGTTCATAATTAAATGGTCACATTTTCAAACTATAGACTGAGTACTTAGTGTAGAATCACATTTTCATCCTCTTCTTTTTTTTTTTTTTTTTTTTTTTCACGTGTTTGTGTAGACTAACACAAGGTTAGAAATAGTTGGGACCCTAACACAACTTGTGAAGGTGAGCGGCAACCACAACGATGGAAAACACGTGGGACTCTTGATCTAGACTATGTAACATACTTCATAGTTCAACTCTAGACAGAGAGACCATGCTCCCACTTATTTATATAAAAGGAGAAAGGACTCGACAACCTGATGTAAGCATTAGGGGTTCATCAGGGATGCCAACCACTAGGGCAACCCCTGTTGGCATCTTAAAAGAGTATTTAAGGTCAGGTTTTATGTACTTTCGTATGCCCCTGTACCTTTTCTTTTGGGAGGAGCTAAATAAATTACAATTTATTTATTTTTATCATATTCTATTTCTATCACAAAATTTGAAGAAATGTTGTCCTTCCCACACTGTATTTTCCTAAATACTCTTCTCACAAAAGCAGTTGCAATTCGAAGTTTCGCAAACAAAAACCACGAAATAAGATATTTGTTATTAAAATGGTATGTTTTGATGTTTTTGTTCATGAAAAACATCGTCAGGTGTCCAAAGAAATCACCATAAGAAGAACGAGACCACAATCGATTCAGATTTGCGATACTGAACTGATTATGGTGGTTCAGTCGGAGACTATAGAACCTTATGTTTTGAGTTCTGTCTTTACCGAACAAACCGTACATTTTTTTTGTGTCTTAACTACATTAAAAAAAATGCACAGTTCGATCAAAGATGACAGAACATTACGTTTGATCAAACAGTAATTTTATTTTAATGTAGTTAAAACACACACAAAAAAAGATGGTTTGGTCACTCTTGACCGAACCAATAGTTATAGATTCGGTCACGTAAGACCGAACCCCATAACAAAATTAAAAAAAAAAAAAAAATAGGGACATTTTGATATAATCATATGAGGGTATTATTAAAAATTAAAATTAGTAATTTTTTGTGGTATAAAAAATATTTTTTTGTGGTTCAATTAAGAGGCCCCTTTTTTTTTTATGGACTTATCCTTGTTACCATTTTCATGGAGATAAAAGAAGAAAAAGAAATATGAAGAAGTTTCTAAAACTTATATAGACCACCCTAAATCTTGTTGGTATTGTTTTCCTAAGGGTATAATAACTTATTTGTATTGTAAATTTCAATCAGTGTTAATTTAATCTTAGCAATAGCATAAAATGTTGTAATCTATTTACTTATTCATTTATTTTTTGCCTGTCTCAACCCTTCCAAGTCAAGTTTTATAAATAATGTTCATAATTAGATATTAGACCCTCAAATAAACATTATAAAAATAATCTTGTAATTTCTATTGATTTTAACTTCTATATGAAACATAAAAGTAAATTCAAGAAAGTGATGAAAAAATCAATTAATTAGAATTAACCAAAAACGATCTTCAAATATATAAGGGATGTATGTGAGCCCAATTTGAGGCTTGTTTGATAAATTACCAAATTAATGAAGGAGGTGAGTCCATGTATAGATATATATGTGAAGTACTACAGGTTGAAGGTGATACTAGAGTAGTAGCCCAACTGGCAGGCATGTACTATATATCATCAGATGATGATGATGATTAGTTGATTTGATGGTTAATGGGGCTACATATATATATAACATGAAATCAAATGGAAAGGAAATTAAAGTTGACCTGATGATCTCAAAATGTAATTCTTGGGTTTAATTAATTGGTAAAAGATTGTCATACATTTAATGTCATTTTTAGCCTAAGAAAAACAAAATAATAATAATAATAACACCATATTAAAACCAAGTAAGAGTTGGATTTTAAAATGTATTCAATATCTTTAAATAAATAAAATAAAATAAAATGTATTCAATATTGTTTGTGAAAAACTCAGTTCCGTATTGTCTCAACAACCAACCTCTCCCTCACATGACGTAAACCGCGTAGTAACCGTTAGTGTCTACGTTAACTGTTTTATTGAACTTATAATAACTAAAACTAACTTCAATGCCATTCTTAATTTAGAAAATTATTAATAACATATATTTATATATAATATACTCATTTGACTTTTTCTCAAAAATAAATATAAATGAATTAAATCAAGAATAAAATGAATTGAGAATAATGAAATATATGTATATTCTTTGACTTATTCTTTTTAATATATATTAGTGGGGAGAAATGAGACTTTAGAGCTTGGGAAGAAGACAACAGGGTTTGGAAGAATTATATATATATTAGAGAGATTTTCAAGTAAGAAGGAAAAAACAAAAAGGTGTTATAACTTCAGTTTGTTTTGTATTAAAAACATTACAGCTCATACATACTAATAGCTACGTGAATAATAATAATAATAATGATGATGATAATTAATAATGTATAGTAAATTGATTAAAGAAATGAAAAGGAGACGAAGAAGCAAAGGAAGAAGAGGGTGGGTCGGTGGTGACAGAATAGACGTAAATCAAGCTAATCAGTATTAATCAAAGGAATTCTTTTCTTTTGATGGTGCCTTTCTTTGTTATGAGGAAAGCGTGTTAGACAACAGCACCCAACGCACCACTGTCTCATCAATTGATTTTTGATTTAGTTCATATATATATCATTAATTTCATGTAGACTTCCTAATGTATTTACACATACGGGATCTAATTACTAGAGTTTAAGTATAAGAATCGAATTTATATAGTCAATCTCACGTAGTTAAATTTTTTTTTATGAAGTTGACTTTATATATATATATTTTTTTTTAATTATGTGGATTTAGTTCTAATTTCAAAAAAAGAAAAACCTTAAGTGGTACACTTTCTAGAAACTATCATATATATATCTTGAATCTTTATATTTAATTCAAGAAAATTATAGGTCAATGATCGGTAGCTCATCTGATCAGGTATTTATCTTTTGTGAATGAGATAGAGTTTGAATTTTTTTAGCTTGATATGTAGTGAAGAGTTGTTGCGGCCTTATTAGGGTTATAGTGTGGGCATTTATTTTTTATATTGATAGTCAAGATTGCTGATATTGAATGACTTGTAGCTGTATGTATAATGTGATCCAATCTAATAAACATTATAGATTGACAAAAAAATAAAATTAAAATTAAAGATGATTTAATAATTGTAAGGTCAATGCTCTCAATGTCATTTTCTTTTTGACAAGAAACAATATTAATAGTTAGTTGTATAATAAGTTCTCAAAGAGGTATTAGGCCTGTTCTTGATCCATTAATCTCCCTTAACCCCTAAAATGAGCCCGATGCAAGAAATGAACCTAAAACTTTTGAGTTCTAAAGTCACATTATTACACTGACCCCATGTTGACAATGCTCCCAATATCACTCAATATAGGTAGGAAAGCAATTTAGAAAAAAGAGATTTAGGAGAAGGTTTAAACTATAGATAGGGGCAGTACTTGTTGATATTGGAAATGCAAATGCTACATTAATTAAGACTTGGGTAGTACCCATCATCGATCATTTGGGTGTTGTTAACTATAGTTTTAAACTATAGCTTCAGACACGCCATTAGCTATTTACATTACAACAAAATATTGTAAGAATACAAATAATTGATGAATACAAATCATTTAGACCACCAATAACTTTGGTTGAATTGTAGTAAGACAAATATTTTCCCACAAGGTCATATATTCGAGTTTTGGAGTAGACTTCTTTCTTTACTGCATGAGTACGTGGGACATTCTTTGCTTAGTGTGAAGCCTATGGTCACGTGTGAACGCTCACACGCCATTCAATAGGATGCTACTATGTCTTTTTTATGGTATTCGTTATAGGTTGATTAGTTTCTATGGTGCACGTTAGTTGGCTTGAAGGACACCACCTGAATTATCGAAAAGAAAGAAGAAGGAATACCCATCATTTAGACTTAATATGCTGAAGGACTATCTTATGAGCTTCAATTGAAATACTTCTATCAAAAGTACATTAAATATAAAAAAAACAAAAACAACACAATCATTCATGTTACAATATGCAATTAAAGAAGATTAATTATATATAAACAATATTAATGTCTCAAATTATATTTCAATTAGGTTTCGACCCTAGCTATAAGATTCAGTGTACGCAACACACGTACTGGTAGGAGAAGATGGCCTTGTAGTACAACCAACCTGCTGCCATCTTGATTCAAGGGCCATGTTTACTAAAAGGGTAATTAGGCCCTGCATTTAGGCAGACATGAAAACTCCAAATCCCAATCAAATTAATTATTATAACACTACTTTGCATGTCTTAATCTTGACTTTGTTGAGATTTGCCAACAAAGTGCTGGTCTCGCATGATCTTTGTTGGGTACTAATGATCGTAACTTGAACCATCGAGGAAGAAGAAAAAAGGAAAAAGGTTTAAGCCACCTTTAGATTGCTAAAATTTTACATATGTATAAATATAGAGCTGATTTCAAATATATATACATGTAGGGCCTATGTTTAAATGTCAGCAAAATGAACATAGTAGACATGAAATCACTCTTTATGGATCATTTATGAGACATGTATTAGAGATAGAGCAATGCTAGAAGGATTAAAATTAACACATCAATTGTTACAAATTACTGCAACATCAGGTTTTAACATTAATTAATCAATTCAACACATTTTTCAAGAAAGCTAGAAATATGATGTGAAGCCTTAGACACATCATATTTGTATTAAATGGTGTGGAGATTTTAATCTCCATAGCATTTTTCTTAGAGATAAATCTATAATTATGGGCCCTAATTCTTTGAATCTTTGTATTAATTAATTTGATATATATTTCAAACTAATTAATTAATGATAGAGAAACGGATAATAATATTCTTAGATTAATTAACATGCAACTCATTAATTTTCAAATCTATTGCATATGAATATTAGTTAGGGACCTACTAATTATTATTAACGACTTACCAACCTCATTTTAATTAGAAAGCCAAGTGATCACTCCAACCTAACACCCACTACTATATACTTTCTATTCCATCTAAAAACAGATGGGCTAATTTGGATGATTAATGACAGAAGATATATATAATCTTTATTGATAGATGAAATCATGGAATAAGAACCCTCCTGCCGACTTCCTTAGCATGCTCTCAATTGTATTTTCAGCCATAATCAACTATTTAAATTATGAGAAATCTAAATATAAACAAGAATTTTTTTTTATAATATATTTATATGTTAAAGCCCACCAATGTTGATTACTTAAAATTCATTTAGACAGGCAGACAGACAACTTGGCTTGATTCCCCAACAGCCTGTTTCCTAGAAAGGAATTTCACACAAAGAAAACGTAAACCCTAATATCATTTCATGTTGGAAAATGATGGTAACACTTTCTTTTAAGTCAACATCCTTAGCTCTAGATCATTGGATGTTTCTCGAGATCTGTTTTCTATAATCCTGAGAACAAAGGTGACAAAAAGGGGTGGATAAAAAAGGGGTATAGACTAATCATTCTTGTCTTTCATGTCTTATATTTTAATTAAACTAAGTACTCAATTATAAGGGTTTATGATAAGAGTCATTATTTAGTTGTATTTTTTAATGGATTCCCCCCATGTGTGCAGTGTAAATTATACAAGGATGCATGTGTCATTATCATCCTTAATGGGAATATTAAATTGGGTATTCTTTTTTTTTTTTGTTTATTATTATTTTTTATGCTTTTGATCACTTTATATAGGGAAGCTTAGCATGCTAAGGACAGCACAGTCTTGCCCTTTTTGTTGGGGGTTAGGGTTTCAAAAGTCCAATACAATTAATTAAGGAGGTGGACATGCAATTGAGTTTCTTGGGGAGTAAGGCTTAGGTTTCCATCGAATCAAAGAAGAGCTAGACAAAGATGTGTTTGAAATGATTCTTCAATGTTTATTTGTCTAATTAATTTACTGTATCTAATGTGACTTTAATCTTGCTTTGTCTCTACTTTTACCATACATTTATAATTAGTTTCACTCTCGTGAAAGTATGATTGCCATTATTAGGCCAAAATAGTGTTTTAACGCCAGTTTTAACAGTGTGTTTAACAATACAGTGTACCTCAAAAAAAGGTAATTCAAAAGGTAATTTTTATTTATTTATGTTTTTTTTTTTTTTTCGAGACTTGAGTGTTCGGGCTAACTTACGCTTCCGACTAATCCCAAGGGGTGCAAGTCTTTAGTCCGCAAAGGGGCACCCTCTGAAACTCTAAAAAAAATCTTCGTTCGCGCTGGTATATACCTTAGAGGGACAACAAGTAGATGAGGCTCGAACTCATGACCTCTCGGTAACTTGCCCCTTTACCTAATCACTTGGGCAACACATCTTTGCTATAAAGGTAATTCTAAATGTACCCATTAAAAATACTCAATGTACTCACTTCTTATGTATTATTATTGAAAATTGCAAAGTATGTGGGTATATTGAATATTTTTGATGAGTACATTTAAAATTATAACTACACTGTGTTTTTTGTTTATTGTTTATGGTTTTTTTTTTTCGGGCGGGGGATAAGGATATTTTAGCAATTTATTATATTAATGTTTGCCACTTAACAATACATCAAAATCATTATACAACTATCTATATGTTTTTTTTATTACTGGGATTTAACGCCCAGGTGATGTCTTCCTTCCACTTTTCGATGAGACTAATCTACCTGGACTCGAGGTAACTGTCGGGGTGCTAAAACGGTGCTATCTATATGTTTGATCCAAAGAAAGTAGATCTTTCCTTTCATTCCCTTCTATATATATATTTTGTTGTTTTTTTTTTTAAGTGAAGAGTAATCTTTACTTCAAAGGTCCTCTTTAACAAAAATTAGGTTTTTGTTTTTTGGAAAAAAATAAAAATATAACCATGTTGATTATATAATGATTCTCAATGGAGGTTAACAGATTCGATATTCTAGCAAAAAGATTATCTTTTTTTATCAATCACATTTATTTAATTTACTAGCTAGGGTGTATAATGGTCAGTTTTATATTAGAGTTCAAATCTAAAATTTAAAATCAGAAAATTATTTAATTTTTTTCTTATATTTTTTAATAAGTTTTACCTAGCTATCTATAAAAAAAATAAAAAAAAAAAGTATGACCTAGCTAATAGCATGTGCAATGTGATCCTCATTATATATGAAACATTCTTTACCTTAGCATATATAATTTAATTTAATTTAGAGTTATTACGTTGCAAATTAATTGATAATAAATTAAGTGTATTTGATCAATGAATGATGTATTAAAATGTTAAAAGATAAAATTTGAAACGCAGGGAAAACTCAAAGCTTCCTGAAGCTGCACAATACATTAAAAAAATGAAAATAAATTTAAACAATAGAAATAAAAATTTCTATTTCATGGGCTTGAGGTTTTGTACTAATGGACCTCTTATGTGTATAGAGCCCATCAGTGAGCATCTACCTCCTTTTGTAAGAAGCGGTGCGTTTAAATCTCTTTAGCCTTATATGAAGTGGGGAGGAGTTGCTATGGCCCTATTATTGGCCTTGTTGTGGACTTGTTAGGCTTTAGTGTCGGCATTAATTTCTCATATAAGGCTAAAGAGATTTCAACTCTCACCTGAGCTTTTTCTGAATTATATGAAACAGGCTATATGAATCCGCTTCCTTCACTCTGTTTTATCAAAGACTAATTAAGTTGGCAATTATATTATAAAAAGTTAAAGCTTCCTTGGACTTGTCAGCTGCTGCAACAAAGGGAATTGAAGGTAGAATGTGAAAGCAAGATGTAAAGAAGGGATCCTGAATTGTGCCTCAACTGCTGTAAGCCTCTTGCTTGGATCCCAAAGAGGGAATAAATTTAATGAGAGTAATTGCTTCCTTATTAGCAGATGGTACTAGCAGTATATATATATAGAAAGATCATCAAGGCCAACAAGTTGAGGAAATTGAAAACTAGTCCTGCAATTTGAATTGCCTCAGCCCATCTCAATTTGAGATGTGAAAAGCTTACACTATGCATGCGTAGATTGAAATAATAGTTTTATATTATATATAAATAAGTTCATCATATAAAATATAAGTTGAGATGTCACATTTCTTATACTAAAGTTTGTTAGAATAAAACCCTATAATTAAGTTTAAGGGCAGTTAGGTTGGGAGAAAATATTAATACTAATTAATTTAGTATTAATTAATGTGACCAAGAGTTGCCTTATATTTTAAGACAACACTAAAACGACCCCAAAAAAAAAATTCAAATTCATACTAAGGTGATTATCTATTAAAAAAAATAAAAATAAAATGAAAAGAAAAGAAAAAGATGAATAGGTGGCATTGGTCTTACCAGGCTTAGGACCGGGCAAACTAAACATGCTTAGGCTTTTAACATTAGAATGAGTGGGAAATCTGCTAGCTTGTTAAGCCTACTACTATATATTGGGCCTATGTGTTTTTTTTAGCTCAAATAAATATGTTTGAATTGGGCCTCAATTTGAAATCCGAATTAGGGCCTCAATTATATTCATTCAGCTAGAAAAATCCACTTTATCCACTCTATTCTTTTAAAAATTAAGTCCAACATGTTTTCTCATTTTATATCAAAGTGGGATGGGTCGTTTGATGTGCTAAATAAAATAAAATTATTTTTATGAGATTAAATTAGATTGAATAGAATAAGATAAAATTAAACTAATTTTAATATTATCTTACGTGTGGTGAAATATAGAATAAGATTAAAAAAAAAATACAAAACCTTGTTTTGCGGTTGCAGTCACAAACCCTGGTTTCTAAGTTTTGAATTTAAAAAAAAAAAAAAAAAGAGAAGGAAGAAGGAAGAAGAGTACCTGTGAACGAAGAAGGAAAGTGAAGTGTACCTATGAACGAGAGGAAAGACGAAAAAGATTAATCCAAAGTTTTGGGTTGTCACTATTTTATCTTGTTAGAACGAGATAAAAAAATTAAATAAAATTATTTTTTATCCCATTCAACTTGAGAGTCAAACATAGAAATTAAATTAAAAATAGTGTTATTCTATCCTATCTTACACACCAAACGGTTATGTCTTAAATAATATCGTCACTAATTTTGTTTTTGATTACTACAAATTTTATCTTAGATTTAGTTAGATATATATTGATTTGAAATGGGTTCCACCTTTCACTCTCATCATGTGCATCCACATGCATCTAAGTCCAACCAGATTACTATTTTACAAGTTTGTTGGATCCTCTAAAGTCTAATTAGTTACTGGATAAATACAGGAAGCTAAGGCTGCTATAGGCACAGACAGCACAATTTGCCAAAGCAACTGAGATTGAGAACATGTGGGTGTATCTAAGTTTGTTTATAATTAATTAATTAAGGAGAACATGGAAACTAATGTTAGGAAATGTAACCTTTCTCAACTTCTTGTTTATACTAATTTGGGATTGTCAAGCTGTATTGCCCTTTTTTATTTTTTATTTGTACAGCTATCTGATAATCTGAGACTGTGAGACATGAACCAAACAAACACTGTTGCAACCTAGTGGGTCTTGATCACTACATAATGTGGGTATTCCATTAATGGGCTAGTTTTGGTCTATTTTTGGTAAGTTTCACAATCTAGTTTTGTTTAATGGATCTTGATTCGATAAGATTTAACAGAATTAGGTGAGATTAGACTAGATTTGAGAAATGCCATGCACGAGCCTAATGTCCACTGTTAATTTGGCTAGCTAGCTAGTTTTAATTTTTGACCATTATTTTGGAAGATTGGATTGGTTGAAACACAAATCTGTATTCCTTTTTGAAACCAAATCATTAACCATAAATTTGATTTGATCTCTAAAGTTATAATTTGAATACCTAACAATATGTAATACTTCGAAGGGTAGGCCTTGATACAATGCTTGAGATTGTTTAATTGTGACTTAAAGGTTATAGGTTCAAATTTAAAAATAACTTCTTTAATGTGGGTATAAGTTACATCGTCCTTTCTCCATACCTTATAATAACAATAGATGATACTTCAATTTCACAGGATTCTTGTTCTAAACATATAAATTAAGTGTTTTACATGAAGTTGAGGTTACGTGTTAATATGCCTATGTTCTCTTAATGTACATAGTTGGTCACTACTTATTTACTATAGCTGGTGGGTTCGTCAGTTTCTAACATGATACCAATACTTTGTTATTATGTAAGTTTTATATTTAAACCTCCTTATAAGATTACTTGCTTCTATCATTGGTTTAATTAAATCTGTCGACTGACTTCTAACATTGTAGATGTAAACCTTATCAATGCAACTATTATCATTTTTCTATAATTGAGACTGCTCAGACTGGTAAGGAGATGGGCTTTTGGGCTAAGGCTTTGATGACATTGTGGCACTCAATTTGGTTGCTGGTATTCTATCCAACTAGACAAACTGCTCTAATTATCATGGCAGGAAAGAAGAATTAATTGGGCTCTATTGAACATGTACAAAGAAACAAAAAGAAGAAGAAGAAGAAAAAGAGAAATAAAACACATTCAAAGATAAATATTTATTCAACAGAGAAAGACACATTTAGAACAACATACTAAAAGGGAACCAAGCTTAGCTAAGAGATGGACTGATCATAGAGTGAGATCACAAAACTGTCTCATCTCTCACAGTCTCGCACCAAAATCAAACTTAAAACACACTCTAAAACACACACTAATTTCCTCTACTCATCTCTTGAACCCAACAACTCAAAATGCTGCTGCTCAAAAGCCTAGAAAGATATACAGCCCTTGTGCAGCTGGGAGATCACAAATAACCATAATCCCTAACAACAACTAATAAAAAGTTTAAATAATAATCTTCACGGGTGATGCAAATATGAGGCAAAGTAGCTTTTTCATTTGGAGAAAAAGGAGCACCTAGTCCTCATCCTTCCAGAACATTCTCATGGGACAGGAAGAAGAAGATGAAGAAGAAGCAGAACCAGAAACTGAGTTGTCTTGGCTCTTGTTTGGGTCACAATCATCAAATTCCAATTGCTGAGCACTTGGTGGTATAGTAAAGTAAGGCTGAAGAAGTAGATTATTAGTAGTGTCAATATCATCCCAAACAGGACTTGCTGGACCCCAACTTGCTGGTAATGCATTCAACCATGCTTCCTCCATGTCCCCCCATACCACTTCTGGTGGATTCACAGAACAACCTCCCCCCGATACCAATTCACTTGTACAAGCCACATTCCCCCAAAAATTCGCCTTCTCGAGCTCTTCTTGATGCAAATTCAAGTCCCCCGAAGCTTGTTGAAGCTGCAAGTAGTTTTGTTGAGATGATAATTGAGGAGAAGATGAACTGGGTAGGGTTGCAATGGCTGCTGTTTCTGCTTCTGATGTTCTATTTTCGCCGTTGTTCTTCGTACCAAGAAAAAGATGTGGGAAGTTGAGGCGGGCATTCTCGCCTCGTAATTTATAGGCCTCGCGGTCGTAAGCCAACGCGGCGTCTTCGGCGGAATCGAAAGTTCCAAGCCAAAGGCGAGTTCGGTTGCGAGGAAGTCGAATTTCGGCGACCCATTTGCCCCAATGCCGTTGCCTTACTCCTCTATAAATCTTGTTGTTGGTGCTTGTTCCAAAATGCCCGGATGGCCTAATAAGCTTCCTTGCATCTTGCTCCAATTTGTTCATCATCATCATTCTTCCTCGAGGGCTTAAGGTAAGCGCGTCGCTCCAGTACTGAAGAAGCTGCTGCTGCTGCTGCTGATGATGATGATGTGAAGAAGATGGTGCAATTTGGTGTTGTTGGAATGGTTGTTGTGGAGGGTGAAATGAAGGGAATTGGTTCTGAGATTGTTCACAAGCAAATGGGAATTTGAGGAAAGAAGAAGAAGAATCATTTGATGGTGGACGATTGATTGAATCAAATGAGTTAGATGGGCTGTGATTTTCTGGGCTTTTGGTCTTTTTGAGAGGCCTGTTTTGCGATTTGGTGGTGGATGGTGTTTCTAAATCTGCCTCCCATTGATCTTTCTCCTTGTCTTTAGTCCCCTGTTTTGCTCTGTTCTTAGATGACATTTTTAACAATAACAAAACTCCTCTGTTTCTCTCTTACTATTAATTGCAAGAACAAAAAAAAAATAGTTGAAAAATGGGTAGAAATTTGAAGAAAGTAATCGACTTTTTAAAGAGTTTGGATTCGATGAAAATCGAATCTAGAAAGAAAACAAAACAACAATAACAAGAACCCACAAGAATATCAAACTTGTGTGTTATGGGTATGTTTGAATTTCGATGAAATTCCAATCTAGAACTTAGAAAACAAAACAAAACAAAACAAATTGCGTGGAGTAACGGGGAAGTGAGAGTTCTTAGAGTTTCGAGAGGTTTATATATAGAGGAAGAATCAAAATGAGAGACAATGATTTGAAAGAGTGGAAGAGAGAGAGAGTGGCAGTGTGGGTTCCACGCGGATTTAAAGATCTCATTTTCAGAAGATACATAGATTTTTTTTGCGTCTTCTTTTCGTTCCTTATACTCAACTTCCTTCTTGCTTTGCAATTGCAGGCTTTCTTTCTCTGCTTTTTTGCTCGAACTACCACACCACGCCATTTTCAGATGAGCCCACAAACCAATTTTGTGAAACTATTTTTTTTTTGTCCCATACGAGCCATTGATTCAACGACAACTCAATTCAATTCAATTAAGTCTTTTTTTAATTATATAGAGTCAGATATATAAATATGTTTCTTCAACTTCTATCATTGTCTTGGTGCTATATATTTGCATTTGATATACATAGTCAGGCCTTTATCTGTTAACAATAACTTTTAAATAAAGTGGTTTATAATATAATATCAGAGTCAGTTCAACTTTTATCATTGTCTTGGTGCTAATATTTATATTTTTGCACTTGATTTACATAGTCAGGCCTTTATTTAGTAGCTATATTTATAATATGAAATCAGAGTCTTATTATTATAAAAATGTTGTTCTTAAAATGTTTATTTATCTCATTTATTAATCATATATTTTCTTCTCGTTATAAATCTCATTTTTAGTCAAGTGTTTCTTAAGACTTGTATTGTTAATATATATATATATTTTAATTAGAGCACGTAATGTCTTTGTTACATGTCTAAACTACCTTAATTGATGATCTTTTTTATTTTTATTTTATGTGAGCCATATTTGGGCCTAAATCTTTTTATTAGTATTGATATTGTCTTAAACTTAATTACTTTAAGGCTTAGGTACGAAGTTTTAGTTTAAAAAACTTTGGTACTAATGAAAGTGAAATTCTAATTTATAGTCTATTATTTCAGTTCATACCTACCCAATAATACTTTAGAGAAAAAAATCTAAAAAATGTAGAAATTAAAGAATGAAAGAATAGGAAATGCAGTGAAAAGCATGATCAAGCTTGTGTGGCCCTTGCTAAAAAAGAAAGCTTGTGTGGTACAAAGAAGCAGAGGAGAGGGGGAGAAGAAGAATACACAAAGGCGCAGCCTGATGCAGGGGATAATGACCCGTTGTCAGTACGCAAAGATCGTTGCCGGGTCAAATTGAAGTTCCTTCGAATCTTCTTTGTGAAAAAAGCAGAGATCCAGCGATCTTGGTAGTCAATTAACTACTCCACTCTCAACCCATACAAGAGATTATATTATTTTATTTAGATAAGGAACCATCAAAATTATAAGGATATTATTTGAGTTTCAAAAACTATATAATGCATGATGTAGACCCAGTTTAGCAATTTAAAATATGAAAAAATATGTTTTATATCATGAGTTTTGCTTTAAAGGACAGTTTAGTGCACGAACAGTGACGGAGGAGGGAGGACAATATTTTTAAAAAATCATTTATAACTATAATATGTTATAAAAAAAATTGATAAATTATTATTATTCGCCTTCTAACATTTTTAATTTTTTTTTTATAATTATGTTATGTTATGTGTTTTCGCTTCATCCTCCAATATCAAAGGTCTAAATCCGTCACTGTGCATGAAGCTCTCACTTATGAAGTTGGACTACATATCATGAGTACTTTAAAATTATATTCTACCATTTATTTCTTAATATTTTTAATTTAAAATTTTCATAAATTGGATAACTTAAGTTTTAATCAAAACATATATATAAGTGAAATCATTCTTTAGACACATGGCACATATCTTTTTTTCGCAACCCCAGAAAAAGTTATATACATGGTTGGATTTCAACAAATTAAATGTGAAGTGGCATGGAAACTGAAGAACACTACTTATCAAGAGAAAGTGATTTATTTATTTTTGAGCAAATAAAGAGAAAGTTATAGATGATTGAGAAAAGGAAAAGATGGTATTAAAGCCTAAGTGCCAAAATGCAAAACCTAGAAATACAGTCAAAAGGTGGTCTTAATTTCAACAATCCCATACCCATACATATATATATAGGTCCCCCTATTTATATACTCTGGTCCCTTATAATAGTGGTCCTCTACACATAAAATTCGTACATGAATTATTTAATTTACCTTTACCATATGCATATAAGGTAAATATGTAAAGGGAGCGACACATGGATGATGGAGTTTGTTTTGTTGACTAAAGGAGCTAACTTAGAAAGTTTGGTAAGTAGAGATTTCATTCTCTATAATATATAGTACATATGATCAAAGATCAAAGCATCACCATGGCCTTCATTCATTTGCTTGTCATATTCTTATACATAGATACCAAAGAAGTTTGTGTTGAGTTGACAACCAATACATAAAAATATCAAACAGGACAAAAGAACATAAACTTTGAAAATAAGAAATGAAACATGACATAAGAAGTTATATGTCCGTGTTGTGCTACCAAATGACTCGAGGAATTCAATATGGGAAAGCGAATCTTGAGGGGATAAATTTGCTTTTGCTAATGAGAAATACTTTTACTATTTAAAATCATACTTATGCTGATGTGGTGTATGGTGAGTAAGAGAGTGTTTTTTTTTTTTTTCTTATGATGTGTAGTGATGTGATGTATTACCAAATTAGCTTCAGTATAAATTTGGATACATATCTTGAGTCATTTTAACACTCTTTTAAAATATATTTACTTTAACATTAGTACGGCCATATATCCCACAGAGCTGATCACATTGAGATTGAGGTCTACACCAAACTTTTCCATTGATCATTTGAACTTTTTGCCAAATATTATCTTATTATTTGTAATATTTTAAGATTTATCTATTATATATATAAGAGTCCTGAATTACTAAGGTGGATTTTCATTCAATGATAACATGGTCAGGAGGCTATATATGTGTTCTATTTCAACTCTATTTAAAAAGTTATAAGCTTTGTTAACTTGAATTTTACATGCATCTTGTCATATTTGAAAAAAGATAGTTTTGATATACTTACACTTGTCTCAACTATATTTGAGATAATGAAAATGGCTTACATAATCTTTTAAGTAATTATATCTAACTTCTAATGATCATGAGGTTAATAATAAGTCTTATCGATTTTGTTGTAAGAAAAACATATTACTTAAATTAGCAATGATATCCATAACATTGCACGTCATGAAGAAAAGAGCAAAGTTATTGAGAAAAAGTATACGAATATCTTTTGGGATGCAGGAAGTGTAAAAATATCTTATTCTTATTAGAAAATAAATGAAAGATGTGACGATCCCACATCCCAAACCACCATCACTCAAGAATTGGCATGCGAAAATGTCGGGGCGGGACACCTAATGTAGGCATTCACGACCACTTCAAATCATCATATGAGATGATCGGGACCCTATGAGCCTTACCCAGACTCTCCATAAAGTCCCCAATTTTTTTTTTTTTTTGAACCACATCCAACGCCTGATAGACTTAACAATTCTAATATTAAAGACATGCACATCCACATAAATCAAGAATAATAATGATATTCCAAAACATACAGACAATAATCATAATGGTCTCCAAATCAACCAAAGTAGTCTAAGGCAACATGCCTAGATTCATTATCATCAAGTCCAAGGCCAATGGCCAAAATATACAACCATAATCCAACACTCCTCACCATCTAAGTTTAACAAGTGTTATATTAATTACATATGTATCAAAATAAGTAAAACCATACACATATGTAATTAAGGACATCCAACCATACATAAGAGTCCTAGACTCATATCAAGATGTCCCTAGCTTTAGCAATGGCTAGGTCCTCAAACAAATACAATACCCTTGCCCTTGCCTTTATCAGTAGAACCTAAAAAGAGAGTGAGAATGTGAGCCAATGGTGCCCAGTAAATAGTGTCCAGTAGTGCCATCATTTATACATCAATAAAAGTCATATATGCACATGCATAAAATTATGTTCATAAGTATGTAAAACATAAAGCACATAGTAAACACAAGCATTTAACCATGTTCATGCATTTTAAATCTATTTATTTTCCATCTCATTTTTCCTACTGTTGAGACCAACATGGCCCTCCCTTATTGGGGTACAGCTGACATAGAGATTATTCACTCGTAAGTGACATGATCCTCCCTTGCGGGGTATGCCAATTCCACTTTCCCACATCATTTTCTTGCTGTAGATACCAACTTATGATCCTCCCTTAATTGGGGTACAGCTGACATAGAGATCATTCACTCGCAAGTGCAATGATCTTCCCTTACTTGGGGTACAACTGACATAGAGATCATTTACTCGCAAGTGCAATGATCCTCCCTAGCGGGGTATGTCATTTCCCACTTTTCCACATCGTTTTCGTGCTGTAGAGACCAACTTATGATCCTCCCTTAGTTGGGGTACAACTGATATAGAGATCATTCACTCGCAAGTGAAATGATCCTCCTTTGATTAGTTAGGAGATGTCAATTCTACTTCTAAAGACAAGTTAGTTTGGTAATTACGCAAGCCTTCTAGATACTCAATATCTAGAGACAACTTAGCTTGACAACATGTTAGGCCTTCTAGAGTCCCAATGCATGCCATTTCAAATCATATTAAACACATGCATTTTCATAATGATATTCATGACTTTCAACATACAAATATAAATGAATATGATGACACAAGTGATAAACAAAATGAACAACTACTCACAACCAATGCCACGAACGCAAAGCTATCCACACACAGAACGACACAGATTCTAATGCAAATCAAGATCCTGTAAATCATAGATTCATGCACATACATCAATTACTATGATCATCCATACATAGACACACTAATCATGATCAATTCCCAATCCAACAAGTCCATGTGCATATAATCCCCATCATGAGTTTTCCTTCTCATGATCAACCTCGACATCCGTGCTAATCTACATACAAGATTAATTCCCAAAACCTAAGACCAATACATAGTCTAGGTCATTCAATTCCAACACAAGTCTAAACCATTGAAACCATGCAAGATTGATCGTAATCAAGTCAATTTTTCAATTCAAATCAATACATGACATATGTCCCAATTTGGAAAAAATATCTACAATAGGCATAGAGCCAAATTGCACTAAGTCATACAATTCTAACATAGGTTCAAACATTTTAAACTCATGATTCCACTCAATTTGGGTCCAATTAGACAATTCCCAAGTCAATTTAATCAATTGACTTGGTTTAGGTCAAAAGCCCCAATTTTGGGCAAAATCCCGAAATCAAGCCCTAAGCTGATTTTACACTACAACTAGGGTTTCCAATGGGTGAAGATATTGAACACCACCATCAATCAA
Organism: Paratinospora sagittata; assembly: GCA_035771175.1. Classification (NCBI taxonomy): domain Eukaryota; kingdom Viridiplantae; phylum Streptophyta; class Magnoliopsida; order Ranunculales; family Menispermaceae; genus Paratinospora; species Paratinospora sagittata. Next base: position 25,907,962 of record CM069612.1, on the reverse strand, counting down.
CTAGAATCAGCCATTTATTCAACATAGTTGACATGCAAGTTCAAAGGAAAACCCTAAGTTCATTTTCTAGAGTTTAGGCCATTATACATAACCCCTCAAATTTCTTTCTAGAAATTGGAAAAAATGGTATCATTGGATTCTAAATCAACCAAGGAACCCAAATCTATAGCATACACCACGACCCTAAGGGTTTCCAACAAAGCCCTAATCTCTTGCACTACCAAAAATGTGGTGAAGTGCATGCAAAATGCATTCTAAGTGTAGATCTAGGTCATAGAGGGTAGATTCCACCATAAACAAGCCAAAGAGGGTGAAAATCAGCCAACCCTAGGTTAGGGTTACTTCAAATCCGTGGTTTATATACTTCCTTAGGTCAAAATAAAGCTTGTTTATACAACTATAAAGAGATTCTAGGAAGAAAACCTTGGGTGAGATTTGAGCAACAAATCTTTAAAAACCCAAGTTTCTCCACTTTTTTTCCACTCCTTTTTTTCAAGCTAAAAAATGTGCAAGTGAGCTAATTTTGGGTGTTGATTGCTAAAATATACAATTTTGGGCCCACATTTGTAAATCTGTCAAAATTTGTTTATTCTCAGGCGTGTGACAATATGTCAATTTCTAGGTTCATCCTAAATGAACTATTCTCACGTACGTGACATTAGGTCAATTTCTAAGTTCATCCAAAATGAGTTATTCTCACGTACGTGACATTATAGTATTTTGCTGGTTCAATTAGAATTTAATAAAACTTCATAATAAATACGTATACACACCTAATATATATTATCAAGCAAACATATAGAGTTTGGGCAAAATGCAAATAGGTTATGAGCTAAATGAAATGATTTTTAAGGCGTTACAAAAAAACGAAGTGGATGTTACAAGTGAACTTTCCTAATATTAAGAAAGCATATGAAATTTCTTTGTAATTTTAATTGAGCCTTCATGATATTCAGAATCTGACATTCTAAAGAAAAAAGAGATTAGTAAGTCTTTTAAACAACAATATTACACTCATAATATTAAAAATCAAAGTTTAAATTGAAAATAAATGTACGTTTTAATAAGAAGAATAAAACTGAGATTTTTATAAGAATGAGCACATATATGATAAACAAAATGGTTTTACATTGAATCAATAAAATTACTTGACACTAGATTTATCACCTCCATATATATATATATATATGCATACAAATATGTAGTAGTTTATATATATATATGCATACAAATATGTAGTAGTTTAGTTGATTAAGAAATTAAGTATAAGTAGGGTTAAAGTTCTGGTCTCGAGTTCGAACCCAAGCTTATCTGTTCTTGTTGGGAGGGCCAACCCAAACGCTCTGCAATGTCCGAGTCCAAAAAGATTAGTCTTGCCCAAAGGGAAAGAGGACACCTCCAGGATGCTAAAATACCGATAATAAAAAAAAAAACAAATGGTACATGCATTCTAAATAATTAGTTTAAAAATTGTTCATTATTTTTTTTCATAAAAATAAAATTTGTACTTTTTTTGTAATAAAAAAATAAAATTTGTACTTAACCATAGGCAAGTTACTTATTCGATGACATATAGATCGTATTTCAACCGATTTTGATGTAGAAAAGATTTGGAACACAAATTTGGGCTCAACTTGCAAGTAGGGTATGTATTCAACATAAGGGAGATCGTTTGATGAGTAAACGATAGAAGCTCGATAGCGATTTATCAAGACAAGGAACAACTCCAACTTTTGGTGTCAGCCAAAAGCCCTTGAGGTTCAAGTTAAATGACATATGGAGAAGAGGGGATCAGTATCTACAAAATTTGAAAGAGGGAGTGCGCTTACTGTATGTAAGGTTGAATGGAAGGATCGTTCTTAGATTGTTTGTTGAAGGCTTCGCTCTAATATATATCCTAGCAGGTTGGTCACCCACTCCTTCACTTGGAACGGTACCTGCTCTTAATAGCTCTCCCAACTGCCTAGAGCTGCTCTATGCCATAAAGCATATATGAGTGGCATGATCAAGTGTTAACAGTTGCCATCTATGCCATAAAGCATATATGAGTTGCCATCATGGTGCATGGTGGTTATTGGTGGCTCTCAATGACGACTTCAACTATAGCAAGTGTAGTCCTCGTTCTTCCCAAACGTTTTTTTTTTTTTTTTCTTTCTATATGATGATGATAAGAACTAGAGATTGTATTAATATGTAAAGGTTACAAATAGAGAAAGAAGCCCCCGATGTGCTAACTGGTCACCCACAAAGGTACTTTCAACCTCTTAGCCAATAATTAAGCTCATTTTTTTTTTTTTTTGGTTAAAGTTTCATCCCATTTCCATAAAATAAAATCTCCAAAAATAGAGTAGATAAAGAACATATTAAAATCATGCAGACACAATAGTGAGCATGAATGCTCACGAAGAAACGGATAAACCTGACAACAAAAGGGTAAAGACTATGTAACAAAAAACCAACAACAACAATGAGCTCAATAACATTGGTCAACACCGAACAAAAAAAGAACAAATTCGACAACAAGAGGGCGACGCCCTTGCAACAAACCAAAAATAAAACAAACAACTTAAAATAAAAAACAAAAAAAACTCTTGCCATCGGTGACGGAGTGGGGAGAGATGTGAGTGGTGACAGTGCCAATGAGCGGTGCGAATCGGCGAGCAGCAGCAGTAAGCGGAGAATGGTGAGCAGTGAGGAACGACGAGTAGTGAGCGGCTACAGTAAGTGATGAACGACAAATGGCGAGAGGAAAAGATGGCAAGAGAGAAAAGAAAGTGGTTTCGTCGCTTAGAATTTGGAAATCCAATAATTAAGCTCATACCCCTTAACTAAGAGAAGAGAGACAAAAATTCTTAATACTTAATACTGTAATGTACATATAATATTATTTTTTTTTTATTTTTTATAAGGTATTTTATATTTTTTAGGTATGAAATTAATTTTTATTTAAGACAAAAGTGAAATAGTAGACAGTTTTTAAATGCCTTTAAAAGTTAAATTTTAAAATTTTTATATAGAGACTTTCTTTAGACTGAGTACTTCTACCACCAACATTGATAATATTAATTTCTTTATACATTCGTGCCCACAATTATTGTATTTGGATACAAAATCCAAAACTTTCTTAATCCCCATCATATTCTCTAACATTCGAAATAATACCGTCACATCGTACTCATGTTTCCGGGTGAGAAACACGTATGCACAGCAAGAATAATTATCAGAGAACCTCACAAACGTGGCTTGTCTCTCGCACCTTCAATTATATAAAAATATATTTAACATTTCCATATGGTACGTTGTAGTGTAGAGAACCAATAAATGCTAACGTGCGCAGCGCAGCTTTGAACGCCGCGGGGCTCGCACTTTCGGCGAGGTAATCAGCGAAACAAAGACCTCTCCTTTATTGGTGTCTGAAATGGAAAGTCAAAAGAACGTCGGTGGAATCGGCACGTGTCGTTGGTCCACTTGTCACTTCGTGGCATCGTGCTCATCATTTCGAGTACGGGACAGGCCTGTATCATGCTCGAACCCGCAGCTTCCGCCTTCACAGGGCGGTGCTCTGACCGATTGAATTAGTTGATGATTGGTATTATTTAACACGCGTCAACTCGTCCTTGCTCCATTCTGTTCTTAATATCTGGGAGTGGACCACGTGACTAAAAGGCTGACCTTGACTCTCAGGTTGGTCGGCACAACAATACGCCGCAAGATCTTCTAGGGGATATGTTCATATAGAAATTAGTTATATTAATATAAGTAAAATAGGATAGGTGGTGGTGGTAATAAATATAAATCATCACGTCATAACATGATTTAAAATTAACACAAAATAAATAAATTTAAATTTTTTATTAAATTAAAATAGGTTAAACTTAATTAGACACTATTAAATTTTAGGTCAAAATTAAGTAAACTTGTTAAACTCAAAATTAACTTGTTTAATACTATTATATTATGTGTTAAGATTTAGGTTGTATGTGAAGACTTTTTAATATTTTATGTTATGTATTGAGATTCTAACTTTATAATATTTTATTTGGTCTTTATTATATAGTTGTATAATTATAATTTTTGATTTTTGATTTATATGTTAATTTATAATTTATATATGATAAATATGTTAGAATGAACTTGTTTAAGCTTTAAGGGTTATAAACATGTTAACTTGTTTAACCCGTTTATTAAACGTATCAAGTTTGAATTTACATATAATGACACGTTATTTAAACGTATCATATTTGAGTTTATAATATATTTCCTTATGCACGATTATAATACAACTAATTATGATACGGTAACACAAATTGTCATCCTCTAATAACAGAAAGTAAATATGTTTTTAATAATGTTAAATTAATTGAGGTTCTTCAAATTTATATTGTATTAAATTATGTACTAAAACATGATTTAATATATATTTAATGGTGTAGGCGAGATGTAATTTGTATTGGGGTGCACAACTCAAAATGATTCATATGTTTTTAACGTGAGATGGTGCATAAATGACATTGGATCAAATGTAATGGGAATGATATAAGATTTGACGGAACATCAATATGGAATTATTTCGTCTTTAGAAAAGAAAAAACTGTATTTATATAGAAATTGTGGTTAAAGATAAAGATATTTTAATATTAAAATCCCCTCCCCAGGATCATCCTCTCTTCGATGTTTTGCTGAATTGCCAAGATCCCATGGCTCACAATTGGGAATGCAAGCTGCAGTACATCTTGCGTGAGGGTAACTAGTGGGTTAATATGGAGTTCATATCGAAAGTAATTTTCAGTTTACTTCATGATCATCCTCTTTGTTGCGAGGCGATGTACTAGGTGTGCCATTCGCCAAGCCTAGTCTTCATTTAAATATGATGTCTTTTTAATCACATGTTGTGGGATGATATTTAGATTTCCGTAGGTATACAAGTAAGATGTATGTGTGCTCAGATAAACTCTAAGAAGGGGTTGAATTGGACTCTTTACGAATTTTTACCTTTTAAAAAATAAAACAAATAGAACAAATAAAATGCAAAAACAAAGAAAAAAGATAGTGCACAGGTATTTTAGCGTAGTTCGGTTCTTCAAGCTTATATTCACGACTTGATCTCCCTAATCAAGATTTCTCAAAACCCACTATAAATCTTACTTTAAGGATGAAAATTAAAACCGGTTACACACTCAACTTTAAGGCGTGAGATACTTTTACAAGCACTATTTTCATAACTAAGAACTCCATAATGGCTAACAAGTCACTTAAATACAAAATGTTTAATTGAAGGAAGAGGTATCTCTTACCTAGAAGATCTCCGACGATACTCACAATAAACGTTCTGAACCTCACTCTAAGATTGCTCAGTCAAAGATGAAGGTTGAAGCACAAGAGCTGTGAGTTGAGGATTCACCAAGCTTTGGATTTTTGAAGATTTCAATTGAACTCGTTTTCAATCCAAAGAGAAGTCAGGAAGATTGTTTGAAAGCTTTTGAACATTTGGAAAAACTTTAGAAAACTTGGAAAACTTGCAAATAGTGTAAAATTCTTAGTTTGAAAGAAAACTATTATGCTTATATATGGAGATTCAATATGTGTGAGAACTAGGGTTTCAATCTCCAAGAAAGATCAGATTTGAGTTTGAAATTGAAACCAAACAGTTTGATTATTTCATACAAAGGTGGGGGGATAATCTCGCTTTGAGTTTGAAATTGAAACCAAACAGTTTGATTATTTCATACAAAGGTGGGGGGATAATCTCGCTGAAAAACCTGCTCAAATGGAGAAAACATGAAAAAGGAATTATTGTGTGGCAAAAGTTGTTTTTGCAACCCAGAAATGTCAAGTCTTCTCTAACAAAGACAACAACGCGTTATTCTCGCAAGGAGCGTGCTGGTCATAGAAGAACAAAGACCTATTCTTGGTTTTGCCTAGAAAGTAGTGCACTTCTCCATCAAGGAGTGCACTATTAATAGAAGCCCGAGACTGGTTAGGGTTTTGGTCATTCAAGCAGCGCACTACACCAAGTGTGAGTGCAGTTGTTATAGACACCCGAGATCAGGTAAAATTTTTGGGCTCAAGTAGCGCGTTGCTCAAGAGGGGAGCACACTGATGACACTAACAGACCAGAAACTTAAGTAACTAGGCTAAGAGTGCGTTGATCACCATGAGGAGCATGCCCGTCATCCACTTTACACTCTTAAACACGATTTTCCTTTTGAAAAACATTGTTTAAACTCAATTGATTCAAGTTAATTACAATTAAATTAAGACTTTGATGATTTGAAAACAATTTCAAAAATGTGAAAAACAAGATTGAAACATTTTCAAAAGCAAGTTAAATACTTTGAACCCTTTGAAAAACATAGAAAAGATTTGATAGAGCATGCCTATGGTGGGTTCTACTTCCTAAAGGATATCTAAACAATTACAAGTAAAATTTACATCTTCATTCTCGATCTTGAGAGTATTCTTTTGATGGATAGTATGCGATCATGGTGGTCTTTACGATGAAACTCTCAATGTAAATATTAGTACTATAATATGTTGTTTGTAATTATCAAAACACCACCATAAAGTCATTGGATCAACAATACGTGGGACTCAAATCATTTGTCATTAACATATATATAGATATTGTTTAAAATTTCACACATGATGAATTAGTAGACTACTATATACAACTCTGAATAAACAAGCACACCTGTGTGCTTAAACTGAGTTCAAATTCTTACAAAGAGAGATAATTAGTGTTATTTATGTTGAAAATATGGAACCACCTTGTTGAAACTAAAAAGATGTGATTGATCTTTACATATTGTTCATAGAAGACTTTCTTGTATGATTAAAAATAGTTTAGATTTTTAATTTATGATTTTGGAATCAATTAATTACATTAAATTCATTTTATTCTCACCTCATTTCTTCTTCTTTCTTCTTTTTTTTTTTTTTTTTAAAAGGTGGTCAAAGGGAGACCAGACCTCACATTAATGAGCACAAAAGGCCTCAATATGTCACAACATTTACTTTTTTGGAAACTTGAATTTCCAACCTTATAGATAATCTGTGGTGTCTGTTATAACTCTCATAGACTACAATGGCCCTGTTTGGGACCGTGTCTACATTTAGGATCGAAAGCGTTTTTTCAAATGCTAACGGAAAACGCAAAAAGTGGGAGAGAATGCTTAGTAAAAAGGTCTAAAATTTGCGTTTCAAATGCCCCAAACATCCAAAAATTGCATTTGTCAAATTTTGTTGCCTGCAACGCACACTGGACCAATATAAAAGAGGTAATGGGAGAAAACTTATCTAGATGAGGTTAGGGGTCGGCTTGTTTGTTAGTCAGGAATCATAATTTCATTTACACACGTCACAATATCGTATGCTATTCCAAATGAAACATAATGGATAAGGAACAATACAGCAGCATGAAACTATTTAGAAAAAGAAAGACAGCTTTTCATTTTTAATTTGCATGGAATACCACTTTATTTGATTAGCCAATGACTTTAATTTGCTTAGATTAAGCTCCAAGTTATTGAGTTATTGACCAATTAGAATGCCCAATTGAATGATGTAATCAAAATGTTTAATTCTTTTTATAAGTTAGTGGCAATGCTTTTTAATTTGTATGATTTTAAGCTTTTCTTTTCTACGATATCTGTAATCATTAGAAACAAAATAAAGACATTAGACTATGATAATCGAATAAAGATTAGATTACATGATGAATCAGACGTAAGCATTGCAGCCTCCACATTTAGATTATTTTATATCTTATTGCAATTAATCTAATGACTTATAATTAGTGTGTGCTACATAAATAAGCACCATGTAGACTTAGACTGTACATTAATAATGGTAGTTCTCGTTTTAGCGTTGGGGCGCCTAATCAAATGCTTATTTAGAGCTTTAGATGTATATATCTCATGTTTTTTTACATAAAGATTTGCATTAAACTTCTAAATCAAACAAATTAAGACAGTTACTAAAAAGCACTTTTTCTAATTTTAAAAATGGGGAAAACTTCTTTAAAAAAAAAAAAAAAAAGACCTTAACCCTACAATGCATGCATAACCGGTTACATGACTTCCTTTATAAATAGTCCATCGACTCCTCTTTAAAGGTATGTTTGTCACTGGTTCTCAAGTTAATACAAAGTTTAATTTGAGCAAGCTCAGCTATGACTTAGACATCAGAAGGGCTTTCGCTGACACCACACTGGTGTTTCTCACGAAAATTTATTTTTCTTTTTTTTGTTCCAGATCTAGGTGGTAAGCTCTTGCTAAGGTCGGTTGGTTCTATATATTAAACTAATAAAAAATATAAGTCTTATTTATAAATAGAAAGAAGGTAAAAAGAAATAGTAAAATGTTAGAATAAAAAATGAAAAAGATAAATTAAATAAGTGATTTTATGTAATTCTATTTTGTTACTTAAAATTAGTTATTTGCGGAATAGAAGCTCGCAATATTAATATAGCAACGATTTCGCAATTGGATTATTCTTTTGATGGGCCGAGTGCCTATTGTGGGACTAGACCTGCTCTCACGATGCCCAACTCACATGCATCCCAATTGAACTGAAGCCCAAATTTCTAAGCCCAAAATGGCCTACTTTGGCTACTTTGGTAACCTCGATTTTTGGCTTTTCAAAATCTTCAATCATTTAAAGTATTTCTCGCTTTAATTTTTCTTCTTTCTATAATAAATACAATACATTCATTAGATTATCAATTCTGTTGGAGTATAAGCTTAAATCACTATTAATGTAATGCTACGCTGAGTCATGTGTGATGTGAGTTAGTATATAAAGTATAAACCTCTTGTATTTTAAGATTTTCATTACCAAAGTTTAGAATGGCTGAGTGGTTGAACGGGACGTGCCAAAGTTTTTTCTTGGTAGAGGTTCTAAAAGCCATTTTCCTATCACCATTCTAAGGTATGAGCTGAATGAGAATTTTCTTAGAGTTTCAAGAGGTGCCCTTTTGTAGGCCAAGGGCTTGCATCTCCTTAAGATTAGTAAGGTGCCGCAAACATATATTAGGAGAAAAAAAAAAAAAAAAACAAAAAGAGAGCCACAAAGAGGGTGAGCTTCCAATGTAAATGTTGTAGACTTGTAGTCCCACATCGCTACACTTGATTTTCAAGGATGAGTTCGACAGATGAGCTTTATCACGGCATCTGAGTGTCCGTTTCGTAAAAGGTCTTAAGTGAAAGAATAAGATATGAATAAAAGGTTCTGGCCTCAATGCCAAACCAGTTTGTGTGTTGATCTATTTATACAGCTCAGGTTGTTACACTTAAAAGGATAAGAATACATTTGAAATAAACAATAGATATCAAGTGCAAGATATGTGGAAGCAGAGTTTAAAAAGGAAATCAGGTTGTTGGAGTTGATAAGGTTGTTGCAGATGTTGAAGTCGTTGGAGATAAGCCTGCTGTGTTGTGAGTGGACTGAGTCTCTTGTTTAACATCCCCCTGCAAGCTGGAAGGGGGTAGGCACACTTGCAGCTTGTTCCGAAGCTCACAAAAGCGATTGGTGCTTAATCCTTTTGTAAAAATATCAGCAGTCTGTTCTTGGGAACAAATAAACTGGAGTGTAATATCTTTATTTAGAACTTTCTCACGGATAAAATGGTAGTCCACTTCAATATGCTTGGTTCTAGCATGAAAAACAGGATTAGAAGCTAAAGCTAATGCACCAATGTTGTCACACCAAATTGTGGGAGGAATAGGAAGTGAGATACAGAGTTCTTTGAGAAGCATTCTAACCCAATATAGTTCAGCTGTAGTGATTGCTAAAGCCCGATATTCAGCCTCAGTGCTGGAGCGTGCTACAACAGTTTGTTTCTTAGCAGCCCAAGACACTAAACATGAACCAAGAAATACACCATAACCTGTAGTTGAACGGCGATCATCGGGATTACCAGCCCAATCGGAGTCGCAATAGGCTTGAAGAGTAAGAGATCCTTTTTGATACCATAAGCCATTATCAATTGTTCCTTTGAGGTAGCGGAGAACCCGCTTAGCAGCAGACCAGTGAGTAGATCTTGGACAATGCATATGTTGGCATAGTTGGTTAACTGAGAAAGCAATATCCGGACGAGTCAAAGTGCAATATTGTAGAGCACCAACAGTTTGGCGATACTCAGTGATTTGGGATGCCGAGAGAGGTTCACCATCATGAGCTGAAAGCTTAATTCCCGAGGAACATGGTGAGGGATAAGGTTTGGCACCAATCATCTTAGTGCGATGGAGAAGATCACCAATATATTTTGATTGCCGGAGGTGTAAGCCCGTAGAGTCTCGATGAGCTTGAATGCCAAGAAAATAATTTAATGAACCAAGATCCTTCATTTTGAATTCCAGTTGCAGCTGGGCAATAAGAGAGGCAATAAGAGAAGGATGCGTGCCTGTCACAAGAATATCATCCACATAGATGAGAAAGAACAAGTGAATGTTTCCTTGATGATAAATAAATAATGAAGAGTCCACCGGTGAGGAAATAAATCCAAACTGAAGTAGAGACTGAGAGAGGCGCATGAACCAAGCCCGTGGGGCTTGTTTGAGTCCATATAAGGACTTCTCAAGCTTGCAAACATAGGTAGGAAAATCCGGATGAATAAAGCCTTGAGGTTGTTTCATATAGACTTCCTCTTGTAAAACACCATGCAAGAAAGCATTAGAAACATCCAACTGTCGTATATTCCAATCAAAGTGAACAGCAAGAGCAAGAATAACTCGAATTGTGGAAGGTTTAATAACTGGGCTGAATGTCTCAGTAAAATCTATGCCACATTCTTGTTCAAAACCTTTAGCCACTAATCGGGCTTTAAGCCGATCAACCTTACCATTGGATGTTTGTTTAACCTTATAGACCCATTTGTTATCAATAACATTATGATTCAATGGTCGTGGGCAGAGTATCCATGTACGGTTTGCAATTAGAGCATCATATTCTTCTTGCATAGCCGTGCACCATTCAGGATTCAATGAGGCTTGTTTGTAAGAACGAGGTTCAATTGGCATTGTTATACTGGTGAGAGCCTTAAGAGGATGGTTTGTGGAGTAGAAGGTCTTATACTCAGGGAAGGTGCGGGGCTTGAGATGGCCTGTTTGAGACCGAGTGGTCATAGGATGAGATCTTTGAGAGGCAAGAGGAACTATAGGTGCGGTTAAGGAGTGGGGTGGAGATGGAGAAATAACTGGACTTGAACTGGAAGATGGAGCAATGAAATCATATGAGGATGATAAAGGGGTTCGGTCAGGAGAATTATAAGAAGGAGATGAATCTGCATGAGTGCTAAGAGGTAGATCAGATTGATTATTAGAGAGAGATAAATCAGAATTAAAACTTGAAGGGAATGAGATAGGGAAGGAATTACCATGAGAGGTAGCCACCGTGGAAGGTTGTGAAGACTTCAAGCCATCCTTTGCAGGAAACGTAAGTTCATCAAAAACCACATGTCGAGAGAGAAAAATTTTATGAGAAATTGGATCTAGACACCTGTAACCGCGTTGATTGGCACTATAACCCAGAAATATACACTTTTTAGTACGAAACATGAGTTTGTGAGATGTATATGGCCTTAAAAGAGGATAACAAGCACAACCAAAGGTACGAAGAGATGTATAATCGGGAATATTGCCAAACAATTTGAAGAAGGGTGTGTCATTGTTAAGAACTATCGTAGGCAAACGATTAATAAGGTATATGGCAGTTAAGAAGGCATCAACCCAATAGGAGAGTGGCAAGTGAGATTGAGCAAGTAAGGATAATCCCATTTCAGAAATATGTCTGTGTTTTCTCTCCGCAGTACCATTTTGCTGAGGAGTGTGGGGACATGTGATACGATGATGAATGCCATTGGTTGCAAGAAATGACTGAAATGGTTTAGACATGTATTCCCCACCTCCATCAGTTTGGAAGTTCTTAATTTTGCAAGATAACTGATTTTCTATAAGAACTTTAAATTTGAGAAAACATGCATAGACATCAGATTTATGTTGAAGAGGATAAAGCCATGTAAACCGAGAGAAATCATCAATAAAAAGAACATAATAACGGCAGCCACTAAGAGATTGAGTTGAGCAAGACCAAACATCGGAGTGAATAAGTTCCAAAGGTGAACTTGTTATTCGATGAGAACGTAAAAAGGGAAGTTGTTTGCCTTTACCAAGTTGACAAGGCTCACAGACTTCACTATTATTCAATGAACCAACATAAGGTAGAGAATGTTTATTTAATAATTGAAGAACAACTGAATGGGAAGCATGTCCTAATCTAGAATGCCAAACTGGAACTGATGCTTTGACTCCGACTACTGCTGCCATCGCAAGTGGTTTATTGAGAACTAACGACTGCAAATTGATGGGATAAAGTCCCCCACTACTCTGTCCTTCCAACAGTGTCTTCCCCGTTTGGTTGTCCTTGACAAAATAATGAGAAGCAGTTAGAATGAAGAAACAATTATTATCAAGACAAAATTGATTAATAGAGAGTAAATTAGCAGAAGCTTGGGGGCAATGAAGAACATGACTAAGTTGAAGTGAAGAGGCAGGGGTATGAAGAATGATAGAACCAGTATTTTTGATAGTCAAACCTTGTCCATTACCAACAGCAACATGCTCCTGTCCAGTATACGGCTCTGCAAGAGTCAGCTGCTCAAGATTGGCTGTAATATGCTGATTAGCCCCACTATCAGCGAACCAAGGATCTTCGGCAACATGAGTGGCATTAGTATGAGCAACCATAGCCGCTAATTGAGGAGGAGGATGGCGACCTTGATAAGCATAGTCCATGCGGTGAAAACAGTCAAGTGCCTGGTGATTTGGTTTGCCACAGATTTGGCAAGGGGGGCGTGAGGTATTAAAGGTGTGTTGAGAATGGTTTGGTCGAGGAGAAGGGTATGATGGGGTATTAGGTGCAGGCTTTTTGGAGTAGTATGGAGGTTGGAAGGTTTGCGGGTGGGATTTTGTGGGGTATTTAGGCTTTCTGTTGTAAGACTGTTGTGAATGTTTGGGAGCAAACAGGGCTAAATTATTGGTTTCAGGTGGGATTGAATGAAGTTGACTTTCTAGAAGTAATTCACAGGATAGTAACTCGGCTTGGAAGTCTTCAAAGGATAGAGCTTTGTCTCGGGTGGCAAGGGACAGAGAAGTGACAAAGGGGTGATATGAATGATTCAAACCACTCACAATATAAGCAATTAAATCATCATCGTCAATGGGCTTACCAACAGCTCCTAGTTGTGCTGCTAGTTGCTTTGCCGAATCAAGGTAAGCTGCACACTTCATGGAACCTTGATTTAAAGTTTGGAGGAGCCGTTTCAAGTGGTTAATGCGAGATCGAGATGGAGAAGCAAATTTGTTGGCCAAAGCAAGCCAAGCAGGTCGGGCTGAATTGAGACCATACACAGATGGTGCCACTTTTTCAGAAAGAGTAGCATTAATCCAGCCTAAAACAAATTGATCCTTTCGATTCCATAGGATATACTCAGAATTGAGAGTAGTTGTTGGTTTCCCTTGATCATCAAGAAGAAACTGAGAGGGGCACGGTAGAGAACCATCCACGAAGCCCATTAGATCATGACTCTTGAGAACTGGAACAATTTGAGACAACCACATCAGATAGTTAGTCTCATCCAACTTAGCCGAAACTAGTTGACTAAGATTGGGAGCAATAAAGCTGACAGATGAGGAGGCAACCATTTAGATGAAAAAAAAAAAAAAAAAAAAGTGGAGAATCAGTGTAGACGTGCGTGAGCAGAGTAGCTCTGATACCATGAAAGAATAAGATATGAATAAAAGGTTCTGGCCTCAATGCCAAACCAGTTTGTGTGTTGATCTATTTATACAGCTCAGGTTGTTACACTTAAAAGGATAAGAATACATTTGAAATAAACAATAGATATCAAGTGCAAGATATGTGGAAGCAGAGTTTAAAAAGGAAATCAGGTTGTTGGAGTTGATAAGGTTGTTGCAGATGTTGAAGTCGTTGGAGATAAGCCTGCTGTGTTGTGAGTGGACTGAGTCTCTTGTTTAACATTAAGTTCAAATTTTATTGTATTAGGCTACACTTGGTTTGCATTGTAGGTTTATCATCTATTAGTTTAATTTTTTTCTGAATCATATAAAAATCTTGTGTTTTTTATTTTCCTTTATTTTACATGGTAAAGGAGATGTAAACCACCTCCTCCTTGTCTCGCTAATCTTCTTATAGCGGCAAATTCAGCCAAAACAACTGCAACACTAAGGTTAGAAATAAAACTAATACAGATTAACTGCTCTCTGCTAACTGTTATTACATTTATTCTACTGGCCCAATTAGAACAATACAACTGTGACACGAACGCATTTATATTCGTATGAATAAAGCCACAGTAACAATATTACAGAAAAAATTGAGGAATAAGAAGTTCAATATCACTTAGCATTTCTTCCTACCATTACACTATTATCTCTGTAGAAACACCAAGAACTGAAAGCTCAAAATAACCAATCAATATAAGAGGGTTCAAACAATACAATCCCTTTCCATGGCAGTAAATGTGGTGGAATCAGTTAGCTCAGCTGTAAGTACCCATTCCGACACCGGTTTCTCTTCCATATGGTGTATCATTAGCCTTAGAGTAAGAAACGTAGTAGAGCTCGGAGAGTATACCGGTGAAGACAATGAATGCTGCTCCGGCTGCAAACACGCCCTTTCTCAGGGTTTGGCAAGATGGAGGATCAGCTCCATAAAGGCCATACTTGGTGTGGTAGGCATTTCTTACAGAACCAGCCAGCAAGCAGATCTCGGCAATAAGGAACGTAACCCTAAAACAGATCAATGCAACAACATAAGTTCGATGGACCAAAATAAAAGTCCCCCCGTTGGATACATAGTTAAGTTCATCACATAAAATATAAGTTGGGATGTCGTCCTAAGTACTGAGGCCTTTCAGAATAAAACCCCACACCTAAGCCCAGAGGTACTTAAGTTGGGGACAACATTGATACTAATTGAGATTTAGGCCTGCCCAACAAGTTAGATGGGTATTATAGGCCTGGAAGCAAGTCCATTGGAGAAAGGAAGCATTTCGTCTCTATGGACTAATGTGTTCATTCTGAGTTATACATACCAACATGCAATGAATAGGACGATAGCCCAAGCTCTTGAACCTCCAGGTCGCAGAGCCTTCCCACAGCAGAAGCATTTGCTTGCCACCATTATGAGTGCTTGACTAGCCATGAGGAACAGAAGTGCACCCACGCCCAAGCCCGTCGAAATGTCTGAGTCATACACACAGTAGTTGTAGTTCTTCTCTTGATCAGGTACAATTTGAGCCTGCCAAAGATTGATATGGATCAGTTTTTAACGAATTACCAAAGTAATCTATATTGTCTTTAAGTTATTTGCATTATTCTATAGAATATTTACATTCTACGAGATAGTTTTGAGTTCTTTCTATATTCTCAATTTTTATTTGAAAGCCTTAGTATATAG
This sequence comes from Paratinospora sagittata, assembly GCA_035771175.1. Lineage (NCBI taxonomy): Eukaryota > Viridiplantae > Streptophyta > Magnoliopsida > Ranunculales > Menispermaceae > Paratinospora > Paratinospora sagittata. The sequence goes on along the minus strand of CM069612.1, from coordinate 25,892,485 downwards.
AAATTATAGAGATACAAGTTCATAACTAGTACATAAACTGAAAAGTACCCAATGGAATTATGGAGGGGGGGCTAAAATCCTTAGATGATACCACACATCTGACGATCTTTTCACACTGATCTGGAACAAGAAGGCTGAGATCTTAGCATTTTCCTTATTGTCAACAGAAATGTAATAATCAAGACCCTGGAAGTTCATTCCAAGTTGTGTTGAACTGCTGTCATGAAACTTACCAAGGACTTCAAAACAGAGATTTAAGGCCATGCTTCAAATGTCAGGGAAAATAATACCAATTCATCCAAACCCTTCTTACGTCCATAAATTTGGGAAATTGGTTCTCATTCATTAAAAAAAGATCAGTACACAAATCATCTTTCACTTCTATTATACTCATTGAGGACCTCACACATTACAAACATTTATAATTGACATCAGTAACGAGGAATCCATATCTATGACCGAGCTTCAAAACAATTACAAGATTAAATACTAATTCAAGGAAACGGGTGTATAAACTGTCCATTTACCCACTTAAATTCCACCAAAATCACCCAAATTACAAACCAAATACGTCAAACCAGAAACCTATATTTCTACTTCAGCCAAAAGGGTACCTAAATCACCCACTTTTTCACTCAAATTCAACTTAAAACAAGAGAATTACAAACCACACAGATCAATCAACACAATAAAACAAGGTGAATATCAAATAGCGTTCAGAACATCAGAAATGCTCAAATTATCTCATGGGTACCCACATTTATGCACAAGAATCAGAAGCAAAACACCATATAGAACTAAAATAAGAAATAATAATAACAAGAATCTGAAACAATACATAGATCTGAAAAACAGAAAAAAGAAAAAAGAAAAAAAGGACTTACTGAACTTCTCCTTTGCTCAGCTGCAACAGCAAGACCAAAAGCAATCAGATCAAAGGCGAACACTATGACTAACAGCACAGTTGACGCCATTGAAGCACACCCAGATCCCCAGATCACCAGATCAGGTAAAGAGCAACACCTTCTAAGAAAAGAAATTAAAAGAAAAAGAGAAGAGAAGAACAGCTTCCACACTAACACACGGCTTTTCTCTCAGTTATTTAAAGCTCCCAGCCGAAATCCGTGCTGTCTCTTAATGGATTAATTGTCGGTGAAGCAATGGATTTATCTGACCACTTGATCTGACCTCGGGATTGTGGAGATGGCAGTTGAAGGAAAGGAAGCCTCACCTTCTTCTAAGTAGCCTTGTGGGGTCAACTCTGTCCCATCCAATCAATTATAATTGATTTTATTTTAATGAATATCTTATTAAGATTAAATATATTAGATCAAATTTTTTGGGGACTAAAAAAATTAATTGACTGTATAATGGGTTTTTTTTTTTTTTGAAAAAATATAATAGGTATTTAAGAATACAATATTGTAGCATAAATGCCCACAAACAGAGAATAAATGCAGTGTATAGCACAATTTATTTTGATGTGTGGACTAACATGAACTAGCATATATTGATTTAAAAAATATTAATTTAATTATAAAAAATTATAATTATATGTATAACTACATATATATCTATTAATATGTATAAAATAGTAATATTCAATAAATATGTATGTATAGTTATATATATAATTGTAATATTTTCCTATTAAATTATATTGAATCCTTTATATAACACTTGTTTTTGGCAAATCCTCCACTATTCAACTAGATAAATGAGTGTAACATTAAGAACTTGATAATTAGCATGAAATTTTGTACAATTTTATATAACACGAACTTATTTAATTAGACTACAAAAAGAAAGTGGTGACATCTTCCTATCAATTTTAAACCTTTGATAAAACAAAGGTGATTCCATGTACTCAACAAAAACATTATTTCTAGATCTCTGCGGAAAAAGCAGAGTATGGGGTTGTGACTGGTTCGGTGGTTTTGCTGCCTTGCGCGGTCGCCTTTGGTTCGTTTGCTTCGGTTTCGCCATTGTTAGAGTTGTTGTTCTTCTTCTTCTCCTTCTTCATCTTCTTCTTGTCGGCGTCCTTCGCCATTAGAGCTCTGATCGAGAGGTCTCGGTGAAATCTAGCTTTAGAAGGATACGAGGATTAGTCGGCGCCTAGTGCTGTGGGACTTAGCGTGTACGTTTCGAAGGTGCAGAGAGTGGTTAGGGTTAACTAAGACGAATTAAAAACAACTCTTGCAGTATCGTATCTTCTTTGGAAAGTCGAAACTGGGTGAACTATTTCAGATCTGAAACTTCAGATCTGAAACTGGTTTCTGGATTAATTTCAGATCTGCTTTCTGGAGTACGAACAACAAGGGACTAATTTCTGGATTAATCTCAGATCTGAAACTGGTGTCTGAAGTTCGTAGTTGCGACAAAGATGAGCCGATAACTGGTGTCTCTGTTCTTCTGCTCGTTTCTTGAGCTCTCGGAATTTGTTGTGCGAGGTGCGATCTCTCTCAGATTTTTCTCTGTTTAATTTCTTCGATCAATCTGTTGTGGCTGTCATTGTTTGAGGTTTGGTGAGTCTTCTTTTTCGTCATTTCTAAATGAGTAGATGATTCACAGTGAAGCTATCATTTGATCTGTATGCGTTCTTTTTCTTTTTGCTTGACCGGCCATTGTTTTCGAGATTTCGTCACTGCAAAGCTGCTCTTCTCTTTCTCTCGCCGGAACCCTAGCTGAAATCGAGAGCTCCGGAGTCATCGCTTGCCTTCGCACCGAGAGAACTCATTCTCTCACGAGTCTGACCGCGACCTCAGAGCACCTCTCACTCGATTTCAGAACTTGTTCTCTCGCCAGGCGACGCTGCTTCGATCCTCTTCGCTCTCTCCTTTGTCGCAGGGATGTTTTCACCTCCAAGTCGCTCTCAACAGGAAACTGATTTGCTTGAACGAAGTAACAAAAAAGTGAAGATGAATGTGGATGGAGTGGAACCGGATTTGTCGCCGATGGCGGACGTAAATATGGTGGAGGAGACTCAGGCATGCAAGGAGAATGCTGAGGGGAATGGGATGTTCGCCCCCTTGCCAACATTTAGAGACAAACTTTTGGGCTATACGGGCCGGATGGATGATGGTGAGACGTCCGATGAGGATTGGACCTCAGATGATGAAGGAGAGATGGGGGCTGAGGAGTCCGAGTCCGAGTGTCCAGTCATTCACATATCCAAGGAGGAGAAGAGACGCTTACGTCGCCCATGGAGACATACACTTATTATCAAATTGTTGGGCAGAACAATTGGATTTACATTCCTGTTACGTAAGATTAAGGCCTTATGGCGTCCGAAGGCTTCTATTGAATTAGTTGCTATTGATCAAGACTATTTTCTTGTCAAGTTTGCCTCCAAGGAGGATTTTGAGTATGCAAAATTTGAGGGCCCATGGATGATCTTTGATCATTATCTGACAGTGCGGCAATGGCATCCTAATTTTGATCCGGGGCAGGTGAACATGGATAGATTGTTGGTGTGGGTGCGAATCCCTTGTCTCCCAATTGAATACTATGACTATGATTTCCTCATGAAAGTAGGGGCGCGTATTGGTCGCCCGGTGAAGATTGATGATGCAACAAGCACCGTCTCTAGGGGGAAGTTCGCGCGTATCTGTGTGGAGGTAGATATAACCAAGCCACTCCTATCTAAATTCACTTTACGACGTCGGGTTCGACGGATTGAATACGAGGGGATCCATTTAATTTGCTTTGATTGTGGATGTTATGGGCATCGGAAAGATGCGTGTCCAAAGACAGAGGGCCAAGAGACGCCTCATCACGGCGGACCGGCGAAAGTGCTGGCCGGAGATGTTAGAGATGTGGTCGGAGTTCAATCTAGGCCGGTTGAGCCTCCGGTGAATCAGGAAATAACCGAAAGTTATGGGCCATGGATGTTGGCTTCTAGAAGATCTCGTAGAGGTATGACCAAAACTGAAAATGGAAATAGTGGGAGAGCTGGACGTGATCCTCGGGATATGCCACTGATTGGTGCTAAACAAAATGCTAGTTTTCAGCAACATATTTCTCGGTATGCGGCATTAGCGGTTGAGGATATTCCTGAGGAAAATATTGATAGTGATCAACGAGATGGGCCGCATCTTGATAAGGATATTGGCGTGCACATGGGCTCAGGGATATCACTTAATGAATATGCCAAGAGTAAAGGGAGAAGGCCCAATGTGCAAATAAATACTAAGGAAGTGGATAATGGCCCAAGCACTCAAGTGGCTGTAGAGAACAGCAATGCAGTTCGAACAAAGAAGAATTTACTAACTCGTGACATCACTTCTATCTCTGCTCAGTCCAAGCAAGCTGCCGCTGCGGAGGAACATATTGTGGTGCGTGGGTCCAATAGAGGTCAGTTGATTTCTCGATCGGTGGTCTCTCATCCCCAGCATCAGGTTGAGAACATGGAGGGTATTCATCCTACATTTAATTTGATACCAGAACGTCATCAAGATCCTCCTATTGTGGTGGATTCTGGGCATGTTCCTGCTATTGGTAGGCGGGAACTTGGTGGAACACAAGCTAATCTGGTGGGGGTGCATAACGAAGCTCCTAGTGACAAGGATGAATCGCTTGGGAGGATGGATATTGTTGATGGAGGGTTCTCCTCTTAAAGCCGTGTTCGTCAATTTTTTGGTCTTCGGTAGGGGTGGGTAGCCTATTTTTTCTTGTTTTTATGGATCTTATGATCTGGAATTGTCAAGGGGCGGCTTCGAAGGAGTTTCACCGTTCCCTGAAAGACCTGCTTAAGATGCATAAACCAGGCATATTGGGGTTGTTAGAGCCCAAAGTGAGTGGATCTCAGGCAGATTTTCTCTGTAAAAAGCTGGGTTTTGATGAATGGGTCCGGGTAGAATCATTGGGTTTCAGTGGTGGTATTTGGGTGTTCTGGCATAGTTCTTGTCAAATAAATATTATTGCTACTCATCCTCAGTTTATCCATATGAGGGTTCGGGATAGTAGTATGCATCAGTGGTTGTTAACCGTTGTTTATGGTAGTCCTACAGCCAGCTTGAAGAAGTTGTTATGGAGGGATCTTAATAAGAATGTTTTTGATATGAGTGAGCCTTGGATTATTGCGGGAGATTTTAATGCGGTGGTATGTTCCGAAGAAGTTAGTAGTGGGAATGCTGTGGCTCATCATGGCAGCTCTGGTTTTGGGGATTGGATTTTTGATCATGATTTGCTGGACATGGGATTTTCCGGACAAGCCTATACTTGGAGTAGGGGTATAGGGGATCAGTTTAAGGGAGCTCGCCTGGATAGAGTTTTATGTAATTTAGCTTGGAGGCATATGTTTGAGGACGCTAGAGTGATTCACCTTCCTAAACATCACTCCGACCATGTTCCTATCTTGGTTCGTTTAAAGGGTTCAAGTGCCACTGTGAGGCCAACGCAGTTTAAATTTCAGGCAGCTTGGCTGACTCATCCGGGATTTTACAACGTCATTAAGGAGAATTGGAGTCGTGACCGATCTTTGGATACAAATAATCGGCATATAGCCTCGATTCTTATTTCATGGAATAGTATCGAGTTTGGGAGTATTTCTAGGAGGAAGAAGAGACTTTGGGCGAGACTTGCAGGCATTCAACGTGTCTTATCTAAACACCCTACACACCGTATTCATCTTTTGGAGTCTAAGCTTAAGAAGGAGCTGGACCTTGTTCTGTATCAAGAAGAACTCTCGTGGTTTCAGAAATCTAGAGCCGACTGGATCCTTTCGGGTGACCGCAATACCAAGTTCTACCACGCTACTACAGTCATTCATCGGAGTAGGAATGCCATTGAGAGGTTAAAAGGTGCAGATGGAAATTGGGTTTCAGATTCAGCTCAGTTGAAGCACCTAATTCAAGATTTTTATACCAGGTTATTTTCAAAAGAACCTTGCGGGGATATGTCTGATTTTCCTAAAGGGGGTTTTCCAATTCTAGATGGTGCTGTCATGGCAAGGATTCATCAGCCCTTTGAGATTGAAGAGATTCGTCAGGCTTTATTTGATATGGCTCCCTTCAAAGCGCCAGGCCCGGATGGTATTCATGCAGGTTTTTATCAACGCCTCTGGACTACAGTGGGGCCTTCGGTCTACAAGCTTGTTCAAGACTTTTGGGTGTCAGGAAAGCTTCCAGATGGGATCAATGATACTCTGTTGGTATTAGTACCGAAGGTTCAGCATCTTGAATTATTGACCCAGCTTAGACCTATAAGTCTCTGCAACGTGGGATATAAAGTGATTACAAAAGCTATGACAAATAGGCTAAAGATGATCCTCCCTAGTCTTGTTTCTCCCAACCAAAGCAGCTTTGTCCCTGGTCGCCAAATTACAGATAATGTCATTGTGTATCAAGAAGTCCTTCATTCAATGAGAACTAAGAAGAGTGGTGTACCTCATATGGCAATTAAGATTGATCTTGAAAAGGCCTATGATCGATTATCTTGGGATTTTATTGAAGACTCGTTGAAGGAGATTGGTCTTGGTGATGGGTGAATCCGAAATGTGATGCATTGTGTCTCTTCCTCTAGGATGTCGATTGTCTGGAATGGGGATCTTTTGGATTGTTTCTCTCCTGAGCGCGAAGTTCGGCAAGGGGATGCAATTTCGCCTTATCTTTTTGTTCTGTGTATTGAAAGATTGGGTCATTTGATTAATGGGGCAGTGGAGCGAAAGGAATGGAAACCCATACAGCTGTCTCGTAATGGTCCTTCTATATCCCACCTTTTCTTTGCAGATGATATGGTTTTGTTTGCGGAAGCATCTACAGAGCAGATAAAGGTTATTATGAAGTGCCTGGATTTATTTTGTGTGTGCTCGGGCCAAAGAGTTAACTACCAGAAATCTCATATATTTGTATCTCACAATGTGGAGCTTGCGGTGGCCCAAGACATATCTATTATGTCTGGTATTCCCCTTACGGACAACTTGGGTCGGTATCTGGGTGCTCCCTCCATTCATGGGAGGGTCCGACCTGCTGACTTTCAGTACATCATTGAGAGAGTGACTACTCGATTGGAGGGGTGGAAGACAAAATTCTTGTCCTTTGCGGGTAGATTGGTTCTAGCTAAATCGGTGCTTAACTCTATTCCCATGTACATCATGCAGACTATGGTGTTACCAATAGGGGTGTGTAATACCATTGATAAATTAGTTCGACGTTTTCTATGGGGAGGGTCCAATGAGAAGCCGGGCGTCAACCTCATTAAGTGGGAAATCATCATCAAACCTATGGAGGACGGTGGTCTTGGCATTAAGAGTATGACTTATATGAACTTGGCTCTTTTGGCCAAATTGGGATGGAGACTAATTACAAATAAGAATAGCTTTTGGGCCATAGTTCTTTCCATGAAGTATCTGCATCGGGAAGCAACTATTGATAGGTTGCAGCCTAAGAATGGGGCTTCCAATGCGTGGTGGGGCATTGTTAAAGCCTCGCCTATTTTACGTAGCGGAGTGCGGGCTCTAGTTCGTAATGGTAAGGACACTCTTTTTTGGCTTGATACATGGGTAGGTGAGGTGGCCTTAATCAATACGAAAATGCGGGATTTGAGTTTGGTGGAGATGTATAGGCCTGTCTCAAGCTATTGGGTGAAGGGTTCAGGGTGGGACTGGAATGCTCTCTCAGGTTTACTCCCTTTTGAGGTTGAAAATAAACTTGCTGCTGTGCTCTTATGGGATGAGGAGGAGGTTGCAGATGGCATATGTTGGGGCGCTTCTAAGAGTGGCATATTAACGGTGTCCTCTGCTTATACTATTTCTACTGGAACTCTTATGGGAGATCCTACTTCCCTTTGGAGGATGATTTGGAAGCTTAAAGTTCCTCAAAGATGCAAGACTTTTTTGTGGATGGTTGCGCATCGAAAGATCATGTGCAATGCTGAGCGGATGAAAAGGGGTTTCACCATGGCATCTGACTGTATTGAATGTGTGGGATGTATCGAGGATGTTGATCATATTTTTCGAAATTGCTCTAGAGCGGTGCAATTATGGAAGCGTCTATTGCAGCCAGTTGAGTACCATCTTCAGAGCAATTTGGATTTCCAAAGCTGGCTTGCTCATAATCTTGCTGGCGTTAATGATTGTAATGTTGACTATGACTGGGCTTCCTACTTTACAGTTGCCGTGTGGGCTCTTTGAAAATGGAGGAACGATTTAGCTTTTCGTAATCTTCGTTTTCACTTCGAGTATAGCATGGCTTGGCTTAAAGGGAAAGTGGCTGAAATCATTCATGCTTTTCGAGCCAAAGTGGCGGTCCATGGTGCTGGACTGATAGAGAGGGTGAAGATGGTAGGCTGGTGTGCTCCCAACCATGGTTGGACTAAGCTTAATACTGATGGATGTCTTAAGAATGCTTCATCGCGAGCAGGGGGTGGCGGTCTTCTCCGTGACTATCGTGGTATGTGGTTGAGGGGGTTTGTGGCTAATATTGGTTCTTGTACTGCAACTGAAGCTGAATTATGGGCTGCTGTTCATGGCTTACGTCTTGCTTGGGAGGAGGGTCATCGTTCTATAGTTTTCGAAACAGATTCGGCTATGGTGGCTGGTTGGTTAAAAGGCAACAGTATGCCGCAGCTTAGCCTTTCCAACTTGGTAAATGAGTGTAGAAGACTCCTTCAGAGAGATTGGATAGTTCAAGTTGAGCACATTTACAGAGAAGGTAATAGAGCAGCAGACTATTTGGCTACTGAGGCTTTGAAGTTCAATCGGGGAGTGTGTATCCTGTCTTCCCCTCCCCGTGGGTTATTCAATATTTTGAGGGAAGATGCAGCTGGGGTTTCTTGGCCTAGGAGAGTTCGAGATGTAGTGTGCTAGTTGTTCTTGCTGGGTGTTCCCCTCTTTACCTTTCCAAAAACAAAAACATTATTTCTATTCAGTTACATAAAAAAATTTCTATGATGATATATAGCAAGTGGGTCTCCCCAAAACAAAATGTAAAAAAAAATTTAGGTAGATGATAAGTTGGGTATAAATAAGAATTGCGAAACTATAAAAATAACAAAAAAAAGTGAAAACCAAGAATTTATAATACATATCTACCGAATATGTGTAATTTTTTTTTAAAAAAATATTAAAATAATTAAATATATATACTTAAATTTATATTTAAGTTAATGGGTTAATACATCATATTACTAACATCACCGCATCATCAAAAAAAAAAAAATCTTTTACTTATCATACACATTAAAATTAAAAATATAATTTTTAAATCATAAAAGAAGCTCTATCCACCGAAAAATTATTGGCGTGTGGGGCCAGGATTCCGGAGCTAGAGGTCTATGTCAGAAATTGTGCCACGTGGGTCTCTCTTGGGACTACGGAATCATATTCTCCTAAGGAACCAAAGGTACGACGTAAAAGAAAAGCAGAGATCCTCAAGTTGCGGGCAATCATTCTCATCATCCGGTACTCCTGGATGAGTTATACTTACGCTGTTTCAGGATCGTAAGATGCCTCAAGTTGCGGGTCCCACGTAGAACTGAGAATCTTGGCCGTTACATGATGATTGAAAGTGGGGCCAATCAATCAATCAAGTAATAGGCGTGGCAACGAAGGGAAAGGGACGCAGAGAGGGATGAGTTGGCGAGCAACAACGACGCTTGAACCATCCACGTGACTGACAGCTTAACCTGCCCCTTCGAAAAATCAAGCAAGATTGTAAAATAACCAATGAGGGAGGGTCCGGCATGTGACCTGCGTAATTTCAACTCGGGTCGCACGTGAAACCCAAGGAGAAAAAAAAAACACCTCTAGCTTTTCCCAAAATATAAACATCACAAATTAATACCACATAATATGATAAGTTAATTAATTTACAAAATCTGATGTACAAGTATTATTGAATATACACGAAAGTTCACAATTTTTATTCAGAAACATTTTTTTTTTAAAGTTTGCAATCATGAATTATTTTTAAAAAGTATAAAAAATCTAGAAAGTTTATGTATTATGCCCATTTAAATTATACCAAAAAAGAATATGGGTCTAATAAACTCTATTTAACTTCTGCTTCGACTTTAAAATAAATGTCTATTTGTAGTAAAGGTTAAGCATTAATAGAATAAGTTATTATTATTTTTTTAATTATTTTTTACTACCTCTACTTGAGTTAAAGGTGACAAAATAAGAAAAATCATTTACCTAAAATATTAATTTTTTTTTTGAAAAATATTTTATATACGTTGTGTCAACTTCATTTTTGAAGTGGACACTCATCTCATTTAAATGTTTTGGAAATACTCGTATATTGTGCAACATCTTTAAATACAGGCGCATTTTCAAAATATTCAAAAAAGACTGAGTGTCTGTATTAAAAAATGACGTTGGCTCGTAACATATATATATATATATAACATTACTTTATTATTATTATTATTATTATTATTATTATTATTATTATTATTATTCTTTAATGTTTTGTAGTTTTAAGTAGAGTTATACTCCAAGCTCAAGCCCAACATAAGACTTGATTCGATGGTAGTTTTCTGAATGTGTGTGATCCAAGGACACCAAGGTAGCAGCATCAACAAAAGATGTACTACTGTTAAAGTCCAAAAATCATCTCTATTATTGATGCTTATAATATTGACAGGTACATTCATAATCCATATGTCTCCCACACCGATATTAATTTCAGGAAGTTGCAATATGGTGGTGAGTGGGGCACCAAGACATTAATTAATGACATTGCAAAAAAAAAAAAACCATACTACATTTTCCATGCTTTACTTATGATCTCGAAGCTCAAATCACACATATATATCCTAAGGCACTTAATAAAAATTTAAAGCTACTACAAACTATACCCAAATTCACTAATCAAATTCACGTAAACCACAAGCCCTCTATTCTTCCTTCTATTCTACATGAATCACAAAAAACCCTGTGATTCCTTGGCCTATTTCATGTGATCTTCACCACTTCTCACCTTACCCTCTCTGTGATTCGCTTCAATTCTCTTCTTCCCACCTGCCCTTTATAAATCTCCACTTCAACTGCTCATCTTGCTTTCACCGTTATCATCACCTACTTACTAATCTTTCTTAGCTTATTGGAATAACCTTAGTTTCACAATTTTGAAGAGAAAGTTCAAAGACATGAATAAGAGTAGTAGTTCAGATACATTTCTCATTATTCTTGCTCTGCTACTAATTTCTCTAATGGTTACTTCGGTGTCGGCAAGGCACATCGGCCACCATCACCAGAATCCGGCACGAGCGAGGGACATGAGCCGGGAAAGAAGGATGGCGAAACCAGTAAGAGGAGGAGGAGGAGGAGGAGACACAGTGCAGGTTGCAGGATCAAGATTGCCTGATTGCTCTCATGCTTGTGGGTCATGCAAACCATGCAGGCTAGTGATTATAAGCTTTGTGTGTTCAACACTAGAGGAAGCAGAGACATGTCCAATTGCATACAAATGCATGTGTAACAGAAAATCTTACCCTATTCCATGACTAATTAGAAGTTATATATAAGAAAATCTAAGTACTAATTAATCTTCTCTTTTCTTATTATATGTTAGGCTTCAGATTGTATCATATAGTAGTGCCAAGTTTTCCTTGGAATTATTGATGATCAGAGAGTGTAATTGCCTTGATTTTTTAACTTAATTTACTTTTTAAGCTTTCTAAATGCTTGTGCTATCTTAGCCCATTAATATGATTTAAGGCCGGCCCATTACCTATCATTTTATTGTTGCCCTATAATCGTCACATATATCATCCACAAAGTAAGGTCCATGAGGCCCATCCTCAGTGTTACGTTATTTTATTAATTATGTAAAATAATACTGATCATCATTTTTTATTTTCTGATTTCCCACGAGTATCTCCGCACCTTTTAGAAATGAGACTAGTCCTTATTTAATGTGGGAGCAGAATGATAGACCTTCTCGCCTTTAAAAATTGAACCTTAAACTTTTATGCAGGGACGAACTTAGAATGTAGCCCGCTTCCACTGAGCCAAATGCATAGTTCAAACTTTATCTGTTTTTATTTTTCGTTTTTCCGTTTTTTCTTTCTTTTTTAACTGTCATTCTATATAATATTCTTAACGAACCTCACGCATTCAAACATACGAGAACAGTCAAGACCATGGGTCAAAGAATATTAAACAATATGAAGGAGCCCCATCTAGGGAAAGATACTAAATCTCAAAGCTGCAATTAGGCCCGTTGAGGCCACAACCACTCCCTCGTCTCTATAAGGTTAAGAAGACTCAAATCTGAATCTCTTAGAGGAGGGAAATGTCACTTACCACTCAAGCTAATTAGTGTTGTTCAACCTTTTATCTATTAGCTATAGTTTTAAGTCTAGTGCTTTTAAACATGAGTTTTATTAGAGGTTCATGGTTTCAAGTTTACATTATTCTCATTATATGTATCGTTATTTAATTTGTCTAATAATCTTTTGCAATATTCACCCTTCTCTTCATGGGTAGTAACCGTAGAATGAGGATATAACACGCTCTACAAAAAAATTACTATACAAGGATTGCTCAAAATGTCCTTTCGAAAAGATGTCCTAAAAGGGCTTTGAGAACGTTTTTGGTTATTTTTTCGAATGCCCTTGTAAAACGACTTTCTTGTATGAGAGAAAAAATAAGTCCAACCTACATAATACGAGAGCCTAGAACTAAGGCTGGCAATTCGGTCTGTTTGGCCACCAGGCCTAGAAATAATTTTGCTGGGCCTTATAAAATTTTGGACCGAGCCGGACCAAACCAACATTAAAAAGCCTTGGCCCAAATTCAATTTAAAAAATATATGGACCGGACCTTTAGGTCTGGCTTTTGAATTACTAATATAATCAAATATATATTTTGAGGTTAGATAAGTTACAATAAAATATAAATTTTAGTCAAATAATTAAATAAAACATACAAATTAAAAAAAGTATTTATTTAATTTATCTTAAATATGTGTTAATTTATTCTAAATGAATTAGTTTATGTATATAGTTGGACAATATTTTTCTTTCTTTCATAATTTTAGCTCAACCATTTTTGTAATTTTGTTAAATTCATTATATATTTATATCTAGCTCTATTACATACTTTTAAGAGTATACTTAACAAAGTATATTTGGTAACACACATATATATATATATGTAAGTTTGTACGTGTGTATATGTATATATAATATATTCTCTAATTATATAATACTCTTGAATCTTAATTATGTTTTATTTTTACCATTTTATACTCTAATTATATACTATATATACTCTTATTAAGAAATAGAATAGGTACGTAGATTATTTATTTTATTAGAAAATAGACTAGGTATGTGGATTATTTGTATTATATACCTAATTGAACATACTCTTAATAATGTATATATAATACAAATATAAAACCTTAATTAAATAACACTATTGACTTAATTAAATATATATTATACACACTTCATACACTCTTAATTGTAATAATACACTTGATTATGTTTTTTTATCATTATATATACATTATATTATTTTTTTGACACAATGTATTATGTATGTGGTACGTATTACATTTATATATACTATATATACTTTTATTTTATAACATAATTTTAATTATGTTTTTTTTTCATTTTATACTCTTAATTACGTGCACATATATATTTTATATTTATTATAATATATATATATATATATATATATATATATATATATTTTACAGTGAATCTAAAATATATACAAAATAATATATATATATGTGTGTGTGTGTGTGTGTGTGTGTAATTTTGTATTAAGAATATATTATAATTTATACATACACATATATATTTTACAGTAAATCTAAAATATATACAAAATATTATATATATATATATATATATATATATATATATATATATATATATATATATATATATATATATATATATATATATATATGTATGTATGTATAATCGAGCCTAATCTTAGGGCCTTTGGGTTGGACCTTCGGGCCGGGCCTCTGGACCGGGTTAGCGGGCTGGGCCGGATTTAGCCAAGTGATTCCAAATCCATCCAATAAGTTTTGAGACTGCGTTGGGCCGGCCCATGCAATAGTCGGGCCAGAGTTTGGACCAAATCATTTATAGTGGGTCGGGTTAGGCTTACGGATCTCGGGCCAAATTATCACCCCTACCTAAAACACAAAATAAAATATTCATCATGTGTGTAAAATTAAAACTTACTCAATGATACACTAATATAAAATTAAATTTTATCATTTTTTAATTTTAGTCTCGCCCCTTTAAACAATATAGTATTATGTTAGGTTTTATAAAAAATGAAATAACATCTTAAGGTGTGTAATAAATAATCTAATAGTTATACTTATGTAATTTCACTTAAAATAATTATATTTTTAAATTAGCATTTCCCTTAATTCTAATAAGTGATGAAGTAATTAATGAATAACTTTAATATCTTGTAGGAATAAAATGATTATATGATGACAACATATGATGCCCTTCATTAATTAGTAATGCTTTCACCTACGACTTAAAAATGATAAAGCAATTACAAGAAGTAATATTTTTAGTTGTCATTGGTAGAGACATTTTCATTAATACATACACTATTAGACGGCGTTGACTTCCTCATCGAAACAATCAATAGTTATTGATCACAATGATGTTTCTATCTTTGTCATCAACTTTAAATAATATTAATACAAAATATTTTTATAATTTAAAAATTATATTTAAAATTATATTTATGCTGATATAATATATGGTGAGTGATCTGTACTTCATTATTTTTATTTTTATTTTTTTTTCTTTAATGATAGGGTGACATAATGTGTTGTCACATTAGTTTAGGACCGTATCAATATAACATTACAAACTACTTATATTAACACTTTTAATCAATTTCATGCACCTGCATATGATTCGACAATGTAATGGTGTATTCAAACCGATGCTTCTATATATCAAATGCCAACTATAAATATCACTATAGCAACTACTCCTACAAAATGTGATCACATCGTCATTACTCGGAGAAGAACTGAACCGCCCCCACCAATTAGAAGAAGATTTATCAAGAAAAACAAAGAAAGGGATAACGGAGGGGAGGGCGGTGGGGGTGGTGGCATTGACGCTTTAAGTCTTCTTTGTATAGAGACCGTCAATTGCCTTAAACCCCCAATCCCCACTTATATATACACCAACTACATAATTAAGACATTTATTAAAGACGGCTGCCTAATTGTGTGAGGATAAGGGGAGCAATCAGGGCAAGTTGCAAATAGATTGTGGGGAAATTACTGTGGAATCTCAATACACTTTTGAGGACCTTAGCCGTCTTCTGCTAGAGGTTGTTTGTACCCTTAAATGCCAGTACTTCTGTTCTATTCCCATGATAATTAAGTCAATATCACTTCACCCACTAATTTAAGTTTAAATTTTTTTAACATAAAACGACATATTTGCCTACATATTCCACTGCCTCACTCAGCAAATGTCAATATATACGATTTTTTTTTCTTTTTTTGGCCTATGGTCGCCGAATATTAAGATTGAGGTGTGTACAAGGAGGGTTGGACCTCAACCTTAAGATAGTATAATCGAGGTTCAACCATTTGTGGCTAAACCTCTCAGTAAAGGTTCACAAATATTGAGGTAAGTTATATTTTCTAATAATATTAGGTCAAACGTGATTAAACCTTAATCTGATCAAGTTTGGTCCAAGATAAGGCAAGTGAACTTGCTCCATTTCTAAACTTCTCCTTAATTAAGGGGTTTAGGTAATGGCCTATTTTTAAGTTCTTTGAGGAAGGTTTGATCAAGTTTAATGAAATTAACCTAAAGGTAGTAGTGTTCGATCATGCTTGACCAAAACACAAGAACAAAATTGGTAATTATTAAAGGAAAATGTTTTAAAAACATATTTTTTTCACACACTTTGTTGATAATACCTATAAAAGTTGTTAGATCGCCTCGTATCATGTGTTAATCGCTTCGAATTACTCATCAATATGTAATACAAGACGATCCAACAACTCTCAAAGGCAATGTCAATAAAGTGTGTTAGTCAATTATTACTGATTATTATATTTTTTTTTGGTGAAAAAAATGTGTTTATGCAGAGGGGTTGATCTCATACCAAAACAAGACGCACGTGAGATACCTAACTCACCAAAGGTCACTAGCGTGACTCAAACTCTGATCTTCACTAGAGCGTTGTGGTCATTGAATCGGTTGAGCCCACCATTGAAAGCAATTATTGAAGTCTTTTATTGACTAGAAAAAATAGTAATAATTAACAAAAAAAAAAGAATTTTTTAATTATTCTCTACTTTTTTTTTGGTGAAAAAAAAAGACTTATAAGAGCTTATAAGTCATTTCATATATTAAAAAAAAAAAATGTTTGATAAGAAAAGTTGACTTGGGCTCCTCGGTGAAGACCAAAGAATTCCGGTTCATGTTATATATTCTCATTTTGGGTAAGATTGGAGCCGTAAAGCGCGTTCAAAGTATAGTTTGTTTGCATTCCGATAACATTGGTTCATTTGAACAATATTGTAGAACCCGCCCCCTGAAATTTGTTAGGAAATAAACCCAATAAATTGTAAACACACACAAAGAGAAAATATGGAGATAAGAGATTTAACATAGTTTGAAAAGAAATCCCTATGTCTACGAAGTGTACCAACACTCAATCTACTATTAATGGAGGTTTACAATAAGAAGTTACTCAGTGAGCACTCTCTCACAATACTCCTCACCTTTCAATTTATCTCATCTCATATAAACCCTAATTAGAATTGAGTTTATATACTAATTACATATGAAGGTATAATTATACTTTCGTACATAAAATAATAAAATAATTATTTTGGCTTCATAATATAACAATCTCCCACTTGAAGACCAAATAATTATTTTAGGCTTCACACTCAAAAGACAATAGTATCTTTCATGACTGCCATTTCTAACATGTACGAGCAACCCTCTGCAGCACATAAGGTACTTCTGATAAAAAAACTATTTACTTTGAAAATGGCAGAGAATGGAAATTTCAAGGAGCACTTAAATTTATTTAATGAGATCACTGATCAGTTGGATTAAGTGGATATCTATTTTGATGATGAAGTTCTTGCATTAGTCATCCTTGGACAGTTGCCAGAGAGTTGGAAGAACATTGTCCACTCCATTAGCAGTTCTTTTGGAAAAAGTATATTGAGATTTTCAGATATTACTGACTTGATTATAACTGAGGAGATCCGAAGGAATGGTGAAGATTCATTCAGTTCAGGGTCAGCATTGAATATGGAGAGTAGAGGTAGAAGTAAGAATAAAGGAAATTGGCATGGCGGATCAAAATCAAAGAATGATAGGTCTAAGTCCAGACACTATCATGGTACTAAGAAAAATGTTGAATGTTGGAATTGTGGAAAAATAGGACATTTTAAATATGAATGTAAGGCTCCAAAGAAAGATGGTGAGAAACAAAAGATGCTCTTATTTGTTTTGTGGAGAACATAATGGAATCTTGGGTGTTAGATTCAGGGGCATCATTCTATGCTACTTCCAGCAGAGATTTGTTTGAGAACTATGTCTCTAGTGATTTGGGACAAATGTATCTTGGTGATGACTATGCATGTGATGTTTTTGGCAAAGGCGATGTGCGGATTCAGTTAAAGGGGTTTGTGTGGAAGCTGGACAATGTGAGGCACGTGCCTACTTTGAAGAAAAATTTGATTTTTATTGGGTAGTTGGTGAGTGATGGTTATTCAACCACCTTAGCAGATGACACTTGAAAAGTGTCAAAGGGAGCGATGACTGTTGCCCGGGGTAAGAAAACTGGATCTCTTTATATGACTACTGATGATTTTGGTTCTATTACTGTTATAGAAAGTAAAGAAGATCCAAACTTATGGCATCAGAGGCTTGGACACATGAGTGCCAAAGGGCTACAGGTCATGCATTCACAAGGGAAGCTGCTATGACTGAGATCAGTGGATATTGATTTGTGTAAAAGCTGCATATATGGGAAACAGAAAAGGGTCAGTTTCCAGAAGGCAGGCAAAAGTCCAAAGTCATCCAAGCTTCTAACAAATGTTTGGGGTCCAGCTTCAGTTTCATCAATAGGTGGGAAGCGGTATTTTGTGACTTTTATTGATGATCACTCTAGGAAGGTATGAGTTTACTTATTGAGGCAGAAATTTGATGTGTTTGAAGCTTTTAAGATGTGGAAAGCTAGGGTTGAAAATGAGACAGGGTTGAGGATTAAGAAGTTGCGGTCTGATAATGGTGGAGAGTATGAAGACACCAGATTTAAGAAGTTTTGTTATGAGAGTGGGACAAAACTCGAGAGGATTGTGCCTGGTACACACAACAAAATGGTACAGCAGAACGAATGAACAGAACATTGACTGAGAGGGCTAGAAGCATGCGCATACACTCTGGTTTGCCAAAATAGTTCTGTGCAGAGGCAGTCAATACAACGACTTATCTGATCAACCGAGAACCATCAGTACCATTGAAATTCAAAATTCCAGAGGAAGTATGGAGTGAACATGAGGTAAAACTTTCTCATTTGAAAATATTTGGCTGTGTTTCTTATGTGCATATTCGTGACCATGCTAAGAATAAGCTTGATGTTAAATCACTTAAATGCATACTTGTTAGTTATGATAGTGATGACTTTGGCTACAAGCTTTGGGATGAACATAATCAAAAGATGATCAGGAGTAGAGATGTCGTCTTTAATAAGAAGGTTATGTATAAAGACAGAGACACAACACAGTCTTCTAGTTTGGTACAACCTGAACATGAAACTAATTTTTTTGAGCCTGACGTTATCCCAGATAAAGTTTCAGGCAAAGAACTCGAAACACAAGATGTTGGTTGTTCACAAGGTTCTGATGTTGGTTTGAGGAGATCTAGTAGGCCACATGTACCAAACAGAAAGTTTTTGAGTTATTTGCTGCTTACAGATGAAGGAGAACCAGAATGTTATGATGAGGCATACCAAGTTAAGGATAAAATAAAATCTCTTACCTCTAACCAGACTTGGGAGTTGGCAGAGTTACCAAAGGGTAAGAAGGCTCTTCATAACGAGTAGGTGTACCGAATTAAAGAGGACCATGATGGCTTCAAGAGGCATAAGGCCAGGTTGGAGGTCAAAAGCTTTCAGCAAAAGGAAAACATTGACTACACAAATATATTCTCTTCAGTTGTGAAGTTGAGTACTACACAAATACATCTTGAGCTGTTGGATGTGAAAACTAATTTTTTCCATGGTGATTTGGAAGATGAGATATATATGAAGCAACCATAGGGTTTTGCAGAGGCTGGTAAATAAACTCTGGTTTGTAGGTTGACCAAAAGCCTTTATAGCTTGAAACAGGCTCTTAGACAGTGGTATAAGAAGTTTGATAGTTTTATGCAGAAATATGGCTTCTTGAAATGCAATGCTGACCATTGTTGTTAGGAAATAAACTCAAGAAATTGCAAACACACACAAAGAGAAAATACGAAGACAAGAGATTTAATGTGGTTCAGGAAGAAATCTCTACGTCCACGGAGTGCACAAATACTCAATCCACTATCAATGGAGGTTTATAATAGGAAGCCACTCTGTGAGTACTCTCTCACAATACTCCTCACCTCTCAATCTATCTCATCTCATATAAATCCTAATTATAATTGTGTTTATATACTAATTACATATGAGGGTATAATTATACTTTTATACATAAAATAATAAAATAATTATTTTAATTTCATAATATAACAAAATTTAGAGGTCTTTGGCCCATTAGAACTTTCAGATTCAACATTGTCGGCCTTGACAAGTATATATTGAGATTTGAGACTTTGCAGCCAAACTTTGGCCCGTTTGTTGATTGTCCTTATTAACTCTTTTTGATATATGGATTTAATATATTGTATTTTAACACTAATATTACACCAACTTCGTTTTATTTTTAAAATTTTGCAAATTTAGATTGAATAGACAGTATTAAGTTGATGTGTGGTATATATATATGCTTCAATATTCCATTTAAAGTACTCTTGCATTATTCTATGCCTCAAGCCGTTTTGTTTTTGCCTTTTTTTTTGGTATTTCTGCTTAACTTTATGTATTTTGAATTTGTAAAACATTTTAGAAATTTGTAAGTATGAATACAAAATAATAATTATATATATAATGATGTTGTAAACTGAATCAAAGTAATCAAAGAATACTTAAAGAAAAATGTTATATTTCATTCTCCATTTTCTATCGTTTCTACAACTCATTTCTTTATATTTTTTCCATTCATCTTTCTCTTCTCATTTTCTCTACACCATTTCTTACAACTTCTCTTCATGATCTCTCTCATATTTATAGGGAGAGATTTACATCAAAAGATCACTAACTCATATGATGGGTTACTATTGTAACAGCCCGTAATTTTAAAACCTACGTCAAATTACACGTATATTGAGACGTATAATATGCATATTTTACACGTAGGAGCTAAATATACTAGTGTATGAAAATATATGCTAGATTTAAAGGGTATTAGTACATCAATAAACTTATTAAATAAATAATATAAGTTTTATTAGTTGAATGAGTTGGTTAATTAAATATGTGAATTGAGTTGAATTAAATTGATTAATTTATTGGGTGAGTTGGTTAACTATTGAGCATAAGGAGTATGAGATAAAAAAAATACATAAATAAAGAAAGAGCTCTATCTTTTCACGTTTTACAACAAGGGAGAAAAAAAAATGAAGGAAAAGAAGTTGCTAGAGAAGATAGAAGCAGAATGAACGAAAGAAGGAAGAAAGAAGAGGAAATGGATGGAGAACGCGAAATTCAAGCGAAATCGGGACTCGCGGTAAGTGATTTTCACTCTATTTCTTCGTGAAATTAATATCTAAGCTAGATGTAACGATTCTAGCGGAGTAATTCTAGCTATGGGAGTTGTTTTACAGTGTTTTCAAAATTGGGATTTTTACCCAACTTAGATGAAAATTTGTTCGAAAGGTGGAAAAACACTCCCTAGGCTGTAGGAGCCCCGAATATGTGGTTCGATTTCAATTATGTGTTCATTTAGAATTTTTATAGCCATTAGAAGTTTGTTGGAAGTTAGAGTTTACATTATAAACCTTTTGAATCATTTAAAACCCAATGAAACTCCAGTTGAAGACTATAGAATGGTAGAATAAATTGTTGTGAGTCCATCGATGCTAAGTTCATGATTTTTTGAGACCGTTTGACAATTTTAGTAAAAAATTACATGTTTTCAATGAATAGTGACGATGTGATCAGTGAAGTGAACAATACTATAAATAGTTCTAGTGAATAAAATGGAATTGAAATCTAATGAAACTTCGGTTTGAGATCATAGAATCATAGAGAATTGAATTCCGGACGTTTCGATGCTAAGATTGTGATTTTTGGATATGATTTGATATTTTTAGTAACTAAATATATGATTTTTGTGAGTAAAATTTACTTTCATGACCTTCGCGAACGTGTAAAACCTCAGTAAAATACCTGTTGAAGGTAGTACAATGGTAGAATGACTGATTTTACACGTGTAGATGTGAACAGAATAATTTTAGGAATGTTCTAGATTTTTAATAAAATTGATATATGTTCCAGTAGAGAAATAAACTGAGAATTAGTGAAAATATGAATTGGAACTCTATTTTCACTGTTCTCTCTTGTGGAAATAACTAGATTGACCATAGAAACGAGATAATAGTTTCTTCAACTGCTTCTGAGTTAGGGTATGTACAGTGGATAGTATACTGTGCCGATCATGACGTCAGCCTACGTCAGGGGCGTCGTGACAACTATGCTCTCACATAATGAGTAATTATGCTCTCACATAAATAGGTAACTATGCTCCCACATGATTCAAGTAGGATATATATATATATATGTATTTATACAACTTGGATACATATACCACTTGAATACATATACTATTTGGATACATATACCACTTGGATATCATACTACTTGATATATGTGTATAGTACATGTAATTACTATTTGGATATTCAACATATTTACAACACTCCCCCTTTGAATATCTATCATTGTAGAATTTGCCTCGTTAAAACCTTACTAGAGAAAACCCAGTGGGAAAAAGTCTAGTGAAGGAAAAATAGTACAATATTCTATTGGAGTCTTATATTGTTAGGACTGCCTCGTTAAAATCCTTGCCAGGAAAACCCAATGGGACAAAACCATAGCGAAGGAAAAAGGAGTACAGTGAACTAAACAATAAATCTTTTTTAATTCTCTTCCTCAAGATGACATAAGGGAATTCAATTAGGTTTTTCTGCCTGGAATATCTTTGAGTTGATGCATCTCAATATTATATATAATCTTCTTTGTAATTGGCAAAGCTTTAATAAATAAGTTGTTCGATTTTATTTGTTAGTCTTCTATAGCCAATGTGTGAAGAAGACCTTTTGTAAAATATATCTAGCTCTGTTGGCTTCAATATAAGCTTTTCATTACTGTGCAATACATGCTGCATTATCTTCATATAACATTGTAAGATAGCCTCTGATTTAAGGTCATTCATGTGATCCATACACATTTTTTGGCTTGCTTCAGGAGTCGCGATACTTTTCTGGATGATTTGAAGATAAAACAACTATTGTCTGCTTCGCAGATCTCCATGATATGACAATATCACTATAAGTGAGATTGTGCTTGGGATCGAGCATGGTGGGGGGTCTGACAAATATTCAGCATTTGCATATTCAACTAGTTTTATCTTTATCTTTTTTGAATGAGATAAACTTGTATTGCTTGCTTTCTTGGATAACATAATGCATGCTTAACACCATTTTAATTTAGTGTAGAGCTATATCCTGCAAGCATGTTAACAGAGAAAACAATTTCTGATTTTCTATATAAGAGCATCTATTGCATCCAGACATGGTACTTCAAGACCAACTAGTTTGTCATTATTTTAATGAAGACGAATATCATCTTTATTCACGTTTTAGTGATCTCACAATATTAGGAAATCTAATAGATGTATCTTGTCCATTTGAACTTTATTCAAACATTTTTTAATACATTTGACAAGTAGACAAGAATCCACTTGAAAAAAAATCTCGATCTGCAGGCCGAGATAAAAATTTAATTTTTCAATATCTTTTGTCTCAAATTCCCCTTTTCAAATATATTCTAATAAACTCTTTAGGAGTCCTAACCTACGCAACAATAAATAGATATATAAAGTGAATAAAGTGCAAATATATATTGTTAGAATGCTCACTCATAACAATTATAAATATATATATATATATATATATGAATGGATTTAATTCATATCTCTTCAATAATATATTTATTTATGTTTATATGGATTTACATAGTTGTGACTCACGCTTAGTCATACTTATATACAACTAATATGGGTAACCCAGACCCCCAAAGTCTGTGCTAAAAATTGCCAAATACATACTCTTGGAAATATTGTCTGGATACATGTTGTACTATAACCCTAATAATCGGGCAACCGATCATGATCCAAAGCACCATTAATGTGTTTGTTTGTTGTTGTGTTCAACGTCATGCGTATATCTCACGAATTTCCATAAACGGTTTTCCTCCTTTATCTAAATTTTGTCGCTCTACTCCATAATTATACAGATTATCTATTAGAGTATTTAGTAGATGATCCATCACCATTGGATCAATTACTCTTCTGGAGAACACATCTTTTGGATGTGATTGGTGGTCACCTTCCGTTCCACGGGTATTAGATCGATTTTGCGCCATTGCCTACATGAACTTCCCTCTTTTGCTTTGAGATGCAAAATAATGAGAGTTAAAGTTGTTTAAAAAGTTATTAACTTAATGCACTATTTTTAATTGAATAATTAAAATTTACATAATTGTCGGCAGCTGTCAATTTCATTGGATAATCATTCCAATACTTGAATTTTCAATATTGTTACGAATATACTTAATATTGTGATCATCCAACTTTATACTAATGCTTTTCTAAAAGTATCTCAAAAATTTGTGCAATTATATGATATTTCAATTAGTCATAAAGTAGGCATATAAACAAATGAAATTTGTCTAAATGATGTCATTATTTAAAATATCATTGAGGTCTTAGAGACTTGACAAGTTATGCCAAAATATAATAAATATATTGTGTCAAAGAACTTTCAGTTCCTGATCACAATATCCTTTCAATTGACCTCATAATTTAATAAGCCAAAAATTCACGTAATAAGTTTTTCTAAATATTTCCAAATAATCAATGAGGCAATATAAATATATTTTTTGAATATTTGATATCTATCTTTTTAGATATCTTTAACATCAACCAAGATCTTCTGGATCTGATATATTATAAGGCATTACAAATATGAAAATTTTGTTTCATTTGATAACATAATATTCACTCTTCTTGAGCCATGAATATATTTTCAATTTAACTTTTTTTTCTTTATTGAGGCATGATAGATTAATTATGTGTTTGATATATAACATGTACATTACAAATTCTTTTCATTTCACACCTAAAGAAAACATATAGATAAAAAATTCTTTTATTCAAATCTTTGGTTGTAATTATATTTCAAATTGTAGTCATCATGGTTCTCATAATAATTTTTAATTATGACCTTTGCCATATTCATTTTCTCATCCATGATCACGGTCTTTGTTATATGTTATATTCATGATCATTAAAGTAGCATTTACTTCGGGGAATGATATAAAATTTAAGTGGATGAGCATAGTGATTTTCATCACAAATTTTGTTGAAAAGATTTTAACAGTCTTTGTATTGCTACTTCAAGAGCACACGCGAAATAATTTATCTTTTCAAATATGTCTTCTTCAAATATATAATTTACCTCATGAAACTTTAATATTGTTACATCAAGTGCAATTAGTCATTTGGTCATAATGAACTTCAGTTCCGTATAACTGTAATATTGCAACTTCAGGTGCAATTAATTGTGATGAACCTTTAAATAAAAGGTTATGAGTTTTTGTCATAAGATGTTCATAAACTTCAGGTTATGTCTTCTTGTCCATAGTTCAAAATGTTAAATCTTCAAAAGTAATTAAATAATTAAAATAACCAATTAATCATAAATAATTATTCAACAATAAAAGAAAAAGTTAATATAATAATGCATCATAATAAAAAGAAAATTTAGTGTCAATGTTAGTATAATAATGCATCACAATAAAATAAAATGTTAGTGTCAACGTTAATGTTAGTAATGCATCATAATAAAATAAAATGTTAGTGTTAATGCATTATATTAGCTTCAGGTTAATTTATAAATCCACAAATATGTGGGTCTCGTGGACAAAACTAACGTAATTTCACATTAAAATTTATAATGATGTTAGAGTATATAAATTATATGTTACGTTAGATGTTAGAGAAATAAATAAATAAATGAAATTATAACATAACTTTTGGATATGAAAAATATAGCTCTTGGCTAGAAATTTTTTTCTTAATGTATAACTTCAAACTATAAATTCTTTTACATAACTTCAGGTTACGTAAATAAAATATCAATATAACGTTATGCTCTATGAATTTCTCTACATAGCTTCACGCTATGAAATCAAAAACAAAATTTGTGGTCTTTTGCTAGTGGTCCTTCTCCCCATTTGGTAAAGTAGTCTACAACCATGTTCGCAAACTTCACCTGACCTCGGCAGGTTGGCATTGGCTCAATCAAGTCTACCCCACATTGAGCGAAAGGCCACGGGCTCTGAATGGGAGATAGATTTTCTGGCGGAGCATGTAAGGTCGTTGCGTGTCTTTGACAACTGTCACACCTCTGTGCTAGTTGGACAACATCTCGGTAGATAGTTGGCCAATAATATCCTTGGCGCAAAACTTTGTAGGCGAGAGCCTTTCCACCGGAATGATTGTCGCACACGCCGACGTGAATCTCCTCCAAAACTTGTTGACCTTGGTCTTCCCTTAAACACTTTAGGTGGGGAAGTAAAAAGCTTCGACGGTAGAGTTGATCTTCAATCAATGAGTACCGAGCTGATTGTCGTTGGATCATTCGGGCTAAGATCTTGTCTGCGGGCAACTTGCCATCTTTCAAAAAGCTAATGAGGTCATCCATATATGAGGTGCTGAGCTGAACGCATCCGACCTGAGGTACCTCCGGGATGTTTCGCGCCGAGAGAAACTTGATTGGCACTTGGTACATTAGCTCAGCCTCGGAAGAGGAGGCGAGCTTGGATAAAGCATCAGCTAGGGAGTTCTCGGCTCGGGGAATTTGAGCTATCTCATACTTGCTGAACTTCCCAAGTAGGTATTGTACTTCTTTCAAGTAGGCTTGCATTCTAGCATCTTTGGCTGCATATTCTAAAGAAATATGCCTTGTCATGAGCTGAGAGTCGCTAAAAACTCGCAACATCCAAGCTCCCCAATTCTTCTCCATCCTCAGCCCTACGAGAAATGCTTCATACTCGGACTCATTATTCGATGCCACAAAACCGAAGTGGATTGCACATAAGTGTTTATCACCCTCAGGAGAGACAAGCACAACTCCAACTCCGCAACCCTGCTTGCAAGACTAGCCATCCACATACAACTTCCAGGGCTCCTTATTCTTCCTTGATTCATCGAGGCCAATTCGAGGTTGAGCTGGTGAGAATTCAACAAGAAAATCAGCAAGTGTTTGGGCTTTGATGGCATTTTGAGGTCGGTACTCGATGTCGAATTCGTCGAACTCGATTGCCCACTTTTTCAATCGTCCTGATGTCTCTGGTTTTTGCAAGACTTACTTCAATGGGTGTTGGGTAAGCACTATGATGCTATGAGCTTGGAAGTATGGCCTCAACTTTCGAGCTGAGGTGATCAAAGCAAGAGCTAACTTCTCAATTTCTGGATATCTAGTCTCGGCATCAAGCAAAGACTTGCTGATGTAGTAAATCGGCTTCTGAACTTTAAGCTCTTCCCTGACAAGAGTCGAGCTCACTGCTGCCCCAGAAACGGACAAGTACAGAAAAAACTTTTCCCCCGGAACTGGCTTGGATAAGAGGGGCACACTACCAAGGTAGTCCTTAAGAGCTTTGAAAGCCTCATCATATTCCAAGGTCCATTCCAATTTTCGAGCTCTCAAAATTTTAAAGAAAGGTAAGCATTTAACAGTAGAACAAGAGATGAACTTGCTAAGGGCGGCGACACAACCATTCAACCTTTGCAATTCTTTTACTGAGGTTGGCACCTTCCTTTCTAACAAAGCTCTAATCTTGTCTGGGTTGGCTTCTATGCCTCTCTGGCTCACCAGGAATCCCAAGAACTTTCCTGAGGTCACGCCGAAGACGCATTTACTCAGATTAAGCTTCATGCGGTATTTGCGCAAAGTGTTGAAGACCTCCCTCAGGTCAGCTATGTGGTCTTCTGATCTAACACTCTTAGCAAGCATGTCATCAACATAAACCTTCATCGTCTGACCAATCTCATCAGCGAACATTCGATTGACCAACCTCTAATACGTTGCTCCCGCATTCTTCAACCCAAATGGCATAACCCGGTAGCAATACTGTGACGCCACGAAAATTATTTCATCTAGCCCATAACCCAATTGCACTTTGCCCAAACTCTATGCGTTGCCTTGTTATGTTTGGTGTTTGTTTGATGGTTGTTTAATGTTTGTATAGTTGATGCTTGATAATGTATATAAATATGTGTATCATAAATTGTATATGGGTCATGTTAAATTAAATTATAATGCATATGTTATTATTTATGCATGGGCCCATTAAACCATGAATTGATATGAGTTAGGATTGATTGAATAAAAGGATAAATGAGAATGAAAATTTGGTGTATTAAATGGATTGGACATTTAAAATACATGGAAGCATGAGATTGGTTAAAGTACATGTTGTTGGTATGGGTAGTATGAGACCAACACATGTGAAGGTTGGTGCATGAAAGTGGACAAGTGTCCCATGCCCACTTCTCTTCTTCAAGGAAGTGCTAGAATGAGTGGAGGGAATCAAGGAAAGAATCAAGGAGGGAATCAAGGAAGTGCTAGAAAGAGGTGAGTGGAGAGAAAGGAAAAAAAGAAGAGAAAGAAAAGAAGAGAAAGGAAAGAAGAAGAGAAAGGAGAGAGTTGCAGGAGGAAGATTTCTGCGACGTTTTCATCAAAGAGCTGGAACTTTGCGATATATGGTCAGATTGAGCTCACATTTTGTCAGAAAGTTCGTAGCTTATGGTTATTCATTCTGGTCGGTGGAGATCTTCATCAGAGGTTTCGTCTAAGAGATCTAACCTCTCAAACAAAGCTGGTCGGAAAGTCTGGATTTCTCGCGCCGTTTCGCTCAAACTTCTAGATCTACTTAATCTACCGTTGGATGGATATAAAATTTGGGTATGTAGTGTACAACTGATATTTATGAATTCTGAACGGTAAAGATTTTTATTAGAGGTTTAGTTTGAGAGATCTAACCTCTCAAACAAATCTAGTCGGAAAGTCTGGATTTCTAGTGCCATTTTCCTCAAACTTATAGATCTCCTCAATCTACCGTTGGATGGATATAAAATTTGGGTATGTAGTTTATAACTGAGAATTATGTATTCTGAACGGTGAAGATGTTTATGTATTTATTATTTTGTGTGATATAGTCATCTGAGTTTGAGTATTTGCAGCAGGAAAGGAGAAATTGTCTAATTAGAGACTTGTTCATCAAATATACTTATCTTTTCGGTCCACCGTTAGATTGGGCTGATATTTGGACAGAAGGTTTGTTTCTTCATATACTTCAATCTGTATGGTTGATTTTGTGATTACATATTTCTGTTGGTATATTGATACATCTGAACAGAATAGTAAATGAAGAATTGGTAGGGTTGCTTGTATTAGACCTAAATTTAGAATATGAACTTAGACCTTTCCAAATAGCTTGCATGTCAACTATGTTGACCTAGTTGTCATTGTTGATGAACCCATGACGCAAAATCAGTGATATACATGGCTGAACATGGTGACCTAGTGTAAATCGACAATATGGCCTAAGTATGGAAAATTTCATATTTTAGGGCTTTTGATGCTTTTGGCCTAGAATCATTGAATTGATGCAACTTATGTTTAATTAAGCATGATTAGGGTTGATTATGCTACTGATTTGGTGGTTGTGACCATATCATGGGTTAGGCCTACTTGTGATCAAGTGACCCAATTTGGGCATGTTTATGCCTAAAGGAATTGAAAATCAGTATTTTTGATTAATAGAATGGTTTATGTATGAGAACTATGCATTAGAGGCCTAAGTCATGTGATTTGAGTTGAATGATGGGATTAGATGGGATTTAGGCCTATTGTTTATATGTGGGCTGATTTAGGGTTGATGTGTAATGTCTATGTGATTGAGCATAGAAATTGATGTATGGTAGGATATTGATGTATGTTTCAGGATCTTGATTGGGTTGATTCGGTTTGGTGGTCGTGTGTGGTTAAATACTCTCGCGAGGCTTGGTTGTGAGTAGACTTCATTTATGATTATATCTTTTATGTCATCATATCACTTATATATTGTATGTTGAAAGCATGAATGTGTTCTAATGTTTTGAATGATGCATTGATTTGAGAAAACCTTATGACTTTGGTTGGGCCCATCTATCTGGCTAATAGGGGGACTTAACCTTGTCATAGAAGGGTTTTAGGAAAGGAAGAGATTGGGGTCAACGGTACGGTGAAATAGACGTGCAATAGTAACCCAAAATAAACATGATTGGGATCAACGGTACGGTGAAATAAACGTGCACTAGTAACCCAATGCATGTGGAATGTGGATCCAAATTGATAAGCTTTTACTTGCATCGAACTTATTATAAATGCTTGATATCTATATGTTATGAGCTTTTAATCATGCTACACATTGACATGCATACATGATATTTATTGATGAGTATTGATAGCATATTTGAATTCTATTCACTGGGCACCGTTGGCTCACTCTCATTTTTCTCTTTCAGGTCCTTCTGTCCCGAATAAGGGCAAAGGAGTAGTTATATCTTGAGGGCCTTGTCTGCGAGAGAATCCAAAGCCTCGATGTGAGTTGAGAGGCATTTTGATTGAACTGTGTTTTAAATTATGAAGTATTATATTTTGGATTATGTAATTATAATACTTACCACATTGTAGTATGGGTGAGTTGGGATTTTTTAGATAGACCATGTGGGCATATGACGGTTTTTATTTGTACCCACAATTTTGGACTTTATGTGTATGTCAATTTTAATGGACTGTAGGGATTATGATTTTATTTATGGTTCAATTTTTATGGATTATCTATTGTCTTGGATGATTAATACGGTGGGTAGTTTTGTTTAGTACTTTTTGATATTATGTCGTTGTTTGAGATAAGGCTCGTAGGGTCTCAACCACCTCACGGGAGTTGAGGAGTGGTCGGAGATGCCTACGCCGGGCGTCCCGCCCCGGCATTCCGCATGCCACTCCCTGCGGGGTTGGTGGTCTGGGGTGCGGGGTCGCCACAAATACAGACCTCGGTTTGTGATGAATGTTGTCTTCTCCTGATCTTCCCAGAACATCATGATTTGATTGTACCTTGAATAGGCATCCATGAAACTAAGGAGCTCATGGCTAGCAGTAGCGTTAACGAGCTGATCAATCCTTAGCAAAGGAAAACTATCTTTTGGACACGCTTTGTTGAGATCAGTGAAATCAACATAGGTTCGCCATTTTCTATTGGATTTCTTCACCATTACCAGATTGGCGAGCCTATCCAGGTACAAAACTTTCTTGATGAATCCTGCTCGGATGAGCTTGTCCACCTCTTCCTTTAGGGCTTGAGCTCTTGCTGGCCCGAGCACTCTTCTCTTCTGTCTGATAGGCTTGGCATGTGGATCAACATTGAACCGATGAACTATCACTTCTTTATTAATGCCTGGCATGTCCTCTTGCGACCATGTGAAGACATCCTTATGCTCTGCCAACAATTTTTTCATTTGCTCGGCTAGTCCCGAGCTTAGCTCTACTCCAATTCTAACCCTCTTTTCCGGGTCCTCCGAGACTTAGACTTCCTTCTACTCTTCTTGTGCCTCAAGATTATGGCTAGCTTGCCTTGGGTCGAGGTCATGTTCTGTCAGGGCTTGCAGATCGACATCATCGGTTTCAGTTATGACCTCGAGTGCATGTTCTTCTTGAATTTGGAATGTTTCTCCATTACTTGTCTTTTTCTTCATGGCAGTAGCATAGCATTCCCTCGATTCACCTTGGCTTCCTCTTACCTCTCCAACCCTCTTCTCTGTTGGAAATTTCATGGCCAAGTGGTAAGTGGAGATGATAGCTCTGAGCTCGTTCAAGAGAGGTCGGCCTACAATCGCATTGTATGGAGATGGACATTTCACCACTAAGAAGTTTGTCATCACCGTTGCCTTGTGCTCGTTGTCACCAGCTATGACTGGTAAGGTAATTCGACCTTCTGGCATAATTTCCTCACCTGTGAAGCCCATAAGAGGTGAATCTACCAGGATGAGCTGGCTTTTGTCCAGGCCTAGCTTCTCATACGCTGACCAGTAGAGAATATTGGCCGAGCTCCCATTATCTACGAGCATCCGATGGACTTTGAAGTTTGCTACATTCATGGACACCACTAGGGCATACGAGTGCTGATGGTGAACATTTCGGGCCTCTGCTTCGGTAAAAGTGATGGAAAAATTAGCTCCCCTCCTTATCTTCTCAGGCTGGGAATCAACATTGTACACGTCATGTCGGGCTAAACTAGCATGGGCCTTCCTTGCTCTATTTGAGTTCAACTTATCATCTCCGCCAAAAATGGTTCAAATGTCTCCAATCGGCTCAGCTCGGTTTCTTCGAGGTGGATCATTTCTCTCATTTCGCCTAGGCTCATCTCCCTTGACAAATTCTCGAAGGTAGCCTTTTTGGATCAAAACTTCAATTTCTTCCTTTAGGTCAAAACACTGAGTTGTGTCATGACCATGATCTTTGTGAAAGCGACAATACTTCCTTCTATCTCGTTGCTCTACTGGTGCTTGAATCTTCCTGGGCCATCGGGCAAAGTCTTTATCTTGAATTTCCGCAACACCTCTTCCTGCGAGACTTTTAAAGTAGTGTACTCCCCATATTTGCTTTGAGACACCTTATCTCTTCGACCTTTTAAGTCGACATCTTGGTTCTGAGGTCAGCCATTACCCTTAGGCTCTTTACCTTCTTCTCCTTTGCCTGTTTCTTGTCAATCTGCTGCTGACTCTTCTTGGCTTCTTGCATATCTTCAGCCATAATATATTTGTTTGCTCTAGCAAGGAGCTCTCTAAATGTCCGAGCTAGTTTTTTGGATAAAGAGAAGTGAGATTTTCCCATCCTAAGCCCAACAAGAAAAGTTGAACGAGCCGCACTTTCTAAGTAATCATCCACGTCTACAGCTTGAGCATTGAACCTGGCTACCTAGTTCCTCAAGCTTTCCTCTTCTTGTTGCCTTATAGAGAGGAGAAACTCCACAGGCTTCTTCTTTTCCTTGTATCCAACAAAATGGCTGATGAATTTCTTGCATAGCAGGCCAAAAGAGTAAATAGATCCAGCTTGGAGGGATCTATACCACTTCATAGCTAGTCCTTCACACAAGGTGAATCTAAACCCCAAACACATAGAATCATGAAAGTGGCCTTTGGATTCCATCCATGCTTTGTAATTCTCGACATGGTTGGTTGGATCCTTGGTGCCATCATACCTGCCAATCTTTAAAGTCTTCACCTTCTTAGGAAAAGAAGCTTCCAGAATCTCGTCAACAAACGGCGATTCGAGCATTTCTATCTCCTCTTCCGAATAGCTGTCAGTGGTTCTTGACCTTTGCGAGCGCTTCGAGCCGCCAATTTATGCGAGCTTCTTCCTTCTAGATTTGCTGACCTCCCAATGGCTGCCCTAGGTGATCGACTTCTATTCGGCTTGGGTGACTCTTTACGAGACCCTAAAGTGTGGCTCGAATGCTTCTTCCTGACATCGAGGTAGCAACGAAAATCACCTGCTGACAGTGATTTATGTTGGGACTCGCCTTGTTGCTCGTGTTCTGATCGACGCCGAGATGACCTAGTTGACTCATTCTCAAGCAGGGCTGACCTCGGTTTTGAGCTGATGCTTCGAGTAATGCTAGCATCATCTCTGTGGGTTTTCCCCCGACGAGGTGGTGATGACCTATCGGGCTGAGGCAAAGGAGTTCTAGACCTTTTTCGTTGTTGTTGCTCCTTAAGCATTTGAGTTATTCCTTTAACCGTCTTCTCCAAGTTGCTTAACCTAGCTCGTTGGGTTCGCCCCTTTTGAGCTGAGCCACAGACGGTGCTTTGGGGAGGTCGGTCACGTTTTGGCTGTGACCAAGGTGGTGAGAGTGGATAACTTTGTGAGGCTGGGAGATCCATCATATTTTGGGGATCCACATCTTGACTCATAATAAATGAGATAATAATGACTTCTCATTCGGTTCCCCATAGACGGTGCCAAATGTTGGTGCAAAAATTAACCAACATAAAAAATACGATGTAGACGGTGCTTCCGGAAGAGCTGAACTTGATCTGGAAGAGCTGACGAGGAATCGAACAGACTAAAGGTAGATCTCTCAGCTGAGCTAAGAACTTTTGAACACCAAAAATACAATGTATACGGTGCTTCCGGAAGAGCTGAACTTGATCCGGAAGAGCTGACGATGAATCGAACGAACTAAAGGTAGATCTCCCAGCTAAGCTAAGAACTCCTAACCTGTCAAGGAAGAGCTAAAAAGGCTATCATGAGGAACATCGGTATGGTGTCGGCCAATGACCCTCTGATGCCTAAGTCAGAGTTGAGCTGACTAAATAGTAAACCGAGGTATAGTACTTACCTTTTTTGGATGAAATGTAGGACTATTTATAATGAAGGGTATGGGCCCATCTAGTGGGGCACATGGCACCTTAGTATTTTTTTAAGGAGTAGTGGTCCCCCTTAGAGAGTGATACTCTCTTATAGAGGTGGTCCCCCCACTTCTTAGTATAATCCTAGGTCAGGTCTTCCCAATGTGACGTTAGGTCGGCACGTATATCGACCTCGTTTCATCTGAACTCATTTCTCCAATTGAGGTCTTCTTGATCATTGTTAGGTGAGGTCGGCGCAATGTTGATAACTTTACCTAATTTAGGTCGACATTTTGGCCGACCTCATTTCATCCAAGCTTATCTCTATACTTGGGATTATCACCATCTGAGGTCATCTACTTTAGGTCAGCTCGTTTCGCATAAAGTCGAGTCGTCACGTTTAGCTCTCCTATTTCGGGTCGCATAATGACAATTTAGCTTGACATCTCATGTTAGTTATTTCAATTTGCACGTGGGCACCTCATATTTTATTTCTTGTGAATTATTTATTAAAATACGGTTCAACAAAAGAGAATATGAAAAATACTTAACTGGTTTGAAGTTTTTAGCAGTCAAAAAATTAGAAGAGACTGTTAAAATTTTATAGTCCTTTTCTCCTTTATATTCATACTCGAAATCTATTTTTCCTTGTCAAATATTTTTTTTTATTTTTTTATTGTCCTTTTTCAATTGGCTCATGTATTTTTCATTTTACATGTAGGTTTTATGGATGCAAAAAGGGCTTGAAAGTACTTGTAATTTGTTGGCGACG
Source organism: Paratinospora sagittata (assembly GCA_035771175.1). Lineage (NCBI taxonomy): Eukaryota > Viridiplantae > Streptophyta > Magnoliopsida > Ranunculales > Menispermaceae > Paratinospora > Paratinospora sagittata. Next base: position 25,857,892 of record CM069612.1, on the reverse strand, counting down.
AGGATTATCATAGTTTGTGTCACATTATTGTAGGTTTATAAATGTATTAATTAATACTTTGTTAAATACTCTATTATTGATGAAATAAGATGATTTATTATATTCTTTATTTATTATTTACATTTTTATATTATGTTGCATATATATATATATATGTATGTGTGTGTGTGTGAAAGACAGTTTAATAACAATTAGCAAAAACGTCTTAAAAAGTAACTACATATGGCCACGGCATTGACGGCATTGACGGCGAGGTGAGGTCGACTGGTTTGGGCTGCTGGACGGTTGTTGAAAGGAAGCGGAGCAAATTAAGAGAAAGTAATTTGGTCAACCCGACAACAATGGTGAAGGAAACTACCGGAAGAGGGCACAAATTCCCGGTATTTGTTGCACAAAGGAGAGAAGAAAGACTGTATGATCTAATAATCTATGGATGAAACCGTCTAAACTTTGAAAACACGGACCCATCGACGTCAACGATAATGCATGGCCTTTATTTGCACGTGCAAACTTTCGCCATCGCTAAACCTATTCTCCAATATGCTACCTGGCCGAACAATATTTAAATCCTTCTTCTCCATTCCTCTCACTCTTTTTTTTTTTTTTTGGGAAGATATTATGCCCATTAATAAGTATTTGTTGGAAAGAATTTTCTAATAAATTACAAATAATATTTTTTGAATGAGATGGTGAAAAGTGGAGTTGGAAGAGGAGAATTTTACTCTGTATATTGTATCATATCAAAATATAGTTGTCTCAAGCGGTAAGTGTTTAAGAAATAAGATTCGGTGAATTCTGATCATTAAGTTACTTGAGCATCTTCCTTGTTAAATTACATGTCTAAATACTATTGGTTAGCGTTGCTAATTATTTTTGGCCATTATTAGCCAATTTGATGTAGTTTTATGAGCTTTGGAATTAGCTGTTTTTCAAAGAATATTACACTATTTGTTTAAAAATTTGACCTTTCAACATAAAGATTTTTTTTCCTTTTAATGCAATAGGAAGGAAATTTAATCTCCACTAATTTGAACATGTTTTGAAAATTCTCCTTGAGTCTTTTTTTTTTTGTTAGTTGATGGACTTCGATTCCAAGATAAAAAAAAATGAAAATTTACATTAAAATTTGTCATCAGTTGTAATATAATATACAGATCTCTACTTTTCTTAAAGGATTTCTTTTTTTTTTTGGTCGATTGCAATAATTCTTTATTTTTAGTCGTTGATCCTGCCAATAATATTATAAATCATTCAAGAGACTATGCATGTACAAAAGAACGAGTGGCCTAATATGTCGATACATAAGGCCTACATGGAAGTAGGACAAAAAGATAAAGCAGTAAGAATAGGTAAGCCTAACAACAAGGATTATAAACTTACAACAAGACTATAGAAAACTAACAAATTAACATAGTTGCCTCGTAGCAAGGGCACTTGAAGCTTCTTCACTTGTCAAATAGAGATTTCCCTGTTATTTTATTAAAATTTATGAGGGGTGTTTACGAGTAGGGCTGATTTGGATATGACAAAATACCGACCCAACCCAATTTGATCCGAGAAAAATTTAAACCCAACCTAACCTAATAAACCTCTTAAATCCAACCTAAATCGACTACTAACTTCGGGTTGGTTTGAATTGGGATAATCTATTCAATGTATAAATTATACTCAATGTATTGAATTCTAAATGTCTTTTGTAAAACTACTTCTATGCCTAATGTGACTATCATAATACTTATTAAGGTGATGATTTTTTTTCATGTTATATATTTTCATTATAATATTTTGAATAATTCAATTATAGTAAATGACTATAGTAAAATTGATAAATAAAAAATATTATCTATCACTTTTAATTAGTTCAGGTTGGGTTGATTATTTTTTATAGAACCTTGACCCAACCCAAATCAACCTTGTTACATCTTAATATGATGTCAATTAACATATACTTTTGGAAAAAAAAAATGCACTTATGCAAGTAAAGATTTTTTTTTTTTGGGGTTGCCTATCATAAACAGTCATTGACCGTATCAAAGTGTAATTCCATAGTATAGTATCTGTGTACATATATCACAATAATTAGGAACATGCTTGTATTTATAAATTAACTAACAGAAGAAATTTCCTATTAAGAAATTGTCTGGAAAAGCGAATGCAAACAAAATATTTTTTTTTTTTAAAAATAGTAAAACACATATAAATATACGTATGGCGATATGCTGCGGACCAACGTGCTTGAAGGTGCAAAAGTCCAAACAGTATCCAAAAAACAAAGAATTCAAAGACAAAAATAAGTTTGATTTATGAAATCAAATCTTTTAGTGTAAACCATAATTTATGACTTCTCCCTTGAAGTCCAAAATACACCTTGAACGGTCTTCCTTCTCGCCGCTATAAATAAATCCCACCTTGCACCAATCTCCAAATTACTACAAAATACATTTTTGAATTAAATCCCATCTTATATTTATTTTTCTCAAGTTTGATCTCTCTTGAAATTAATCAAAACCCAGAAAATTACAGATCGAATTAACGAGTTCAAACCAGATGATCAACCTTCTCTCCAAGAACACAACTAGGTCATCACGTCCAATTCTCCAATACTACAACAACCGAAGAAGCCAAATTAATACAACTTCCGATCACCATCATCGTAGTAATCTTGGGAGCTGCGATGTCTTCATTAATCACAGAGGCATCGACACGAAGAGAACTGTTGCGGGATTGCTTCACCATCATCTTTCGCAGCTCGGCATGCGGCCATTTTTTGATAGAGAGAGCTTGAAACCTGGTGATAATCTGTTTGAGAAGATAAACGCGGCGATAAGTAAGTGCGAGATTGGGGTGGCGGTGTTCTCGCCTCATTACTGTGAATCTTACTTCTGTTTACATGAATTGGCACTTTTAATGGAGTGCAAGAAGAAGGTGATCCCAGTGTTCTGTGATATAAAGCCTTCAGAGCTTCGTGTTTTGGACAACAATGGTTGTCCGGCTGATGAGCTTAGGAGGTTCAAATGGGCCCTTGAAGAGGCTAAGTATACAGTTGGGATTACATTCGATTCCAATAAAGGGTAAGGATATATAACTTGGCATTTCTCATTAATTGGATTATTTTTTAGTAGTGCTAAGTTGACATTCAATATGTACATTCAAGGTGTACATCACTAATATACATCATTGGATTATCTCAAATCATATATTGGTACATGATTCGAAACAATTCAATGATGTTTAATGTACACTTTAAATACGTACTTTGGATGTCACTTTAGTATTTTTCATTATTTTTAGGTAGACTATTAAGAGTGGATTATGTTTAGGCAATATTCCGAGGACCATTCACCAGATTCTAAAAATCATAGAATTTGGAGAAGGGATGATGTGCACATCCTTAATTATCTTCGTATTAAAGAGGTTGTTTTCAAATTTCAACCTCTTTAATTGATATTAAAAAATATATATATATATATTATTCTAACTACAAGAAACTCAACCACAAGTTAAACTACATTATTATATTCATTGATACACATAGAGATATCTTTCTCCTGTTTGTTTTAACAAAATCTATCTACCATTATATATATATAACACCTTTTTTTATTTATCATTTTTTTACTTTTTAATATTTACATTAGACCCCAACCATTTATTAGTTATATGACCCAAAGACCCATTAAAAGAAGGTGCATGGCACCAAGCTGTAGTCAGGTCCATTAAAGTTAGACTTAACCCTGATCTCTTAGAAGTAGGGAGATCTTAGAAGTAGGGAGATGATGTCTCTTAAATATCCGTCGAGCCAGTGAGTACTGTTGGCATATATAATACTATTTAACCTATGATCACTAAGCGTTGGATTCCTCATTTTAAAAAATTGTGTCATCACAAAAACTAATACAATGGTTGCACTCTTATAGATGACAAGATCATGATCCTGTTCAAGATTAGGTTCAATAGAAGACTCTTCTTGTTGATCTTGAAATACAAGCAAATCATTAAAAATATCAATGCATATATTCAATCTTTTATATAGTAAATGAGCATCATAATATGAGCTTGCCAACTGAACCTTTTAATTAAAAAACCAGCTAAATCAACATCATAATTTTTTAACTGTTTTTAAAACTTTCACTTTCTATTAATTAGTTTGTTGCAACTGTTTCTAACTTGGATTTTCTTTTTTTTTTTTTTTCTTCTTCTTCTCTCCATTGGTTCATTATTAGTAACTGGTCGGATCTGTTGACAAGTTCCACCGACATCATAATGAAGACGCTGATGGAAGTACAGCAACAAAAAGGAGACAAAGGAGAAGGAAATGTTGGAGAAAGAGGAGTAGTACTTCAGCGCAACAACACTCCCACTTCTAAGTACTAATATAAACGGTTTAATTTAATTGGTTTCAATGCAAACCATATATACAAAGAAACTATATTTCATCAACATTAATGGCATAAATAACAGGGTAGGTGACTAAGAATTAAACAAAGCTAATTAATTAATTAATTAATTAATTATGTGCTAACCTACATGCACTAGTATATATATATATATATATATATATATATATATAACTATATATACCAACTCTTCAATTATAGTCATCCTAGCCTCCAGTTTTTTATTTATTTTTCATGCATGCATGGATATAAATCTTTCTAATAAATTGATTCATTTGTTCTTTGTAATAGAGATATAAAGAAGTTGATAGTATGCTAACTGCATATTAGTCTCCAAGTTGTATTCCTTGTGAATGTTGGTGGTACACGCCATGTAGATCTATTATTATTCAATAACAAAATTATGCATTAATTTCCTTCTTTATATGCAGCTCTCTATATTATTAGCTTATATTTCATATAAATATATGGTGAAAACCTTTCGATCCAACTTTATTGTTTTAATTATCTCATCAAATAAAACTGATTGGCCACTATTTCAATTTTTTACAGGATAGTGTATTATCATAGAATGCAAATTTGAAGTTTTTTTCTTTTTTTTTTTTGAAAAAAAAAAGCATTTTATAAGTAGAGTTGTTTTATTTGAAAATAATAGAAGTGCTATAATAAAAGATTATGACAGTTGAGATGCCAAAAGATAAACAACATTGCTTTCTGTTTATTTTTTTCCCTGAAAAGTAAAATACCACCAACAAATTTTAATTTTACTATTTTTCAATTTCTTTTAAGTTATTCGATTAATGATTTTTTTTTTTTTTGCCATTGTTATGCTGTAAAAGTAAATAAATGCAAAAAAAATGAGCAGCGTATACAATTTGATTAATAATCTCTTGGATTCTTTATAAATTGAGACAAAAAAGAAGAAGGGATTCTCTACAAATATGTAGTAATAATAGTCAAGATGATACCACAAAAGCTTGTATGTTTGTGTTTGAGGTTATTTTTTTTGAAGTCACGGCAATAACAATAACACATTTTTAACTTTAGGAATATAGTGTTAATGATATTGACACATTTTGATAATAAACATAAAAGCGTTGAGTCAATTCGATGTGTCACTTCAACAAAAATAGGCGATCTTGTCTTTTTATATTGTATAACGTTACTGATTTAATTTATATATTTTCATTAAGTACTGTCGTAACAAGGAACATGCACATTAGTTTTTCAGTTGTTGCCAAAACGTAAGTAACTATGTCACGTTAATGGCATATTGGCAATGACACATTTAATTGAAGTTTAAGAGTTTAATCAACAATTTAATACAATACACAAGAAATGATAATACACAACTATGTACAGCGAGGAGAAAAAGAAAAAAGAAAAATAAAAGAAATTAGAAAAAAAGTAAAAGAGAGGATTTCTTTCATTTAAAGGCATGATTATTTTTTTACATCTGCAAAAAGACATTAAAAAATAGTATACCCAAAACATACAGATTTTTTTTTTTCAAAAAATTAAAACATGCATGCTGCCCAGCATGTTTTTTATTTTTAATATATATAATATATATTAATAAAAAATAAAAACGTTTGAAAAATGAAAAAGCTTTTTAAAAATTCAGATCTTTTTATTTAACAAAAAAATTTAAAAATTGAAAAAATAAAAAAATAAAAAATAATTTAATGTGAATGACACCTCTTCAAATTTAAACCAACGAAATCGCACAAAAAATTAACCTTGTGCAATTTTTTTAGTAAATTTTTTTTATAGCCATTCATTTTTATTTTTATTTAAACTTTCTAGATTTTGTGTTTTTTATTTAACAGTGAATCGCGCATCTTCAAGAAGCGTTATCCACTATTAAAAAATAAAAATAAAATATGAAACAAAGTAAATGATGTCTCATCAAGAAAAATAAAAAAAACGAGCAAAAATAAAAACCTTTGTACGATTTCTGAAATAAATGAATGAGACCCCAAAAAGAAACAAGACATCGGGGAGATGACACCTGAGAGACGGGAGTTTCTTCCTTTTTTTTTTAGCGCAGTGAAATTTTTATACTTCAGAGAAATCGAACAAGGTTAATTTTTATGAAATTTTGTTGGTTTGATTTTTTTTAAGTAGACGATGTCATCTTCTTTGTTTTATATTTTTTTAATAGTCGTTCATTTTATTTTTTTACTTTATTCCACATTTTTTTGTATTTAACAATGATTTCTGTTTTTTATATTAACAATTTTTAATAAAAAAAACTTTTTAATTTTTCAAAAGTTTTTATTTTTTATTATATATATATTAAAAATAAAAAACACGTTTTTGATTTCTTTTTAGGGTTGGGCCTCTTGATGAGGTGCCACCCAATTAATTTTTTTTTTTTTTTAAAAAATGTATGTTTTGGACACGTTGACGTCGAAGTGGAGCCAACGTGTTCAAAATTTGTATAGATTTGGATATACTATTTTTTGATGCATTTTTATGGATTTAAAAAAATAATCATGCTTATAAATCCTAAAAGAAAAAAAAAGAGGAAGAGAAGAAAAAAGAGAGAAAAATTAATAATCAATATTTTTTCATTCCATTAATCTCCTAATTCCAATTACAAAACTTATTTTTGTAAAAATTTAAAATTCGTAATTTATATTATACTACAATTTAGAAACAAAAATTCTATTTTAATAAAATAATTAAATAATAATATTTATTATTTGATCTTCATCATTGAAACCGTATCTGTCAACAAAAACCGTCCTCGTTTGCGTTGATTTTACTCCAGCGTTAATTGTGAATGGTCTTCTCGTTCCTTTTACTCAGCGCTAACTGTTGCTATTCTTGACTACATCAGAATATTTAATTAGTAGCAACTACTTGTCAAAACGACTTATTTGTTCTCATAATCTTGTGCAAACGCTGATACTCTCAAGGCGTTCAAAATCCTCAAGAAGGTATAAGTTCGTCACACTGCACTTGGCTAATATTTAATTAGTACCAATTGAGCACTTTTGCAGACGGTCCAATTGTTGCCCATTACTTTAATTCTTTCAATTTGATTCCTTACCATACTATATTACTCAGGTGCTGCACATCTTTTGATTTGTTCGAACCTTTACTGATACCCATTATTTCTTTGTTTCTCTTAGTTTAACACCTCATATAATCCAATTCCTTTAAAAAAAAAACTTTTGCATCCCTTTTTTTTTTGTTAGCCATTAGGACCTTGCATAATTATTTTATTGTGTGATTCTTGTTCGTGCATGCATTATTAGTATTCATCTTATAATTTCATTAGTTGTAGTTTCATAGTCAAATATCAGCATTTTTTTTTCTTTGTCTCTCTAGACCTTATACACCATGACTATCACTCAGCTCTATATCTGAGGCCCAGAATAGCCTACAATCTGATATTGACACATTGAGAGACCAAGTCAAATCCCTCCAACTATCTATTAAACAACCTAAAGAGGACATGCTTCTTGCGATTAGGTCTGAATTAGTCAAGGCTCTCATATACAGTCATATCTACAACCATTTATGTGATATGTAAGTATAATATATACAATGTGATAATTATATACAAGTATATGGGCCTCCCATTCGGAGACAGTCCGAGGTCTAAAACTTTCTAGGAACCAGTCATCACAACAATCTCTCGAAGACTTGAGGAGTGGAAGCATGCTTTCTTATCCAAGGGGGGAGGATTTGTCACGATGCCCCTGACGTAGGCTGACGTCATAACCGACACTGTGTACTATATACTGTACATACTTATATATAGTATACAATACACTGTCAGCCTCAACGGACATTCACAATAATTTCCAAAATTTATAGAAATTTTTGACAGCATCTCCCCATAAAATGAACAATTCACATTTTTTTCCTGATATACCACAAATCAAATCAAATATATATAGATAATCATCATTTCATTCATTCCACACATCTAGCCATTCTCATTTCATTCATTTATCAAATTATATCATCTCTTCTTTCCACCATGTAATTATGTAATCATGTACATCATCATTAGCATTTCATAATCCAATATAGTTAGCTATCTTGTATATGCCCACACATCTCATCTAGATGATAATACATATATATAATGTGTGATATATATATATCAAACTAACACAAGTATAAGTCATTACTCCAATGTATACCTACATCAATAAAGTAACGATCCGAGTCACGAGTCGATCACTCTCTAACTTTCATTTTTTCCTTTTAACTCTGTACCTGAAATATTAAAGGGATGGAGTGAGCAATCAACAACTCAGTGAATATATTTCTTGATATGGCCATTATATGCATTTAAAATTATTTCAAACAAGTATTAAACACATGCATCATTCAACGAATATATCATACATGGCAACAACATAGATTTAATGAGTTTTCAAGAAAACAATGCATTCTTTTTCAACGAAATCCACAATATCCCTCCTTCAAGGCAAGAGAGCGGGTATAACCCTTGTATGACCGTTACAAGGTAGCCACAACCTCTCATTACCCAATTCACAGTCATTTCAAGGATCTCTAATCCTTGTTAGGACAGACCTACTGACAATGAGGTTACGCATAACACTCATCCGGGTCTAATTCCTAACGAAATGACACCAACTTGCCTTTGGAAGTCTCACATACTCCAATGCTAAAAAGAAATCATTTATGAATGCAAATTAAAACACAATGCAACAATATATGCATAGCATACTTACATTCAAACATTTCATATATTTAAAATGTCATACAAGAACCAAAATCAAGAAAATATACTCACAGTACAGGACTTTTCAACTTAATTACAATCACCGTCGCTTTCCAGTCCAGCTCCAATTTAAATTCAACTAACTCAACCTGTCACAACCACTCCATAATTCAATTTCATTTATTCATATCTATTTATATATTTAATTTCTCAACTCACTTCAAATCACCAATAATAATGATCAACCTTAAAAATATTATACACATTTTGTGACTTGAAATTCCAACTCAATTTAGGACTCATAAGCAGTTGAAGAAACTACTATCTCGTTTCTGTGGTCAATCTAAATATTTTCACAAGAAATAACAGTGAAAATAGATTTTCAATTCATATTTTCACTAGTTCTCAGTTTTATTTTTTTCCTTGAACATATATCAATTTTATTAAAAATATAATACATTCCTAAAATTATTCTGTCCAAATCGACACGTGTAAAATCCGTCATACTACCATTCTACTACCTTCAACAGGTATTTTACTAAGATTTTACACGTTCGCAAAGGCATTCAAAGTCAATTTTACTCACAAAAATCATATATTTAGCTACTAAAAATATCAAAGCATATCCAAAAATCATGATCTTAACATCGAAACGTCCGGAATTCAATTCTCTACTATTCTATGATCTGAAACCGGAGTTTCATTGGATTCTAATTCTATTTTATTCACTGGATATGATTACAGTACTGTTCAAGTAGTCACTATTCATTGGAAATATGTAAATTTTTATTAAAATTGGCAAACGGTCTCCAAAAATCATGAAATTAGCATCGATGGACTCGCAACAGTGCATTCTACCATTCTATAGCCTGCAACTGGAGTTTCATCGGGTTTTAAATGATTTGAAAAGTTTTCAATATAACTCTAACTTCCAACAAACTTCTAACAGCCATAAAAATGCCAAATAAAACATAAATAGAATCTAACCACATATTCGTGGCTCTTATAGTCTAGGGAGTGTTTTTTCACCTTTCGAACAAATTTTCATCCAAGTTGGGTAAAAATCCCAATTTTGAAAACAATGTAAAACAACTCTCATAGCTAAAATTACTCTGCTAGAATCGTCATACACTAGTTAAAGATCAATTTTACGAAGAAAAATAATAAAAATAACTTACCGGCAGGTCAAATTTGGCCGCGAATCCATCGATTCCCATTTTTCTTCTTTCGTTCCTTTTTCTCTCCTTCATTCTCTTATTTCTTTCGTTCTGCAACTTCTTTTCCTTCTTTTTTTTTTCTTCTTTTTTTTTTCTTTTGTTTTTTTATTTAAACGGTTGAGAGAGATTCACTAGAGAGAGAGATTTTGTTTTTTTATATATATGTTAGTTTGCTTATTTGAGAAGCAACTAAAAAAATGAGCATGTATTATTTTATGATTCCATGCTCTTAGACCCATTTAGCCCAACTTAATATTTAACTTTCATGAATTAAATCATACTATTCATTAATTCATTACATCATACTCCAATCCACATATTTTCAATCTCATAAATTAATCAATTTAATTCAACTTCATTTTTTTAAATTGTAATCACCCATATAGGATGATCCCATATGTATCATCTTTATTTCATAATTTTATTTATTTACTAATCATACATGCGTATATTTGGCTCTTACGTATAAAATACGTGTATTATACATCTTGATATACGCATAATTCAACGTATGTATTTAATTAAAACTACGGGGTGTTACAGGATTGGCCTTGATAAGAGCAGTATTGGGAATATCTTTAAGCAGGATGTAGCTTTATGCGGAAAGTGGCTTTGGAGGGTTTTGAAGGAACAAGACTCTCTTTGGGCAAAAGTGATATGTAGCAGATATGGAAGGATATCATACCTTGAGAATGGAACTGGGCTGAGAAGATCTACAATGTTTTCTTGTACCAGGCTATGGAAGTACATTGCGTTTTTAGCATCAATTGTTTTTTAGCATGTTCGTCCAAGAGTGGGTAACAGGGAGACCTTTCGCTTTTGGGGGAATAGGTGGTTGGGTGATTGCTTATTGGAATGGACATTCCCTAACCTATACAGACTCTCCACCATTCACAATCAACCTATTGCTTCCTTTATTATCCCTTCCCAATCTCAGTCACAAAACCATTTAACCTGGCAATTTCACTTTTGCTAGAACCCTAGACTCTAGGGAGCAGGTAGAGGCCTTAGATTTACTTGCTAGATTAGATCAAGTCCGGTTGACCAACAACCAGGATCATTTTTATTGGACTCTTACATCGAATGGCATATTTTCATGTAAAACTCTTGTTGATGCTGCCATACTTTCCTTTTCTAGCCAAAACCATTCCCATTTCCCATTATTATCATATATTTGGAAAACACATATACCATCGAAAGTTAAAGTGTTCGGCTGTGTAACACCCCGTGCTTTTAATCAATGTATTTGGTTAATTTATATGTACACTGAAGAGTATAATACACGTATAAGTACCTTTAAAGCCATGTGTACATGTGTCAAATGAACTTGAAAATGTCAAAAGTGAGTTCGGGATGTGATTTTAAATAGAAATCTATTTACAACACGTGTATGTCTCATGTGGATTGAGTGTATAGAAGAATAGGAGGAATAAAAATACAACCGACATTCACAAATTAAATTCTCACCTGATAAATATCTATGATCATCTCATTCCATCATCCCAAGCATGATATAATATTACCACACAACCCATCTAGGTGATAGTATATCTATAGTATGTGATACTTATACATATCAAAATAACAAACATATAACTTATTTCCTCCAAGCATACATACACATACCAGACGAAGGCTCACGTGATTATCACTCACGGATTTTTCCTTTTCCCTTCGACTCAATACCTGAAATATTGGAGGAAATTGAGTGAGCAAACAACAGCTCAGTGAATATAGTTCTTGACATGGCAATCGCATGCATTTTAGGAAACATGGCATATCAAATCGATTTAAAACATTTCAAAAGCACATATGCACCATTCATCAAAATAATATACGTGCACACAATATTGCTCATTCATAAATATTTTACCATCTCCCTCCTTCAAGGCAAGAGAGCGGGTCTAACCCTTGTATGGCCATACAAGGTAGCCATAGCCTCTCATTATCCAATTCATAGTCATTTCAAGGATCGCAACCCTTGTTAGGACAGACCTACTGACAATGAGGACTCGCAAAACCTCATCCGGGTCTAATTCCTAACGAAATGACATCATTACAAACTCCAATTGCTAAAATCAGTTTGCATGACCCATAAAACTCAATGCATTATATATAAATATAACATGCATACAATCAAACATTTTATATGTGTACAATGCCATAAAAGAACCAAATCAAGGAAACTATACTCACAGCGGTTACACGGGGTTTCTAAGTCAAATCGAGCAACAATAAACGTCCATCAAAATGAGTCTGCAAGAGCATTTATCCATGCACTTAAGCTCTCAATGTAAACACTGAAACGAACCATAGATTATCATGAGCATCACCATTTCAACTCACCAAAACACTATTACTAACACTCAAAGTTTCTAGCTGGTTCAGCAGCTAAGATGAGGTTATTTCACCATGAAAATACATATGAAAACATATGTCATATCCACAAATCATGTTCTTAACATTACGTCCGGAATTCAGTTCTCTACTATTCTATGATCTCAAACAGGAGTTTCATTGGATTCTAATTCCATTTTATTCGCTGGATATGATCATAGTACTATTTACGTAACTGTTCACGTCATCACTATTTATTAAAAACATGTAAATTGTACTAAAATTGTCAAACGATCTCTAAAAATCATGAACTTAGCATCGATGGACTCGCAACAGTCCATTTTACCATTCTATAGCCTTAAACTGGAGTTTCATTGGGAATGGTCTCCAATATTGGCTCAGTGGTTACTCAGATTGCGAAATCAAACCTTATGAGGTTGTGAGTTCGAATTTGGGGGAGGCCCTGCACTATTTATGAGTGAATAGTATGGACAAATGATCTCGGGGGTACTAAACGCTGCGGTGTGCTGTGTACTGGGATGTGACAATATTATGTGGTATATAACGGCTGGAGTACGCTCGGTATGAGGTACCCATCACATCCCGGGGGTACTAGACACTGCGGTGTGCTGTGTACTGGGTGTGACAGGCTGACTTCTTGCCCATAGGAGAATAAATACACTAGACTTATTGCAAAGGGGGTGTCCTAACATGTATTTGTCTCCCCGGTGTTGTGTGTTATGTTTTCAAGCTGTAGATAATCTGGATCATCTTTTTGTGCAATGTTCGTGGACAAGGTGGATTTGGGAGAGATGGCATAATTTTTCGTGAAGGTGTTTCTCTATTCCAAGCAGCATAAACGACACCATGGCTTTGCCACATGGCACCATTATATCTAGCACAGCTAAAAAGGTGGTCCTAATTGCTTCATTTGTCACTCTTTGGCATATTTGGCTTGAACGAAATAACAGGGTTTTCAACAACTAGCTTCTGGGTTCATACTGTTGAATTAGTCCAAGGCCCTCTTCTCTCATATTGGGTTTTAAATTGGGGTAATTGCTTGCATCAGGTGTGATTGATGTATGCTAGTTCATGTTGGTATTGTAAGATTCAAACTTTGTTTAGCTTTGTTTTCCTTGTGGCATTTCTCGCGACCTTGGTGGTGTAAATGTATATTATCTTTTCTATTAATAAACATTTGTTTCTGCTAAAAAAAAAGAATTTTGTACAAATCCAAAAGAACAAAATAATCAAACCACCAAAACTATACAACCCTGGTCCCCCAACAAAGACCAACATCCAAAAGGTAGAAGGTTGCACGCTGTGATCAAGCACTCTTCCCTTTTGGATTTGAACCTGAGAAAATAGGGAAAAAGGGGTGAGCTCAACTAGCTTAGTGAATAATCTCACAATATCTCCATAAATGCATTTATAGAACATGTATGTCATTGAATAAACATTTATAAATACAAATGCATCAATAAAGGATAATATACATGATTTAAACTAAACATAAGATTTATGCATCATTTTCATAAAAACATGCAAACGCCTCAACAGGAGGTCACATCAGGATAATACTGCCTACACTTCCCCCATTGCGCTATGGGTTCAGGCCAACGTATTACCCATTACAAATCCTCATACCCTTCCATTCTTCAGTAATTCGGAAAGTTCTTTCCATGGAGCACCAATCCAAGTACTCTGGCAGCACATTTCTCCAAAGAACAAGTAAATAGGAAGACAACCAACACTAAGGTATTCAATCCAAAATACCCAAGGCCAATGCAATGCATGAAATCCATTTTTCCATGACCATAAATACTATGCATATATATATATATATATATATATATATATATATATATATATATATATATATCATAAAATTCATATCATTCAACAAGTCAATTTCATATAGACAATGCCATAAATGGATAATAAAGTAAGAAATACTCAAAACCAATCCACAAGCCAATTACACAAGCTTAATACTCCAAAATTGGTCAATCCAACCTCAATGTCCTGAAATGAATACAATTCACACAACATTGATCATGATCAAGTCCAAACATGCCCAATTGCATAAATCCCATAATATTCCTAATATTTTCAAATTCAATTCTCAACTTCAAATTCCTACAATTCAACACAAAACACGTCTAACCCACCAATATATGGATTAAAACACCAAATACTCAATAATATCTCAAGGGTTTCCATTAACACCCACATGCATGCTCAATATCAAATTCACAACCCAAGCTCTCTAATTTCCATGAAATTCACCATTAAAGCATGTAAAAACATTCTAATTCATGGAAACTACGCTCAAGATTACAAGGTTAGGGTTTCAAATTTTGAAACCCTAACTCTACACCAATTTCAAACGCATGCATGCCATCCAAACCCCATTCAAAAGCAAGAAAACATCTAGAGAAGCACTAAATAGAAGAATTGAGCAAGAATTCATACCTTTGGAGTACAAACCACCAAACCCTAGCTTCAAATCTCCAAATCCCACGAAAAGCTCTTCTCTTCTCTTTTCTTCTCTCTTCTTCTCCCAACTGAAAATGACGAAATGAAGTGGATTTTCATATATATCATCACCGGGCCCACCAATTACATGTTTAAAAAAAAACTGCCTAGACGCGAGGAACGCGCGCTTCTCCAATCCCTGAAAATGTGTTTGTTCTCGCTTTCACGCAAAGAGAGTGCTTCTCAAACCAAAATAAAAAACTTCTTATATTTTGGTGCATTTCCAATTACCCATATACTTTATTAACATATTAAACATAAAAATACACGCAAATATACCATATACGAACAAAATA
Organism: Paratinospora sagittata; assembly: GCA_035771175.1. Classification (NCBI taxonomy): domain Eukaryota; kingdom Viridiplantae; phylum Streptophyta; class Magnoliopsida; order Ranunculales; family Menispermaceae; genus Paratinospora; species Paratinospora sagittata. The sequence continues at coordinate 25,842,396 of CM069612.1, read as the reverse complement.
TGAGTATAATACACATCAAATACATACACAAGCAACTAGAGTTGGGCATTCTACATCATCATGACGTCATGTGTGAATGTGGGTCGTTACACTGCATTATTGCGTATAATGTTTATACTTGTCATACTTATGTCTATATATTTGGAGTTCATGTATTACACTATTGCTATGGCAAATTAGTAGTCAATCTGGCTCAACCACACTCAGTATTGTCCTCAGTAACTTTAAACAGTGAACGAGAGGCAGCGTGCTACTCTAGACGATTGGTATATAAGTAGACATCGTGTCTCACCTCTTAACTGGAGACTGATCTGGTTGGTCTTATCTGAAAGCTATCAGCTTATACAAGTAATAATGAATGTCCTAACCTTGTACGTGGTGATACCGACCCTGATAAGGATCACCAGGCGTTGCCAAATCCTGTCTAATATTAAGTAAAGACTGAATCAGTTCATGCATTGGCATCATACATAAGCACCACCTAGGGACGTATGTGGTTTATGATTCATAGAATAGTTAGAAGCAATGCTCACTATTCATTATATTTATCTAGAGAGGGACGTATAATGAGAACTCGACTACTCTTGGGGAGGGACATCTGTACGTGAATCCAGAGCGTCATTCCTGAGAAGGGACGTACAATGAGAACCCGGCTACTCCTAGGGAGGGACATTTGTACGTGAACTCAGGCGATATACAATCATGAAACCAATACGAGACGGTGTCATGCATACATACATGTTGGATTGATTATGATGCTCTGATGTGTTCGAAATGAAGGTTATGACTATGAGGAGTATCGACAATAGAGATCTCCGCCTCTGTTCAATCCTTCACGAAAAACTCACAATACTGGGGTGGTTGAACATAACAAAAGTTGAGGGTTACGTCTCTTTCAACTTGGTGAAGTCCTTCTACGAAGCCATGAATTGCGTGGGACTTCAAGAAGATGGGATCAGCCCTGTCTTGGAGACAACGGTCAGGGGAACAAAGATTTCTATCAACGTCGAAATTATTTCGCAACTTATGGAGATCTCGATAGGATATAAAATCATTGATCCACACGAACCCCAGACAGTTGCAGAAATCGCAGAGTCCAAAGAACAGTTGTTCAATTCCCTCGCCAAAAAACCGTACATCCAATTGACGTATGCCCACCTCCCAAACAATCTCCTTAAACCACCTCTTGCCGGCCTTGGAAAGATCGTATTCGGCAACATCTTGTCGGAAAAGGTGACTAGAGGTGCTATGTCTAGGGCTCAACTTCTTATGTTATACTGCATAGAGAAGAAAATTAAGGTATCCCTACCTCACATCATCATCCAGCAAATGTTGCGGGTGATTCAAAACCCTTCGAGAAAGGAACTCCTTGGCTACGGAGTCTTGATCAAGAGGATGTTATACGAGGCAAACGTCAACACTTTTGATAAGTTTTCGAAGCAGATCACTAAGGCGGTTACAACATCCTCTATCTTCAAGACGTTTGTCACAAGTGGAGGGGTGACTGACGAGGAAGTATTCGGCGCGACTTTAGGAGAAAATGGTGAAAGAATTAGAGACAAAAATGGACGTTGTCAACGAAAAAGTCGGTGCAAGATTCTTGTTAGGGAGGCACCAAATAATGAGCCAAACCAGGACCCTACGGCAAACCCAGCCCCGAATAATGGTCAAACCAATCATCTATTCTCCGAGGAAGATTTCTTTGCCAACCTAAATCAACCTCAACCAAATTAGGATGGACAATGAGTTCCAACAAATCCACCTTCTTGGAACATACCAACTTAAGGCAATACTACGTACCAAAGGTTTCCAACTCCTGAGGCATCATATTGACCAGTTCCACAAGTTCTTGTGAACCAACTGCAACAGAATTGTGCGGCACCAAATTTCAAAAGACGTGATATCTCAATGAGTTCATTGTTTCAAGACTTTTCGACTCAAGCATATCCAAATGCCCTTGGGGTCACAATTAGGGAATCCCCATACAATCAAAACAACTACCCTCCACCTATTAGTCAACTATACGGCCAATACTTTCCACCAATGCTACGGCCTACCCTCCACCTATGGGACAGTTGACCTATCAACCATCGATGAGGCAATCGACTAACCCATTCGAGCAGTTAAATGTGATTGTATCTAGTATTGCTCGGATGGAGGAGACTCAAAATGCTTTGTTAACATGTCTGCAAAACGTCAAAGAGCAGCAAGCAACTGCTCAACTTTCTTCTAGTAGTCTTTTTGTACCTAGCAGGAGGTCTAAAAGGAGCGAAAGTAGGCAGGAAAATTAGGAATGATCACTGGCATTGTAAAATTTATTTTATATATGAATGAAAATGTTTTGTTTAAGACTATCTTTAGTGGGCCGACTTACAACCATTCTTTCTTTTGTATCACTAACTTTGGAGTTGTATGGGACACAACAAAATTGGAGGATACTGAATAAAATGTGAAAGTAAGAAAACCCACGACCTTGTGTGAAAAGAAACATTTGGGAAAAGTTGCATTACTAACATTATTACTAAGTTTACACGGTATAGGACGAGTAAACTTAGACGATACTATTAGTGAACTTCTCTTTAGCCGATGTTTTATAAAGACCGTGTTCATACAACTTAACTTGGTTGAGACCCTTATTACCAAATTCATGTGGTATGGGATACACGAATTTGGATAATAGTCGAAAAGACTAAGCGAAAGAGTTTGAATACATAAGATTGCGATAGAATGTTAGATCATGATATTTACCGAAGAACATCTTAGAATTTTTATGACTCGTATGGATTTTCAATGAAATATATATGTATGTTCACAAAAACTAGAACCAAAACATTTGAAATACTTGCAAAGTTTTATACTTATTATATAAACATTCTAACCTTGTTTTACACCACGCCCAAACATACGAGGCACATAAGATTCTTTGATTCCTCAACAAAAACCTTACACTATACTTACAAAGATAGGTGGTTTTTATATTGCAGTACTCACGAACTTGTTGTTGAGAATATCATAACATTATACTTGGCTACAGTTCCTAAATCATGGTTTTATTTTCTCCTTGCCAGTGAGAAAATGCAAACCAGGAAGAGATGAAGGTCACGTACTGTTGGTCCAGCATGGGAGGCACCTCCTGAGATTTAGAACCAGGAACCGCTGCCTCCGACGATAGCACTGGCCACACCAGACATTGCCACTACGTCTAGGCAGGCAGTGCCACCCCAGCCCACATACTTTGCCATGCCTTCGAGTATGGAAATCTTTTTAGCCAGATTTATCGAGGCGATGAAAGTAACTGTTCAGACGATCGTTCGTGAGACCGCGGCCAATCAAGTTGTCACTGTTCAGGCACCTGTTAGATCTGGGTCGGAGACTTAAACCGACTAGATTACGAAGTACAAGAGGCTACAACCTCTTACTTTTGCTGGCATCATTGATGCGGAGGAGGCGCAAAAATGGCTGGATGAGTCGAAGAAGGCTCTCGATGCAACGGGGGTCGATGAGGCTCGAAAGATTCCACTTGCGTCCTACCAACTTATTGGTGGAGCAAATACATGATGGATAATAGTGAAGGAGGACCCAAGGGTCAACACCATGGACATGACTTGGCAGCATTTCGAGTCATTGTTTATTGATGAGTACTTCCCCGGCACTGTGAAGAGACAGAAGCCCCAGGAGTTCGCCAAGCTATACTAAGGCGGCATGGCAGTCAGGATGTATGCTGTCAAGTTTAAAGAATTATAGGTTTACTCCCTCTCCACCATCTCAACGGAGCAAGATGAGACTGAGAAATTCTACAATGGCCTTCAAGCCTTGTCAATCTTGGATCTCAAGATTTACAAGGAGGTCGTTAACAAGGCCATGAACTTTGAGCAGGAAAAGATTGTGCAGGAGCAGAGACTAAATAGGGGAAAATGGCCAGTAACGTTTTCCCAACAAGGCAACAAGAAGAAGTCCTACTATAATCAAAACCCATCCCTCCCAGCCCCTGTTCAGAAGAATGAGGCCACGGCACCTGCAGCTGAACCGTCTAACCCTGGCCATAAGGATTTTCGCAATCATGGCCGAGAAGGCCGTAATGGAAGAGGTGGTCGTCGAAACGACAATGGCAGGGGTGGTGGTCAGCACCACAATCAGCATGGCCAACAGAACCATCAATAGCAGAGGCTTACGTATTGCAATTGCGGCCAGCAGGGCCATGTAAGAAATGCCAGTCCGCACCTTCAGGAACTTGTTCCCGTTGTTCTAATCCAACAAGCCCCACCTGCTGCTAATGCCCAACCCAGGCAGAACCAGCAGAACCAAGGGCAACGGAACCAGGGCAGAGCATTTTCTATCGCTTAACAACCCCTGCCAGACAACAATGTAGTCGAAGGTACATTTTCCTTGTTCAATACAATGGTGCATATCTTGTTCAATTCGGGTGCTACGCATTCTTTTATATCGTCTGCATTGGTAAGACATTTAGGGTGCATCCTGAACCCATAGACATCACAATCCATGTCACATCACCTTTAAGATCTGGTACTGACGTGAATTTGCAGTGTTCTCGATGTGAGCTTCGAATGTCAGAACAGATAACATATGCAGATCTTTTTGTGATGGACATTGAAGACTTCGACATCATCCTCGGCATGGATTGGCCCGCACCACTTAATGCAAAAATCGATTGTATGAAGAAGCAAGTTCAATTAACCTTGCCCATGGGGGAGTTTGTCAAGATTCAGGAAACGAGGAAATGGATACACAACTCGACTGTTGCACTTCTCAAAGCATAGCTTCGAGCTCTATCCCTTGGTGATGAAAATGAATCACCAGCACTATACCCTCTCAAAGTACACTATGTCCTGGTAATATCTGAATTCCCAACAGTTTTTCTAAATGACCTTCATGATCTACCTCCGGTTAGGGAATTCGATTTTGAGATCAATCTCATACCTGGGAATGGGCCTATCTCAATTCCACCATACAGAATGTCCAATGTCGATCTGGTCGAATTGGACAAACAATTGAAGGAATTGAAGAGTAATGGCTTCATCAGGAAAAGTTCATCACCCTGGGGAGCTCAAGTTCTGTTTGTTCGCAAAAAGGATGGTTCGTTATGACTTTGCATCGATTATCGCAAGTTGAATAACGTCACCATTAAGAATAGATACTCGTTGCCCAGGATCGATGACTTGTTCGACCAACTTAGAGATGCCAAATACTTCTCTAAGATTGATTTACGATCCGTTATCATCAATTCCGGATCCGAGAGTCGGACATTACCAAGACGACATTCAGAACTCGGTACGGTCATGTCGTTCGGTCTAACAAATGCACCTGCTACGTTCATGGATTTGATGAACCGCATCCTTAGGTTATACTTAGACCGATTTGTGGTGGTTTTTGTGGACGATATCTTGATATATTCCTCAACCGAGGAAGACCACAAAATACATCTATGGATAGTCCTCTAGACCTTGAGAAGCCACCAGTTGTATGCAAAGTTGAGTAGGTGCGAATTTTGGGCGAAGAGAGTTCAATTCCTAGGCCATGTGGTTTCAGGCAATGGCATTAAGGTGGATCCTTCTAAGGTTGAAGCGGTTTTAAACTGGAAGCAGCCTACCACTGTTACTCAGATTAGGAGTTTTCTTGGTTTGGCTGGCTATTATAAACGCTTCTTCAAGGACTTCTCAAAGATTGCTGAACCTATGACAAAGCTCACTCGGAAAGACGTGTGATTCATCTGGAATCCCACTTGTGAAACATCATTTCAGGAATTGAAGAAGCGCCTCACGACAGCACCAGTACTAATCACTCCAAAAAATGCACTTAGATTTTCACTAAACACTAACGCCTATGTCCAAGGCTTAGGTGTCGTACTAATGCAAGAAGGCCAAGTTGTTGCATATGCTTCGAGGCAACTAAAGATTCATGAGGGTAATTACCCAACGCATGACTTGGAACTTGCAACTGTTGTATTCGCACTGAAGTTATGGCGTCATTACCTATACGGTGAACGGTTTGAGGTTTTCTCGGATCACTAGAGTCTTAAGTACATCTACACCCAGAAAGACCTAAACCTCATCCAAAAACGATGGTTGGAGTTCTTGCAAGATTATGACTTTCAACTTCAGTACCATCCCGGTAAGGCCAATGTTGTGGCTGATGCCCTGAGTATAAAATCTTATGTTGTTTGCACTCTTAACTTCGAAATGGGGAATTTGGCTACAGAGATGGAGAATTTTAACCTACAACTGATCGAGGAGGGAGCAAGATCATGACTCTCTCAATTATCAGCAAACTCTGAGCTGGTTCAAAAGATTTCAGCAGCTCAAGCCAACGACCCTATGTTAATGGAGAAACAAGAACTTCTACTCAGCAGACAAGACCTTCCTCACTGGTCGGTCTCTGAAGACGGAGCTGTTTTCTATAAAAAAAAACGTATCTGTCTACCGAACGATCTAGAGGTCCGGAAAGAAGTGCTCTCTGAGATGCACTGTTCGAGGTTCGCTATGCATCCTTGGGGTGACAAGATGTATAAGGATGTCAAGCGACAATTCTGGTTTTCTGAAATGAATAAGGCGATTGCACACTTTGTTGCACGATTTCTCATTTGCTAGCAAGTTAAGGCAGAACGTAGACTTCCCTCTGGACTTCTCCAACCTTTACCTATTGGAGAATAGAAGTGGGAGAACATCGCAATGAATTTTGTTACGGCCTTGCCTTGACATAATAAAGGGCAAGATGCTATCTGGGTTATCATTGACAGACTTACAAAGTCTGGACACTTTTTGCCAATAAAGTTCAAGGATAACCCCGCCAAGCTTGTCGAACTGTATGAAAGAGATATCGTACACCTCCATGGCATACCACTCACGATCGTCTTTGATAGTGACCCTCGATTCACATCAAAGTTTTGGCAAAGCTTCCAGAGTATAATGGGCTCTAGGATCACCATGAGCACAGACTTTCACCCTTAGACTGATGGGCAGTCAGAGCGTCTTATCCAAATCTTGGAAGACATGTTACGGTGCTGCATTTTGGACTTTCATGACGGATGGGCAAAGCACTTACATTTAGCTGAGTTTGCATACAACAATAGCTACCAAACTAGTATCGGCATGGCACCATACGAGGCCCTCTATGGTCGCCCTTGCAAATCTCTGATATGCTGGTAAGATATGGCAGATCGACCGCAGTTGGGGCCTGAACTAGTTCAAGAGAATTCTGAGAAGATCACACTAGTAAAGAAGCGACTTCGTGTTGCACAAAGTCGACAAAAGAGCTATGCTGAAAAGTGGATGAAGCGTCTAGAATTTGATAAGGGAGACTTGGTTTTTCTAAAAGTTCAGCCTACAAGAAGTGTCAAATGCCTTGGGATCAAAGGAAATCTCTCCCCACGGTATATCGGTCCATTTTAGATCATTGAACTTATTGACAAACTTGCTTATCGTCTGTCCCTTCCATTGTCCATGTCTAAGGTTCATGATGTTTTTCACGTATCCATGCTTCGAAAGTATCATCCTGATCCTTCGCATACCATTCCTCTGGTCGAGGTTCGAGTTGAGAAAGGAAATAGGTATTAGGAGATAGCGATACAGATTCTGGATAGAAAAACTCAACAACTAAGGCGACGTAGCATACCATTTGTGAAGGTGCTCTGGGACCACCACGGAGTAGAGAAAGCAACATGGGAACTAGAAGCAAAAATTAAACAAAAATACCCTGAATTGTTTTCTAGTAATAATTGATGATGTGATACATTATACTATTTCACTTATCAATAAAATGATGGAACTTAGTTTACAAATATCTTAATACATCGTTTCACTTAAATAACTATGCAGATGTTTGAAAATAATGTCGATGGATGTAGTGATGCACACACGCAATGGCCTCTTTGACAACCTGTGGCGACTCTTCCAAGATCTGAGTCAAGTCACAACTATCTTGCATCACCAACTCCATCGCTCCACAGACAGCGATTCTTATCGCCAGAGCGTGCATGGATTTTTAGTAACAATTTTGCCCAAAACAATCTCGTGCACTCATCTTGGCAGGATCTTCTACCAAAAATGTCAGGCGGCCAGATTCGAGCAATAGCACGAAAAAACATCCCACCGCTCAACCTACATCCCCTTAAACGATGCAACCAGCAGAGCCCTACACCACCATCTGTTAAGCAAAGGTCGAAACCTTCTGAGGATGACTCCGACTCAATTTGTTCTCCATGGTTTCATGATGTTGTCGATTCCACCGGCCACAGTGCTATTCAGGGACCTTACAAGCACTACCCTGAACTAGCAAACGATGACGACGGTGGTGAATCTCACGCTGATAGCTATCATGACTACTTGGACTGATTTCGAGTGAGAAATCATTTTAAGGGGGGTAGAGTGTAATACCCTAGGTTTGCACAAAAAAAAAATTGAACTTCGAGCACCCTTTTCTTTTCCTATTTAAGGAACCCCCCCTCCTCATTTCACACACCAAAATCACTTCTCCTGGTGATTTTTTTCTCTTTCTCACTCATTTTGAGTTTTTGTCTTCTCTTTTGAGACTCTTTTTCCGAAACTCTCTGTGCGGTGCAACGCGGTTCTGCTCAGGGGAAGGCGTCAGTTCTCGAAGGAATTTTTATCTGAAGGTGGAAAACAAAACATAGGTTTGCGTGTATTATAACTTTTATTAAAGTTTACATTCATTTATCATTATGTCTACTATTCACTTACCTTGCATTATTGTGTATAATGTTTATACTTGTCATACTTATGCATGTATATTTAGAGTTCATGTATTACACTGTTGCTATGACGGATTAGTGGTCAATCTGGCTCAACCAGACTCAGTCTTGTCCTCAGTAACTTTAAATACTGAACGGGAAGCAGCGTGCTGCTCTAGAGGATTGGTATTTAAATAGACCTCGTGTCTCCCCTCTCAACTGGAGACTGATCTGGTTGGTCTTATTTGAAAGCTATCAGCTTATACAAGTAATACTGAATGTCCTAACCTTGCACCTGGTGATACCGACCCTGATAAGGATCACCAGACGTTGCCAAATCTTGTCTAATGTTAAGTAAAGACTGGACCAGTTCATGCATTGGCATCATACATAAGCACCACCTAGGGACGTATGTGGTTTATGATTTATAGAATAGTTAGAAGCAATGCCCACTATTCATTATATTTCTCTGGAGAGGGACGTACAATGAAAACCCGGCTACCCCTGGGGAGGGACATCTGTACGTGAACTCAGGCGATGTACAATCATGATGCTCTGATGTGTATTTATGATATTTGATTATGAGTTTTGCTTTATTAATTGTTATATTTAAAAACTATTTTACCCACTGAGCGTGTAGCTCACCCTGTTGTTATCCAATTTTTCACAGGAGATTAGGGTGGATTGGGTGCAGGTTTTTGGTCCCACATTTTTTGTACCCTTTGTATTATTCATTGGGGATTTTGGGAGGATGTTCCCTTAACTATTTGATGTACAAATATATTCTGAAATTAATGAAATCAAACTTGTACTTAATCGTGTTTCCGCGCACTCGGTTATTGTTATAATGCATTCGCGCCCCGTCGGTTTAGGCGTGTCTGGGCCAGGGTGTGACAATATGTATGTATATAAGGTAATTTTAACTTTTTTAATGCATATTTAAAAAACTTAAAAATTATCTTTACTATATAAAGATGATTATATAAATTTTTAATGAGAATGTTTATATAATAAAAGAATCATAGAAATTAAAAATAAATATTAATAGTTTTAATTTTAGAATCGGTTCGATTCGGTTTAGATCGGTTTTTAAAGTCTCAAATCGTAATCCAAACCAAATTTATCGGTTTATACTATCACACCCCAGTACACAGCACACCGCAGTGTCTAGTACACCCGGGATCATTGGCTCAGTGGTTACTCAGAGTTCGGATTTAAACGATATAAGGTCGTGAGTTCGAATCTAGGGGAGACCCTGCACTATTCATCAGTGAATAGAGTGGACAAATGATCCCGGGTGTACTAGACACTGCGGTGTGCTGTGTAATGGGGTGTGACAATATTATGTGGTATATAACGGCTGGGGTACGCTCGGTATGAGGTACCCATCACATCCTGGGGGTACTAGACACTGCGGTGTGCTGTGTACTGTGTACTGTATTATACACTGTACATACCTATATACAGTATATAATACACTGTCAGCCTCAACGAACTTTCACAATAATTACCAAAATTTTCTGAAATTTTGGCAGCATCTCAATTCACATTTTTTTTTTGATATATCACAAATCAAATCCAATATAGATAGATCCATTCATTCACACATCAAATTCTCATTTCATCATCAAATATATTAAGCTATATATATGCCCACACATCCCATCTAGATGATACTACAAATATAAGATGTGTGATAATTATATATATAACGGCTGGCCTTTTTGTCACACTTCGGTACACAGCACACCGCAGTGTCTAGTACCCCCGGGATATGATGGGTACCTCATACCGAGCATACCCCAGTCGTTATATACCACATAATATTGTCACATCCCAGTACATAGCCCACCGCAGTGTCTAGTACCCCTGGATCATTTGTCCATACTATTCACTCATGAATAGTGGAGGGCCTCCCCAGATTTGAACTCACAACCTCATAAGGTTTGATTTCGCAATCTGAGTAACCAATGAGTACATAAGGCCTTTTTGTCACACCTGGGTTGCACAAGGTGCCCCCTACCCAGAGTGATGAGTACCCCATACCGAGCGTACCCCAGCCATTACATACCACATAATATTGTTATACCTCAATACACAGCCCGCACACAACGTCTAGTATCCCTCAGGTTTTTTGTCCACAAAGGGGGCCTCCTCCAAGTCGAACTCGCAACCTCCTCTTAAGGAGTTAGAATTCGCACTTGGAGTAACCACTGAGCCAATGGTGAGCAGCGAGCGTTGGGCGATGAAAAGCGGGAAGCCTCGAGGAGGGGCAAACAGCGACAGTAAAAGGCAAACGGCGAAAGGAAGAGAAGAAAAAATAAGGGAGGAGAGAAGGCGTCTCCGCGGCTTCGGGTTTGAAAACCTCACAGTGAAAACCTCACAGCGGAGGCTTTAGTCAAATATTGAAGGCACTTTTAACTGCTATCATATATTATTTAACACAATGATATTGTTATTGAACTTTTATCAACAAATTTGTAAAGAAATGAAATAACGTAAATAAAAAATAATAATAATAAAAAGTTTTTATTATATCTTATACGCAACTTATAATTACCATTAAAAAAAATGAAGGTGAAAATAAAAGAAAGTGTCTCCAGGGGCGTGGGCGGCTGGGCGCCACAATCCCTCAGATTTTTCTTTGTTAAAAGAGAAGTCCAAGAAAAATAATCATGGACTTATACAGTAGGTTGACTTTATTTTAAACTATGATATGAGATTAGCAGAAGAATTTTGCTCACCAAAAGGTGATCATAGGCCAAATTAATTGCACATATATTCAACATATATTCGTTTTCTGTCTATTTTGGGCATTGATATTAGACCTGTCATACTGATTTAAATTTAGTTATATATGTTGGATTGAGTAAGCATATAACTTTTTTAAAGTTCAAATATGAAAATTGCAACTATAACATGAATCTACGTCCCCTATATAACTCCCCTATATAACTGAAAAAAAACTTAGTTTAATTAAATTGGGTTGAATATATGAAAATAATAGTGTATGAATTTAATTAGCATTATTAGTAGTAATAGTAGTAGTGTATATATATATATATATATATATATATATATATATATGCAATTAATACTTGTATTTTATTAATAGAAGTATCTGCCTTAGCATATAGTTTTAAAACAAAAAAAAACAAAAAAAAAGTGTTAAAATGACTTAAGATATGTATCAAAAAAAAAATTATATCCGAGCTAATGTGATAATACACCACATCATCAGGGAAAAATAAGAAAAAAGAAAAATTCTCTACTTATCATATACCACATCAGCACAGTTATAGTTTTTGACATAATTTTTAAATCGTAAAAATATTTATTTAAAAAAAAGTAATTATACATTAGAATTTATAAGGTCAATTTCAGAAATAGTTCATTAAACTGGAAGTAAGTTTAATAGTTCTATAAATTTTAATGGTGGGGTCTTTCGCACCGACGGAAGAAATAAATGGATCGGATGCTTTTCTACTATTCTTTTAAATCTTCTTATAGAACTAAATAGAGAGAAGGGGATGAAGTCAAAGAATGGATAAGATTGCAAGCCAATCTACCACACCATTTTATGAAAATAATAATGAGGCAACCGACTGTCAAAGATTGTGGGACCATATTAAACTATGCACTGCCTTGACTGACCAAAGGGTGCATGGTGGTCACAATCCCTTACAGTTCTTTTTTCAAATGAGTCACATTTATTAATTATTGGTTAATGGGAAGCATCTCCAAATTAATGAGAGAACTTGGATTAATCAGTTCAAAGATAGAAAAAAGAAGGAAGAATCTTCTTGATCAAGTTGTCTTCTTAATTTTAATTTGTTTTAGACACTATTTTTCAAAAAAAAAAAATGAATAAGTATAACATCACAATGATATAAATAATGTACTAGTAAAATCAAGAAACTTGCATATTTTAAGACTATACATTAACTTCTAATCTTTTTTAATTTAAATGATTTACTCTCGATCAGCCGTGACTCTTTTTTTTTTTTTTTGGATGGAAATTATACACAGATGATTAAGGTGGTGTATTGCAATATAATTTAATAACATCACCATATTATGTTTATAATATTTCATGCATTGAATTACATATCTACATGTAATTCAACAACAAATATTTGAAGGTATTAGGATGGCACAGTCTGTGTGCTAAATATATCCCGCACTCTAATTAATGTTACATTACTCTTAGTCAATATTAGGGTGATTTCAAGAATTTCCCAGGAGACTAGAGGGGTGAAAGAGAACTTTTCTCTCTAAAGGAGGAAGGTTGGCTTTAATTCCTATCAGCTTTAGCGACATATTACTTGCCTATTTTCAAAATTCTAAGTGGAGTGGCAAAGCCGGAGGAAGGAATTAATGTTTAGATCTTTTTTTCTGGAAAGAGGTGGATTCTAGTAACAGTTACACTTGATGTGATGGAAGGAGGTTCAAGTACCAGTTTCAAAAGGGGGCTTAGAATTGGGAATGTGTCCAAAAGAATATAGCCTTAGCTGCCAAGTGAATTTGGAGGTTTCTATCAGAAAAGACTCATTACGGTCCTAAGTAATTATTAGCAGATATAGAGTAGTCAGAGTTTGGGTCAGTCAAGTAGTTATAACAGATCTTTATCTCGTACTTCTTGGAAGTCCATATCGTCTTTGATTCCAGGTTTTGCTCAGTATATCCCACAATATTGGAGATGGCATTACCTTTACATTTTAGGAAGATAGATGGTTGGGGGATATAGCCTCTCAACTTCTTTACCGGCGATATTTCATCTTTCCTCCCTCGACAACCATCCCATAACATCTTTTTACAACCCAAATGCCCTTCCACCTAATGATTGGAACCTACACCTGTCTAGATGTAGAGTCCAATCTAACCTTAACCTAATGCTAGAAAGATTAGAGGCTATCTCCCTTTCTAGATCTAGAGTCCAATCCAGTCTAACCGTTGTTCCCTTGAGTCATCGCATGTAAATTTTATTTTGATTCCCTTATTGATGATTCATCCCTTTTGATATCATCTATGACATCACAAATATGGAATGTGCACATCCCATCCAAGGTAAAGGTATTCGTCTGGTTATTACTGGCTCACAACAAGATCAACACAAGTGACATGTTGTAGAGATGTTTTCCTTCGTCTTGTTTGTCCCCATAATGTTGCTTTTTGTGTCGAGTCCTCAGAACACTTGCTATTCTTGTGACTGGTTGCAAGACGGATGTGGGCCAATTGGTTCGCATTCATAGAGGTAGCAATTTAGTTCGAGGTCCAAGGGCTTGACCTGACTCGGTCCAAATTCGGACCCGACTATTACATAGGTCAGCCCGGCCCAGTTTCAAAACTTATTAGACGGGTTTGGAATGATATAACTAGGCCTGGTTCGACCCGCTAACCCGATCCAAAGGCCCGACCTAAAAACCCAACCCAAAGGTTCGAAGATTGGGTCTAATTATACATACAAACATTATACACATACGCCCACGCGCGCGCGCGCACACACACACACACACATATATATATATATATATTTAGATTTACTGTAAAATATATGTATGTGTAAATTAGAATATACTCTTAATACAAAATTACACACACACACACACACATATATATATATATATATATACAAAATATATATGTGCACGTAATTAAGAGTATAAAATAAAAAAATAAAACATAATTAAAATTGTGTTATATAATTGAAGTATATAATATATATATATATATAAATATAATGCGTACCACAAAATAATATATATATATATATATATATATATATATATATATATATATATATATATATATATATATATATATATATATATATATATATATATGTATGTATGTATGTATGTATGTATGTATGTATGTATGTATGTATGTATGTATAATGACAAAAAATATAATCAGGTGTATTATTATGATTAAGAATGTATAATATATATTTAATCAATAGTTATTTAATTAAGGGTTTATATTTGTATTATATGTGCATTATTAAGAGTACGTTCAATTAGGTATATAATACGAATAATCCACACTCTATTTCTTAATAAGAGTATATATAGTATATAATTATAGTATAAAATGGTTAAAATAAAACATAATTAAGATTCAAGAGTATTATATAAATAGAAAATATATTATACATACATATACACACGCACAAACTTATTTGTATGTGTATATATATATATATATATAATTAAGAGTTTTCAAAATGAAAGAAAAAAAACATAATTAAGAGTATTTAAAGTATGTATAATAAGGAAAACACAATAGTGAAGAGTGTTATATATTTATATATAATTAAGTGTTTATATTTGTATTGTATATACATAATTAAGAATATGTTCAATTAAGTATATAATACAAAAAAAAGAGTACATATAATTAATTAAAAATACATGTATGCATTTTAACTTTGGTAACTATGCTCTCTAAAATTTTATTTACCAAATATATTTTATTAAGTATACTCTCTAAAAGTATGTAGTAGGGCTAGATATAAATATATAATGAATTTAACTAAATTATAATAAAGGTTGAGCTAAAATTATGAAAAAAGAAAGAAAGACATTATCCAACTATATACATAAACTCATTCATTTAGAATAAATTAACACATATTTAAGATAACTTAAATAAAACAAATAATTCACATACCTAGTCTATTTCTTAATAAAATTTGCTTATTATATTATTTTAGTTTCTATTTAAATTTTAAATTCTATCATTTTAACTTTTATTTAGCTAGATAGGTTTACCAATTATAGTAATAAGTTGTGGCTAACGCTATTAAAAAAATAGTTAAATTTGGCCCAAAATAAATAAATTTAAATATTTTTCTTTTTTACCGTTTTACCCTTAATTTTTTACCGGCTAGTAACAAGGTTGTCAAGGAAATGTGGAAACAAAATGTTAAGACTTTTATTTAAAGTTGCTTAACTTAGCAAGTTAAACCCTAACTCATTATTATTTATTACTCTCTTTCACTTTCACATTTCACTCTTGCTCTCCCATTCTTGGCAATATTTAAATGCTCTTAATCCTTCATCTTTTTTAAAATCTTTCACCTTCTTCTTCAATCTTTGTAGAACCCTCATTCATTGTTTCAACAAGTGGTATATATGTTTTAATAGTTATTTTTTATATATTTTTTTATATTATTATGAGAAAATGAAGAGAGTCCGACGAATGGACTCTCTCAGATCCAAAGAGTCCAGAGACCAATCTGAGAGAGTTCGGTCACCGAACTGAGAGAGTTCGGTCACCGAACTGAGAGAGTCCTCCGGCAAATGGACTCTCTTAGATATGAGTCTTTACAATTTCTATTTAATTTTTTAAAAAAATTTATTGATGTAATTTATATTTAACAATTTTTTTATTATATATATTTTTTTTTGCAAGGAGTAATAACTTGGTGGATTTGAGTGAGATCTTTTTAGTAGGTTATATAATTTATTGGTTGCATCTTTGATATTTGTAACCTACTGGTGAGGTCTTTTCATTTCTTTTACTAAGATTGATATTGGTTTTTTACGTTTGTATATTTATTAGTTACATATTTCATTTATTGGTTGAAGTAGGTTATACTTTTTTATTCACTGCATATTTTTTTGCATTAAAATTTTTGAAAAAGTTATTATTATCATGGATGTAATTTTTGAAAACAGTGAATATATTAGAGGGGATTCTAGTTTTCCTATCGAGGGTTATGAGTCTATTAACTCAAATAAAGATTTTTTTGCAAGAAAACACAGAAAATGTAATGGTTTCTTCTAATAAAAGAAAAATAGCAACTACATCTCAGCTTTAGCAACATTGTGTTAAAATTAAAGTTTTAAAAAATGGAATTGAAGTTAAAAAAGCTCAATGTAAATATTGTAAAAAAAATGTTTTCTTGTAATTTTGCTAGTGGTACTAGTCATATTCTTAAACATTTTCAATTAAATAGATGTGAGTTTTTGAAAATAAAAATAAATATATCAAACAATAATTTTTATCAAAGAGTCAAAGTGGTAATTTAGGTATTTTTAAATATGATCCTAATTTAGTCAATCATTTGGTCCTCAATTTCAACCAATATCTCAAAATACTGTAAGAAGTGATATCATAAGATCTTTTCATAATGAAAAAGAGAATTTAAAATTTTTATTTTTATCTATTAAAAGTAAAATATGTCTTACCTCTAATGTATGGACTCCTTCAAATCAAAATACTTCTTTTATGTGTTACATGTCATTTTGTAGACAATAATTAGAAATTAAATAAAAAAAAATACTTAAATTTCATGAATTAGAAAGTTCTCGTACTGGACAACTAATATTATATGAAGAAATTTTTGATTGTCTTCAAGAATTTAATTTATTAGATAAAGTATTTTCTATTACTTTAGATAATGCATCAAGTAATGATGTTTGTGTTAGAAGGTTAAGTGATTATTTAAGAATAAATAAAAATTATACTTTATATCACATTAGATGTATAGCTCATATTCTTAATCTTATTGTTCAAGATGGATTGAGTGATATTAATAGTTCAATTGTAAATATTAGAGAAAGTGTTAAGTTAATTAAGATTTCGTCTACTAAGTTACAAGAATTTAAAAGTGTATGTAATTGTATTTGTGTGAAGTATAGAAAAATTTCTTTTGATGTTAAACATAGATGGAATGCTACTTATGAAATGTTACGTGTAGCTACTTCATTTGAAAATGTTTTTAATACATTTTTTACTACATATGATTTTCACCATGTTCCATCTCCTATTGATTGGCATAATGCTAATGTAATTAAACAATTTTTAGAAGTATTTAATGGGGTCACTATTGTTTTTTCAGCTACAAAATATGTTACAATAAATAAATTTGTTTTACACTTGGGTAATATTATATTTATTTTAGATAAGTTTGGTAAAGAACCCTCAACTATTTTAATTTACAATGAGATGAAAACAAAGTTTGATAAATATTGGAAGGAATTTCTAATTATTATTGGTATAGCAATTTGTGTGGACCCTCCTTATAAATTAGTACTTTCAGAATATTTTTTATGTTTAATTTATAAAAATGATTGTTTACATCATTTACAAAATATTAAGGATGAGTTATTTAAGCTTTTTGCATTGTATAAAGAAAAACTTCGTACTAATTTTGTGGTTGATAATATAACATCTTTATCTCATTCAAATAGAAAAAATCCAATCTTAGCTTATTTGTCACAAAAGAGAGCTAATGATAATGGTTCACAATTTAAAGTTTCAGAATTACAAAAATATTTAGATTTGCCTCCACTTGATATAGGCATTGATAAAGAGTTTGATCTTTTAGATTAGTGGAGACAACAAGAAAAAAATAATCTTATTTTATCCGCAATGACAAAAGATTTACTAAGTATACTTATTTCTACAGTTGCTTCAGAGTCTGCATTTAGCTCTAGTGGACGTGTTATTGATGATCATCGAATGAGATTAAAAGAGGACATAGTCGAAGCATTGATTTGTCTAAAAGATTGGTACTTGGCTAAAGATAAAATAGAACAACTATTTGATGTTGACGAAGACCTTGAGTAAACTTTTATATAAGTTGCATTAATTTTTTTTTTTAATTTGTAATAATAAGTGGTAAATAATAATGTGTGCTTAAAAAACTGTTGTAAAATTTTAATATTTACGATTTTAATATTTCTTTTTCTTTTTCCTTTTTATTCTTTCTATTCAGCCTAATTAAATTGCCTAAGAAGAGTACAAAGTACAAACCTCCCTATCCTTGCATATTGAATAATCTCGTTATGCACAATTGGACACCTAAAACAACCTGTTAATTTCAAGGCTTCAGCTTATTACATATATTTCAAAGTATGGGTTATAATTCCTTCCAACCTACAAAGGCCTGTTAATAATAATATATTTCAAAGCATTCCTCGTTTTGGGTTCTTAAGAAACTATTTGAGTTCTCAAGGGACTAAAAATAAATTTTATATTTATTATTTAATTTGCCTAATCTTTTAAGTTATAGTTTAGTTTTCCCAAAAGTATAATAATACTAAATTATAGTTTAGTATGTAGTGTTTTTGTGGGTTGGCCAGTTGGATATGTTTTTGAGTTTGGATTTGTAAACCCGATTGACTCGACCCATATATATATATAGCATGGGGCGGACGACTGTTGGATCGAGCCCATGCTATATATATGGTTATAACCAACCTGGCCCAACCCATGCTTACACCTAATATATATTGAGACATACAATGATGAATATAGCCTTAATTTTACCCATCACATGAATCTACTGCTCTTACTTTACTTTGTTTGACATTTAAATTATAAATATTTATAATATCTTTCTTAATTCTTTTTGTTATATTTCAAAATAAATGTATATTTTTGTTCATATTATTTTAAGTTTTCATCTACTTATATTATTACTTTAAATTATTAATAGGTCACTCTTTCTAATTAAATCATCTAGAAGTCTTCGTTGTATGTGTTCAAACTATCTTAATTTATTTTTCTCATTTTATCTTCAATTTGGGTTATTTCTATCATTTTTCTAATATGTTTATTTCTAATTCTTCATTATAATATTTTACTACATATTTATCTTAACACTCACATTTTTGTTATACTTAATTTGTTCATATTTTGTTTCTTTATTATTTAACAATTTGATCGTTCCATATAACATAGTTAACCTAATAAAGATTTTTAATGATGAACAACCTATTTAGAATATAGTGAAACAACTGAAGGACAATATATTTATATATAAATGACACTTTGAAAACCAACGAGTAGTTGACTCGGTGGAAACAGACTAAGGGCTCGTTTGACAATTCTATTTCTTTCCTTTATTTTGTTAAATCTCTTTTTCAAATAGAGTTTTTGTAGAAATAGAGTTTTGGTTATAATTTTAAAACCTCTTAAGGAAATAGATGTTTAGCAAAATTAGAGGTTAAATCTCTATTTAAAAAAAGTTAAAATTTTTGGCCTTTTTTTAGAGGCTAAACCTCTATTGCGGGTAGAGGAAGAGCCGTAAAAACAAACTTAATTTTTTTTTTTTAAATTCCAAATTGCCCTCCTTCTCCCAACAATTCTCTTCTTTTCTAAACTCTTTCCCTTCCCTCTAACGAACTCTTCTCTTTTAAACTATTTCCTTTCTCTCTTCTCTCTGTGTCTCATTCGCTCTTCTTCCCCAACTTCATTGCACAAATTCAAGGCAAAAATTTTTAACTCTAAAAAATAAAATAAAAAATAAGAATTTTTATTCGACGCTACAAAGATAAACATTCTCTTTGTGGCATGCGCCGACAGAGAAAAGATTCCTCTCTGCCGCGCGTTGCAGCGAAGAGGAGAAGCAGTGTTGCAGAGAGTGCTTCCTCTTTGCACGCTGCAGAGAGGAAGTGCTCTCTGCAGCGCGCAAAGAGGAGGTTTGTTGAAGACTCCTCTCTCTCCTTCTCTCTGCAGCAGAGAGGAGATCTCGTCGCAACTCCTCTATGTGCGCTGCGTAGAGGAGGCTTTTTTTTTTTTTTTTTTACTTTGAAAAAAAAAGTTTTTTAATTTTTTATATTTATTGTATGATATTATTTGTTTATGTTTTTGATGCATTGTTTGCTTTAATTTTTTTTTATTCTTGTACATAATTTGTTTGTTTGTATGTTATTCATTGAATGCTATTATTTATTTATTTTTGTGTATTATTTGTTTATACATATGATTTTTGTGCTAGTTTTTTATAAGAAAAATGAGTACTCACGAGGAAAATATGACAAATATAAATGAGAAAGATGACGAGAGGAGATCAATTAGTGTTGAGTGGAATAATGCCACTAAAAAAATATTTATTGATATCTGCATTAAACAAATTCAACTGAGTGTAAGATCCGGTGCAAATTTTAATAGAAAGGGATGGAATAATGTGTTAGATGAATTCAACAAGAAAACATGGTTAAAGTATGATCAGGAGCAATTAAAAAATCAATGGGATTTACTGAAAAGAAATTGGGTTGCCTGGAACAAATTGATTTCTCAAACCGGTATTGGACGAGATGAAACTGATCAACGAGTTATCATGGACAATGATTGGTGGGACGAGTATATTAAGGTAATTTTTTATATATAAATAGTAATAAGTATTTTAGATTGTTCATAATAGTTTATTTTTTAATACAGGCAAATCCACATGCAAAAATTTTCAAAACCAACCTATAGTTATTTGCTTCTGAGTTAAATATACTATTCGGAGGGGTTTCAGCTTCAGGTAAATCTGTATATCATGCTAATGGGTATTCCGAATGATATTATGTCAAGTGAAAGTTATGTAGACCTCGATGCAGACGATGAAAGACATTTACTGACATTTACCTAATCCACAAGATGTAACACAAAATCCAAAAACTGTAGAAATTGAGAATCCCGACGAGAAAGAAGAGTTCAATAACCGTAGAAATTTTCAACTATTGTCATTCTTCATTGAGAAATGTTATTAAGCGGTACTTTGGAGTATTGAAGGCTGGATTTCTAATTTTACAAAAAAATGCTCCATATCCATTTTCAATACAACGAAGTATTGTATGCGCATCGATAGTCGTACATAACTTCATTAGAAAAGAAGTCATTGTAGATGAATTATTTGCTCAATATGAGTATAATAATGTTGAATTGGATTATGGTTCAGAAGATTAAGAGAGCAATTTAGGGATCAATGCTCAAACGAATGATGTAGAGATGTCCATTGTTAGAGATAACATTGCCAACCAACTATGTCCTCATTGATAACTATATTTTTTGTTTATTGATAAGTAGCATTTGTTTTTTAGCAATAAATATATCTTTTACACTTTTACATTATTTTGTGAGCAAATGGTTGATGACTTAAAAATTTAAAAATAACTTATTTATTTTATCTAGTTTTGTTATTGTCACATGAATAATAAATAAAAAATTAATTAATTAAATTAATTATATAATTATAATAATATAATATTTGAGAAATGTTTAATTTAATTTTTTTAATATTTTTATTATAGATAATATAATAGTAAAAAATATTTTGATAAAAGGTATCAAATACCCTATAATAAAAGAATTAAGTGTTGATTGCCAACCGCTCTAAATCTAATTCAAAATTAAAATTAGATGTTAAAACATTAATTACCAAATAATACATTTCAAACAAGCTCTACTAAACTAAGCTCTTATTAAAATAAAGCTAAAGAAAATAGAGCTTATTTTTTAAGATTAGATTTGCCGAACACTACCTAAGTTCTAAGGTTGTCCCTGTATAAAAGTTTTAGGGATCGATTCTTGAAAGTGCTCTCATTAGGAGAAGTCTGTCATTCTGCTCTGACCTCATATGGGCACTAGTTTCATGCTGGAAGGGTATGGACATACCTAGTCGGAAACTAGAAAGAAAAAAAAAAAAAAAAAAAAAAGACACTTTGATCAAGATCCAGTTGTTTTGTAAATTACACGCGAAGATTAGCTAGTTGTGCTCATATATTAATGCTGGTGTGATAAATAAGAACCCCCCCCCCACATAAAAAAATAGTAATGCTAAATTAACATTTATAGTTAACATATATAAATAAAAATATTATCTTGAATATATTATATATTGAATAGTTTTAAATCACTTGTAAGTCTATGTCTTTATAATTAATATATAAAAACACTTGATTTGAGTCCAATTCTAACTTCTCGTGTATCTCATGGATCCTGTTATTTTCAATCACCAATGCCTATTATTCATTCTAATCTACTATTAATACAAGAGAGAAGAGGACAATTCACTAATCTACCATTTATCTTGAATATATTATATATTGAATTGTTTTAAATCACCTGTAAATCTATGTCTTTATAATTAATATATAAAAACACTTGATTTGAGTCCAATTCTAACTTCTGGTGTATCTCATCGATCTTATTATTTTAAATCACCATTTGCCTATTAATCCATTCTAATCTACCGTTAATACAAGAGAGAAGAGGACAAACTACACGGAGCACCTGCGGAGTTCCCGCGGAGTTCCCGTCTTATAAAGTATCTTATTAACACGTATACGATCTTCAGCTCTGATGTGTGCCTGTGTTGCAAATTAATTTCCAACTTAAAAATGCTCGCAAGTGAACGAGTCGCAAAAGTAATAAAGTAATAAAGTGATGAATAAGAGTATGGTTCCACAAGGAATAGTACTAACTATTGAAATTGGTTAAATCTAATTATATCTAAAAAATAAAAAATTGAGGCGAAATACCTAATGAAAATAATACTAAAAAAATCAAAAATCAAATTAACATGGCGATGGAGGAAAAAAAAAATAAAGATAAGAAAATTTAGATTGAACTAAAGAGCTTAAAATACGATGACTATAATTTTACTTGTTAATATGCATTAATTTCCAATTTTATGTTAATTGATGTACTTGTTATAATTGAAGGTCGAAATGCCCCTAATTCATTTAAAACAATATTAAAAGTCTTTCTAAAAGACAATTTTTTGTCTCTCGATGAAAATTAGAACACTTAGAAAGCCATTAAATTTAATGACAGATCACATAGACTATATAAGTATATATCTCTATCATATACTAATTTTATGATTTGCATTTCATCGAACATATAATATGCATCATTTCTTGGTCCTTAACACACTAATTCAAGATCAATTGAATGGTGATCAAGCATTTAAATGTATTAAATACTAAATGCAAACTCAATTATAGAAACAAAGGCAATCACTTAATCACTACAATTAGGAATTCATGCTAAATTTCACAAGTTAGATCAAGCCTTAGTCTAACAATTTAGCTCATGCTTAAAAGATGAAATGAAAGATATATTTGTATTAAACATATTCATCGTCATTGTTCAAATCAAGCAAAATAGAAACAAATAAAAGAGAGGAAAAGATTAGTAATGTTCAATTCAATGTTGCTCAAATTGCTCCTCTTTGTTTCCATCTCCAATTATGTCATCATGTTCTAAACCTTTCTCTTCTTCTTTTCAAGTTCCCTTGTACGCCTCCAAAGCCAAAAAAATGAGAGAAAAGGCTTCACTTTCTTTATATGTCCTTCAAATCCTTGTATTCTTTTATTTTAATTCAATGGCTCTCATTAAATGTGTAAATGAGCATGTGACCTTTATGATCCAAGAGCCTCAAGTCCAAGCCCTTGTCATTAATCTTCTAATTCTCTACAAAATCAAATAACCCAAATTAGTTTAAATTAGCAAAACTTTTTAAATTAAAAAAAAAATTAAGATTTAAAAATATGAAATAAATAATGTATAAATTACCAATACGTGACTATGGGCTTTGATACTACTGTCTTAGCCAAATAGGTGAAGAAGATTAATGGATCAAAAATAAGTCTAATACTTCTCTGAAATATAATTTAGTGATAAAATTAATTACACAATTACCAACTAATATTAAATTTTTTTTATTATTTCATTTGATGTAGCCGTAGCATCATCATATCCAACAAATCTAAAGGCGATTCAAATCGTCCTCATATAATTAGGGTACATCCCACGTGAGCCATAATTCAGGGATCCTCCAACCCATCTGTGGCTCGAGGACAACCTTAACGAGAAATGAAAAGATGGGAGTGGTGGTTGGAGCTGACAAGTGGCAACTCATTCGCTCTCATATTAATTTTAGTGTACTCATAATAATAACAATAATAATACTTCCCCATATCTTTCAATATATGTCCATCTTTGACTATACAGGAGGCCCATGTATTGTATGTGGAATTGCATTAAATTAATAACATGTCTCTGTGAAAGCAAGTCAAACCAAGTGGTTAGCTGTTCCCACTCTTAAAACCGACAAAGTCTAGTGGTGGCACTTAAAATTTATTAAAAAAAAAGTTTGGAATTATTATCTTCTAAAATTAGGCCTATTAATGGTGAGCCAAAAGGTCCACAAGTAGTGAAAGTTATGCAAAATATGATTTTGTATCTGAAGAGGTAGATGACATATGCAAATTGGATTATGGTGAATTATTGCTAGGTTTCTATTGGGAAATAATATATATAAAATTGGAGTATGATGAATTATTGCTAGGTTTCTATTGGCAAAAGTATGATCTTCATCTTGTACTACCTAATTAATTAGAACTCTTTTTTAATTCCTTACTTCTGATTGGCCCATCAATCTATTTCCAAAACAAAAAATAAAAATTATGGCCATCATACATGTTTACAATAATTTGTTAAATTTTGAAAGTTAAATAATTTGATTAAGTAAATTTACGTCGTAATTAATCTGATAAAATTTTATGTTAATAGTCAGGCGTAAAATATAATGCAACAGAACCAAGTTTGTACGAGAGTATATGAAATATGTTCATCAAAGGTAAATTAAAACAATAAGATCCAAAGTTCTTCCAAAAAAAAAATGTTTTTTCAAAATAAAAAATTATAAACTAATTTTAAGACACTAAAGAAAACATATTTCAATAATTAAAAGGATGAGATAATATAGCACTAAATACATCATTTTTTTTTATCAAGCACTTATTTTCACAAGACATGGTGCTGACATTCATTCAAGAGAGATGATTTTTAATTGGAACTCTATGGATTTGGAGGTTCCAGTACTTGTATATATATGTATGTATACCTAACTGAGAATGCATTTGCTTTAACTTTGCCCAATCTAGCTAGCTTTTCCTTCAAATCCCAGTTCCCTAGATACCCTACCAATGAAGCTGATAAACACATGATTATTAATGTGTAATTAGGATTATTGGTTAGTTACCTCATCCCACTAGTTACTACACAAAACTCTCAATAAAGATTATGGATAATTACAAATGCATAAACACACACCATAAACAAATGGATTAAGGAGTCAATAAGCACTAAAGCTAGAGTGGTTACCAAGATTATATCCACAAGAAGCAATAATACAAACATTAGTATGCATCATCATATGGCCCATGATGAACAACAGAGAAAAGAAAAGAGCATCTTTTAACTCTTTAACACATATGGGAAGAACAAGCAAAACCTTGTACTTTTAAAGCTAGCATTTGAAAGTACAAGGAAAATATTAAAAACCATGTAGCTTTAAAGCATTTAAAAATCCATGGCTCTTTTTGCCTCTCTCTCTCTCTCTCTCTCTCTCTCGTCTCTTTCTCTCTGTAAACACAACATTCCTTGGACCAGGACAAGAAGTCACTCTCTCAAATGTACACATATGGGATCCACCATTGAAGAAGCTGCAAAGGAGAAATATATATCTGCCATCTACAGGGTTAAAAAAAACTGAAAATCAAACCAAGCATGAAGTAAACCCTAGAGCAACATTTTTTTTTTTTTTTTACATGGGTTTGGTGGATTTTTTTGAACCAAGGATTAGTATTAAAGTAGTTTCATTCAGCCATTTCTGATGATCCCTGTGAAGTAATTGAAATCATGATGCTGGACCCTTAGTTGCTTTAGCCACGAATCGGCTGCACTCAACAGTGACAAGAACCTTTCTTGGTCCCGACCATTTTGATCCGCAAACCACAAGCTTCCTTGCATCTTGTAAGTGGCTAGACCAAACGGGGGGAGAGCGATGCCACCCGCTTCCTTTCCCTTCTTTTCCACAAGCACCATTTCCTCGTCGGGGCCCATTTCTGCATACCATTGATAATGTCACAAAGACCCGTAATTGGTGGGGATCCATAACCTAAGTCAATATGTTTTAGTTCAAAAAAAGAATGATAGAAATGTGGGATGAAAGAAATAATACCTTGGAAGGATGATGAAAGGGTGTGATATGTGAGGAAACATGCAGACAAGTCCTTTACTGTTCTGCCTGTAGGGATGTGATAAATTGGGTACCTGAAGAAACGCAACAAAAGAAAAAAAAATTACACACATACCAAATTAGTTTTAATCTCTTGCTTTCATTAGCTAGAACGCATATATTCTCAAATATACTGTTGAATTGCCGAGCTAACTTTGTGCGGGAGTGTGTTCCGGGTGTTATGTTTTTACGTATAGAGGAAGAGAGAGAGAGAGAGAGAGAGAGAGAGAGAGAGAGAGAGACCAGGCAACGGCCATCCAGCTTGCTGGTGAAAGATCGACGCTTTTCAAAGTCATTAATCCGGGAAATCTTTGAGCCAATCCATTGATCTGAATGAAGGTGAAAAATTGAACTTAATAAGTAATTGTGCAGCAGGGGAAGTACACATTTTCAGCTAAACAACCCTAAAATGGAATAAAGTCAACAGTCACTACACTAGCTTAATTTACAATCTGAAAACCCAAAATGCAAAGTTAGATCACAAGCAACATCATACTTTACAATTAAAATTAATAAAGAATTACAGAAAACAGAAAAAGAAAAAAAAAAGGCAAAGAAGAAGAAGAAGAAAAGGAGAGAGCTAGAACTGGTCAAACAAAATTCTGTATGAGAGAAGCATAGAATAAAGTAACGTCAAAGAGAACAAAGACCAATAATTTCACAAAAGAAATGGTCATGAACAAATTGCTTTTCAAAAGTAGAAAAGTTACATTCTACCTCAAATTCCCGTCACCAGGCATCTTTTAACAGAATAATAAGGGATTCCAACAAATCCATAACCAGATTCATTATTTCCATAGTTCAAGTTTTTTTTAGGGTATATTAATAGAATTACTGAAATTTTAATTGCGTTTGTTTCACATTCATAAGAAAAGGCACTTGTCAGAATAAGAAATACTTGATATGCGATCATAATTGAAGATTCACAATTACCAAAAGAACAAAACTCCACCAAAGAATTCAACATAATACAAGAACAAAACGATATTTAGTTTCTTTCCTATAACAAAATTGATTTTGAACAATTTGAATTATAATATAAATCGGGTCGAGAAATAAGTGGGAATTGGTAGAATCTTTACTTTCGGTAACCAGCAAAAGAAGAAATGGTTCAGAAAGTAGTTACCTTATCCATGAGGGGAACTCTTCCATAAGGAGCCGATGTCTCAAAGTATTGAAAGTAAAGGCAACCCAATCTATCATTCAGATGCCAAAGTGTTTCTTGTTCAAATCCACATTCCTCAGATGAACCACCATCCGATCTTGACAATTTATCACTCTCACTTTCATCGCTGTAAGAATCGCTAAAGGAATAATCTCTTGTCTCACAGTCACCCACCACTGTCTCATCCCTGAAATTGACCATTGCCTTACATTGATAAGTGATAACTACCAAGAATCCATGTTTTACTAAGTAAATCAAGAAGCACCATTTGATTTGAGCAAGTTTAATGGATATTTACAGTCACAGCATAAAAAATTGCCACTGAAATGTTATTGGAAAAAAACAATGAAGAGAAATCCATAAAGCTAAAGATTACGAAACAGGCGGCGATTACAACCGCGAAAAAAAATATACCAAAGAGATATGCACCAAAAATTGATAATTTGATACCCACTGCCAAAAATGGATTGATGGAGGGAAAGATTCAAAGATCGAAGAGGCGTGAAGGAGACACGAGATAGGTCCACAAGTGGAACACTTAAATGGATGAAGAACAGAAAAAACTAACATATCAAAACAAAAGCAAAATTGAACTATTCTATTTCAAAATTCAATTCAAATCAAAGTATACAACTTTCTAATCAAATTAATCCAAGAAATCACACAATCCAATTTCATTAACCAAAATCGAAGAACACAGCAATCTCATAAACCCTTTTCTTGTGTGCATTGATATATATATATATATATATAATTCATACAATGAAAACATAGCAATCCAATCTCATAACATAACAAATTACCTGAAGCTACTAATGGATGTATTGCTGGTGAAGATCTGAATAGCAGAAAGATAAGGAACATAGTACTGAACAACAGTTTCTCTCCGGTTCAATGCGACCGGCACTCCGGCCCCATAAGCGCTCCATTCGTCGTAACAACTCCAAAGGTCCCCTAGTGTGAAATAATCAATGGTGTCTCTATCCACAGGACGCCATAGCTGATTAAGGTTCCTAATTGCAGTCTACAAACACATACGCCCACACACACACACACACATATATATATATATATATAATCAAAACATCAACAAAAAGAAAGAAAGAAAGAAAAATCTAACAATTATACAAAACAAAACAAGAAAAGAAGATTAAGAAGAAAGAAAGACATTGCAGACCTTGGGCAAGAACTGTGAAGGGACGACCGGCGTGATACAATTGAGAAAGCTGATGAGGTTGGATTGGTGATGATGGGTCGACCCTCTCTCTAAAACCATGGTTTCAGAGAGACAGAGAAGAGAGAAGAACCCTATTCTCTCTTTGCCCTCAAAAACAGAGAGGGAAAGAGAGATTGGTGGTGGGTTTTGCTGTTTTTTGCTTTTAAAAGGTGAGGGAGAAGAGCAACAATCGGGCCGACTACAATTCTATTTTTTGACGTTCTGGGTATTTCATATATATAAGCTAATTTTCCGGAATAATCAACGATGTAATCAATTTGGAAACAGGAAAATCTCCTTGTACTAATAAAAACTTTATAAAAAATAAAATAAAATAAAATAAAATAAACTTGATTTCTTCCTGAAACTGAAGCCTGTTAACCTGTTCTTTCCTTTTTCGTTTTTTTTTTTTTTTTTTCTTTGCTTCCTTTTGCTTTACTTTAATTCTGAAGAATACCCACTAAGCAAAAAACAGTAAAGATCGGAACTTTACCCCCAAAAAACCAAGTTCAACAACACCCAAACCGATCTAGATGATTATATCACCGAAAAAAATAAAAGAAAAATTGATCATAAATTTCAAAAGAAACCCAGGAATTCCGTCCTAAATAACGCCGATTTGTAACAGAAAAAACCAAAGTTTCTCCACAAGAAAAAGAGAAGAAGAAGAAACAAGACAATGTAAGAGTCACCGAATTCTCGTTTTCGGAAATCGTTTTCTCAGCAAAAGCGTAATCTTTCAACCTAAACAACAACGAAGATCAGTATTGTGTCATCTTCTTCTTCTTAAAAAAATCTTTCAATTTCAAAACGCTTGAAACGCCGGATTTCTCAGACTAGTAACAAGAACAAGAGCAAATGTGAAGCGGGTTGCCGCGTTTTCTCTCTGAAACATGACAAAATTATTATCTCAATCTCTAAATATTAGAGTTGAAAACCAGAGCAAGAGCTGCTGGAGCAAGCAATTACCAATTATATAAATAAATGTAAATGAATAAATAAGTAAATATTATTAATTATTATTTACTGTCACTTTTATTTACCTCAGCTTCATGTTTTAGAGTTGTGACACGTGTGTACTCATTTAGGCCAACTTTTTTCAACCATTGGATCTTACATCTTTGATGGGTTCTTATTGTGAATCTTGGAGCACCAGATCAAAGACTTTACTGTGTAAATGCTCAAATCCAAGGGCATCCATAAAGTAGATAGAGTATTGAAGGTGATGGACAGGTTTCGAGTTGGGAGAATGGTTCTTTGTTTTGCACTTTAAACGAAGCTTTGTGTTTGAGAGGTGGGCTGTCGACACGTAAGTAATAATCCAAGGGGAAGTTTTAGATAAGTTTATGGGATTAAATTAAAGAGCATTAAAATGGAAATATTCCTAATATGCACAATTAAGCAAGCAAGGCGTTTTGGGAAATTAAATGCAATTATTGTGGGAGACGAAAATAGTAGAGTATAAAATTATTCTATTAATTAGCTAATAAGCCATTTTAGACTAGTTTCTAAACAAGAGAATTAGGATAAAATTATATTAATTGGAGCTAATTAAAGTGATTTAGTTTTCATTTGTATTTATTAAATATAGATATATGAAATAAATAAAATTTTCTTTTATTTTCTTATTTTTATTTTTTTGGTACCGATTTTATTTCAGTCCGCAGGTATCAAAAATTTACAAAGACAAAGGCACATCTTTCAACAGAACAAAGACGGGCTCGAACTCGTGATGAATTTCTTAATCGGACCTTATAATTTACTCTCGAAACTAACAAACCAACCCTTCGTTATTATTTTCTTATTTTTACTTTCAAATGACTTTAGCTATATTGATCAACCTTGGACTATTGACCGTTGTAAAGCTGATGCAATTTTCATTTACGGCGCTTGTAAGTTAGAAAAAAGGTTCAAAAGTTGAATAGTCTCAATGACCACTTCTAAGTTTTGGTATTTAAATCATCTATATCCTAGTATTATCTAAACCCCCTATTCTATATGAAGCTGAATTTAGAAAGTTGAATAAAGAAATGAGAAGTTATTTTTTTATTTACTTGTAATTTGCTAAACATTAATCTAGCTGGTAGCTTTTCTATTATTCCTATTTATAAACATTTAATGTAAATCTTTTTTTTTACTTCATATTTTTATTTTGTCATTTTAATTAATAGTGAATAATTTAATTTTATCATTATACCAAGAAAAACTATTTCATTTTATATAATGATAGGAAAATTAGAGTGAGATTTATATTATTAATAATAAGCAAAAAAATCATGAATACATTTGCAAGTTAAAGATAAATTAAATTTCGTGCATGCACCCTAATTAATGATTAATAATAACTAATGAATTCCACTTATCTCTAGCAATCTTACGCTAGTTTAATTTATGATTCAAAAATTATATAAATTTTGTATCCTAAAATTCAAAAATACGAAAAACTTGTTTTGTTGGTTAAATTCAAAAATATATATATATATATTGAGATTCTATTTGAATAAAAAAAAATACTTTCTAAATTTTTACGTTTTGAATTATATTTTAGTTTTCAAATTTAAATCTAAGCATACAACCTTACCTTTTCTTTTTTAAAGCTTGTCCATGTAGTTAAGCATAGAGTTATTACATGATCTCTGAGCATTAATGCTTATATGACCATAATCAAAATGAGACATATATATATATATATATATTTAAATTACATATGCATTAAGTAGATTTTATGTGCATGTCAGAGAAAATATAAAATACATTCATTATATTATATAAAAATTAGGTTTTTTTTTTAGTAAATTTTGATTATTAGGTCACTAGTAATCATAATTTACTATGATTATTAGTAAATTTTGACCATTAGTAAATTTTGAAGACAATAAAAACCAGAGAAAAATTTCCTAAAAATAGTGAAAAAAAATCTTTAAACATATTAATTAAAGGTTAATTCCATCACGAGAATGGTCGGCCACGAGATTTGATACAACCGCTTAACAGAGAACTAAGCCTGGGAGATGAAGAGCTCAAAGTTCTGTCCGAGTTCTAGGTACGTGGCCCGCTAGCAGGAAGTGAGTCACGTGGCGGAATTTGACGATACAACTAAACCGATCTGCTACTCCATATGTTTGCACTTGTCTGTTTGCTCTTTCTGTTTCAACTTTTTCACGGCGTCCTAACTACCAACATTTGTCGTATTTGGATGAATGTAATATATATATAATATTTTTTAGGTTTATAATTTAATAATTATTTATATATAATATTACCTTTGAATAGTTTACGCTGAAACTTTCTTTTTTTAAATATCTTTAAAAAGTTTTTTTTTTAATTTTATTTTAAAAAAATAATTTTATAGTCAATCGGGTTAAAATAATAATTTTATAATTAATTAATTTTTAGTTTTTTTATTTATTTTGATTACGAAAATTTTGATATTCGGTGGTACGCTCATTCTGCTTCGATGTGAAACTATTTTATCGAATTTTAAAATTTCACAAAGTTTTTTCCTCCTAATCATAATTTTGTCAAAAGTGTCTCGAACTCTAAACTAAGTCTTTCAACTCCTCTTAGGTTCGAGAACCATTGAACCAACCGGTTGGTTTCAATTTTTTTCAACACCTTGTATTTTAAGCTTTTTTAAAATTTTAAGTTTTACTCCTAATTGTTCTTAATCATATTTTTTCTTGAGTGATTTTATTTAATTTTTTAATAAATAAAATTATATATATATATATATATATTTATATATTAAAAAGACAAAACAAAAAATTATTTTATTTTAATTATTCTATTAATAAAAATTACTTAACAAACACTAACATTAATAAAAAAGATTTAAAGTAAAATTTCATGAAAAGAATTATTATATATACTATATATATGAAACTTCTACTTCATCAGACTTGAAATGTTTGAAAAATGATGAATACCATGTGGAGTTGATTAAATAATTTGTCCTTAGTATGTATATATATGTCCTTGTCAAAAATTAATGTATGTGGCTACTGGTTAGCTAGCTGTCATTTTTCTTAATATTTTGTTGACTACTATTTTAAAAGACGGTCATCTGTCTCGTACATTTATAAAAACTCGCACCGCAGACCGCTTATCCAGAAGAAAAATAAAAAGATAAAAATATGCACGTGTCAAAGAAATTTATAGTAAACATATATTCCAAAGGATATTCCATTGGACACCTTGGCCTTTTGAAGTAGATTGAGACCCTTCTCTTGAAATAGATCTTTGGAGTCAATACCCCCTCTTCACTGAATAATAAGAATACTTGGGGGTGCCTTTTATCTTGTGACCATATATTTTTGTTATTTTTTTAGATT
The DNA here is from genome assembly GCA_035771175.1 of Paratinospora sagittata. Lineage (NCBI taxonomy): Eukaryota > Viridiplantae > Streptophyta > Magnoliopsida > Ranunculales > Menispermaceae > Paratinospora > Paratinospora sagittata. Next base: position 25,809,168 of record CM069612.1, on the reverse strand, counting down.
TACCTTCTTATTTAATTAATAAGGGTATTCTAAACATTTTGTTCAATTATCTCTGGTTTAATGAATATCGTGTTTTGTAATTTTCCAACTCATCTACGACTACGGCCACGTTTGTAAGAATTTTTTTAAAAATATTTTTTTACTGTAATTTTATTAAAAACAAATATTGTTAAATACCTTCAAAAACACTTTAAAAAAATTATCTCAAACATGACTTAACGACGTCTCTCCGAGTTTTGGTTCCCCTCATCTCCAGCCCAATTATCTTCTCTGTGCACCTTTCTTTGCTTTTACAGCGAATCAAACCATCAAGATAGATTCTTTTTCAGTATGGCCATTCTTCCATATGCTTATTCTCCTATCTCCAAGTTTATTCATATGCAATATGGCAAATGGGTTAAAATGTAAAGAGGAGAAAATGCAGGAGTAAAAGCTTGGGGAGATAATATTTGAGTTGCATCTTTAGGTTTTCCAATGACCAAACCTTTTTGACTCTCCTATTATTTAGATTTTTATTTTAATTAAAAAATAAAATTTAATTGATAAATTTAAAAACCACTGGTATACTAGTATTGTTATAAATGAAATATTTTCATTTAATTTTATTGTTATTTTAATCTACAAAATAATAAAGGTAGAGCAGGTAAGTCAGCAAATTTAATCAAAAATTATTTTTCTCATTTATGGGCAATCCCACCACCAATTCCTGGTTAATTACTTCCATTTCTTAGACCGTTTAATTATATTTTTATTCAATTCTAACTGACAAAAAGTTAATCTTCTTAAATTATTCAATTAATTCTTTCTTTTTAATTCAAAATTAAATGAAAATTTTAATTTAAACATTACGAACATTACTTAAACTATACTTTAATTGTACCTTTGGGAGATTAAAAAAATAAACACATGTTTTGAAACTAACAAAGTCAAATGCTTGAAAAGCTGTATACACACACATATTTTTCAGTAAAAATAACTAGGGACTTGTTTATGAAAGTTTAATTACATCAACTTTTTTTTTTTTTTTTTTTCAGAGTGCAACAAATTTATTCGAAAACTTTTTCAAAAATTACATATAATAAGCAACTCATTTCTGTATATATATTAAGCAAATATAGCTAGAGAGTTGTTTATGAAATTCCAATTGCATGGAATTTCTATCTAATTGTTTGAATTTTTTTTTTAAGTTATGTTTTTATTTATCTATTGTTGTATCAGTCAATTATACATGTAATTGATTTATTATGAATGTAAAATCAACAACATGGGCCTCTTTGGGAGCAAGAGAAAGCCATGTTTGGGCAAAAAGTGTGGGTAAACATGATTTGGGTGCTGTTTGACATGTAAGTATTTGCTATTCAAATGCAATTTTTAAGTATTTTTGTGAAGTTATCTCTTCTCTGTTTCTGTTGTCTGTTGATGGCGTTTGAAAAAAAAATGCTTTTTATATACTAAATCACTGGAAAGTTGAGGTTGCCCTCACCTCCTTGAAAGTTTCCTCCTGTCACTGCAAGATCTCTCTTGATCCTTAGGTTTTTTAATCTCTAGATGAATTTTTATCTTGTAGCGGTGTTTTTTGAGGACCACAAAAGGAGCCATTCTTTTGATTTATTCCAAAGCAATAAGTAGCTAGAGTACTTTTTTTTTTTTAAGTGCGAAACTAATCCTTTTAAACTTTGGGATACCTAGAGACTAGGACGACCCTCCCTAACTTGGGCGTGGCACAGGAGGCATGAACTCGCATTTTGAACTCGCAACCTAACGGGCTCCTCAACTCTTACGTGTTCAATCCCTCAAACCAACTGCGCTACCCATCCTTCGGTGCTAGAGTACTCTTCTATGTATTAATTGTTGAGATAAGAGGTATCTACTCTTCTGATGGGTGTAATTTTATCTATCAAAAAGAATAAATAGGTTTCAGCTAGATATATTTCTGCGTGTTCAAACTGAAGCTTAATGTTTTCAATGTCTCCAAATCTATATATATAGTGTGTCCTTATGCTATACATTATACATATCTTAAATGACATGTAGAAGTAATTAATTAGTTGATGGGCTAGGTAGCTAGATGTCATTTCGTCATGGCATCGTTGGCGAGAACTGAATGGAGTAGTAGACTATGAGAACTGAACTCAATTTTCGTATTTAGGTTAGCTAGGGATTCTAATTAATCTCCTTATTAAGAGTTGTAGAGCTTACCTCTTGATATGAGCTTAAAAATGTGAATCCCATTAAAAGTGCTTTTGGTATGAAAAGTACTTTTATAAAAGTAATTTATTAGAAGATGACAGTTTTACCCTTTGACAATTAAGAACATATATACTTTCATATGATTTATATAGATTATCGTTCAATTATAATATCAATAAGGATATAAATAAATATAACCTTACTAGTAAGTTTAACTAAAGAAATGTACTTGATAAGTACAAAAATACTTATCAAGAAATTGTACCTTGCAAAAGAGAACCATAGGTTAATTAGAAAATTTTGGAATAAAATAATAAGGTTAAAGTAGTAAGTTTAGATTTGGTATTTTAAAGAATTAAGAAGGGTATAATGGGATATCATTGTTTTAACGCACAAAGTTATCGGGAAAGCAGTTTTTCAAGTTTGCCCATCATCTAACATCACTATCAATGCAATCTTTACTGATTTAATTTATTTATATAATTTTAACCTAAATAAAATAAAATAAAAAGGTAAACATATTAAAATAAAGATAAAAAAAAAGGTCAATCAAGCACTATATACCATGTTATTAGTCAATCTCAAATTAAACTTATAGTTTTATTTTAATTGTTCGGTTGATTAATTTGATCGTTTTATTTTCTTTTAGTTTTAATTCATTTTTTAAATAATTGTTTTTTAATACCATTGCATAATTTTGAAGTTTTTGATAATTTATTATATTTATTTACAATAATATATTAATTAATTTATAATAAACATTTGATTTTATTAATTACTAGACTATGTAATATTATAGTATAAATATATTTATTTTTTAATTGAATTCACTTTGAAAAAAAAAATTGTTTCATATGCAAATCTTACCTTAATAAAACTAAAATAAAATAAAAATTAAATATGTTAACATAAAGAACAAAAACAACGAAGTTAGAAGCTGATTATTATTTTTTACTTTAAAAATATTTAAATAATTTAATTTTTTAAATAAAAAAATTTTGAATTTTTTTTTTTTTAAATTTTATTCTTTTAATATGATAGTAAGGTTAAAAAATAATATTTTTTCTCTTAATAAGGTTAAAAAAACATGTGATATTATGGTTAAAAGGGAAAGTCTTTTTCTTAATTTGCTAGGTCAAAAAAGAAAGGACTGAAATAGGTGTGGAGAGAAACTTTTGGATATAAATATTATTTAAAAAAAAATAATATCCAAAGAAGTAATAATATAGCAGGTTATTTTAATAATAATAAAAAAATATATTTTAATTGGTGTGAAGAGGAAAAGTGGGTGGTGAATCCAGTCGCTCCCGAAACCACCCTCAAAGTCGCTTTTTTAAAACACAGATATTTGCTTTTGAAAACGCAATCGCAGGATACCTAAACAGCTTTTTTTCTATGATTCGCCGAATTTTCATGACAAACGCAATTTGTACCGCACGGCCAATCAGGGCCTATGTCACCCTGTTGGCAATTTACGTGTTACTACTTGTATTAAGAAAGAATAATGCTTAATACACACTTTTTTAACATATTTTTTTTAATATTGTATTAAAAATTTGTTAAATTATTTCGAATTACGAGTTAACTGTCTCGAATTATATAATTAATACGTATTTCAAAGTAATTCAACAATTTTTGGGTATAATGTTAAAAAATAGTATGTTAAAAAAAGTATATTTTTTAAACATTTTTAGTTAAGAAATTGATTTTTATCTAATTCCTACCGGATACCAACCAAGGATCAATGTGAAATAGTCTAATAGATATAATTTGTCAAATCTTTTAACTGCTCATTGAAAATATCTAAACTATCAACATTTAGTAGCTAAAGTGGTTGATGAACTGAGTATAAGTGAGATTAAGGTTAAGGTCTCGAATTCAAGCTTTGATGTTCCTTCATTTATTCGTCTTTGTTGAGAGGGTCAACCTAAACGCGAAAAAGATTAGTCTCGCTTAAAAAAAAAGAAAAACACTTCTAAAATATTGAAAAATTGATAATTAAAAAAATAAAAATAAAAAAAAGAAAAAAAAGAAAAAAAAGAAAAGAACTAAACTAGCCAAAATTTTACTAATACCTTTCATCAACGATTTTGGATGTTGAGAAGTGGATCCTACAAATCTATTTTCCCTCTCACATATTTATTGTTCTTAATACTGTTTTTGCTATAATTCAATTTTGAACTATTCTAGAAATTATTTTATAAAATAAATATCTAAATATTTCAGCATCTTTGGGAGCAAGCTACATGTGAATATTAGTTCAAGTCAAGGGAGAATGTACAAGATGATCATTTCATTGACTTTCACTGTGTAGTTAACTATTATTGATTTTGACTTTATGGCCCAAAAAATATGACATAAACATGGCATTTTAAAAACTTGAGCCCATTTAAAATAAATATCTTTGTCAGCAATAATTAAATAATTAATCAGGATACTGTGGAAAATATCAAGTGAAAATATCTTTGTCAACATTATTAGTATAGCATAGCATTGAAGAAATTATGTTTAAAAAGGCTTAAAAGTAAAAATAAATAAATAAAAATTAACTGAATAATGTGTAACTGTAGTATTAATTGAGTTTTTCTTTTTCCAATGCTCGTTATATCCCGTAGATGGTGACAAGGTTTATAGGAAATAGCTTTTCAAATAATTAACTAGACTAGTCTTTGAGTGGCAGAGTCACAATAATTTTATTTAAATACCATTTTTCTAAAATAATAAGTTACATTTAAAGGTATTAGGGACCAGATTTTATCTAGTTAAATTAGATCAATCACTGTTCCAATAGAATAACGATGTAATAGCAGTAGATCGAGACTAAAATTTAACTCTATATCCTTAAGATAATTTTGTCTCGTACTGATACTCACAGTGTATGACAAATATCTTTCAGGATACAACGATCTCTTCTTATAATAGCAACACTTCAACTCACAAGAATAATTGAACAAATAAATGTTGTAATTTCTCACAAAAATAGTGTTAAAATAGAGAAGAAAGAAAGAGAAGAAAACACTGAAAAATCAAATATTTTGACATGGATTTTCTGAGTTTTGGAGGGCTCTATTTATAGATTTTTTGTGGTTGTACAAGGTGTTTTTTTGTGCACCTTTAAATCGAGTCTAATTGCAACCAGATGCGATTTGATAGTTGTAATCATTGCACCTGATCATACACCGTTGGATCGCGCACAATCCGTGAAGGCACGATCTTGATTAGCGCATCCGATCGCGCATTGTTGGATCGAGCCCGATACGTGTAAACGCATCTGACGGCCGCGATCGACTCATCTAATCCCACACGCCCTTGGATCACACACAGTTGGTGCTATTACGATCTTACAGCTCTAGACTGCGTACATTGAACCTGGATAGTTCCTTCCGATCAACCACGTTCATCGCATCTAGACATCCTCAACGAACGATCTAGATTCGATCTTCAAGGACACATCTCACCCGTCTGATCTGCTTCGATTTCTAAAAATGAAAAGCTCTCTAACTCCTCTCGATAATGTGCATGTGGAAAGTGCAAAGTATTGTGCATTGAATGCGCCCTAAGTCACCCAATCACCCTTTTGGCCGCGCACACACACACACACGCACACGCGTGAGCGGGGTGATGCAAAGCATCATCCCTAAGTCTTCTTTTGTGTGTGTGCAGTAAGCTCAAATACAAATGTATAGTTCTAGCTACACTTAAGTAAACCCGTAGTTTTTTTTATCTCATGTAGAACTAAACTTTATTTACAAAATTTTACCACTTTACATTTATCAAGTAGACTATTTTAGACTTAATTTCTTATTTATATAAAAATAGATATAGCTAAATAATTATATAGTCCTAATCTCAACATATTAGAGATTAATATTTAACTTGGTCTAACTCAAAATCACACATGAGTTCTATTTAAATATTTAGGTCAAAATGAACAAAAATTATATTTGTTACCTATTTTTCCAACGCATCTGATAAAAAATAATAATATGAGAACTCAGTTGATGTGAGTTACTGTACTGAGCGGCTCTTGGATGATTTAAGAGGTTTGAGTCTCCCTAGCTAGCTGGTAGCATCATCCCTCAAATGATTAAATTTACTAAAAACCAAGATATATTTTACAGGCTCTTTATATCTCTATTATTGTAAGTGTTAAAAAGACAATTATTCTATTTTAGTGGTAGTCTCACCCTCCACCCATAAGAGGGCACCCATAAGAGGCTGAGTATTCAACTATCTTCAGGAATATAATAAAAGAGACTATCTTATGTTGGGGAGTTTAGGTCTCATGTGCTGTGAAGGCTTAGTCGTAACAGTTATTTTTGAGTTTTCGTGCACTGTAATTGATGGGGCATTGACCCTTTGTATTTTGAGATTCTTCTCACCAATAATTAAGAACTTGATTTGTTTGGGAGGTATGAAATGTTAACTACCATATAAATTCAACGAATCATAGGCTAAGATGCTCTTCTTCCATGAAAAGGGCTTTGGGCTTCTCCTCTTTTTAACTCCAAATTTTTTATTATTTTTGAAAAACCTCTCAACTCCAAATTCAGTAAAAGGTAAAAAAAAAACACATAAAAATTAATGATATGTTTCCATAATTCTGATTTTTTTTTTTTTTTTACCAAAGTGGTGTCCTTGAGTCGGCTTAAGCGTGCTGGAGACTAGGGGCGTGCTAATAAATTAGTTTAAACTACAAAACGGTACCGAACCTGTACATTTTCGATTTGGTTTATTTTTAATAAGTTCGGTTAAAGTTAAATTTAGAAAAAGTTTAACATGATAAATTTGATTCGAGTTGTAGTTTAAGACTTTGAAAATTGATCTAATTCGAATCAAACCGATTTTAAAAATAAAACTATTAATATTTATTTTTAATAGTTATGATTCTTTTATGATATAAACATTCTCATAAAAAAGTATATAATCATCTTATATAGTAAAAATTGTTTTAAAATTTTTTAAGTACGCTTTAGAAAAGTTAAAATTACTTCATATATATTACATAATTGATTATTTTGATTTATTTAATGTATGTGTAATTAAAATTTTAAATCGATCAACCCAAGTCGAACCCAAGCCGAACTAATTAACCGATTATGTTTCGATTTGGTTTAGATTGATAATTCAAAATAAATGGATCAAGCTAAATCGAACCAAACCCAATCATGTTCGATTTGAATTAGGTTTGAGTATTAAACTGACACAAATTAGACTAACCTGTTGACACCCTTGCCGGAGACTAGACCATATATTGGGATAACTTTATAAAAGAAATTCTTATTGGTCAAGAGCAGTTTTTTTTTTTTTTTTTTCATCTTTCTTTGTAACCTTTGAGTTTCAAACATGTTAGGGCAATTATTAATTATAATTCCATCATTATAAAGGAGGAAAGGTAACCTGGACTACCTAACAAATTGACAATTCCATCTAACTTTATTTGGTTCAAATGTAGTTTATTTAATTAATAACCTATTAGTCAATCTATTATGAATTATATTCCTAGTACGGAAAAGGAACCTTGAATACACAGTTCTACCAAGTCAGCTTAATTATAATGGAATACATATAACTTGACAAGAATATTTAATCATATCCTAATTAACAAACTTTGGTAGCTAATGGACGTGGCAAACATAGTCTAGGGGAGAAGGAATTCTATAGGATATGAGATTTTATTTATTATAAATATACATGTACATCTAGAATAATCACTTTTTTCTAAGTATAATTCATCTATGAAATAATTAATTATATATGCATCCTATAAAGTTAAATATTACTACGATTGGGCACTCTCCCTAACTACCATATACAACATAATACAATAAGTAGTTAAATAAATAAAATATGGAAATTGCCTTGATCTCATTAACTATTAAAAACATGCACTTGTCTCTTCCCTAATTTTGGAAAAAGGATTTTAGCTACTTTAAGAAATGTTTTCTTGTTTTGTACAACATTTAATTAAAAAAGGTACAACTTGTTATAATTCCCTATTCAAATAGAATAAAGTAGCCCCATGCGACTTTAATTAATTACTCAACTTCAACTATAATACCCGCAATCAATGTAAAGTATATATGCTTATCAAGTCAAAAAGCTAGTTTCAATATTTCTATTGATTAAAAACCAATCACATGCATTTGTTGAATAATTAATTAAGCTCTTTCTTATAGACTATCTTTGCGATAATATTAAATTGAAGATGATAGATAAGAAAGAGTCGAATTTACTTATTATTGGCTTGCTTAATTCTTGATTAGTTCAACAAGTAATGATAATTTTTAAACTTTTGCACGACTTAGTCTTGCAATAGGAAGCATTCAATTACTGAGTCTTTTGCCACAAAATAAAATAAAAATACTCAGTCCAAGTTGTATTGATTTTCTTCATCGTAGCTAGTTTATTTTAGATATTGACTCTAACCAACGGTGAATTGGTTCAATGGCTAGGGATAAGCGCCCCTAACCTTAAGGTGAAGAGTTCGAGTGAGAATCATGTCACCCACTAATATGTTAGCCAAGGGTGGCCAAGAACATTTTCCGCAGGGACCAATAGGAGAGTCCTGATTCCCGCTGACCTAAAAAAAAAAGAAAAGATATTGACTCTGTTTACATACTTAATTTGCAACTTAAACAAAAGAACAATGTAACTGATATTGGCGAGCAAAACATAACTCTTCAGTCTAGATTTAATGGGATGCTGCCTATTTAGCAAGTTAAATAACAAGTGATAAAATATTAAAATCTTACCATTCTCAATATATAGTAATACCAAAAGTTTATCATACATTTAATGACCAATGATTTTGTAATTATTTTTTTTTCTGTTTATTTATTTTTTGATTCAAGGATAATGCCAAACTCTTATATGATTTTTATCAAATCATAAGCATGATCTTTATTACTATATAAATCAAAAGAGTAACCATTGATGAGTATGTTTTCTTACTCTTTGATTCCATTAGTTTAATAGATTAAAGACCAAAAACAATGTTGTATGTGGAATTATTTCGGTTGGAGTTAGAGCACAGACTCTACAATTTATATGGTCAAATAAGTCAACTTATAATGGACCTGACCCATATAATTAAACATATGGTAAAGCATAAAACTGTGTCAAGTCTAATATACTAATTGGATCAAAATCATGCAAGGGCCAATCAATTTACTCTTATCAATAGTCAATACCATTTGGATCATCAGTTTAGTTTTATAAATTAATAAATATAATGATTTATGTAGCTCGCCTTAATTATGAAAAATCTTCTGACTCCCACTTTATGATTGAGGTTTTTGACGATCACACCACTTCTAATTGGTTATCAATAATCTTCTGATTGGATTAGATGGGAAGAGAATTATGTGTATATACTTTGTTAAATTTAATTAACTTGCGATCATGATTAAACCTTAATGAAAAGTTCATGATTTTTTTTTATTTTTAAATCAAGCAAAGAGGATGACAAGTTCAAGTCATCCTCTTTCTTTTTCATTATTTTCCTAGTTTGGTGTTTATGAGCTCACAACGTTTCCAACAAACACAATTGGGAGAAATTAATTCCACTAATTTTAAATGCCATGAAGAGCTGGTCTCACCACTCCAATTAAATGTAAACACTATTCAATTTGTAGGAAAATGCTAAAGTTATACCCATAGATATAATGTAGCATTATTCTTATATTTATTTTCAAATAAACTAAGCAAAATTCATCACAAAGCAGTCAAAAAGAAAAAGAAAAAGAAAGAATGCTCCCCTAACAATATGAGCAAGTGAAAATGAAAATGCAGGTTTTTAATTAATTATATATATATTCTAACCTATCTTCCCCTTTGCAATGCCTTCTCTGCAGTGTCCATCTCTTCCAAGATCCTTGCCTTACGCTTAGCCGGAATGGGCGCTGTTGGGCCAAAACTAATGTAATGCCCTGAAACAGCATTGATAGCTGAATACATATCTCGAAATGAAGCTCGACCCAACAATTCTTTCTCTCTTCTATACTTAGCAACCCATGAATTTGATGTCTCCCTTAGTTCAGACACTGCAGCAGCTATGTTTGGATCGTTCTTGTCCATGTTAATGGTTGATCTCACCTTGTTTATCATCTCCGTGGTCTCCTTCTCATACTCATCGTCCGAGCCCGCCGATGCCGGGGGTGTTGGAAGTAGCACCGCCGCCGGAACAAGAATTGCGGTGATCAAGGCGGTGAATTCCCGACGACCCGTTAACCGAATAGACGTCGTTGTCGTCGTGGCGGCAGTAGTGGCGATGGTGGCGGTGGCGGTCGGAGTTGGTTTGGGGCGGGTGAGGGGTGGAGGAGTTGGTTTGGAAGATGGTGAGCTTAGGAGAGTTGGAGAAGCCATGGTATAGTGTTAGAAGATAGGAAGATAGAAGAGAGTAGAGAGTGAAGTTGTTTTGTTTTCAGGAGAAAGGGGAAAATTGGAATTTGGAAGTCATTGCGATATGACACGTGGGCTTATCACCTTATCCAATGTGAAGTGGTTTGGATGATGAAAGATCCAATGAAATGATAAGTGGGGAGTTGAGAGGGCATCGAGTCCTTTTTTGAGGTAATAATTTTGACACGAAGCAGCCAAGGCATGAGAGAATTTTTATGGAGCCATATATTATTAAGTGAAAAAATATATATTATTACAATTTCTAATTCAGAGTATTTAATTTTTTTTATAATACTATTACATTATTACAAATCAATTAGAGATTAAGAAATTAATATAAGCACTTTTTTTTGTAATAGATATAAGTATGTATATATATAAGGGAAATGTTATTCTACTAAAAACAAATGTAACTATAAATACAATCACACATACATATTCATTGAATCATTTATTACTTATATAGGGATGTGTACAATACTTGTAAACAGTAAAAAATAATGTTATATGGATTGAAAACTATACACCATTTCTTACAAAATTGTGATATTTTTTCAAGGCTATTTTTAACCAAGGCAAAACAAGTGTAACATGGGTTAGACACAAATGACTAATGTGAAAACATTTAATGAATAGGTGCCCAATTTATTTGATATTTTTAGCACATAAATTAAGTACATTATATATCCTCAAATCATGTAGAAGACTATGCCTCTAGGATATCTAATATACATTACAAGAAATGAAATACTAATCTAACTATAAAAAAGTATAACTATGAACAACTATTAGATTATTTATTACTCACCTTGAGATGTGCAACACACATTCATATATCTAATGATTGTGAATGTGTAGTTACACTTTTTATAGTTAAATTAATATTCTTTTTAAAAGGGTGTGTGTTAAGATTATGTACATTTATTATTTTCTTTTATAAAACTTTTTCTTAAATTAATTAAAAATAAAAATGTTGTCCATTTTTTATTCTTTTTTTTTTGGGTTAGATAATATCCTTTGAATTATAAAAAAAAATATTCCCCATTATTTAGTCCTTTATAACTTAAAGAGATATTTATTTTCTTTTATAACTAATCATAAATTTTTTTTAATTATTTAATTTTCTTTTATTTATTTTATTAGTTTTTTTTGTTATTTTTTTTTTCTTAATATGGGAACTATGAAACCTCTTAACTATTGTTTAGTGTTGTTAAAATAAAATTATTATTTACTTATTCCTTTATTTTGACCTTCCAATTATTATTCATGATTCAAAATAATATTCCTTGGGGAAAATACTTTTATGCATACCTCCTCTCGCTATCGTAATAACCTAAAAAAATAAAGAAATGAAAGAATGAACATTTTTTTATAATTCAAAGAGTATTTTATTACCCATAAATGAAAAAAATAAAGATTAAAAAAAATAATAGAGAATATTTTTATTATTAATTAATTTGAGGCAGAGTTTGATTAAAAGGAAATGATAAGTGTAAATAATTTTAGTATATCCCTTTATAGTATATGTCGAATGTCTTCCAAATATGTATTGGTATATGATTTAAGGACATTTAATGTACTTAATTTATATGCTAAAAATGAGTACTAAAAATATCAATAAATAGGACACCTATTCATTAAATGCTTTTATACTTGTCATTAATGTTATAATTGTATTGTAACCTTAGTTAAAAATAACTTTGAAAAAAAGGCCAGATGGCACATGCCACATAAGATGTGTGGGAAATAATGAAAATCTCAAATCTCGTATTGGGCCATGACGACGGAATATTATGCTCCTGGGCAGAGTTCTAGAGCCCACCTATTCATAACCTTTAAAATACCCAAATCTCGTGGGCAGCATTCTAGAGCCCACCTATTCATAACCTTCAAAATACCCAAATCATGTTATTAACGGAAGAAAAACCAAGCCCAAGATTCCAATTAATATTAAGGATCACGTTGTTTTTTGTTTTTGAGTAAACCAACGTTCCATTAGAAAGTCAAATAGAAACAAGGAGCGTGACCTTTGTCTATCGCAGCATCAGTATTAAGCTTGAGAATGCCAGAGCTTGGAGGCTTCTAATGATTTATGTCATTCGGTTGCATGAGATTGCATCGGGTTTTAGGAGGAAAAGATTGATTGCGGGCCTCTATGAAAGCATCGAGATAGCTGATGGACCAGTTTGTAATGGAAACACCGTCCTGGCCGTGATCACCATGGAAGATACGATTTCTATTACACCATAGCGCCCAAAGTACCACCACTGCAACTTCCAAATCCTCTTAAACCATATTTTCTCCACCCAAAAGAGCAGCAATACCAGGACCCTCACTCGCATTCCAACCACACGATCTCCTCTCTTTGAATGTGAGGCTTCTCCATGCATCCTTAGCAGCTTTACAAGAGTGAAAAACATGGTGCATGGTTTTCGGATTGGAGCGGCACACTGAACAGAAACCCATTGGAGATACGTGACGCCTAGCCAGGTTTTCACTTAATGGAAGGCGGCGATGTATGGCTTTCCAATAGAAGACTTTAACTTTGCTGGGAAGTTGAAGCTTCCATAATCTCTTCCACTGATCAGAATTAGCCTGAAGAGAGGAAGGTGTTCCTGACAATCTCTAAGAAAGTGCTAGTTTGTAGGCACTCCTTACTAAAAAATTACCAGTTCTATCATAATGCCATGCGAAGGATCACGTTTGTGCCCTCCAAGTGAAATCTTACCCAAATTCAGAAAAAAAAAAAAAAAAATCCCAAGGCAAGTGAAGGTTTTTAATCATTCATTTTTAATTAACAAGTTCTTCACACACACACACACACACACACATTTTGAGTAGTTACTACAGAAAAACATTAAACAGCTAGTGAGTTTAATTTATGACCTACATAACACTAATAACAACAAATAGCTAAGCCCTTTTAACCCACACAACACTAATTATTATTTTTCCACCATATATATTTGAGTTAATTGTAAATAATTAAACATGCCCTGATGCCTATTTAATTAAAAAAAAATATTTTATGTATGTTGGGTGTCAACGCCATTTCTTGAAGCTGACACTCAGTACTTTTAGATATTTTAGGAATGCACGTGTATTGTGTAACATCCCCAACATTTAACGGAGACTGAGTGCTAACATCAGAAAATGATGTTGGCACCCAGTGTATATAAAACATTAATCTTTAATTAATTATAGTGATAGTTTTTACCATTGATAACTAGCTACATGAATAAACAAAAAGGTTCATTTTGTTTTGTCTTGGTGTTAAGCCATGGAAATTAATTATATGCGTTTCCATCATTTTCCTAAAACAAGGTCAAGCACATTAGTAAATTAAAGGTCACCCTATATATAATTCTTGTTGAAAAACTAAGAAAAACCTATAGCGGCTATATCCACTACCACCTGCTTGAAAGCAACTCTTAACCTCTAACCATTAGTGACAATATCACCACATCTTTCTTTTATAAAATATATACAGGAAATCCTCTAATATAACAAATGGCCAAGAAGCTTAATTAATTTCATGCCACTAATCAAATTATGAAAGCTATGTACAATGGCAGTGTTTTCAAGAGTTGGGCCTAATAGGCAAAATTAAATCATATTAAATATGTATTCATCAGCACAAAACTGACTCTTATCGTAACTGCAAGAAACTAAGTATAACTGTACTTCCATGATCATTTGATCATGTGCTACATATATCAACATCTGTAATACATATATATATATATATATATATATATATATATATATATATATATATATATATATATATATATATCTCATTATTAAGATTGTGTAGTTATACATCTAATTGCATCTTTTATAATTAAAATAGTATTTCCATATCATTGAACTTAATATAATTAAATTCATTCCAAATCTTTCCAAGTTTCATGTTACCGAAGATTTAAAATTAATGAACTTGTATCATAATAAACTTCAAATTAATCGAGCTGTCCATAAGGATTACTAATTTGTTTCTTAAATAAATAATCTTAAATGAGAATTAATTATCTTAAGATCAATGCTAAGTGCTCCATCATCTCTATACTGAAATCTATCCTAGATTCTCCTATTAAATTACAGGCATAGTTGATCTAGATTGGTCCATATATTTATAATTAAGATAAAATCTTATTTATCCCAGAATTGGTACATAGTTTGAATTTATCTCAATTAATAATAGTCTAGTCAAGTTTGAGTATGTAGGATTATTTTGTCAATAATTACATTGTATTGAATCGAAATATTAGTCAATAAAAAAATATTATTTCTCTTTATAATTTGCTTCAATAAAACTTCAACAATTAGAACTTAATTAAGCATGTTCCTCATTAAATTAAGTTCTAAAAGTATTTCTTATTCTTTTTTTTTTTTTTTGGTTTCACTGTTGAGCGGTACCCAGGTGGTGTCCTCGTCCGCTTTGCGGTGAGACTAATCCACCTAAATTCGACCCGGGTTCTAATCCACCTAGATTCGACCCTGGTTGGACTACAAATGTACAAATATCTCCCAACAAATTGTAGCTCCGTACACGAGGGGGTTTTGAACTCACGACCTCGCTTAAGGGGAACGAATACCAAGCTATCCGAACCAACCAAATGTTGGTAAAAAAAAGTATTTCTTATTCACAAACAAATTGGATATGATAACTTGATTATTATTTGGTTAATTAGGCTTTATTTGCTTTTAACAAATCAAATTAAGCTGGAAGGGAACTTGATTAATTATGTATAAGGTCTAGAATATTATCTTTTTACAATACATACATACATACATAATTAGTCGTTTAAAGTAACATGTACTTTATTTCCTAAATAGTGCCTACATCAATTTTATTTTTTATTTTTTATTAAATAGTTTTTTTTCTTTACAAAATTATCATCAACATAGATTCTATTATATGTATATACATGCACGTGGAAGCATGCATATCTCTTGTTCTTCATCATATGGAAACACTTAAACTTCATGAAAATATTAAAGAACAAATTTATGTTTTATATTCATCATCTTACAAATTCTTTTTATGTCATCTATCTTTCTGTTGCTAATATTGTTCTATTGGAAGTCAAGGAAATAGGAGGAATAACTGTCATCCATAATATCTATACATCAATAGCAACAATAGGAGTGATTCTGTTATCTGATTGATCTTACTAGAAATCATATATAGTAGTAGTGCAATAAATTCCATTAATTTGGAGTGATGAAATATGTATATTACATGTACATTTCCAAAGGGTCCAACTATATTCTCAGTCACAACATCAATTTGTTTTGTTTGAATTATAGCCTAATATGATATAATGACGTACATAAGTGGTTACCGTTCTTAATTAATTAAGATACAAAATGAACTCAAACACAATAAATATAACAAAATATCACATGCAAAATAGATATTTATACCTATGAGAGAGCTATGCTGTACTCCATATATCCATATTTTTATAATGTGGGACATAAAATAATATTTATGAATATTTTAATATTTAACTTTTAGATTCTTTCAACTTTCTAGTTGAGTTTACTAGTCTAAGGAATGTTTTTATTTTGGTAATTTATTGTAGTTTAGATAGTTTCTAAATTCATTTTTATTGGTTAATGTAATTAGAAAATGTCTAATAAAGTTATAATAGCATTATAAAGTTGCTACAGTTTGCTTATAGTAAAACTTTCCAAGGCCCACCTTATGATGACATTCAAATTGAGAGAGATAAATTGAACAAGTATATTGGTTGTCCCCTGTTGAGATGTATGTACTATTAAACTAAAATTGGGATTATCCGTTGAGAACTATGGTAGAACAGTATATGCATATCTCCGCGGTGGCCTTTATTTTACCAAGGATGATGAGAATATATATGAACTCTCAACCATTTATGTGTTGGATAGATTATTTCTTATTTTGTGCCCAAGCAATTTATAAAGCACATACCAAAACAAGTGAAATCAAAGGACAATACTTGAGTGCTACGGCCGGTAATGTAAAAAATGATCCAAAGGGTTGTATTATTACGAATGTCTCTTTGAGAGTAAAATTTAGTTTGTAGTTCTTTATTTATTTTTCAATTTTTTTTAAAATCCATTTATTCAAATATGCTTCTACTATGTTATCTTCCAACTGAAAATTAATTAGTTAATTCAAAATGGTAGGTCCAGCCACTTTGTCAACCTAAATTAGCTTCATAGTTAGCTTAACTTATATATAATGTGATTAATTAAATTTAGAGATAGTGATTTGACGTTCTCGTAGATATATGTGATCTTCGACCACAAAACTAGATCATTGTCGAGAAGAGTGTACAAAGAAACATTGTTAATTTTGGCATGAAACTTTTCGTTGATCCTAAAAGCATTAGTTCATACTACTAATTAAAATACAACTAATTATTTATTAATGGATGGAGCTCGTATAGATGGTGATTAGTACAAGTATTAAGGGAAAATTATCCTACGTCGACATCATTCTACAAGACCCGTAAGCGTCTTGGACTCATGACAAGGCGGTTAACTCAACGTATCAATGCTAATTATAAGAGATCATCTGATGTAGAGAACCAAAGAATCTTGCTGTTGTAGAAGCCAGTCTCATGCATTGATCCTTACGTATTTTGTGTAGTTTTCATGTTAGAAACGCAAGCTCATAGGTCGCCTTATGTATATATATATTCTCTCGATCGATTGTGATGGTTTATGGTAGTGTTCACTGTTATATACATATACATATGGTCGCGTACTGAAAGCAGGAATTAATGAAGGGAAGCTAGGAAGTCACATGGGGAGTTTAGTTTTATTAGGGTTAGTAGGGGTGTACATGGGTTAGATTGAGTTGGGTCGGGTTAGGGCTAAAATTTAACTTCACCTAAACAGTTTGAGTTGGTAATTTTAAAATCTAACTTAATTCAATTTGTCCTCAAATCCAACCCAACCCAAACAGTTCGGGTTCAATTTGAGTTGGGTCTGTTCATCGGGTTGGACATAGTTAAAATTCTTATTTGCAACAAAAAAACAAGACAACTTGTTTAGCAAAAAAAAAAAAAAAGTCAAAAATTTTTTGAACAAAATATTAATCATTAAGAAAATTATTTAGAAAACAAGAATTTTTCAAGAATTTTAACACACAAAAGCAAAGGGCTAATCCTGATAATTTAATAATATTTCAAAATTTTTAATACACAATCAACCAGTTTGAGAAGCATGCAAATAATAAATAATCAATACATAATAGTTGAACAATATAAATAATTATACTTTTTTACAAGGTCTAGGATTTCAACACTTACGTTCGATTTGGGTCGGATTATTTAATTTTTTATGGGCTCAACTTATAACCCAATCCAAATTAATCGGGTTAGACATTTTAGAACCCAACCAAATCTAAATAACCAATCTAATCCAACCCAAATCAACCTAAAAGGTTCGATTCGATCGAATTGATCGGGTTGATGAACACTCCTAAGGGTTAGAGTTTTCACACGTGTAAAAGAGGCCCCAACCCATTTTGTGAGTACCAAACTAATGATTGTGTGTAACATAAGGAAAATAACGTCCAACTGAATGGCAAGGCCTACGTCACGTGGGAAAGGGTCATGCATTTTGTGAATGGGCCAAATCCGTTGAAGAAGTAAGCTTGCTTTTTGAATGCCCTAGTTCCCGTGTTTGTTTGCCCTAATACTTAATATTTTTGAATGTTTTGAAGATACGCGTATCTTACGTATGAAACATTCTCAAATATATGAACATCCTCAAAACATTTAAGGGAGATTGAATGATAACATTAAAAAATAGCGTTGACATCGAACGTATATATAACATTACTCTATAATATATTATAGGTTACGACATGGCTTGATTTCATTGGAAAAAAATAATTGCTTAATTATATTTTTTGGCCTTAATTATTACAGTTAGATGTGTACACAACCCCCTTATATTGTATCAATTAGTATGTGGCCCACAATATAGTAAGGTCTGATGATGAAAGAATGCATGGAAAAAGAAAGAAATTGTTGATGTAGAAAAGAAAGGTAAGTATACATATAAAAGGTTTTGAATCAAACCCATGATTGTAAATGAGAAAAATGTGTTGGGAGAGGCCTAACTCTTTTAAGAGAAACTTTTCAAAGCAGTTGTTCAATTCCAAAAGTAAGCATAGCTCTCATGAAAAAGTGTAAAACAAAATGACCACTTGCATTCAATTTTTAGATACATCATCAGCTCGTGAGAAATTCTACATGTGCTTTAATTATATATATATACATAAAATAGATGATGCAATGTTGTCACCTTGAAGATGATATATAGATGATGGATATGTGTTGATGGGATAATCATTAACCTCCAATTCTAAAGGGAGGAAAATGGCAGTTTCTATGCTCTCAAATGACCCAAAAAAACTTATTTATGTAGTAGCAATTTCATTGGATTGGTTAATTGAGTGTAAGCTTGATTTTCAATCACTGCCCTAAAATTCTTTTCAATTTAAAGGCATGTGATCAGTGAGATCATTTTCTATGGTTATATAGCTAGGTTATTACGCTTAATTTTCTCAGTATAGGTAAGGTTTGTTTACCAATAATTAATTCCCTTTATATTGCAAAGGAGAGAGATATTACCAACACACACAACTCCAACTTTTATAGTATAATTAGGAGATTTTAAGTTACATGGACACACCCACAATATTAATCTCGATGACGATGAGACATGGTTAAAACAGTATAAATATGAAGTTAATGATAATTTAATCACTCAGAGAGTTGCAAAGTACAAGGTCAAACACATTAATGCTTCATTAATTACTTTTTGGTGAAGCCTAAGGACAATGACCAACGGGTGGTAGTTCAGTCGGTTGAGGAACTGAGTATAAGTAACGTTGAGTTTCACGTTTCGAGTTTAAGTTTGGACGTATTTCTATTTATCTATTTTTGTTGGGAGGGCCAGCCCAAATGACTCTACAATGCCCGAAAGAATTAGTCTCGTCCAAAATGAATGAGATACCTATCAAATGTCGAAAAATCGATAATAATAAAAAAAAAAACCCTAAGGACAATGAAATCATCATGAAATATTGAAGTTAGGTAAAATATTCAAAGTTTATATATATATATATATATATTTATATATTTATTTATATATTAAACTGAGACTGAGAAGTAGATGGTTAGCTGAGAAATATTATCCTTAACCTTTGTTTCGTAGTGATGATACCGACGTAAACCAACAATGCAACCCAAAGAAAGCGATGCTTCGACACCTTTCATGATCATCAACCGTTTAATATGCTTCATTACTACAGGAGGTCTAGCACTAGATATGTTGTGTTGGACAAATAAAAGCTTATATCAGTTGTTTTACAGTTGTGACAGTTACTTAAGTTTGACCAAAACGTAATAATTTTAATCTAGTTAATTTGTGAAACAATAAATAATATTTTTTATGTCGATTTATTGTAGATATATACAAGACAAATTTGATTATTGATGATATATATTAATATAACTTACACTTGACAACAACAAAAGTTTCTTCTATTTCCCTCTTTAATTAGTTTACTTTAAAATTAGAATATTCTTTTCAATCCCCTAAAATAATCAAGTTTTTCCTAGTTAATTATTTTTTCCAGTTTGTCTACTTTCTCCATCTCTATGAATCAATTGCCCTTTTAATTAGTATATGTATCTGACTAGCTATCTTCTTCTTTTTCTAATCTATACATGAAGTTATTTGTACTCAAATAGTTTCAATAATAACACTTGCATGCAATAGTATAAAAGCATCTCAACCATTATTATTCACATTAAAATCAATAAGAAGTTTCTATGGTCTATTCAGTGGATGACATGCATATAATTGCACATGCCCATCAAAAAAAAAAAATACTCATTCAATTAATCTACAATTTTTAACTTATAATATCATGCATGAAAGTGTGTAATTAAATCATATAAATATTATATATAGAACAAATGATTAATTATAGATGATGAAGTGTGCATGTACATATATATGAATGAATTGATAGGACTAATCTTGTATCAAATAAATTGATAGGACTAGTGCCCACTCCCATGGCCCTAGTCCTAGTGGTGTGACAAAATCAAGAAGCAGGGAAATTAATTGTTTGTACTTGGAAGGGATTTTTGTGGCAGAGATCAAATGGATACTAATGAGGGGAGTGGGGGAATATTATGTCACCTTTTATGTATTTATAGTGGACATTGGACTGTAAGGACATTGGACCATTATCCATCGATAGTATGATTATGTGGCTTAATTAACAGTGCAAATTAGATTAAAAACAATATGTCCCTCATCTTAAAATAACAAAAAATATATAAAATTGAATCAACTTAAATCATTATGGCTCGATGGGGCTTGTAAGCAAAGTAGATTCGAATAAGATGTAAGCATACCTATTTAGACATTAATTGAAAATCAATGTACATATTTAAGCTACTAAATATTCCTAATTAATTAGATATTTAGGTTTAATAATAAATGAGACTAAATTGAGTCGTAATAATTAATATGTAGTAGAATTTAATTAATGACGAACTTGGAAATATCATCTTTTGTTAGGAATGACGAATAAATTCCAAAGTTTGTAATGGCATCCAATAAATTTATTGGAAGTAATAGATCAGAGTGATATATATATTCATGAAGCTGGTAGCATTCACTACACACTAATTAACAAGAAGTGATGGGGATAGAGAGTTTGGTCGATTTTATGAGAGCCAATGGACCCACTTGGATGGTTCAATACTGAAAAGGATATTCATCAGAAAGAACAAAAAGGGCTAAGATAGCAACATATTTATATATGTATGGGTGCATCCAGTCATTCATTTAATTATGTGGTTTCACCGCCTACCTATATAGCTACGCACCTTTCTCTTCTCCAATTTCATTTTTAATGAGATGTGGACCCAAAACACCATTTTCCTTAATTTTCCTCTTACCTTTCTTCTTACTGAAATCATTTTTAAGAATTAATTCATATTCTTAATTAAAGACAACAACTTAATTAATTAGTTGTAGAACCTCTTGTACTATTAATAACAATAGAGGCTTATATTGTTCCTTGGTATATATATATCCTCTTGATTATAAGGGCTTAGAAAAATACCAAAGTCTATTAAAATTAAGGTATTTATATAATCATTTAGTTGCCATGAGATTTACGGAGACTCCAATTTTTAAATTCATAAAAGCATCTCTAATGTTCTTATGAATTGTGAAAAAAATTAAATGTCATATAGAATAAATAAATATTGAGTTAAAATAGACTTTTTTAATGCAACTATCACCATTCACTGTCAAGCTGAGGGGACGAAAAATAAAATAAAATATGCATTGTCAATATGACCTTCTACTTTTAGAGGATCTGTTGGACAATCATTATATTGCTGATTCAACAAATCAATATTTTTATGAGTTTGATTGAATTTAATAAAAATTAAAAAAAATATATATTTAACACCTTATCAAAATATATATTTTAAATTGAAGCATTAGAAAATATTTTTTAATTTGATTGTCTATCAAGTAATATTTTATGTCATATAGGAAGCAAGTCCCTTGATATTAATGACATGACACTTATCTTTTAAAACACAATCTATGAAACATTAAAGATGTTATAAGCTAAGTAGCATATTAATTAAGGAAAGAGAAGTAATATATAACATATATTTAAGGGGGATAGATTATAATTGTCACTAATTCAACTTCAAATTTATTTTCACTTATTATATACCTTGAAGAAAAAAGAAAAGAAAAAGTCTTGGAATATTACAAATAGAAATATGTCATTAATTAAATAGCAAGACCCCACAAAGTGTAATTAAAACTTTTTGGACTTTAACACACACCCTAGCTAGAGCTAGTTAGATACCAATAAAACAAAACGCAACCCCCAATTTGGAGACTAATAGCATCTCTTCTCGGCCCCCCTCAAGCCAATATAATCTCAAGGACAATGATTAATAATTTTCTGTATTATTTACATAAATAAATATATATCATATTTATATTAAAAAAATGGTGGTTATCATCAATACCCCTTATCTAAAATTATCGAAGTTGACAGGACAACCGTGATTACTTTCCACGAGTCACATAACCATTAATTCTTCTTCTAATTAAAGAAGTATACGGCTCGTCTCATTGAGCCTAAAATCCCGGGTCCTATCCAAATTCACGAGCCCATAAACACGAAGAGCTAGTTAAGCATGGGCACGCTAAAAAATTAGTACTGTAGCAATTTCATTTTTTAACGTAAATTAAAATTCATATTGATGTGACGTTATTTATATATAATATATATAAAAAAAATTAAGTGGTCGAAAGAAAATTATATCATATATTATCATATCATATAATTCAGGGTTAAAAAGAGTATTGAGAACTCTGTCTCTCCAATATTTTTTATAAATTAAAATGTCAATAAATTAAAAAAAAGGAGAGAGAGAGAAGTGGCAGTGGTGGGACATCACTCTAGTGTATGAAGCTTAAGGAAGGATCGATGGAAGAGTAAGAAAAGCATGACATGGAAATGGTGGGTGAGGCCTGAGGGGGGCAGTTCCGACCATAACACTTTATCAGCTTCACTTTTGTTGCCTCGTGTGGGAAATAGGCCCCACGCTCCACATCTACACGTGTCCTCCAATCACTCAAAGAAGAATTACACGTGTCACACTATAACTGGTTCAGGTTCGGTACTTATTAGAGCCACTCCATATGTCATCACCTTCCCCCACCCCTCTTCCTTAAAAATCCGTTTAAAACCAAAGCCTTTTGCAACTTCTCTGCAACATATTTTTTTTCAAGCTCTGTTCTTCTTAAGTTTCTTGGTTAAAAAAAAAAGAACAAGAAGATTCAAAAATTTGAAGAAGAATTCATGGAGAGCACAGATTCTTCTTCTGGGTCTCATCATCATCATCATCATCCACAACTCCCACCAGGCTTCAGATTCCACCCAACTGATGAAGAGCTTGTGGTTCATTACTTGAAGAAGAAAGCTTCTTCTACTCCTCTCCCTGTTACAATCATAGCTGAAGTAGATCTCTACAAATTTGATCCATGGGAATTACCAGGTTTATTAATTACCCCTTTTGATTCTATTACATATACTTCTTTTTTTTCAATTCTTTTTTGGGATTAATTTGATGGGTCTTAATTTGGAGTTTTTTCAGGGAAGGCAACGTTTGGAGAGCAGGAGTGGTATTTCTTTAGTCCTAGAGATCGAAAGTACCCGAACGGAGCACGGCCGAATCGGGCGGCAACATCGGGGTATTGGAAGGCCACCGGAACCGATAAGCCAATATTGGCATCAGGAGGAACACAGAAAGTTGGAGTGAAGAAGGCACTGGTGTTCTATGGTGGAAGGCCTCCTAAAGGGATAAAAAGTAATTGGATTATGCATGAATACCGGCTTGCTGACAATAATAGCAGCATGATACCCCCTGGTTCTAAAAAAAAGGCCTCCTTAAGGGTCAGTGATCAAGAATTAATATTATTGATCTCAATTGTAATTCATTTTAGTAGCTAGTAATATTGATTTTGATATGATCAAGTTCTTTTTTAGTTTGGTTATATATTGATGTTATAATATATTTTTGCAGCTTGATGAATGGGTCCTCTGTAGGATTTATAAGAAGAACAATTCGCAAAGACAAATGGATCGAGAAAAGGAAGATTTAATGGAAGAAATGCTTGCCAACAACAAGTCGATGACACAAGCGAAGACGACTACTACTAATTACGGATCGTTGCTTGAAAACGAAGATCAAATGTTTAATGAGCTATTAACAGAAGATCATCATCAGGGCATCAGTACCAACTCCATTTCTCATCGTCACTTAATTGGTTCTTCTTCAACCTTAATGGTTCCAACGCCAGGCGCCACTGCATCCAGTGCGACCGCCTTGTCGTCTTTGAAACGAAACCTGCCTTCTTTTTCTTCATCGCCATATAATTGGAATGAGACAGAACAAACCAAGAGATTCCATTTGATCAACAATAATCAGAATTATCACAGTACTAGTTCTGGATTAATTGATCATGGCAGTAGCAGTAGTAGTAGTAATAGTAATAGTTCCATTTCAGCTCTTCTGATCAATCATCAACACTTGCTTTCTGGGTCTCTCGGAGAAGGTGTTTTCCGGCAACCTTACCAATTATCAGGCATGGACTGGAACTCTTAAGTAATTTAAAGCTCTCTATTAGAACACAGCTCTACACAGAAATTAAGGTTTGAATTGAGCATTAATCCAAGCTGCAGGAAATGAAGGACTATGCTGGTGATTAATTATAAGTACTGTAGAAGCTAATTAAGTTGTGAGGACATGATTAATTAATTTCTCTGTGAGATCTGTTTTCTGTTTGCTGCAAATTATACTGGTGAGTTAGTGAATATATATACTTCTAGCTAGATGGTAGCTAGTTTATTAATGGAGATTAAGGAGAGACTCAATATACTTCGTTACAGAAAATTATAAACATATTCCATGTACAGAAATCTCTTATTGTACAACTGTACCTATATATTTTTTCTTTAATCTTATAAGATGATGTGTTGTGTTGTTTTTGTCTTACATATGTCCAGCATATCTATTAATTATTAATTAATATTCATGATCTTGATCAATAGTTTTTTTGTGGATAAATATTAATTCCAATCATGGTTGTTGAATTAATGATACTTATCATTCGAGACGACGACCAGAGAGAGACTAATTAACTAAGCAGCTGATTGGCTTACAGATTTTTGTAATGGTCCTCGAGAGATTCTATCATGTTCCCCACTATTTCCTCTCATAAAGAAAGTGTTAATGAGGGCTATATGCATCCTAGCTTGTAATTTGATTAATTAAATCTTACTTAATCATTTAAAAATAAATAAATAAAAGAAATATTAGAGTATTGAACGAAAAGCTTATTCTTGGATATCATTAATGACCTCTAGAATTTATATTTGCAAGATTTGCCTTTTTTTTTTTTTTTTTTTTTTTTATGACTAGTTTTTCGGCATTCGGAAGGTATCCTCCTCCGCTTCACATCTAAACTAATTCTCCCAAATTCGAGGGGTTCGGCGGACGTTTAGCGAGTTTTTCTCTCTCAACCAGAATATGTCTAGAGTGAGACTCGAACTGGTGATGAGTCTCTCAACCTACTTTAAAGTTCACTCTCGTTATTAGCGAACCAACCTTTGGTCGGTTCTCATGCACTTAAAAGTATATTAGGAAAAATGCTTTGATCTTTCTAGAAAAATTAAATTAAATTAGACAAGGAAATGATTTCTTTTAAAATTTTCAAGCTAGAAGCCATGTCTCTTAAAAAAAAGAAAAGAAAAAAAAAAGAAAAGAAAAAAAAAAAGAAAAGAAAAACAGAAGGTAAAAAAGCCGTGTGTTCTTTATTTGGTACCTACTACAACTAAGAAATTAATAAAGCTCTAAAGAAATATTATATCTTTAGTTTTCAATCACAAGAATAATTGATATTTTGGACAATTTATACTTAATTAATGGAGATGGTAAGCATAATTAGTATTATTAGGCTATACTTCTCTACCTCTACTTAATTTCTAGATCAGATGCTGCTAATGTGAATATCCATCGTAATGCATGATGGATGGTGGTTTAAGATTCCACATATAATACATATTAGTGCCCTTTTATGTATGATTGACTATAAGAAATGATAAATTTAATTCTTGAGTATTTGCTAATGTCCACAACCTAAATCATGTCATGCTATTAATGGATTTGAGAGGGACTTGTATCTTCTACCACTTTATTTTATTTTATAATATGCTTTCTACTATTAGTACTATATGAACCTATAAATATATAAATATTCATTTCTTTTCTTCTTTTTCACTTTTGATAAAAATAAATGTGAGCATAGAGTTGAAGTATAAAGGAAGTATATAAAGAATTAGGATTGAAGGAACCTAAACATACTTTAAAACAATATATAGCAATAATATTATTATTATTGATGCTAAATCACATCTCCTTTCTCTACTTTCAAATTTTGTATGATTGCTTGTTGGTAGTTTGACAAGCTGATTAATATTGAATAGTCCTGTCAGTATAGGAATCTCTGATCTCTTGGGACATATATATTAAGGGTTTTTAAGTATTGAACTTGGGAGTTGGGTTTTTGTTTAAATTCTAATATCTTTTAATTACATGTTTGATCTGATCATCTCAAAATTGGGAGATATTTGTTTGGAGTTGTCATTTTCTTTGATGGACTATATGGCCTTACAAATTAGTATCTGCCATGCCCCCATGTCACACATGAAGACAACATCAACATGGGCTTACTTCACTATGGGTGTCTTTTGTTGACTATGGGACCATACATACATATAGATCTCTCCATCGAAAGGGAATCCCATCTAATTACAAACTCTTGTTAATTAATTAAACAGTGGTACCCTCTTAATCACTTTCCCTTTCTGGTAATGAGAACAAATGACTTTATTATATTTCTATTTCATTACTTCTTATTATGGGTATTTGATATTGGAACCATGTAATGGAATATTATTCTCATCCAATATCAAGGATGCTTTCATTTCACCTGTAACATGCAAATATGATGGACCCATATATTTATACATCTCCTCCTCATCTTCATCCAACCTTTAACCTAAAGAAATTGCTCTATAAACACGCTTTGTTGACATTAGCCTTAAGAGTTGTTAGATCGTCTCGAATCACATATCAACATATAATATTAGACGATCCAACAACTCTCAAAGGCAATGCCAACAAAGTATTACTGTTAGAAAAATGTATTAGTCAAGCATTACTTTTAACCAAAATCTTTGATCCTTTTGTTTCGAATATCAAGATTACATTACATAAAATATACAAGTCCATCATATATTTGATTTTGTATCTATTGGAGAGGAGTCGATTCTATGATTCTGTTCAAAAAGTACGACTGGCTTGAGTCGAGAATCTATATAAATATGGCCCTGTTTGGAAGAACTTTTTCAAAATGTTTTTGGAGCAAAAATATTTTTAGAAGTGTTTAGCAACACCAGTTCTAACTAAATTGCGGTAGGAAAAAGCAGAAAACTGCTTTTAGAAGAATATGAGACAGACCTGCTTTTTCCAAAAGCACTTTTTCTAGAAACACTTATCGAAAAAGTACTTTTAGAAAAACCCTCTCAAACATAGGGCCTATATACATTAGCTAATGAACATGACAATATAGTTTTAATTAGTTTGTATTGTAAAATAACTTTGCATATATACTTAAAATAACACCTCTCTCTTTCTCTTTTTAATTCTCTCTATATATAGATTTTCAAAGTAGTTCAATTGCTTTCGGCCTCTTTAAGTAACTTTAATTTAATGCCAGTTTCATGTCTTAATTAATAAAGTAGTATTTTTTTATTTTTTTGGTTTAATAATAAATTAAGTAGTATAATTAACCATCCACATATATTCTTGAGTTAATATGTAAATAAATAGTTGATTAGGACAGTCACAAAGAAAAAATGAGATGGAAAAGGAGAAGGGGTGAAAGGAAAAGATCATCAAAATAAGACAATTGTCACATGGTTTGTAACTGAAACAGCCAGCTTCATAAGTTGGTAAAATTATTATATGAGTGCCCATACTTACATATAGTTATTAATATTTTCCTATTAGTTATAATATACCTTACCTAACAGTGATGGGTTTTTTTTTAAATTTTAAAAAATAAAATAAAAATGCAACTATATAAGATAGTAGCCATGCATGTAGGAAACTAAATTCCCACTTGGGTAGTGCTTTAATTAATGAGATTATAAGTTGATAGATAGATAATTAACTGCCGAAGTTAATTAATTACTTTGTTTATCATATTAATTACAACTTACGTTTCTTCACCTGTACAGAAGGATAGTGTAAGTAAAACGAGAGGTGTGTAGAGCAGCTTATTATTCACCTTGAACTTCGGGTAGGGAAGTGGTTAGGTTAATTAGGTGTAATATTATAGTTGATCATCACCAAAGTCTTACTATCAACTGCCTATCTTTCTCAAAGAGAAACCCAACAGTCAGTTGATATGAACAAAAAAATTTCTAACTTTTTTCTTTTTCTTTTTATTTTTATAAGAAGCTGAAGAATTCACTTATCATCGAAGAGTTACGTAGAAACCAATGCACCAAAAGTGCAAGAAAAACAATAACAGTTAACTGCATAGAATAACATCCTAAACCCTGAGCCAATCATTAAGACTATAACTCAATGACAGTTTACAAACAGATACCCATGAGGATGCATGAAAGTGAGCCGCCTCCCACACTCTAACAACGGGAGAGACCGAGTCATCAAAGATCCTTCTGTTGCATTCTTTCCACATGCTCCACAACACGGAGAAACATATTATCCTTCAATAAGATGCTTTGAATCCAAACAATGCCCAATCTGAGGGAGAGATGAAGAGCTTCACGATGTTAGTTGGTGCCGGTGGTGCCCACTGAGCAGTTGCAAACCACCTTTCCCACACTAATCTTGTAAATTTGCATTCAACAAAAATATGATGAATAGATTCAGCTGCACATTTGCAAAGAGGACACCAATTGGGAGATAAAGAAATGATGGAAGACGACTTTGCATAACTTCAGCCGTGTTAATTCTTTGAGGAGCAATAAGCCAACTTAGGATCTTGACTTTGATGGGTACAAGAGCTTGATGAGGGACAAAAATTTGGCTATCTGGACAGTGGATAAGATGGGAGAAAATTTACCTGTTTGATCTAAAGACCACCACCTACCATCGTCATGACTAGATAATTGTATTCCATTGAGAATGGACAGCAATGAGGATAGTTCTGCGGATTCAACAGTTTTAAGGTTCCTATTGAGGGAGATATTCCAAGAGTTGGATGGGTTATGGGTTTTATGGTTGTAAAAATGCTGAACTGGCTGGTTTTGGGAAGTAGATAATTGTCTAAGAGAAGGGAAAAGTGAAGGAAAATCATCAGTCCCACGCCAAGTATCATCCCATTACCAAGTTTGAGTCTAATATGTGAGGAGAAAATTGGTAAGAGGGAATAGATAAACTTTCAAGGAGACCTGAAAGTGGGTTTGGAAGCCAATTTAGTGTCCCAGTTATTGCTGGACAAACCATGCCTGCTCGCAATGACCTTTACCCATAGTGAATGACGCTCTACTAAATATCTCCATAACCACTTAGCTGCTAGTGCTCTATTCCTTTAAAGAATACTGCCAATTTCCAATCCCCCCTGTTCTTTTTTCTTCTGGATGTTGTTCCATCCAATTATTCGCCACCAATTTTGAAACTTTGAAAATGGATAGATAATAAGTTGGTAAGGCACTAGAACTGAATTAAGAAGTGTTAAACGTCCCCTTATAGATAAAAAAAGTTCTCTTCTAACCTTTGAGCCTTTTAGAGATTCTTGCATTGATGGGTTCAAAAATACTGTTAACCTTGGGTTTCCTCCAAGAGGCAAACCTAAATAAGAAATGAGCCACATCCCTTAGAGAGTTGTTGCACATCATCAGGTAACATATTGATGCCAACTACTTGACTTTTGGCCAAATTAATTTTAAGACCCGATGCATTACAAAAACACTGCAAAATCTTTATTGTATTTAGAGAAGCTTTCCTTATCGTTATGAAAGAAGAAGATGGTATCATCAGCAAATTGCAATGTAGAAATTTCAACCTGATAGGAGCCCACTTTGAATCTACTAATAACTCCAGCTTCACTGGCTACTCAACAAATCAGCTATTAAAGTAAAGAGAAATGGTGACAAAAGAATCACCTTACCTCAGCCCGCGACCCCCTTTAACTTTGCCACAAGGTTTGCCATTGACGAAAAAAGACACAGAAAATTCTAACTTGAATTGTACAGATTCTGCCCACCATTCTATTATTATTATTATTATTATTTACACTAATAATAATGTAATTAGCAATTATAGAAGAATAGACAGCTAGCAATACGAGAAGAGAGACTAAAAAGAGGGAAAAAAAATAAAGGAGTGAAGAAACTTCTTTTTTTTAAAAAATTTTTTTACGTGATATCCCCATACCCTTCGAGTATGATACTAGTCTTCGTTCGAGGCAAAAGCAATATGATAAACCTCTCCCACAAGGACGCTTCCAAAAATTAAACTCTAAAACTTTCATATAAAGACGACCTTGAGACTCAACCCACTTCCACTGAACCAACTATTCGTTGATGAAACAAAGAATCTTTTACATCAATAGTCAGTGTTTTCATAACATTAGCTTCTATTAAGATCCAACTGTACATGTCAACAAATTCAATTAACTTTTTTCCCAAATGAGCTCTCTTTAATTCTCAATCTAAAAATAATGCTGGACATCTTTCTTTACCAAAGGAGTTATAATACATCAAAATCACTGTATATAGCATATAAATATCAATCAAAACAAAGTTAGATTATTAAATGGATTGATACAATGCAGATGGAAAAGGAAGACTTACATATACATACAAGTACTTACAGTAGCAGGTTTGCCATGAATCATGGGCCGTCTGGCATTCTATTAGAATACAAGCAATCCAGTACTCTTCTTTGCTACCTCATATGGCTCTAATTTCAGTTACTCCTGATAAGAACACCAGCAAGAATCAAAGAGCTCATTAGCATTTTACAAAATTGCCGGTGAATGTGTGTGATATCTAAGGTATCAAACTTGGAACTTTATTTTACCTCAGGACTAATTGATTGGGAATTAGAACTAGTAGCCTCCAGCACTGATCCAGAGTGCCTTGCTTCTGACTTCTCATTTGAATAACTAGCAAACAGGAAAAATCAGTGTTAGCATGGAATATGTCATTTTTAAGGAGAATGACGAAGCCGTTAGATCACATTTTTATTTTTTATTTTATTTTTGGTGATTTTACCTCGTTGACTAAGTGATCCATTGGGAGGAAGGGATTATTCACGAGGATCATTGGTGTGATCCATTGGGAGGTCGGTTCACTCGAAGATGCTATTGAGAAGTTGTGGATCGCTCTAGTGAATCAATTACCATCTTTCTTCTTTCTCTTTGTTTTTTGTGTCTTTAGTTTATAACAAATGGATTTGTAATAGAAGAATGGATTAGGGAAGAAACTTACGTTGAGAGAATAGTCACCCAGATAAGCTCCACACAATCAACCCAAAGTAGCCTTTGCTCCACAGGGACGACACCATAGGTAATGAGGTGAGCAAAAGGCCAGAGCTTCCAACCCGCCTGCGTCATGCAAACCAGAGAACCAGAACTTTATTAGCTACATTACATGTTGCTAAGCCACGGGAAACTCCTATATGTTCATAATTC
Source organism: Paratinospora sagittata (assembly GCA_035771175.1). Lineage (NCBI taxonomy): Eukaryota > Viridiplantae > Streptophyta > Magnoliopsida > Ranunculales > Menispermaceae > Paratinospora > Paratinospora sagittata. The sequence goes on along the minus strand of CM069612.1, from coordinate 25,777,215 downwards.
AAACAGAAACTAAGCATAAAGAAGCTATGCCCTATCACTTGAGTCTTTCTGATAAAACAGAGTTTTGTATCGCATGCTAAAGGAAGAAAAGGAAAAAAGAATTAGGGCCGCTTCTGGTTTGTGATTGGAACCAATTTCTTGTGTCCATATAAATATGTACACACACACTAAATTAACCTCACCAACTCCACAAGCCTGTTGTTAGCAACCCCTGCAAAAGCCCCCCCCCTCTCCCGACACCTCGAATAATATTTGATTTCTGAGAAAATGTTTTATTCAGTTACATTTTATTTATTATATGAAACTTTGTAATTGACATTAAACACTTTTTAAATCTTGCATTTCAATAAATATTTAGGATATTTACACAAATTGTATCTATAAATTTTATTTTTTGATGTCTTTCAGAAACAATTCAATTAAAAATTAACTACTACTAAAAAAACTATTTAGAAAAATAAATGGTTCAACCAAACACACACCACCGGTTTCATTGTTTTCAAATAGAGTGACAAATGAAGTTTTAATTATTTAAAATCTCAACTATGTTTTTGAATATGATACCAAACAAGTCTTTAAAGATTAAAAATCAAAAGGATATAATTCAAAATAGAATCAATTAAGTTGGTTGCCAGCTCTTGGGTGCTTGTTTCCGAGTGGAATCCAGGATTCTCTCTCGAATTGAATGTTGAGATGGGATAGATGCCTTTAGTAATTTTGTTTTAATGTGCTTTTTCAGTTATGGAGGGCTTTTGTAATTTCAAATTAGGGTAGAGTCATGCAACTCTGATGCATTGCAAGATGTTATCATGAAATATTCAATTAATAAATGATTATCTTTGTTTCTTCGGAAAAAAAAAATTGGACTTTATCCTAATTTTCAAAAATTTGTTTTCAGACAAAGTGAATGTTTACATAAATAATGCAACTACATTCTCGAGTCTTAATATCAAACACATCACAAACCAGAGAAGAGCCAAGGGCTGAACTGAGAACACAACTCCATATCCATGGAAAAATAAGAAAAACATTAAAATTTGAGAATCCTACAAGACATTTCTACTTCCAGATTAAAAATCGCACTGCTCTAATAGCTGCAAGTCTGTAAAGACTAAGTCTATCTCATAATACCAATAGTAGCAATCAGTATCAAAAGAAACTTCGAACCTATTTTTAATAGATAGTATACTACGTAATACAGTAAAAAGGCCGCAAAAAATCATGAAGGTAGTCATCTTTCTTCAGATAAAGGCAAAACGCTGAATGGTGTGAAAATTCAGAGAGAGTAAAAGTTATCCTTACAGTTATCATGGGCCAAAAGGTCGCCTTTATTTCACCAAAAATGGTGGCTGGCGATTCATATCTAAGTAGTCCCACCACTCCATAGTAGAGGCTGTTCCAAACTGCAGACCATGCAGTCTGATCAAAAACAACTTTAGCCGGTACCACCCACCAGTCATGAGAAGGAAAGATGACCTGCATATTAGCAACAGAAAATGCTTCAGCATTTCACCAGAGATCAACTTCTAACTTGAAAAGAAAAGGCATAAATAACAAAAAACTCAACTACTTCTTCACCTCACACAATTGGTAATAGTAATGAGAAAGGGAGCCGTGCAGCAAGAATCCAACAAGACCAGATCTGAATGCCCGTGCCCGGTCAAACTCAAATAGGGGTTTTCCTTCATAGCACTGCCAATTTGGATCCAATGAGCAAAAGATGAAAAAAGCTTCTAACAATTTATAAAAGAAACTTTTTTTTAAGATGCAATGTTACCTGTGCAATCCAATCTCCTATAGAGTACACCACCCCACTTATCACCATTTTGGCAAAAACAGGGTTAGTTTTCAGAGCTTCCTCATAAGCAAACCAGTTGTGTAGGGGCGCATATCTTAGTATTTCAAAGAGTGTCCATCCCTATAAAAAAGTAGAAAACGAAGAAGATAAGCATAATGAATAAAAAACAGTATCCAAGATGGCTCTTCAAGACACTACATGCCACAACAAAATAAACCGAGATTCCAGGTTTAATTCTTAAGACTTAAGAAAACTCAATAAGAATATAATAAGAAAGACCATGCTCAAATTGACAACAATGCTTAAAAAACTAAAGCTAAGAACCAATGTATTACTTAAAGGAAAGAAAATCCAAAATAAATAAATAATAGGGGAGAGCAGTATAACATCTAGACGGTAGATCGATTAACATAAAAAATTCCCATAACGCAAACTCAAAGAAACATCCAATGAATAAAAAACAGCATCCAAGATGGCTCTTCAAGACACTACATGCCACAACAAAATAAACCGAGATTCCAGGATTAATTCTTAAGACTTAAGAAAACTCAAAAGACCATGCTCAAATTGAACAACAATGCTTAAAAAACTAAAGCTAAAAACCAATGTCTTACTTAAAGGAAAGAAAATCCAAAATAAATAAATAATAGGGGAGAGCAGTATAATATCTAGACAGTAGATCGATTAACATAAAAAATTCCCATAACGCAAACTCAAATAAACATCCCAAAACCAAGCAGTATGACAAAAAAAGATCATCGTCAATATCAGCAAAGCCTCATCCAAAATGTCTAGGTTTGGCTAAACCATTCCTCCAGTACTTCTATTTGAAGCCAGACTTCTAATAACTCAATAGTTCATGAATCTGCTTACAAAACTACATTTTATTCATATTGCACTACAAAGTCGCCAATTGAACTGAAACAATTATTCATCTACTATCCATTAGCACTTATAAATGTACTGAAGCTATTTCTACGATATCAACGGCACTTTTGTTTGTGATTTTCAGCTTTCCAAGTCATTCCACTCAATCTTAAGATCCTCAACTCTACTATGCTCTTGCCTAGGACTAAACGTTTTGTTCAATAGTTATATAGAAAGATATAGTTGATCTCGTGACTATCTCATTTTTTATGGCATCCCACTCGAACCAAATAGCTCTAGTTTTGGGCAACCCATTCTCATCGTCTCCGTGTCACTTGAACATATGCGCTGGCCAGGAGTTGGTGCGCAACCATTTATAATGAGCAGTCACTTCATCACTAGTTACCGTAACTACCAACTTAGCTGACTATGTCATTGTATATTTTGCCTTTTCAAATTCAAATTAGCCAAATGAAGATGATCCTATTTTCTTTAAGTTTTTTTTTTTCTTTTTCCATCATTTTTACAAGACAAGCTTCTCCAAATGATTCATTCAGGAAAACCATCAAAACAGCACGCCCAAACACCCAAATCCACACAGGGCACCCCCATAAGCAGAAAAAGAAATCGAATTCCTATAAACCTGAGAAGTAGAAGACTAGATCTCTACAGCACTTGAAAGAAAATAAAAAAAATCGAGGAAGTAACACCAAGCAACAATTTGTTGCATGCAATATCTAAATGATTCAAGCTTAAAAGTATTTAGCTAGACATAATAAAAAATAAAAAAATAAAAACCCTGGAAAACACCCATTTAAGCCCATCCAACAATAGCAGAGCAAGTAGGTAAGAAAGTCCAGAAGTGTTAAACCAAACATTACAAGAGAAAATGAAATGAAGTAAAATATCAACATTATAAGGATGGATAATGTTGGAGGGAAAACACAATAAAGTAAAAGAATTGCACCATAGAACTGAATAATTACCCTCCACAAACAATATACTAAAGTACTACAAGTATACAACTATGAAATAGAACACCATCAAAGAAAGACAAACTCTAATAAAACAATCAAAATCATATAATTGGCAACTTTCACTTGGAATGCAACAAGAAACGAAAGAATTCCAACAAAATGTTGAACCAAAAACTGAACAAAACAACTATAGGATGAAGACTTATGGCATACACAAAGGTGCAAAAGGGACAAGGCAGTAGTAGTAAGATAAAATTGATAGATACAAACTTCAGTAGAAACTAGAATTGAATAACAGAGCAGGATTCTGAATTTTGAAGCAAAGAAGCATTTCATTAGGAGATAATGATCACAAGACAAACAACATCAGCTGAGACTAAGCTGGAATCCACAAAAGGGGTGATGAAAACTATAACAATGAATCTTTATCCAAACAAATTATGGAAAAGCAAATCAAGTAAGATTATTTTCAGAGTAGAAAAGATAATCAAATAGCTGAAAGCCAGTAATATTCAAAATCACAAAAAAAAAAAAAAAATCCAACAATTTTCATAAAACTTTTGGAAATTTGCAAAATCTCAAAAGAACAAAAACACATTTAAACCACGCCACTGATGATTTAAGAACACATAGAAGAGCATAAATCATATGAGTAACCAAAACCTCACAAATACTTACATGCCAGTAATCATGATCAATGGTGAGCAACTTGCTCACAGCAAAACTCCCAGCAGCAAGAACAATAGTAGCATTAATTGCCCTATCAATCAACCTCTCCGAATCCTCCTCCGAATCCAAACCACTTGAAGAAGAAGAAGAGAAGCCTTGAAATTCTCCAGCTCCTTCCAACGAAAACCTTCCCTCCCCAACAAACACACTAACCTGATTCGTTTGTTCTTCTTCCACCATTTCCATCTCAATTCGAGCTATCACTCCATCTTGCTGATCTATCGAATCACTACTCTGTACAGGAATCACATCCTGCTCTTCTGCCATCGATCCAATTCTCCAATTCCTTCTCTTACCAACTCTCAAAGTAGTAAAGTTCGAGACTATATGAGATTTACTTGATGAAATCTTGATCAGAGATGATCCCGAGAGAGCCTTTACAGCAAGATTGAATCTTTGAAGCTTGGATTCTCTGATGGGTCTTGTTGTTACATGTGGGAATCTCTGGGCTGCGATTCCATTTACAGAAGCCATGGCTGCTTGTGGTGTTGTAAATTTCGAGAAGAAACCAAGAACCCTAAAATGGGAAGATTTGATCGTTTAGAGATTGGAAGCAAAACCTCTTTAAGGATTTTCTTCAGCTTGTAATGGCGTAAGATACTGAAATTTATTGGTGGATTCGTACTAGTGGTTCTGGAGAACGTTGATCAACAGAATGCCACGTGGCTTGTTAGGAAGAAGAGTTGAAGATATCGACGGTTTTAGGAGTGCCACGTGTGTGTGTAAAGAATCCGGGAGCGTTGCAGTACGACGGCTTGCGAGATATGAAAGGTTGGGAGTTTTTTATTTTTATTTTTGGGAGGACGCGTTTTGGTCCACAATAATTTAGAAATAAGGATAGCTTTTAGGATCACGTTTTTTTACCAGGTGTGTACACGTACGTAGCTAGGCAAAAATCAGTAATGCAATACTAAAAAATATATAATTATATTAAGTATTCTAATCGGTGATTATATTAGGGTTTTTTTTTTTTTTTTTTTTTTTGTGACGGGGGTGGGGAAGGGGGGAGAAATAATTTTGTACAATCTTGTAAAAGGGTTGGGAATTAACAGCAGCAGTAACAATAATTGTGATGTAGTTTTTCTTTTTTTTTTTCTTTTGGATGTATGTTTTAATTTATATATTTTTAAAAAAATTTGAGACTAATATAATTATTTTGTTTCATCTTTCATTATTTATATAAATATCACAAATTTTTATGTATATAAAATATAGATAATTGTAGTTTGTTTGATTTTGAGGATAACTTAAAATATAGATAAATTATGTAAGAAAGTAAAATAATTGAGTTTAATATAAATGATATTAATTATTTAATTATATATTTTTGTGTAATTAGACGTAATTATCAGAATATTTTATAAAACTTCACATTTATAAAGAAATTTTGTCAAAAATTTTAATAATTTTGTAGTATTATTTTAAAAGAAATAGGCCGAGTATAGTCTAAATATAACGTATATAATATTATGTATCAACGACGTCACTAAAAAAGGTATGGCGAAAACGATACTTTTTTCTTCCTTTACAGAGGTCATCATTGGAACAGTTCATGTTTTTGGTAAGAAGCTATACAGGGATTTTTCTTACGGGTTGGTGAGCATTGCACACCTGCCACAAGAAGTTTTGACTATTTAATTACCATTTTATTTATGTTATTCCAATAAATCAAATTTTTATATATGATGAAATTAAAGATAGGACTGGGGACACCTATAAAACTGAAGAAAACAAAAAAAATCTCAAATGGCCGACTCATTAATTATAATATTTTCAGAGTTTCAGGCCAACCGGCTCCACTGATCTGAAACTCTTTGACACTTGTGTGGTTAATTTAACTTTGCTTGCTCACGAGAACTTCTAGGTCCATCATGGCTCACATAAGTTTTGTGGGCGCACCTTAATTGCATGGATAGGTCAAAAATTGATCCAAGTAGGTGCTGCTGGGAACATGTCATGTGGGTCCGGAACTGGTGCATAGATATGTGTTGGAGATGAAGCCATGTGTGGTGGCTAAAGAGGCCACTTTAGAGACTAATTGTGTCTGTTTGTAGATTACAGGTCATATATATATAGTGTAGATAGGCCACCATTGACTTAAAAATACCCACATTTAATAATTATGTGAGCCATTCATATTATTCAGGTCTTTCTTGAATCTAGCATTTAGTACTCTTGTCATTTGCTACTGTTGCTAATTCAGAGGGTTTTCTTGAGAAGTATCTGGCTCATTTTCTGATTCATTAATTTACTTTTTTATCAACTGCATTAACTTTATCTTGGCTACATTGTCTAATGTTAAGATTTATTGAATCTATTTTAATTATGTAATCACTATATTGTCTTTTAAGTTTTTAGCTATTTATATTTTTTAAGTAATGTCACAAGTCAGTTTACATGTTCTACTCCACAAATTAATCCACATCTCCTAAATTAACAAGTAAAATTAGGCAGGCCTGTGTCCTCTAATTTTTTGTGTACATAGATTTTGTTAATAGAGATATGTTAATTTAACTGTAAAAAATTATAATTACATATACAACTATACATATATATCCATTAGATCATTTACTACACACCTTGATATGTGTAAATTACTAATATCCAACGGATAGACATGCGTAATTACACATGTAATTGTAACTTTTTAATTAGATTAGCATTTTCCTTGTTAAAAATAAGAAAATAGAAAAAATAATAGTGAGATTTTGTTATTCCTATTTTAATTAGATTTTTCCAATAAAAAACCTTAATTACTTCACGAATAACCCATTATTATATATAAAGTTAATTGGGTTTTCCTACAAAAAAAAAAAAAAAATTACATGAATAATCCATATAAAATGTCAAATGGATTTTATATTTTGGGTTAAATTAACTTAGCTTGTAGGAGTGCTTCTACATGCCAAGTGTATCCACTAAGTGTACTACACTCACTTTTTTTCACTTAATTATTCATTGAATAACCCTTAACAGGTCCTTTAATCTATCCCATGGATGAAGATACTTATAAGAGGAGTGTTAAAACGTCCAAGATATATACTCAAATCTATATCCAAGCTGATATAATAATGCACCACATCACCACATCATTAGAGAAAAATAAAGAAAAAAAAATCTTTCAATCATTATACACCACATCAGCATGGGTATAGTTTTTGATATAATTTTTGGGTCGTAAAAATATTTCTCTACTTTATAAAGAGCGATTGGAGAGGTTAATTAATTTTTTCTAGCTGATGAGCATATATATTCTGGAGAAATAAAATTAAGGATCCCTTTCATTGCAAGATATATCTTATCTATTAAATTCCATCTCACAATCTTTTTTTTCCCATTCATCAAAATCTCAATTTGTGTTCCACTATATAATTAATGGAGTACAAATATAAAATTTTTGTCTTGCATGACAGGCTAATTCTTCATGGTTGAGAAGGGAGAGAGGCTCCGGAAAGAAAAGATAAAAATAAAGCTAAGGCATCACTTGGCATGAAACAAGGCACTGCATGGCCAGCTCCTCTAAATGTTGCAAATGTTAGGCCTTTGTATTGTTGCACCCAACCACTCACCTGATCCATAAAAACATGTTTGTTTCAATTTACAAGTATATTTAAAGGGATTCTTCACTGCACCAGGCTTCTCCTATTTTAAATCCAGGATTAATGATCAATGTATGCAATTTTACCCTTACATTGTAAAAACAAAAATTCTAAAACCACCCAAAAACTAAAACTCCAAAAACTAAAACTCAGCAAGTGTGGAGCGAATAATATGTGAAGTAGTGTCCTTTGAGAGGTCTTGGGGTAAAATTATGCTTGAGTACTAATAGTTGTCGGATCTGAATCTCATCTAACATCGATATTGTCCCCAACTTATTTTTCTTTAGCAAGGTTTAGGGTTTTACTTAGTAAAGGCTGTACTAATGAGGATGAAATCTCAGTTTACATTTTAAGTGAGATAAACTAGTCCATATTCAATGTGAGACGATTATTTTGGTTCACACAAATACCCAACACTAACCACAAAAACATATATAATTAACTACAGGGCAAACTACATGTCATGCCCATTTATAAGATAATGCACCATATACATGCATTAAGATGATGCATAAAACATTCTATGTCTAATGGATATGACAACATATAAATACCTCAAATTTTTTGTAGGTAAGGAAAAATCATTGAACAGTTTTACCTGCTTCTGATGGTACCAAGGCCTCCACGCCTCAGTAATTGGCAATGCCAAAGCAGCAAGACTATATCTTGTCGACAACACAGGAACTCTTCCATCTGTGTCCCCACTAAATGTATATTTATGCACCAAAAAAGCATGAAGAAAATCATAAAAATTAGCAACTTCTAATTATAGATATAAAAGCTAGCATATAGGGAATAAGGTATAGGCATTTTAATTATAACCTGTAGACCCATATTCTAAGATTTGCTTCAATAAGCTTCTTGTATATTGGAAGAACAGAAGGCCTAGATTCTGACCATCCATTAAATATTGTATAACTGCAATTAATTAAACATGTAATAAACTTGTCAAACAGCTATATATATTTGAATTAATTAGCTTCTTTTTAAGTAAAAACAAAGAACAATAAGAGAAGAATTTATACTTGCAAATGCTCCAATTCCTAAGATGATGACCATCACTCACATGGAGAGCCTTTTGAACATCCGGTCTGTTGTAGAAAGTTTTTGCATAACCATCAAGACATGGATCATAACCACCTAACACCCTGGGCATCTAATAAACCAAACTAATTCATTCAATAAGATAAACTAATAAAAAATAAAAACTGAACTAGAATAATTATTATTCCACCTAATTAATAAAGAAGTGTATGGGTTGTAAAACTCGCCAGTTTAGAATTAGATGACGGCTGCTTGGACAGGACTTGCATATTAGGTTTGTTATCATGATTATCTTTTGAATTGCTTGAGCAAACTGGTGTATAAAGGCTATAGATATCAATATGATTGTATTGGTTGAATACTTCATCCACTGCGTCGCTACAATTTCCATTGCTCCATGTATCAGTGCTGTAAAAATCGCAATATTTACTGATAATATCATGAGTTTCATCTGATATAACTGCATGGCTCCAAGCATAGTCCACCAAACCACGCCAATCGTCACCATTCGATGTTTCAGGATTTCCCACCTATATGTATCAACTCCACATTGATATCCAATTAATACAGTAATTAAGATTAATTAGGCATCATGCTTGTCATTAAGATCATGCTGCAAGAATAGTCTATTGTAACATTAATTGAAATTCCAAACAAATAATAATCAGAAAGATATATACCAAGAAACCCTTGAGATCGATATATAGAGAAGGATCATTGTTCCTGCTGTAGATTAGTTCAGCCAACTCTGGTACATATTTTCCTGTGCAGTCCCAACAAAGAAACAAATGAATTAAAATGAACTTGAAAATTAAGAAATGATTCGATACATAGATTGAAAATACCTCCATAGCTCTCCCCTGCTATATAAAAGGACCGGTTTCTATACGTTGGAAACTTGATGAACCAGTTTTGTAGGAAAGTATATGTATCATTGGCTAACAATTAAAGCATAGAATAAGCATTAGAACTAAGGTTTTTGATCATATATTAAAATACTAATATTTATATAGAAAATAAGATGAAAATTATGATCCAAAAATTCCAGGCAACTCTCACCAGTAAAGCTATCTCCAAGGAAGTCATAATCACTAGTTGTGTTTGAGTATGAAAAACCAACCCCAACTGGAGATTCTAGGAACAAGATGTTAGCTTCTGCATCACAGACATCAAAAGAAAACTTTTCATATATTTCTTTGCCTAAGTCATGTATCTATATATCTTCATGTGACTGTTATATGTCATATGTGCTTTTGAGTAATTAATTAATATGTATTCTCTATATTTGCATAGTGTATTATGTATACGTATATATGTATCGAAACCTCTACCTTTGTTCCATGAGTAAGGATTTAGTTTAACTCCGCGCCCACCTGTATCTACGACGAAAGGACCAATTTCTTGTGTAGCACCATATCCTACAGAAGAACACCCAGGACCTGAACTAGATGTAACATATGTGATCACCAAAATACAGCAAATGATAATTCTAAAAAATACAGTATAATTTTAGGGCTCCAAATGATATGCAACGCTACTATATATTTAAATAATAGCACCCCCACTTCAACTCTTAATTATCTCCTAATAGATTCAATAGAGTCATAACAAAATGCTTGATTAACCTATTATGGATCAGTTGGTGATCTTGGATTACATATATATATGGTGAAGTCTCTAATGTACTAAACAATTGAGTTAGTCAAGCAAGAGATTAAATAGATTTTGTTTGCATACACCAGCATATGTACTAATTAAGCTCATCAAATATATTAAGTTGAATCAGAAAGAGATCCTATATATTCACTAAATTTTATAAATAAGAATTAAATTTCTTCATGACTATGTTCAGACAACCTTGATTTAACAGAAGAGATTATGATTTATGGCTCATCTAAGTAAATGTACAGTATATATAATCCTTTACCTACTAGAAGAAAGAAACCGAGTTAAATTATATATATATATATATATATATATATATATATATTGTGAAGTTGATGATTGGGATCCATTTCTTGACTTTCAATGTAGCGGAGAGGTAATACTAATTACCAAGTTGTTAAGAGTACCCTATAGCATAATGAGTAAAATTTGCCTCCAACTTAAAGTTAGACTCTCGAAATATACTGTAAAATGAGGATTTGACTTCTATTTTGACCTTTGATAATTTAAAGAAGAAAAATGTTTTATGTACATTGGGTGTCAACGCTAATTTTCGACGCCGACACCCAACTCCCTTAGATGTTTTGAAGATGTGTGTGTATTGTACAACATCTCAACATCTAACAGAGGTTAGGTATCTAACCTCAGCGTTGACACCCCGCGTATCTTTAGCATTACTTTAAAAGTAAGAATGATATATATAACTTTTTTCATCAAATTTATCAAGTTTTGCAAGTCAGTAAAATAGTAGGATAGAATCCAGGCTCTTTTGAATTTCATATAAAGCAGCTGGCTAAGTCTGTTGCATGTTTATATTATACAAGAAGCGTGACTAAAACTATATTATAGGACAAGTTAATTAAATTACTAATGAGTCTTTCAAGTCTCAGCACAACTGTGTTTTATTTGAAATGCCAATTAATCATGCATCTTTTGGTTTTTTGGTAATACAGAAAGTCGTATTTGTAAGGCCAAGGAAGATACAAAAAATTCAGAATCTTGTGTAAATCCGACTTATCATTTATATTTGAAAGAATCAATACAAAAATAAGTTTTAATATGTAACTAAAGAAGGTATCTGTAATTTCTTACATTTTTCAGTTAAAAATTTTAGTATACCATATATTTCTGGAAACAAAATAATATATGCATATATAATTTGTTCAACGTGTTGACTAAGTGAGATCAGATAACAATAAATAAAGACAGCTACAAATTAAGGCTGACAGTATAACAGCGGAGCTAATGGGCTTAAGATCCCTAGAGATCAGCATATTTAATTTGACAATTGATCGATCTTGACTTATCAACTACTCCAAACTACTTCACTGGACTTCTGGAATCCACCATTACTAAAGGAAGAAACTTCCAGGATCAACTCCATTGAAGCATGACAAACAAGTTCGTATAAAGCATGTTACCCCATTAACCGAAAAAAAAAAAAATCTAATTAAAAATCCAACAGGAATCTAGTAAACACAATGACCCCAGTGATAAAAAAAAGAAAAAAAACCATTGATCACCAAATTAATTACTCTCTAGATGAGATCACTTATCTATACATAGTGATTGTATACATACCTCCATTGAGCCAGAGCACCAAAGGCTTGTCATCAGAGTGAGCAGATGCTTCATAAAACCAGTAAAACAGTGCTCTCCCTTTCTTCTCTTCCACTGTAACATAACCTGCATAGTGCTTGAATCCTACTTCTGGTTGTCCAGGCAACTGAGTCACAAGATCCCCATTTCCCTCCATTAACTTAATAATATCCTTCACATTTCTTGCACCCACAACCACTGGATTCAAACCCATTAATAATATTGCAGAAAAAACCACAAACAATGCCATATAATCCAAACCCTTTATCTTCTTCACTTCCATTATAAAACATCAAGAGATACTGAACTCAGTTCTATATATTTTTCTATATATATATACAAGAGAATATTGTATTAATGCAGAGAGTAAGTTCTCTCCTACAAAGACCTTTTTTTTTTCCTTTTAAAATTGAGAAATGAAACCATTTTCATTTGGTCGGCAACTACTGACGTCTGAGCTCTTCTGCATTAGCTTGTCAACTGTAATGGAGGAGCTAAAATCGTGGCAAGGTTTGATTGGTCTGATTTGTAAAATTTGAAAGAGGTGTTCCTCGTGATGCGCGGTAGCTAATCAAATTAATATATCTATTGTTCAATGTGATTGGATGGAGAGCTGTAGAGGTGGTAGGAGCATAGGGTCAATGACTTCTTATTGCATGTTGTTGCACGGGTAAGTAGTGGAGACTCCATTTGTAATGAGTTGCCAAAAACAGGTCACGTTAGCGAAAATGATTAGATATATAATAGGAATCTACTCATATTTCCTACCAAACAAATTTAATCCGTCCATTTATTATGCATTCTTTATAAAATTTAAAGACTACTTGATGTTCTAAAAATGGAAAAAAAGTTTAATATGATTTTGTAAAATATATCCTTTTGAAAGCATGAGGAGGAAATATTACATCACATTTGTAAGAGGAAAAGTGTATCTTTTGATTTGGAAAGTTAGTGAGAATATCTTTTTTTATTTTTGTCCTAAAATGGCAAAGAATTAATATATGGAGATGTAGTTCTCAAGTTTTTCTATGTTAAAAGAATATTTATGGCTTATTTGGGATCAAGCTACACTAATAAAGGTAATTGGCCCGTTCATCCACGAACCCTTATCCAAGGTTGATGAAATCTTACAAAAATATTTGAGATAATTACATTGTAAGGAAAATGTAATAGTACTACTAACCAACGATGGTTAGCTTGGGTGGAAGGGGCCTTGGTCGCTTAAACAAGAGGTCTCGGTTTTAAATCCTTGTGAATACAGAAAATTCCGTTGGGAGATATCTTCGTTTCGGCACCTGACAGTAACTTTGAGTTTAGGTGGATTAATCTCGCTGCGAAGCAGAAAGAGGACACCACCTGAACGTCGGAATCCCGATAACCAAAAGAAAAATGTAATAGTCCTACAAACACTTTATGAAATACTTTCTTGAAACATTATTTATGTTTACACATTCGTGATCTTCTTTGAATCATGTTTACTACAAGGTGATCTAAATAATAATAATGTCTTGTATGACAAAAAGCAAAGAAAAAAAAGAGTCAAAGATGGCCATTAAAGTCATCAAAAGCCATTGTAGTAACAAGCAACTAACTAATGGCACGTAGCAGGTTTTAATGAACACTAATAGCCATGTTCTCGCTTGCCATTTTTCATCCACTCACATGCCTGCCGGCGGTGGGAGAAGGGGGTTTCGTTAATTTTCTTGAAAACTTTGTCATGCTCATATTAGCAAAGATTAATTTAAAAAAAAAAAAAACTAAAAAATGGAGAGAGGGCTTGTGGGAGAAGTTGTGGATAAATGAGAGAGAGGTATGGCTGCTTGATTTATAATTCTCAAGAGGGTTGTACTATAGTGTAGTACTGTAGATGATGGTGGGAAAGTGAAAACTTAGTTGTTGAGTTCTGACATGGATTCCAAATTTTAGTAAGTTGAGAGCCGAGAAGGAAATCACATTTCCCCCAGCTAGCTACGTACCTATTTCTTTACCTAGAATATTATTGCTAGCTTCATCATTGAAATTAACCATCTGGTTAATTGGTGCATGAGACGACCGATGCTTCATCTCATGGGGTATGGGTGACAGACACTTCATGAAGCATATTGTCTCGTGTAACATCAGCATGGCCAAAATGACATAGTATCATCATCATCATCATGGCATCCATCTTGCACTTAAAAAAGTATGAACATTCTGAAATGGGCGACCTTGAAAGTCTTCATGTTGCATCCTTCTTCTTTTTTATGATCATATTATGTTAAAAGTATTCAAAAATAGGTGTGTGTTGGATACAATGGGAAAATTTGTGGTGAAAATCCTAGTTGTTTTGTTTGAAGGTCTTGTCAATATGTATGTGATTGCACAATCTGAAGGCATAGATTTATGTGAATAGCTTTTTGCCACTCTCCTTAAGAAGCTGAGTTTTGTTAAGCATAAGATAGAATAGAATAACAGTACTTTGGATGAAAGTTACTTATTACACAAATGTCTAAGCCGCTATCTATTTTACTCAAAAAGAAAAAAGGCACAGATGACTGATTTACACATAAGAGGAAGAAAAGAAAATATTCTTTAATGAACTTTGCATCTTCTCTATTGGCATTGAATTCAAACTAAATATGCTGAATAATGTGTTTCTAATAACAATAGAAAAAGAGAGTGAAAATGAAAAAATTACTACACCTCAAAATAAATGAGAGGCAAACCAGGCAGACTCCTCAAAGACTATTCACATAAATCTGCTGGCTGGTTTATGGAGCTCAGTGTTTAGATATCCTTGGGTGCTGTTGTAGATGTATGAAATGCCTCAAATCCCTGTATAGCTTCTGACCAAAAAATGAACTGTTCCAATGATGACCTCCACAGCTACTGTCAATGCTGCTGTTGATTCCCAACCCTTTTACAAGATTGTACAAAGTTACTTCTCCCCCCATCCCCACCCCCACCAAAAAAAAAAAATTCTTCCCCCCTCCCCCCCAAAAAAAAAGAAAAACAGAAAAAAACTAAAAAAAATGCAGAGATCTCTATCAATTAGAAGTAGTGAGTTAGGTACTTGGTAAAAGAATTAATCAGTTCACACCATAAATAGGTAACTCAAGTCGTCCACTGTAAGACGAGTCTGTCGGCCGCCAGTCTCATCTTCTCCAAATGCAGATGCAACCATCTCTCTCTTCTTTTGCTGCAACCACACCCCCCATACATTTCTTTCATCAGTATTTTCACTCCAACTGAGAATGGAGAGATAACCAAGCAAAACAAGGAAATGTATCCCAACGAGGTACCATATATGTCAACAGCTAAGAAAAAGTGGAAAGAGAAATAGGGCCAATAACTTTCCCAGACGACTTAACATAAAAACAGTAGCAAGAAATCTGCGCTCAGAAGTATACCAAGTGTGTTTATACTCAAAGGATTAAATAACTAAAATCGTTACCAGTTTTTAATCCAAAAAGCAGGTTACTTCACATGAGGAAACAAGCACATCTTACAGCTTTCCAATTCTGATACCAATTCACTCTTTGTGTCAGTGACATGCACAAAAAACCTTTAGTTAAGGGAATGTGCACATTACTATTTCACTAAATAAAATTGTTCTGAACATCTTGGAAGTCTACTTATAACCTATTCAATTCATTATAGTCAACCATTGACAAGAATTTCATGTTTTGCTGGCAAGTCAATACATAAATATCCAGTTCTCCCATGATTTTAGCGTGTCCTTTATTATAATTACAACTTCTTTTTTTTTTTTTTCAATTATTATATAGGTTCCAAAGGATATAAGTGGTCCAAAATTACCCATTTTCAATGGTAATTTCCCAAATATTGTTCTACCCAAATAACCAAAGTCTAGCAAGCATATGAATGCAAGAGTTGGAACCAAGAGGTAGCACCTGAAGTAGAAACATCCTCATCCATCTAGAACAGAGCTCCAAGTCACATTTGATCAATCTCACCAAATATGAGCCCATTCTGAAACTTTTATCCGCTAAATCTATAGCATTTGAAAGAGAAGGTTATTATTCTCTTTCACAAAATACCTCAACCCAACATTTGGTACCATCAAAACATTTATTTGGTTTTCAACTCAACGCTGCATTTTTGCCACCAGAAAATCATATTTACCTGGCAAGGAGTTTGGGAACGTGTTATTTCACATTATGATGCAAGAAGTTTTTTCTAAACAACTTGATTTTTAATCAATCGATTTAGCCCTTGATATAGCAGAGTGGAGGAAGCAGATTCATGTAGCCGACCCCATGTACTTGGTAAAAGGCTTAGTTGAGTTGAGTTTAACTAGATTTTCAATCACAAGCAATTTTTTTCTATAATGCCACATGGGAAAAGTTCCATTTTCCCGAGAAACATGGAGAATGAACCACACTCGTCACGGTACATGAACACACAATATGGAGGTAAAAAATATAAAGAAGCAGCAATCAAACACCTCAGATATCATATAGAAAATGCAAGGATAAGATATGGACCATGGCACCAGAAAACAAAGCCTCCATAATTACAAGTTTACAACCATGACATTTTCAATGATCCAACAATTAATGAGGAAAAGAATAATGAACACTGAAACTAGACAAGAAAGAATACCTGAAGTGCTAATATCCGATCCTCAACTGTGTCTTTCACAGTTAAGCGCAATACAGTAACAGGACGAGTCTGTCCTATACGATGTGCTCTATCAATTGCTTGATCTTCAGTAGTAGGATTCCACCATAAGTCGAGAAGTAGAACATGACAGGCTGCAACCATGTTAAGCCCAAGACTTGCAGCTTTCAGAGACATAATCATTACAGAAACCTGCAATTAGCAATGAGATGCAAAATGTTGGACATAAAGCTTCAAATATTGATTGATAATAGAAAACCAAAGAAACTATGATCAAATCTAAGAGGTTTAAATGGATTGGTCAAACCACCTCCGGAAGCGTGTTGAAATCTTTTACGGCTTTATCCCTTGCCATAACAGACATAGTACCATCTAGTCTCCTATACAGTATAGATGACTCTTTAAGACGGCTTTCAAGCAGATCCAGCATCCTTGTCCACTGGGAGAAGACAATTGCTTTTTCTGGTGTCTTATTACTTGAATCATCACAAAGCTTCTCTGTTTCATCGTGCTTTACTTTAGGTATATCATTAAATGATCCCACTGCAAGAGAATCACAATCATTTCCTAGATACGTAGGAATCTCGTCATTAGATTTCAAAGAACCAATATCAGAGGTGCAATGTCGTGGTTTAGATATTGCTTGCAGGATCTCAACAGCAGCTTTGATTTTGGAAGAATCAGCAAGACCCTCTGAAAAAGGTTCAAGCGTCTCAACAAATTGAGAAGTAGATTTGTCAGCAGAATCACTATGATCAGGTTGCTCAAACAGGGAACTTTTCAATGTTGCTCTGGAGAACACAGATGTTACATTGAGTTGGTCTTTGCACTGTGCTGCTGGGCAGAGATGGTCATCGATTGTTAGGTGTTCACAGATACATTGGTTACAGAAAACATGGCGACAAATTGTAACGACAGCATCTTTAGGAGGATCCTACAAAAACATCACAATCACAGTCAATCTCTTAAAATATTTACAACAAGACAGATTCAAGTTTCAATTCATATAGACAACTTGAGGAGTTCCACACGAAATGAGGTAATAGAATGGCCAAAAAAGAAAGAAAGAAAGAAAGAAACGTAAACAGGAGCAAAAAATCATCGGTTCAGACTGAACAATTGATCACACAAGAATAGATACAAGATATTGAAAGAGGCTGCCGCAAGCTCTCTCGTCATGAAATATATCAATGAAAATTCCAAATTAGCACACTTCACTTTCTTCTAATGACTCTTCCTTCTAAGTACATAGATCTGGGAATTCATTATCACTGGTCATTATGAGTTCATATTTCACCAATTTGTCCAGAAACTCTCATGCTCTTCAAGAATGGGGAAGAAGTTCCATTACTTCCAAATTTTCTTAACCACTATTTAATTAGAAAACTAATATGGCCACTAAATCTAATTAATCATTGTTCTTTTGCAATACCATAATCTATTGGGTACAAACCACATGATAGGTTATAACAATTTCTACCAAGTACAACAAACACATGAGATTGGAAGCTATCATAAGCTCTTTGCCTTCTAAATCATTTTGGACCAGGAATTATTTTGTTCCAAACCTTAATGCACTTTACTTAGTGAGACTCAAAGAAAGTTCAATACTCTTCCTTTTTTTGGCCCCTCCCAGTAAATCAGAGGTCCTTGCCACATTTTCCAAGCTTTTTTGTGGGTCCTTGTCATTTCTCAAAATATAATCATCATGCTACCACTTATTAAACAATAAAAAAAACATCATGCATGTAACTTATCTAACCATTGGAAAATATTCAATTTTTAACAATCTATTAGCTTTTCACCAGATTTTAATAGCAAGAAAAGAGGAAGGGCAAGAGAGTGCAGGATAAAAAATCCCCGCTTTAAGGAGATCATTCAATTCACCCAAAAAATTAGAATATTTAAAATCATATTTGGTTTCTCACAAATAAGGAATATAGTGGATATACAAATTCTCTGTAAACTACAAATGAGGATGCAACCAAATCTCACCACAACTTGAATAACTTTTGTACAAGAGATGAATTAATAGTGGAAAAGATAAACAGAATCATGAAGACAAGCAATAGAAGCAAAATTACATACATTGCATATGCCACAAATTGCCAGAGAAGCTTCCAGACAATTGAGAAGATCTATCTGCTGTTCCCTAGGAAGTTTCTTTGCCATTTGTATAGAGGACCTCCAAACAGAATTAGAATCATATCCTTTTACCAGAAGAGGGTGATCACAGGCCTGTCTTAGGCGTAAAAGCATCAATAAAATGTTAACATAATTTTGCTTGACAGTCCCAGCTGCAGCATAAACCTGACAAATAATATAAGTTCATATTATAGCAAATAAACTTGAAGCCTAAATCTACTTCATTTCAATGAATAACATTAACAACTACATTACAACTAAAAATGAGTAAGGATACCATGAAAACATAAAAATAATACTTCAACTGCAGGAAAATGCACATAAATTAAGAATGAAAAGTGAATCCAGTAACATAACCGGCACCTTGAATTGTGCACGTGAGTCTGCCTCCAGCTTGGAATAGAAGTCCCTTTCCTCCTTTGAGAAATCAACCTTTTTCAGTTCAACAGATTTTGGTGGCAATGAAATAATTGGTTGGCCATCAATAAAAGTGCCTGCAGGAACCATGTACAAATAGGCCGGTCATTTGACAGATTGTAAAGTAAAGTAGCCCCAATTGCAGTCTATAGTTACAAGAATCTAAACCTCGTCAGAATCAATGACAAACTAATTAAAATGTCCTAACATAAAAGGAATAATTTTTGCTATGTGGCCAACCAACCAAATACATCTTGAATTCTGAAGTAACTTCTGGAGAATAAAAATTTATGCCCAATTTCTCAGGATCAAGAATAAAAGTTACCACTTATCGGAAGATGCAAAACTTAAAAATAATCATCCTGAAGGAAACAAGTAAAAGCACGTTTCTTACATCTGTTCTAAAACCAAAAGTGGAAAAGTTTTGGGACAGAAAAAATATTCTAGCAGCTATCCAGAGTATGTGATGAGGGGCATGGAAACACAGTTCTTTGTGTAAAAGAAAAGATTGACTAATAGTAAGACACAAGAAATGTCAGGTAACAGCAAGATGTATTTGAATAAAACCTTGGGATCCAACAAAGCCAATCTGCATCTGTGCAAATACTCTTACCTTTCCAGGGTTTTAAGAACCTGCATTATGGCTCAAGTCTTGAGCTAGCTACAACTAATGTTTATTCAAGGTTAAGACATTAAACCTCTATGAGATCTAAAGTAGAAATCTTCCATTGTTCAGAAAACAATAAAAAAAAAAAACATTGCAGGGAAGTGTGTGCAAGAAGAATAAAGGAATTCAAGATCCCACCCAAGCCATAGGAAATGATAGTCACAGCAGAATAGGAATCAAATTCAGAAAAACTAAGACAAAGTTCAGATGGCCAAGAACGCCCAAATGGTTATAGGCTGAAAAGAAAAGTTTACCCAATGGCTGTTAGCTTCATGACTGATACATAAACCTTGCGTTGTTCAAAATCACTCACCAAAACAAAGGATAACTAATGCATTCACAGAAGAAACAAACAAGTTAACATGGAATAGTGTAGTCTTTTGTGTCACCTTTTGTGCGACGTAGCATTATAGTCTTCAGGACAAGTTGAAGCTTTTTGTATCCATTTGTCGGGTTCCTAGTAATTGGAACCTTTATCATAGAGCAGAATGACTTATACGCAGCATATGGGTCATATCTGAGAAATCTGAAATAACTATAAAGATCATCAACTGCATTCTGGATAGGTGTTCCTGACAAGCACCACCTTCTTTTAGCTCTAAGTCCCCAGCAAGCCCTAGCAACTTGAGTTCTGTGATTCTTAATGCTCTGAGCTTCGTCCAATACTACTCTAAACCATCCAACCCTTGCAAGAGGGAGAGCAACAGCCTCAAGCAAAGCACCATCCATTCCCTTCTTATTCTTTCCACTTTTCTTATCAGAACTTGGGGCATATTTTCTTTTCCTACTAGAAGAAAATTCCACGGACAATGCACTATGACCTTCTTGCTTCCCTTGGTCATCATCATCTTTGTCAACAAGCGGTTGCTTTGGAACCTCCATGCTTACAATGGAATATGTTGTCAGAACAACATCATACTTGGCCAGTTCCAAAGGATCTTTTGTTCGATTGCTTCCATGATACACTAGAACAGAGAGATTAGCTTCCCTTGTGACCTTATTATGCAGTTCGTCAGCCCATTGCCGAAGAACACTCGTAGGACAAACAATTAGTGTTCCAGCAGCTGGCCTCCCCTTTCTAGGCATAACAGCATTCTTATTCTTCAACGAACCTCCATTCACCATGACATAACCAGAATCTCCATCTTGCTTGCTCCCATCAAGCTGACAAGCCTCACTATCATCATCTTCATCCAAGTTCAAAGCTTCTGATTCATCTCTCTTGAGAGATGTGGAACTCATCTTAGATGATGGAGGTCTTTCTTTTAGTATAAGTGCAATTGTTGATATCGTCTTTCCCAATCCCTGCAAGAAAATATCAGCCCAGAAATAGTCAGCAGCAGCAGACTAACCATACAACATCAACATGGTCATAACCACGCAACAAGGACAGGAGAACCTATGTGGGTGCTCAAAATAGTTATCACGTTGATGTTACTGCCGTGAACAAACCAAAACACTAGCACATCCACAAAGATTTCCATCTAACATAGTTAACATGAAAGGCATATGATTAAATCATCTAAACAACAAAACTTAAGAAAAGCAATGATATTTTTATAGAATATCATTATCATAAAAGACGACACAACCAACATAAGAATGTATTGAATGTGTTAATAAGTGGGCTCCAACCTACATGACTAGAAAATTTTCCTATGTTCCATGTCCATTTTTATGTAGGCTTCAACAGATAAAGGATTAACTTAAAACTAGACAATTGACCTGATCATCTGCAAGAATTCCTCCTGAACAATGCAAGCTGGCTGTCTCCTTCTGCATCATCCATGATAAAGCAATTCGCTGTTGAGAAATGCTTACATTAGTGAAATACTGATTGGACAGCATAAAAGAACTGCAATTACGTAAAATAATCAGAAATGATAATGCTCCTCATTTTATATGCCATTTTTAGAGAATATTACTGCAGATGTCCACAAAATCCATTTGATGGATAAAGTTAGGAAATCATATAAGCTAAACGAAGTTCAAATTGAATCATTATAACCATCCAGACACATGGTTTAGAATTCTGTTGCTATAGCTGTTCAATATAATTTGATACAGATTATTTCAGTAACTGGATTTAGCAAAGTTTCCACCCATGAAATCACTCAGAGAATATAGAATTTTGGATTAAAAAAAAAAAAAGTACTTGTACTTAAGGTTTAAAAAAGCGTGAGGCGTAATTGAGGCGATTAGCCTTTATGAGGCAACGACTAAGCCTCACATTTTTTTAGAAAATACATAAATCAATTAATAAAAACTTACAAAAAATCTAAAAACTACAAGTATCAATAACAAAAGTAGAAGCAACTTACATAAACAAAAAATGTAAACTAGTTTGTTTATGAATCAAATACTTGGTTGATTTCTCTTAATATATTAATTATCTTAGTGTCATTAACATTTTCAAGAATAAATGAGCGCACATCATATGCTAAGCTTTCCAAATTTTAAGTTTTAAGCTATTAAATGCATGGACAAATAGAAAGCAAATAACTGTAAAAATATTAGGTCTTTGTCATTCCTTCCAATCTTTTAGTTTATACAAATTGCAATTAGAATACTTCGCCAAAAGTTTTAAATTGTTAGGTTAGTATTTATAGTATTGTTAACAAACTTAAATATATGTTATTTGAAAGGGGCCTTTCAAAGATGGCTTTGGCCCAATAAAAAAGTACAAGTTTTTAGTTTATCTCAAATGAAAGAGAATTAACTCTTTAACACCTAAAATGATTGGTTTTATTGATATAAAAGCCATAAACATAAATTTCTTTTGAATTTCTTTTTAAAACACCGAATTTTAACATGGAAACGTTGAGGCTTAAGCCTCACTGTGCCTTGAGGGGTAAGCCTCACGGAATGACATCAAGGCTTAAGCCTCGAGGCTCTTTTTTAGCGCCTCGCCTCGAAGCGTAAGCCTCAAATGATTTTTAAAACAATGCTTGTACTTTATCTAAACTCCATATGATGTTTTGATCAGATTATTTCAGCAAGTGGATTTAGCAAAGTTTTCACCCACGAAATCACTCACAAAATATAGAATTTTGGATTAAAAAAAAAAAAAATTACTTGTACACTATATCAACTTCATATTACAACATCATATTAATCAAATAAAGAAACCTTAAAACAAATCCAAACCTGGTGTCTCAAAAGGGAAACAGCCAAAACACCATCAGGTGGAGCAGCCTCTGCCTTTGGCTGAGAAAGACCCTGCAATCCATCTTAACCTCAGTCCCAACTTGCAACAAAATTTTACATAACCAAATACATGTTCCTAGGAACATGATGTAATTTAAAATGGGGAAAAAAGAGGAATACCTTCTTTCACATCATAATTAAAATAATTGAAGACACTGAAACAAAGTGCTACTGACAAATAAATGATCATGATACAAAATTTGATTCTAAAACTGATGGAAAAAAAAGAAGAAGAAAATAATAGAAAAAGTAAGGACAATATGATTTGGTCCTAGAATATGAAATGAAATTTAAGGGAAATTGAGCAGAGGCCATGAAAAGTATCCATCAGAATAGTGTCATACTGTCACTCAGCTGTTAATAATAGCATCTCTTCATCGGCAACTCCTCTGATTGAGAAAATTCCCCAATCAATCTGAACTCCCACCATTCCTCATCCATTTTCACCAAGCAAAATAAACAAATATAATCCCTTTCTGTCAATGGTGAATCCTCAGGTCAAAATTACTCTTAAAAGAGTAAATATTTTCTCCAATGAAAATGAAGACATGGGTGTGGCTAAGTCTTCCCCCTTTTAGGCCATGATAATGCTCACTTAATAGAATTGTCCTTTATAACAAAGCATTATCTGGCTAGTGGGGTTCACAAGTTCATGATTTACACAAAAGTATCCATGACTTCCTTTTATTACCAATGTCAAAATCTGTCAGAACCATGATGTCAGTTTCAAAATCTTACCTATTATTAACTTCACACTCCATGAAAAACCATCTCATCATAGCCTCTCGTTATGTACTATTTTCAATCAATGTGGGATGAGTGGCAAGAGCGGAAGCATCAGTAGGTCATTATGAATAGTAGGAGTATTTGAAGCATTCATGCTAACCTCAATGAAACCAATCAAAACCCAATCCCTCCACTATTATATATCTCTAAGGAATAATAAGAGAGGTCATAAAACAAATTTTAACTCTCCCTTAAAGCTCTTCCTCAAGTTAGTAAAGTGGGAGATCAATCATGTAAAACCTCTTAGTAGTTAGTACCTGTACCAACCTTTGATGGGGATGAGCCCCAAGGTTAAATGGTCTTCCATGTTCACAATAGACTTGTAAGGCCCAAGGCTGAAAAGGAATATTATGGTAGATTAGCTCCTCTCTCCAATTTTCATCAAAATCAAAATCTGCCACAAGATATGAGTCATTAATGGCAGCCTCCAAATAACCATTTCATTTGAGTCACTAGCCCCTCATGCCTTCATGTCACTTGCAATCCTCTCACATCATTATAACTTGACAATAAATCCATGGTTATGATTGATAAGAATCCAAGGTTGAAAAGGACTCATTGATGGAAATTCACTAGACACTTCTCAAGGAAGACACATGTAGGCATATTAGCTCTACACCTTAATCTCACAAAGGAATCCTACCTTGATCCTTCGGATCAATCAATATTGTCAAGGCCACAACTAGTCCATCGCCTAGGCCATTTGCAACTAAATCGCCTAGGTCGTACTTAAGGCAGGCAGTGGGGCTCTTTGGAAATTTATGAAGTTTGAGAGGGTAAATATAGATATACACAGCATAAGGTTCTTTTTTCTTAATATAGTTACTTGTGTGATTGTATAGCTTCAACTTTGGCATAACAGTGTTATACTTAAATTTCTATTATGCAAGTAAATATCTTTTTCTTTTTTCTTATTTTCTAATTTTGAATTTCTTTTCTATTATAGTTATATTGCCAAATTGTCTTATTTTTTAATGTTGTTCTAATTTTTAATTTGTGAACAAAGAATTAAAAAAATGCAAAATAAAGTTAAAATCTTTTTCTTAACACAAGATATTTCTAATTGTGGAGTATGTATGTATTTACATATGTAAGGTTTGTATGTGAAAAACTAATTATTTACTTGAGAAGCTATGAATAAATATTATTTGCAATGCCTAGGCATCGTCTTGAAGCCTTGACAACACTAGGATCAATTTAAACATTCCAAGGCAACCAAGGTTGATAGTGAGAGAAGCTTCCCTCTAATCCATTTGCTCAAATTTTCTTTTTTCTATTACCCCAATTTTATTTATTCACACTCTCTTCTTTTTTTATCTTTTGGGAAAGCCACATTTTGCACCTCAAAAATCTCCTTTTATATTGGCCACCCTAAACCCTTCTCATGGTCCTATCCATTTGTAATTGCATTATTAACTAGAATTTCTTTCCTTTTCTACCAAAGATAATTAGATCATAATCTACCTCTCCCCCTCACGTTTGACCTTCTAGAAGATCTTTTTCCAATTGATCTCTCTATTCTATCTCATTTTTTTCTCTTTAAGACTCTATCCTCCATCTTATCATTTGAACTTCTATACAAACATCTCCAATGCAACAAACCACAACACTTTCATCTCGTCTTAGTCACCTTGAGATAGTTGCCGCCTACTTTTTCATTAAACGTGTACCTTTCTTCATACATCATATCTAGGGCTAGCAAAATATGTTTGAACCCCTTTGTCCAGATTTGTCTTCACCTGATTTTAAACGACGATAATCGAGTCCAATTTGGAAAAAAAAAAAAGCTAACAAGATTGAATCCAAACTAAAAATTCAAGTAACCAGTGATTGAGGGCATTATAGACATTTTACCCAATTCTTTCAACCATAGCCTCATTTCTATTTTGGCAATTGTTAGAAACTACTCGACCCAAAAGCTATAGCTATTAGATAAGGGCCCAACAATGTATATCAAGCTATCATCAACACTCCCCCTCACGTGCAGCTCCATCCTGCATGTGGAGAGCTAGAAGAGAGATAGAAGGAGATACCAATTATGCAAATGGGAAACATGCAAAATGTCAATAACGAAACTTGAACCCAAGACCTCCTGCAAAACCAACGCTTTGATACCATGTTAGAACCCACTCGACCCAAAAGCTATAGCTATCAGATAAGGGCCCAATAATGTATATCAAGCTATCATCAACAGCAATCAAACCCTTTTTCAACTCCTTTTTTCTTCTGTTTCTACCACTCTTTTCTTCTTCTTCTTCTTTCGTTTTTTTCATATTTCCTCCTCTTCCACCCCTCTTCTTCTTCTTCTTCTTCTTCCGCCTCTCTACTCCTTCCACTTGCTTCCTTTGTCTTCAATCTCTTCCTTCAATTTTTATTTCTATCTTTATCTATTATTTATGCTTACTTTTCTTGCGTTTGTGCATGATTTTTGTTATTAGCTAGGTAGTCATACATTTATTTAAATGTTAAATATTTTTAAGTATGTATGTCTCTTTAAATTCAATCAATAATTTTATGAAACAAGCGAACGTAACAAACAAAACTAGGCCACCCAATTTTAAAACATATATAGATACAAACAAAAGGGTTTTTCGTTTTTTAAACCAAGCTAAGAATGGGCAAGTTGTATGTCCCTTCCGTTAATGTAAGACATTGTTCTAACCCATTTATGTGCATACCTAAAAGAAAGATGGAAAATTATTAAATGAAAATCATTTGAAGAATTTAAGTGTAAAGAGACCTGAAAACCAAGGATCGAAAATTCGACCAGTCACTCGAAAAACGTAATTAATTTAGTGAAGTTTAATTTGACATGGATAATTTTTGTAAAAACTCCCCAAATTAAATAAGTCTAATTTTTTTATGCATAGATGCTAAAACATCTAGATTAATTGTGATGTATGCTAAAAATTACTATAAATAAACATTTTTAATGCATAAAAATATTAATAAATAACCTAACAAAATTAATCTTGTTAAATGGGTTAATGAAATTTGAAATGATGTCATTTGCTCTTGATCTCTTCTTTAATATTTTGATTTTCAATTTTATGGCGGTCTACTCCTAGACCATATAATTCTATATAACTGAATTTATTAGTTTATTAGTTTATTATTAAAATGTATTGCTATTTCATCTTGCTATATGGGATTTGAAATCAAAAGGATGACTTTCAGAACTATTTTGATGTATTTTTTCTCATTTGAACTTTGTTTATTTACTTTTGTTTTTCTTGTTACATTTCTTCTTTTTCCTACAAAGCATATCCCGTAAAATTGGCATTGCATAATTTGTTAGCTTATTAGATTTATTTTTTCATATTGCTATGTTGGTTAATGAAATAAAAAATGGTGCATCGCTTTTGGTAATTTTTTTTGCTTTTTGTCAATGAAATAAAGCATGTGTACCTCTTTGTCAAATTTCATCGAATTTTATTGAATTTCGTCAATTTTTGCATTTTCTAATTGAGAAATTAAACTATTATCAAAGTTTATCAAATTTTTGCATTTACAAAATTACCTACATCCTTTAATTCAACAAGTTTGAAATGGACAATTTTTTTTTTTTTTCATACCTTGATGATAAGTTGGGAATTGGAGTCTTGTGGTTAACCAAATTATTTAATAAGATCATAGCAACTCAAAGCATGTCCAATTATTTAAGGAAAAGTATCTCAATACCTATAAATAAAAACAAAGGAAATATTCAAAATTGTGCAAATTATAAAGGGATTAAACTGATGAGTGATATGATAAAATAGGAGAGAGTAATAGAAAATTGAGTAAGAGTTGAAACTTTGGAATCGAACAATCAATTCAGATTTAT
The DNA here is from genome assembly GCA_035771175.1 of Paratinospora sagittata. Taxonomy (NCBI): domain Eukaryota; kingdom Viridiplantae; phylum Streptophyta; class Magnoliopsida; order Ranunculales; family Menispermaceae; genus Paratinospora; species Paratinospora sagittata. Next base: position 25,749,266 of record CM069612.1, on the reverse strand, counting down.
GCCTCGGAGATCAACTGTGGAAGCTATTTATTTATTAAGGAGATTGATGGAGAGGTATAAAGAAAAGAAGAAGACCTTCCCATAGTCTTTTATTGATTTAGAGAAAGCCTACGATAGAGTACCTAGAGGAAAATTTTGGTGGATTTTAGAGAAAAAAGAAGTTACCAAAAAGAGTTGGTAAAAGATATGTATGATGAAGTAATAACCATTGCAAAAGCAATAGGAAAAAACTAGTGGGTTCCCAATTTCTATAGGTTTACACCAAGGATATGGCTTAAGTCCTTATCTTTTTACACTAGTTATGGATAAATTGACTAAACATATTCAAAAAGATGTTCTCTGGTATACGTTATTTGCTAATTATATAGTGTTGATTGATGAAACTAAATCTAGAGTAAATATTAAGCTAGAGGTTTGGAGAGAGACTCTAGAATCTAAAAGGTTCAAGATTAATAGAACTAAGACTGGATACATTATAAATAAAGTTAGTAGAAGTAGAAATCCAGATGAAAAGACACTGAAGATTGGAAGTCAAGAAATACCAACAAATGAAAATTTGAAGTATTAGGAATCCATTATTCATCAAGAAAGAGAAATGGGTGAGAATGTAAATCATGTTAAAGTGAGATGAGCTAAATGTACGAGTGTTTCTGATGTATTATATGATTGACATATCGCATTAAAGTTGAAAGTAAAGTTTTATAAAACTTGCTATTAAGCCAACCATGTTGTATGGAACTGAATGTTTAGCAGTAAAGAAACATGTGAACAAATTAAGTATGACGAAAATGCGTATGTTAAGATGGATACATGATAAAATATTAGAAGTACCATTAAGGCTCATGCCTTGAGGCTTGCCTTGCCTCAATGGTATCCTTTTGAAGTTTACGCCTCGAGACTTGTGCCTCAAGGCTACATGAGGCTTAAGCCTCACTACAAGTGTAAACATAAGGCACAATTTAACCTCTTTTTCTATTTACAACCCATAACACTTCAATTGATACTAGAATAAACAAGCTAGCTCTTTTCTTTCTTATAAATTTAATTTTAATTACTTACGAGAGATCCAAATTTAAAACTCCAAACCTAAACTCTAAGCTATTTTTTCTATTCACATTTCCATTTTTTCCAAAATGCTTCATTTGATATTCGTTAATTCCTTTTCTTTCTTAAAGTTCTAATGTCAATTATTAGGAGATACTGAGTTCTGAAAGTCAAAGCCTAAACTTCTTGTAGACTACATACACATTACCAAGCAAACTTCTAATACCAATTGTTTCTATGAATTTACTATGAGAAGCCTCATAAAATATAATGGAAAAAAGTTACTAGAGAGTGCGAAAACTAAGAAATGGTAATACATATTATTGTAGTATTTATTCATTAAGTTTCAACTAGTTTATTTTTTGATGTATAAAAACATAATATTTGAATGTTTTGACTTATACTAAGTGCTCATTAAGTTTTTCATAACATTTATTATAACTAAAGCAATCAATATTTCACGCTCGTGTCTTTGAGTGATTGATATTATCAAGTGATAAGGTAAGCATATATAAAAATAGCTCAAATTTGTTTACATTTCTTGTTTTTCCATGTATCCTCAATTGGAGATAAAATGAGAGAAAACAAATTGAGGTGGTTTGGACTTTGGACGCATACAACAAAGACTTTTAGACACGTCAGTTAGGAAGAGTAACCTATTAACAATCCAAAATAATGATAGAAGTAAAGGAAAACCTAAAGTGACATAGTTAGAAATGATTAAATATAACTACTCATAATTTAGGGGTCAACTTCGCTATTGATCAAGTGGAGTGGAGGTAACAGATTCATGTTGCTGACCCCATATAGTTGGGAAAAGTTTTAGTTGAATTGAGTTTAGTTTATACATTAAAAAAAAAAACTATATCACCTTGAGACTTCACCTAGCTTTACACGAGCGAAGCACCTCAACTTTGGTTTTTCAAACCCATTTATTCATAAGCAAATGCATATCACATAATCTTGTAGAAGTGTTGTATGGTAGAGACATTCAAAATATATATATATATTAGGCTGCAAGGCGTGCTAATATCACTTACTCATCCAATAAGTATTTCAGGTCAACTATATGTTGCTATTGCCATTTCTCAGTGTCTTGCGACCTTTCCAAAGATCTTAAAAACATTTTCTGAAGTGAGATACATGGCATTTGCTGTGTGCATTATGTAACAGCGTGCCTTTAATGAAATATATTTCCTATGTCACAGTAATATAATAAATACAATCAACATTGCAATCATTATCATCTTCCAATATTCAATCATGTGTTGCATCGTGAATTTTCCTCAACACACTCACTAATTTTTAGGTACAACTTCAGTAAGCAGGCAACTACACTATCATCTCATTACTACGTCCATCATGCTAATTCCAGTTTACCTTCTGCCCATTTAGATCCATTTCCATACTCCTTGGTGATGCTGCTATTGACTGTCCTCAGGCTCAATTAAGCCTTCTTAGACAAGTTTTCATATCATTTATTGAGCTATTTCCAAATTCCTCTCAAACATGATGTTCTTCATTTATATTTCCTTGTGGTATCATCCACACATTTCCAGATCTTTGTCTCTACTCACTAACATGATTACACATATTGTCTCTTGTCAACCCAAAACCAAGCACTGGTCAATATTTGCAAAACTAAGTTAAAAGAAGAAAAAAAACAATAAAAAAGCCAGCAACTCAAACTAGACTAACTTAAGTGACAAAATCTCATTGAGGAGATTGATTGGAGTCCGATTAGCTTGCATGATTCGGATTGGTTAGAGAGGCCTTTTGACGAAGAGCAAATTCACTCGGCTGTGATGAGTTGTAATGGGAATAAGGCTCCAGGACCGGATGGTTTTTCAATGGCATTCTATCAACGAAACTGGGACATTATTAAAAGAGATGTAATGAGGGTTGTGCATGAATTCCATCAAAATTGTGTGATTAATATGAGGACCAATGAAACTTATCTTTGCCTTATTCCAAAAAAGAGAGACTCATGGCACCCCAATGCATACAGACCCATCAGTTTAGTCTCTAGTCTTGACAAAATCATTTCCAAAACCTTGGCTATTAGAATCAAAACGATCCTTCATACAACGGTTGAGGAAAATCAGTTTGCCTTTGTTCATGATCGCCAAATCCTTGATGCTATTTTAATAGCAACTGAAGTTGTGGAAGACTACCAATCCCGTAGGATGACTGGGGTGGTTTTCGAGGCAGATTTTGCCAAGGCTTATGATTCTGTGGATTGGAACTTCTTGGATTATGTGATGGAAAGGAAGAATTTGGGATCTAAATGGCGCTCATGGATTTGTGGTTGCTTGAGATCCGCCTCGTACTCAATTATCATTAATGGGAAGTCGACCAGTAAATTTGTGGGTAGGAGGGGTTTAAGGCAAGGTGATCCCCTATCACTCTAGCTGCGGATGTTTTGGGGCGTATGATGTCTCAAGCGAGTCTTACTTACATGGTGGATGGTTTTTATGTGGGAAAAGGCAGATGCTCAATCTCACACTTACAGTTTGCTGATGATACACTTTTCTTCCTACATGGGGAAGAAGCTAATGTGGATAGTGCTATGGGTTTGCTTCATCGTTTCAGTAGCTTTTCTGGCCTTAGGGTCAATATGGAAAAAAGTCAGCTGGCAAGCATTAACATTGATCATGATGTGTTGGAGAGAATGGCGTCAAGAATTGGACGCTCTATTGCTTCCTGGCCTTTGAAATATTTGGGAATGTCGTTGGGTGGGAACCCTTTTTGCCACACTTTCTGGGACCCTGTTGTCTCCAAGATTTCTCGTAGATTGGATGGGTGGAAAAGATGTTTCTTGTCAAGGGGGGGAAGACTTGCTCTAATCAACTCAGTTCTGGCAGCTATTCCTACCTACTATCTTTCTATGTTTTGTATTTCGGCTTGTGTTGCTATGAAGATTGAGAAGCTCATGAAGGTTTTTTTGTGGAAAGGGGCGGATAACACTCATGGTTTGCACCTTCTTAGATGGATAATTGTCCAAAGACCGGTGACCAAGGGAGGTCTTTCCATTGGTAACATTGTCAACAGAAATAAGGCTCTTTGTGCAAAATGGATTTGGTGGCTCTACAACGAGAAGTAGGCTTTGTGGGCTAGGATTATCACTAGTAAGTTTGGGTTAATTGACTTCGGCAGGAAAATTATCCCATGTGTTCGTTCAACTTTCCGAAGCCCATGGAAATTTGTCATCTCTTTGCTCCATCATATGTTTCCTCTTATGCATCCAAAAGTGGGTGATGGTCGCACCTTTCACTTTTGGGAGGATCGTTGGCTTGGTGATACCCCTCTTGCCGAAATCTTTCCTAGACTCTACCATTAATCGTCCTTTCCAAACTACCCAATTTTTCATTTCATTTCTATCTACGCTGACTCAAAGACCTCTCGTTGGCATTTATCCTTACCCCTTATTCTTACTGTGGGTCAACAAGTGGAACTTTCCTCCTTGGTTTCCCTCTTAGGCCCGGTTGACCTTTCCATTGCGCAAGACCGCTTTGTCTGGCCCCTCCACCCTTCTAGTTCTTTCTCCTGCAAATCCTATTTCCATCACCTTATCGACGATGAATCGTTTCCTATTTTTCCCCATGCCTCTCATATTTGGAAAGCTCTCATCCCTTCTAAAGTTAAGGTGTTCGGGTGGCTCTTAGTCCATAACAAGCTTAGTATAGGTGATGTCATGCAAGAAAGAATGCCTTATTTATCATTATCTCCCCAATGCTGCCCTCTTTGCCTTAATGATAAGGATAGTGCTGATCATTTATTTTTCTCTTGTGGTTTCTCTTCTAAAATTTGGGGGGAATGGCATTACAGGCTTTAGTGAAGAGTGTTTGTCTCAAGCTAACATTCATGGGATGTCAAGTAGAGGTGTCAAAATTATGCGGACTGCGTCTTGGTCCACTCTTTGGATGATTTGGATTAAGAGGAATCAATGCATCTTCGAGGGGAGTGTGAGAACAGTTCAGATTTTGTGGAATGATACTTTATTCATGGTTATCAGCGTTTAATCTTAATGGGGACTTCCCTATCAATGATTGGATCAGGAATTGGGAGTGCTGTTTAGGGTTCCCTTGAGGATTTGTGGTGAATTTGTTTTGTTTCTGTTTTGTGAACGTTTGCCCTCTGTTTTACTATCTTGCTTTGCTTTGTTTGAGTACTCCTGGTACTCAACTTTGATGTATTTTTGTTATTTGCTACAATCTTAATATATTGCTTTGTTTACTCTCAAAAAATAGGTGACAATACCTCATGCATATCAAATTTGGACTTTTAAACGCTTTCAGATAAATCATAACAGAGGTCTGTGTGTAAAGAACAAAGAGTAGAAGAGTATATTCCAACATTTCGTGTAACAAATGCTAATTAGCATTATATGCAAGCAACACAAAAGCCAAGTTCAAAGTGATCACCTGCAATGCAGCCCGAAAAGTCAGTCTTTCATCATTTATCTTAAGTCTTGTGCCTCCCATTCCTGTGTGATGATGAGGGTCACTAATTGCAGAAGATTGTGAAGTAACAACAGACCTTCCATGTACCACAACAGGAAGTGACTTTCCATTCACTGCTACAGAAGGTGGGCGTCTAGGGTCACTGATATCTTCAAGGATGCATACATCAGCATCAGCATCAACATCAATATGGGACCTGCGAATTGAACCACTACCCCAAACTTCACCAGTGAGTTTTGCAGCTTGAGATGTCATGCTTCTATGCAGAATCAATTTATCCTCTTTTTCATCCTTAATCCCAACGGTTGGCTTCTTTATTGAAAGTAATTCAATGTGCATCAGGTCACTTGAAGCATGATCAGCACCAAAAGCAGAAATCTCACTAATTGGAGAGCCTATGTCCGCGACAGTTACATCAATGAAATTTGAAGAATGAGAAGAAAAGCTCTTAGATGCAAGCAACTTGTCATGTCTGCCATCCTCTATGCAAACTATTTCCCCTTTGCTCGACACAAGTGATGGAATGCCAACCAATGATTGGCTGAAGTCAATGACAGAAGTTTTATCATCAGCATCAAAAGAATTCCTTCGAATCGCAGAACAAGGAGATCCATCCTCCCACTTGAAACTTGTATCCTGGCAGCTACCTATACTAGCACAGTCCATCAGAGTTGACTCCTGGAGAGATGCTCCAGTTAACGCTTCCCCTACTTCATCCTTTACATAAAACATGTTTTCCCTTTTACTTACTATAGCAGGAAAATCATAAGTACGAGGGAGGAATTGCTTTGAGAGGTCAGAAAAGGGTCCATTATCAACCACAGAACCAGAGTGTGGACGTGCTTCAGAACAATAATTGCTAGATTCAAAATGGACTCCAGAAACCTCAGAATCATTATTAAGCTCAGACTGGGTTACATCTGGGAATACCATTTCTACACTCCTTGAGGGTGCCTCATCTAATGATGTACAAGGATATCTTTCGTGTGTTTCCAAGTCTTTCACACAACTTTCACTTAGAGCAGTCTGGTTGGCAGAATTCATCGTAAGATTCGTAACGAGATGTGAAGCAACTGCAAGTTATAACAAACATAGTTTACAATGCTACAACTGAGTGAGTCATAAAAAAAACAAGAATTGCACAAACATTGCACTTGTAGACATCTGCAATAACTGATCAATTTTTATGCATGGGCATACACAAGCAAGAATCACATATGAATTAAACTGTAATACCTACATTTTGGTTGAGAATCTCCTCCATCGTGCTTGAATTCATAACCATTTTCACTCTTTAATTGCATGGAGTCCATATGATCTGCACAACTTGAAGCATGATTAGCATGTCCAGCAACAAAATTTAATGCCATGTTATAATTTGTAATGTAATCCAGCAGCATTTTACTATCAGCATTGCTATGTAAATGAGCATTTATGGAACTTCCAACCCTCTCCCTGGAGCTACCCGTGTCATGTTCTGCATATGATGCCGACCACTCTGCAAGACTCACAGAGCTATGAAGAGGGGATTCAGTCAGCGGTAAAGTTTCCAGCTTTTCATGCTCAACCGTGTCAGAATTCCCTCGAAAGTCAGACAAGCACCCCGAGCCCATCCTTGGTCTAAATTCTGAGGGTTCTTGATAGTCTGAATGATGCCACATAGAGGGTCTACATGGCTCAGCTACAAATGGAGGTGAATTCTCAGGTTCTTTGACACCAGAAAATAAAAGAAAATAACAATTTATAGCATGACAGACTAAACTTTCCTCTCGCAAACTTTATATCAATATCAACACCCACTTTTTTTGTAATAAAATGAAGCGCAGTGGAGACAGTAATTGCTATTTGCAACAGAAGAATGATAGATAAGAATCAGCTTACCATTTTGAGGTTGGGAGGATCTCTCATGGTTGACTTCGACATGAGGCACTTCGGCTTGGAAGTGATCACTTAATAGGTATTCTGAATTATTCTGTAAATCAAATTACATACTATTCAACATCCAACATAGAAATGCAATTTGAAGGCTTAAAAAATGTTGATCAATGAAATTTACAATTTGATAGATACAGATAAAATTTCAGATCTCAATAACAAAAGGAACATTTGATCATAAACGTCGAACATTCATTGAGCCATAGTATTAGTAAAGGTAATTTCTTCATTGCTCAATCAATGGTCTGCACATCTGATTTGCAATCTGCCCCCAATTACTACTCTTCAACTCAACAAAGCCCCTCTTCCCAACTACACGAGGTTCACTACATCAATCCGCATCCTCCACTCCACTCTATTAAAGGCTAAGTCAACATTTATATTACAAGTAGTTATATCTTCCTTAATTATCTCAATTCATATTAGTTTAGGTCTTCCCCTATCTCTATCATTACCGTTACTTATTAATAGGTTACTCTTCCTAATTAGCGCATCCAATAGTCTTTGATGTATATGTTCAAACTACCTTGGCACCTAGATCAGTTTTCTCTTATTTTATGTCCAATTAAGACTACTCCTACCGTTTCACTAATTTGTTCATTCCAAAAATCTTTCAATGTTTAACCACATATCCATCTCAACATTAGTATTTTCATTACCCTTAGTTTGTAGAGTTGTTTCCTTATTGCCTAAACATTTTGTTCCATAGAGCACGGTTGGCCTTATATTGGTCTTATACAACTTTTCATTTAACTTTAATGGAATGCTTCAATCATATAATACTCCAAAAGCACTTTCCCACCTAACCTATACTGCTTTTAGCTCTATCATACACATCCTCTCCCATTTCTCCCTCTTGATGAAGAATAACTCTGCCACCAATTAATTATTCTAAATCCATTAAATCCACGTTTTCACTATTCAATTATAGTAAGTAGAAATAATGCTATCCTCGATCCATTTCTTTCTTTGCACAATACATATGTGCAATGCACATGCATTCTCCTTGTTTTTTTTTTTTTTTATAATAAGAAATAGAGGAACTAGAATTCATTAATAAAAAATGAAACAGGGATACAACAGGAACACAAGATGTACACCTTCGCTCATACCAAAACTGACATGTTATTTCAACTTCTACTCCACTCTCCAAAACTAAAACCTCCTGATAGCTTTGAATAGGCAACCCAAAGAGAAGGCAAACAAAAAAAAAGTACTTATCCCACACAAAATCAGCATCATTATGCATCTCCTTAAAGATTCTACCGTTGTGTTCCTTCCAAATTCGCCAACCAACTGCAAGCACAATAATTCCCCAATACTCCTTAAAGCAAAAAGACATGCCAGGCAGCTGCTCTTCAATAAAAAGACTTGTACAACTAGTCGCTCTAGGAATATGCATCGAAAGATGATCCACCCACTTCTTCCAAACTGCATGAGTGAAAGGACGCTTAACAAAAATGTGGTCATTGTCTTCACCCTCCTGATTATACAAGACGCGCCAGTGCAGGAAATGGCCCAAATAGACAACCTCCTTTGCAACATATCTGACGTTTTCAATCGACATAAGGCGTCAATCCACCCAAAGATAACTTTTCAAGGCACATGATCTTTCCAATCAAAGAAAAACTAGGACTAGGACATTGAGAACTATTCCACTAAAGCAAATAGTAGAAACAATCAGTACATTTCTGCCTTTGACTTTCACCACCACCACATTATCTTATAATAGAGTTATCTACATTAAGAAAATGTCAGCAGTTCAATTGTCATCTGCAAGCCATAACGTCAAAGTGAATTGAGAAGCGCATTAGGCTAAAGTATTCTAGAAACAATCACTGAATTTCTGCCATTAAACCTCAATGCCACCACATGGTCTAATGGCTAGCAAGTCACCAGTTTGCTAGAAACAATCGCTCATTTGTTTAAATGATATAGAAGGTCTTCAGCCACACCCATAGAATTCACTTTTTCCCACTAGTGAATTCACTTCTTTCCCACTAGCAAATTCAACAACAAACATAGAACCAGGAAATCCCCTTATTGCCAACGATATCATCCACCATACCTATTCAAAATAGAGAAACCTAAATGCATTTACCCATCAAGACCCAGATGTTAGCAAAAGTAACATTCTACTGACCGAATTCATCTAATTCACGTAACCCTGATAAAATGACTGAATAACAATATTCCGCATCTACTTTCGCTGGGAAAAGAGAAAAACATTTTTTCCAATTCTAACAAAACATAGAATCCCCAAAAACCTACTTAGAACCATAATTAATATAATCAAAATTCAAGATGAGCAATTTTCCCCAACTGCACGTTTTACTCCCTTCGCTCGCGGCAAGTGTATACGTGTTTAAAGAACTTCTCGAACAAAAAAGAAAAGTTAAAAATTATAAATTATAAATAACGATGATGATCACAGCCATCTTCTACCGGATTCTGCCCCTCACTAATCAAATAAGATCGATTGGTACACATAATTCAAACATTGTTTCCAAGTCAAATTGAAACTATACAAGCAAAAACCCTGATTCAAATTCAAAAGACGAAAACTACAACCAACTGAATTAAAACCATTGAAAAAAAAAAAAAAAAAAACATACCAGGAAATAGTTATTAGACGGATCAGATTCCTCCGAAAGAATTGCGAAAAACTTGTCGACGTCCATAGAAGAGTTATCCGAGTCATCGTTTAGACCAAAATCCGAATTATCCTCCGTCTTCAGCATCAGTAAACAAAAAAATCAATCGAAAAAACAAAAAAAAAAAAACCCTAATCCCTAATTCCAACAATAATCTCCACCCCTAATTCTGCACCGCAAGAATCAATCAGTCAACCTTCGATAAAACCAACGCAAAACAACAATCCCAAAATTCCCACAACAAACACAACATATGTTTATGTTTCCAAATCCCACTTCGTTTTTTCAGATCCTTCTACGAAACGGAATACAAAAGAAAGAAATGAAAGAAAAGTCGTGAGTCTCGTGCCGAGGGGGTGCGCAGGTTAAGAGGGGAGAGGGTGCGTAGGTTAAGACTCGGTCGTACTGTGCGTCTAACAAGCGCGTGTTTATTTTGTGTTTTCGGTACAGCCGAGAGCCGCTGATGGTGAAAAAGAGAAGAGCCGTGTTGTTTGTTAACTTTCCTTTGTTTGTTTGTTTTGTTAATTCTCTTCTCTCCCTCTCTCTCTCGTGTTCTGTTCTGTACTGTTTTGCCGCCGCTGTTTTAATTAACGAAATGTCGGCGGCGATCAAGTTGGGTGTGGGTCCCACCGGGCGGGTCTGACTCGGTACTGAGTTATGTGTGGTCAGAACTCGGTGAGTGGGACAAAAGTTGTATTCCTAAAAAAAAGTGAGTCCTCTTGGGTCCCGGAGAGGTGGTACACTAGTGGTGCATATTGCCAGGCACGTGTTTTTTCTTATTCTATAAAGAAATAAATAATACGTAAGCAAAATAAAATAAATAGGCACTGAAAACGTGTCTTTCACCTCGCCCCAAATTTGATTTGTATCATATACAAAAAAAAATATTATAAATAATTATTTTAAAAAATATATTATAAATAATTATTTTAAAAAAATATATTATTTAATTATATAAAATATAATTACATTTTTATATTCATTAGATATATATATTTTATACATCTTATTGTATATAATAAATAATCAAATAAGTATGCACGTGTAATTATTATTTTTTTCTATTTAAATTAGTATTTTTCTTCTTTAAAATATTAGATTTAAAGATGAGTGTTAAAATAACCATGATGTTGACACAAAAGTCTATTGCGTACAACAACGGCGATAAAATAACAATGAAGTCGTGCAATACACATGTATCACAACTATCTATTGGATATTGAGCATTACTACAGCGTCTAGTGTCATTAAAAACATTTTTCATAACAAAGATAGGAAAATTTTCATTTACTTTAACTTCTCTTCTTTTTTTGTGGAAAGAAAGAAACTATTGCAATACTAGGCAAGGCCTCTTCTCTTTTGGTAACTATTAAACAATGTGCGTGTTTGTTTCAAATGCCTAAGCCGAAGCCTTAGATGTACCATACCAGGTCGGAACACAACTATTAAGAAACCTGCTAATATAAATATCAATTCATAAAGAACAAGCGAACCTCTTAGATAATAAGTGGGCTTGTAAGGGTTTAGGGTTATTAGTACACACTGCCTAATCTAAGTATACTTACAACAATAGGGCTTGTAATTAATATAAGCCTACCCACCATGTTGCAAAAAAAAAATGTTCGTATTTCCGCATTCAGATATTTGAATACAACGCACTTGTGTGAACAACAATACTCACCTACTACACCGGTTGCATATATTAATTCATTTCTTTCTATGTTGGAATGGAATATCAATTGCTAGGGAAGCCCATCTATTTCCTACTTGCTTTTTGCTAATGATAATTTAATATTTTGTAGAGCTAGTTTCTCAAATTCTGTTGCAATTCAGTCAGCTCTCTGAAGAAGCATCTGACAGCAAGTAAACTTTAAAAAATCAAGCCTTTTCTTCAGTCCCAATGTTGATGAAGAGATGAAAGAATGCTTTAAAGCCCAGTTAGGCATCAGGCTGTTGAATGTCCCTTCAAATATTTGGGTTCCCCCTTGTTGGGCCAAAGGGGAAGAATAAAAATGTTTCAATGCATAAATAATCAAGTTTAGCAATCTTTACAACAATGGAAAGCCAAGCTTTTCTCGATGGGTAGAAAGGAAGTGTTAATAAAGGTTGTTGCTCAAGCTGAATCGGTGTTCACGATGAATTATTTCAGGCTCTCATATGATTCTCAGTCAAGATAACTTATTGGATTAGGCTCAACATAATAGGACTACCCATATGTATACCCATACAAACAATCATAATATCATAAAGCTTTTAATCTTTTAGGCTTTTAATCCTAAACTTGGCTCTGATACCAATATTGTCACGACGCCCCTAACGTAAGCTGACGTCATAACCGGCACAGTGTATTATACACTGTACATACTCATATATAGTATACAATACACTGTCAGCCTCAACGGACATTCACAAACATTCCCAATATATCACAAATCAAATCAAATCAAATATATATTGATGATCATTCCACTCACATTCATTCTACAAATTAAATTCTCACATGATAAATATCTATGATCATCTCATTCCATCATCCCAAGCATTATATAATATTACCACACAACCCATCTAGGTGATAGTATATCTATAGTATGTGATAATTATACATATCAAAATAACAAACATATAACCTATTTCCTCCAAGCAAACATACACATACCAGACGAAAACTCAAGTGATTATCACTCACGAACTTTTCCTTTTCCCTTATACCTGAAATATTGGAGGAAATGGAGTAAGTAAACAACAGCTCAGTGAATATAGTTCTTGACATGACAATCGCATGCATTTTAAGAAACATGGCATATCAAATCGATTTAAAACATTTCAAATGCACATATGCACCATTCATCAAAATAATATACGTGCACACAATATTGCTCATTCATAAAAATTTTACCATCTCCCTCCTTCAAGGCAAGAGAGCGGGTCTAACCCTTGTATGGTCGTACAAGGTAGCCACAGCCTCTCATTACCCAATTCACAGTCATTTCAAGGATCGCAACGCTTGTTAGGACAAGCCTACTGAGAATGAGGACTCGCAAAACCTCATCCGGGTATAATTCCTAGCGAAATGACATCATTACAAACTCCAATTGCTAAAATCAGTTTGCATGATCTATAAAACTCAATGCATTATATATAAATATAGCATACATACAATCAAACATTTTATATGCGTACAATGCCATACAAGAACCAAATCAAGAAAACTATACTCACAGTGGTTACTCGGGGTTTCTAAGTCAAATGGAGCAACAATAAACGTCCATCATAATTGCTTCCTCAAGAGTATTTATCCATGCACTTGAGCTCTCAATTTAAACACTGAAATGAAGCATAGATTATCATGAGAATCACAATTTCAACTCACCAAAATACTATTACTAACACTCAAAGTTTCTACCAAACTAAGATGGAGTTATTTCACCATGAAAATACATATGAAAACATATGTATCCACAAATCATGTTCTTAACATCGAAACGTCCGGAATTCAGTTCTCTACGATTCTATGATCTCAAACCGGAGTCTCATTGGATTCTAATTCCATTTTATTCAGCACAGTACTATTTATGATACTATTCACGTTGTCACTATTCATTGGAAACATGTAAATTTTTACTAAAATTGTCAAACGATCTCCAAAAATCATGAAATTAGCATCGATGGACTCGCAACAGTTCATTCTATCATTCTATAGCCTTAAATTGGAGTTTCATTGGGAATGGTCTCCAATCTACACTCTAACTTCCAACAGTCATAAAAGTTCCAAATGAACACATAAATTCAATCTAACCACATATTCGGGGTCCCGACAGTCCAGGGAGTGTTTTCCAACCTTCTTAGCAAATTTTCATTCACGTTGGGTCAAAACCCCAATTGTTGAAAACGCCGTAAAACGGCTCCCACAGCAAAAATTACTCCGCTATAAACGTTACGTCTAGCTTAGATAGTAAATTCACGAAGAAATAGAGTGAAAATCACTTACCATGAGTCCCGATTTCGCGCGAATCGCCCGTTCTCCCTTCTTTTTCTCTTCCTTTCTTCTCGGTTCTCTTTCTCTCTGCTTCTTTCTTTCTTTTTCGTTCCAGCGACTTCTTTTCTTCTTTTTGTTTTATTTTGTTTTTTTTTGTCTTCTTTCCATATGAGTATTGTTCACGATACTGTTCGGTGAACAGTACCCGCAAATGAACAATATTGTATTTTTATTTTATTTTTTTTCTTATTTCATTCCTCCTCTTCTTCTATACACTCAATCCACATGAGACATACACGTGTTGTAAATCGCTTTCTATTTAAAATCACATTTCGAACTCACTTTTACGTGTATTATACTCTTCAGTGTACGTATAAATTAACTAAATATTTTGATTAAAAGCACGGAGTGTTACACTTTGATTATCACACCATAACACTGGACTTGCTGGAAGAGATACGTGAAGTTTAGACAAAAGGGATTGTAACCAAGCTATTCAGACTCAACACTGGATCGTGCAACAACGGTTTGTTTCTTTGACTGCCAGGATATCAAGCATGCTCCAAAGAAGACACAATAAGCACCTATTGACTTTCGATCATCAGGTGAACATGCCTAATCGACATCAGTATATGCAACAAGATCCAATCTAGAAGAAGGTGTGAAATAAAGACCAAATGTAGCAGTCCCTGCTAAATAACAAAAAAACCCTTTTAACAGTTGTCCAATGGAAATTCGAAGGAGAATGCATAAACTGACTCAGTTTGCTTGTTCTGAAAGAGATATTGGATCGAGTATATGAGAAATATTGTAAAGCTCTCACAGTGCTCCTGATAACGTAGGATCAGAGAAAGAAGGCCCATAATTTATAGTTAATTGCTTTCCAACTGCTGTCGGCGTATCACAAGGCTTCGAGTTTGTCATCTCCAGCTTCTTTAACATATCAGAAATGCACTTTGTTTGTGACAAATACATGCCTAAACTATCTCTTTGAACTTCAATACCAAGAAAATAGTGAATATCCTCAAGATCTTTTAGAGAAAACTCTTTGTTCAGTCTAGTAATAAGAGATGTAATTTGAGAACCATTGTTGTCACACCCTGGGTTGCACAGCGTGCCCCTACCCAGGTGTGGGCGCACCCCCTCGGGGCGAACGCCTAAGCCATTATGGATCCATAATATTGTCACATCTAGCCGAATTCGGGATACCCAACAGGGCCCTAGTAACGGACTAGATCATTTACCCCCATTATTCATGAATAGTGAAGGGCCTCCCCCAAGTCGAACTCGCAACCTCCCCTTTAAGAGGTTAGATTTTGCACTTGGAGTAGTTCAGTGGTTACTCCAAGTGCGAAATCTAACCTCTTAAAGGGAAGGTTGCGAGTTCGACTTGGGGGGAGGCCCTTCACTATTCATGAATAGTGGGGGTAAATGATCTAGTCCGTTACTAGGGCCCTGTTGGGTATCGCGAATTCGGCTAGATGTGGCAATATTATGGATCCATAATGGCTTAGGCGTTCGCCCCGAGGGGGTGCGCCCACACCTGGGTAGGGGGCACGCTGTGCAACCCAGGGTGTGAAGTGCGAAATCTAACCTCTTAAAGGGGAGGTTGCGAGTTCAACTTGGGGGGAGGCCTTTCACTATTCATGAATAGTGGGGGTAAATGATCTAGTTCGTTACAAGGGCCCTGTTGGGTATCGCGAATTCGGCTAGATGTGACAATATTATGGATCCATAATGGCTTAGGCGTTCGCTCTGAGGGGGTGCGCCCACACCTGAGTAGGGGGCACACTGTGCAACCCAGGGTGTGACAATTGTTGCCAGTAACAATTATATCATCAACATATACTAACACATATAAACAAAAAGAGGATGCTTTTTGGATGAATAATGATGTATCAGCCTTTGAATTCACAAATCCCTAATATACTATAGTGTGTTTAAGTCTATCATACCAAGCATGTGGGGCCTGTTTTAACCCATAAAGAGCCTGGTGCAGTTTACACACATAGTGACGATGGATCGAACCATCTGTGTTATACTTAATCTTGAAAACCCACTTATTGCCAATCAAATTATACTCAGATGAATGAGGAACAAAAGACCATGTCTTGTTAGCTAATAGTGCATCACACACAATCTTCATAGTCAATTGCCATATAGGACAGGTGAGAGCTTCTTTCACATTTGTAGGTTCAGAAACTGATAAATCAAGTTGGGAGGTTGTTGTTTGAAATATTTTTGGTTTGAATGTACCATCTTTGGCTCTAATTTACATTGGATGACAAGATAAAATCGGAGGAGCAAGGTGTGGAGATATATGTTGTTGTGGTATAAAATCAGGTGCAAGTGGAGAGTCAGTCGACTGAGAGGATTCAGTCGATTGATTTTGAGCTAACTCCAAAACAGGGGAGATAGTAGGAGAAGAAAGAAAATTTTGTGCAGAAAAATTGGTATTGGTGGAGACTTGTATAGGTAAAGTGACTGTAGAGTGATGAATCTCGGATACGGTTGTTGAAGGTATGGAAGGACACAATGAGTTGTAAGGAAAAACTCTTTCATTAAACACAACATTGCTAGACATATAAATTTGTCCACTTGGACTGAGACACCTATACCCTTTATGAGTGAAATTATAGCCCAAAAAGACACATTCAACCGAATGAAATTGAAACTTATGGCGTTGATACAGTCTGAAACGTGGAAAGCCAGAGCAACCAAAAACCTTAAAGATATTGCAATCTAGAAGATGACCATGTAATACATGATAGGGAGAAGTGTTGTGCAAAACAAGAGTTGGAAGAGAATTAATCAATGCAACACTTGTTTGTATAACTTCATAGGTAACTCAGCTTGAGTAAGTAAAGTAAGAGCCATTTTCGTAATATGACGATGCTTTCTCTCAGCACATCCATTGTGTTCATGCTCGTAAGGACACAAATGAATGAATTCAATTCCATGTTCAGTCAAGAACTGTGCAAACTGCATGTAGTCTCTACCTCAGTCTGACTTGATACACTTCATCTTAGTAGAAAATTTGTTTTCCACCATTATCTTGAACGTAATAAAGACATTAAGTTCATCTGATTTCAACTTTAGAGGATAAACCCAAGTATATCTAGTGCAATCATCTAGAAAATGAATATAATATTTGAATCCATCATGAGAAGAAATAGGAGCAGGTCCCCATATATCAGTACGTACTAACTCAAGAGGTTTATATGCTCTTTTGGGGGATCTTTCATATGGTAACATGTGAGTTTTTTCAAACTAGCATGCATTGCAAAAACGAACAGATTTATTCACACTTTTGTTTGAATTACAAAGAGAAAGTACATGGGACACCACCTTAGATGAGGGATGTCCCAACAGACGATGCGAAAAATCACTTAAAGTTATCTTGGAGTTGAACTCGGCTACATTGGCAGTGGCCACGTCTATGGCTGATTTGAGGCCAATTAGTTTATGTAATACAACCTATAAGGTTGTTTAAAAAATGTTGGTGAATAGACTCAGCCCTTTGATGGAGAAAATTGTTAGCCAAAATCAAAATGCTTTCATAAAAAATAGGCAAACCACTAATAACATTTTGTTAACCCATGAAATTCTCCATTCAATGAAAACTTGCAAGAGAAATGCCCACTATGTTGCTATCAAAGTTGATATGGCTAAAGCCTATGACCGTGTGGAGTGAAAATTTGTAGATTTCATGTTTAGGAAGTTCGAATTTTCGGACAGATGAAGGAAATGACTCTTTGTTTGCATGTCTACAATCACATATCAAGTTAAGATTAATGGAAAGTTAACTGATTTCATTTACCCATCTCGTGGATTACGCCGGGGTTATCCTCTCTCCCCCTTTCTCTTTATTATTTTCTTTGAAGCTATTTCTTATTTGATGTCTAATGCTATCATGATGCATTCTATCAGAGGCTTCTCCTTCTCTCTATCTAGCCCTGTTATATCACACTTACTATTTGTTGATGATGCAATCTTTTTATGTAGAGCTAACCCAAATGATTGTCATGAATTGATGTGCATCTTGAACCAATACAACAAGATGTAACATTAGTAAATGCAATGTGGTTTTTAGTTCCAACACACCAAGAGAACTTCAGTGACAATTAGCTTCAATTCTGAATATAAAGATCTCCTCAAATCTGGGCAAGTACCTTGGTGTTTGGCTGGATTATGATAAATCAAAAGCTGACATTTGTGCTGATTTGGGTTCTAAGATTAATTTCAAAATATTGGGATGGGAAAAACCCCTAATTTCTCAAGTGGGTAAAGAAACTCTCATTAAAGTTGTTGGCTTATCTTTACCTATATACATGATGTCTTGTTTTAAACTTCCCACTTCTGTTATTAACTCTATGACAACCAAGCTGGCTAGTTATTGGTGGGGTGCACATAGAGATAAACAAGCTAAATTGGTGTAAATAGGAGGGGTTGGTGAAGGAGAAAACTAGGGGGAGTTGGTTTCAGAACTGCTATTCCATATGGCCATGTTAGCCAAATAATGTTGGAGGATTCTGAATAATTCAGACTCTCTTATTTATCAATGCCTCAAGGAAAAGTATTTTAGAAAATCAGATTTTTTTCCATGCCAATTTAGGCCATCGACCATCTTGGGGTTAGAGGAGCCTGCTATTAGGGAGGAGACTATTTATGCATGGTATTCGTTGGAGAATAGGTTGTGGCCTTTATGTTTTACATCTGGGATGACCCTTGGCTCCCTAATCCTCTGTCCTTCAAAGTACAATCCCCTAAAGTACATAATATTCATAAAGTGGCAGACTTTATGAGGCAGTTTGATGCTAGTTGGGATGAAAATTTAGTCAGGAGCATCTTCTTGCACGATGCAGCTGATATGATTTTGTATATTCCTATTAATCAATCCTTTTCGCAGGATGCTCTCATCCGACATTACATTTGTTCAAGGACCTATAATGTGAAGTCTGGTTATAAACTAGCCAACTATCTTTCTCATAATGGTTTGTTAAACAAACATCCCTCAAGTTCTTCCAATTTATAGACTAAGGCTGAGAATCTCTGGAAGTAGGTGCAGGAGCTGAGAATTCCAAACAAACTGAAAATATTTCTATGGATACACCTAAATGATTTCCTTCCCACTAAAAAAGCTCTCATCCAAAGAGGAATGAAGGTGAATAAGTTTTGTCTTGTTTGCCTTGTTTGTGAGGAAGATCCTATGCATTTTTTCTTTAGATGTGGTCTTACGGTCTCTTTTTGGTTTGGCTCCCCGCTAGGATTGGATGTTGTTAAACTCCTAGGCTCATCAGTTCTTGATGTGTGACATTACCTTTTGGAAGCCGAGAAACGTCAGCCCTTATCCTTTGAATGTCAATCTTGGCTTATCTTTGGTATGTGGTAAATTTAGAAGGCAAGGAATAGAGCCTTGTTTCAGGGTCAGCATACTTCCCCTGATGTTTTAATTCAGCGCACCAGCAACCAATTTGCAGAATAGAGTCGATATCGGGGAAAATACTTTGGCGGGAAAAAGTAATCTTCTGAATCTTGTTGTGAAAACCTCTCTAACTAAAGGCTGGAGATTGTTTGCAGATGTCGCCAGAGATGTGAGGCCCCAAAGATTCTTTCATCTAGCCCATAACTCATTTGCATTTTGCCTAAACTCTATGTGTTTGCATTGATGTGTATGTTTGTGTAATAGATGTTTGGTATGTGTTAGTTTAGTTATTTTCGCATGATTTTAAGTTGTTTAATGTGTATGAAAAGTCTCGGGTTGATCGACCCGTAGCGTGTCGAAAGGGGCCAAAAACAATATCTCAATGCAAGAGGAACGCGCTCCTTACATGAGGCCGAGAGCTGGAAGTTTTCTTAGTACGAGAGGAACGCGCTCCTTGGGGAAGGAACGCATTCCTTGTGCGAAACACAGTTTTTTTAAAGTTTTACTGTGGGCCTAGCTCGTGGTTTGGCTAGTGTAAACCCTTTTGGACGACCCATTTGCACATTTAGGGCTTTAGAAAGAGGGGAAAGAGTGAAGAAGAGGGAAGGAGAAGGAGTTAGAGCTTTTGAAGGTGTCTAGCTCAAATCAACCCTTAGGGTAATGGTTTCTTCCTCTTTTCTCTATTAAACCACCATTGAAGGTGAATGGAAGGTCTTTAATGGTGTAGTTTTCACAATGAGCCACGGTTTTGGGTTGACCTAGGTTAGGGTTTTGTTTGCATGTACCCAAAATAGTTTAGAAATGGCTTGAATGTGTGTTTTTGACCCTTAGTTATGCCCAATGTGTGTTTTCCAAACACTTGACCACGTTTTTTATGTTGTATGAGGTTAGGGTTTTGATGGAAACCCTAAGAACTGAGATGCATGGTATGGAAATGGGTCCTAGTATGGATTTAAGGTCAATGGTAGCTTTTGCCCCAATTCCCATGGTGAAATTGATGGAGTTTCATACATGGTGACCTAGCCCTAGATTTTGACTTAGGGTTGTGCTATGGGAATGCATGTGACCTATGCTGGTTATCTTGGCATGCTTGAATGGATTATGATGTTAATTTGAGTTTCCACATGGTGTAGCATGTTGTTTAACACAAAATTGGCCAAATTGCTAGTGTAGAGATTTTTCCCCAAATTGGGGCATATGCTATGTATTGGCTTAAATTGAGAATTTGATTTGTTTATGATCATTCTTTCATGGTTTGAATGTTAAATGATGCATTAGCCTTGATGATCATGAGTAGACCAAAACTAAGTGTTAGACTTAGGTCGTGAAATTGGGTATGAATGGTTTCCATATGTTGAGGATTATTGATCATGGTATGAATGGATCCATTGGCTATGTTGGGAAGTTGGGTATGAGTTTTTATGTGTGAAATATGATGTTGATCATGGGATTGATTATATCACTTCAAGGCCATGATTGGATTGGATTAGTGTGGAATCCTTGGGTGGATAGCGTTGCGTGGCTTGGTTGTGAGTAGTTGTTCCTTATGTTTATCACTTGTGTCATCATATTAAATTATACTTGTATGTTGAAAGTCATGAAATGTTATTATGGAATTGCATGTGTGTAAATCATTATGAATTAGCATGCATTGAATATCTAAAAGGCTTGTGCTAGAGCCAAGCTAAAATACTTTAGAGGTGTGGTTGGATCTTCCATGAGTAAAGATTTGATTGGATGAGGATGATGTACCCCACCAGGGAGGATCATTACACTTATATGTTGGAGTGAATGATCTAGAATGAGATAGATGTACCCCGCTAGGGAGGATCATTACACTTATAGGCTGGAGTGAATGATCTAGAATGAGATAGTTGTACCCCAATATGGGAAGACCATAGGTTGGGTCTATTTCAGCGGAGAAATGATGTAGTAAAGTGGATGGATGATGAATGTGCATGATAGTAGATGAATGTTTGTCATATTATGTGTTATATGTTATCATATACTCATGAGCATCATTCATATATACATGACTTTTATTGATGTATAATTGATGACATAATTGAACACTATTCACTGTACGTAATTGGCTTATCCTCTCACTTCCATTTCAGGTCCTTCAGATAAAAGCAAATGCATTGCATTTGTTTAGGAACCTACCCACTGTAGAGTTAGGACCTCCTTGATGTGAGTAAGAGCAATTTTGTGCTTTTGTGGATGTCCTGTAGTTGCGTGTGTATAATTTTTGCATATTTTGGTACATATGTAATTTATAACACATGTTCACTTAGATGGTGAGGATGTCTATATAACCTTATATTGGGGATGGCCATGAGGCCTTGGACTTTTGATGATGAGTCTGGGTATGTTGACCCTAGACAATGTTGGTTTATTTTTGGAGTTGAGGATTGATTATTATGTGTTATATTTGGAGACTACCCTTGTCTTTGTTTATGTGGATGAGTATGGTTGATTTTAGAATTGTTAAGTTTATCTGGTTGATGTTGAAAAATTGGATATCAGGTTGATGTTGGAAAATGGGACTTTATGGAGAGTCTGGTTGAGGCTTGTAGAGTCTCGAACATCCCATAAAATGATGTGGGGTGGTCGTGAATGTTACGTCGGGCATCCTGCCCTGACATTTCGCACTCCGTCCCGCGGGGAATGGTGGTATGGGGTGTGGGGTCACCACAAGAGAGCCTCAAGATCTTTCTACTGGTGTTGGTTGGCTTTTGTTGGATGAGGCAGACAATGTTCGCATGGCAGAAAGTAAATTGATTGGTAAAACAAGCTCCACAGAAGATGTTGAAGCAAGGGCTATTTTGAGAGGTCTTTCATGCATTGGGAACATGTCGGAGTTATGGGGTAAAGAGATCTTGGTTATGTCAGACTCTCTTTTAGTCATTGATGCACTTGCAAGCGAGGGAGTAGTGCTAAGACACATTGAAGCTATCCTTGCAGGGATTAAAGACTGAAAAACATCTCATTCAGGTTGTATGGTGTTTAAACATATCTCTAAGGATGCGAATGATTTAGCTCACACTTTAGCTAGAAAAGCTTTAAGGAGCTTGTGTCTTGTTTGTGGAATTTTAGTATTTCCTCTAGTGTTTGTAAAAAAAATTTATCTCTCCTAATGAAATAAGTTTCCTTTGTGCCAAAAAAAAATTATATTTTCAAATTGAAACTAGTTATAAAAATTGCAAGAAAAAAATTTATATTACAAGTTAATTTTTTAAATTACAAATTGTCTAGATTTGTAATTAGTAATAATTCAAACATAAAATATAGTATAACAAAATTCTTGTGTTAACTTATTTACTTAAGAAATGAAATAAAATTGTACTTGGTGGTGCAAGTTTTGACCAATACTCAAGCATGATGATGTGAAAGGAACGAGCTGAGTTGGAACTACTCTAAGTCACCTTATCGCTAGCTAGGTATCTTAGACCTTGAGTACAAGAGAAAAAGGAAGTAGGTTATCATAAAGAGCATTGGTGTGATGTCAACCAAAGATCATTTGATACCTAAGTCAATTCTAAGTGATCTCGAGGATTAACACTGCATTAATTAAAGTAATTAATTACGTATTGCAATAATGGTGTTTAATGTAGATCTTATAGGCAAGGGTTTTGTGACCTGACAAAAACACGTGTCACTTTACCACTCACTGAGTCAAGAGGGCTTCAACGCGGTGGCCCCCTATGACAATTGTTTGTAACTGTGGCGCTTGTCTTGTTGATCTGCTCAGTATGCCAAGCAGACTACACAATCATCTTAGGCTGCTCTATAGACCTCTATGCGGTATCATCGTTTAGGCTAATGGTCAGTATTTCGATTTGGTGTCCTTTTCTAACGCTGAGACGATCATGTGTGGGGAAGGCAAGCCAAGTTGTATGCTAGATGCCCAACCGAGAGTGTGACCATCTGGAGGTTAGGGACATAGCTTGGTGTACCTATCAATCGTATTACACTACTTTCATAGTGGTTGATTGCTTCCATGGTTGACTTGTCTCTCCAGCTCAACACTTCGAAGTCATGCCCCAACAATTACCATAGTCTACTGGATCACACACTATACATACCTATAAACAGAGATACTCTTTACTCATTACTCAGAACATATACATCTAACAAATTCCAATAAATACCTTGTTAAGATTTTTTAAGCTAAGAAATTATTTTTGTATTCATGATTAAAAACAACAATAGTTTTTTCTCATAAATATGCCGCAAGATTTATATCAAAATGAATAAGACAATTGCTAACGACCGAATGACAAAGTAGTTAAAGCTTGTATTTATGATTTCTAAAAGCATGAGTTGAAATCTTCTTGTCTGTAGGAGTGGATGCGGCATTTGCTAGGAATTTTTTTTTTGCGCAGGAAGTCACTCCCTTGCCTCATTAGGGCTTGCCTCGAGGATTATTGGGTTTATATAAGCGGCTTGGATACCCTAAATTATCAATAGTCAATAGTAATAATAATAAAAATATGGCTCACATGCCCAAGATTATCCAAAAAATAAATAAAAAAATTGTTGGACTACATACTGAGTATAGCATACGTCAGTCACATTAGTCTCGTCAAGTTGAATGTGGCACGGACTAGGTAGGCATACCAACCTGTTCTGAGCAATGAACATCGATCAGGGGACACGTCAGACCATGCCAACCTCATCAAGTATGAAGTAGTACCAACCAGACAAACATATTGAACTTACCTAGATGAAGGGTACCGATCTGTTTATTCGGAGCGTACAAACCAAATATATATATATATACCGACTTAGTCTATACAGGGAATGTCAATATACTCAGTCATGCTGGTGAATCCGGGACTGGTCGGTACCTACCAACCTAGAAAGAAACCCGCCACTTCATCTGATAACGACCATGCGAGATTCACTACAACAAACTCGAGATTTTCTACTAGTTCGACTACGATAAGGGCTACCAAACTTTCTAAGTTCTATTAGGAAGCTACTTAGCTCGTCCAATTTAATTAGAAGAAAACTAAATCCCTCCTAATTCGAATAGGATAAGGAATAAATCTCTCCTTATTCGACTGGGGTGCAACTAGATGTTCCTAATTCGACTAAAAAGCCTATGGGCATTCATGATTCAGCTACAACTATGTCACAAGGTCAAAGACCCAATTCTATAAATACCCATGAATCCTAAGAGGGAACGTACGTGATTTTCTACACAGTTTAGCTTCACCGTTCTTCTACTCTTCTATGAGCTCTGAACTGACTTAGGCATCAAAGGGTCTTTGACCGACATCACACCGATATTCCTCACGATAGCCAGTATTTACTTTTTTCTTTTTCAGATTATCCACCTCTAGCGACTTTTTCGACGTTCGAGTGGGTTCCAGATCAGCCTTTGCTCTTCACCTCATCATCTACTGATATTGGTCAAATTTTGCACCAACAACAACAACAATAATAATAATAATAATAATAATAATAATAATAATAATAAAAGAAAAAGAGACAATATACCCTGTGCATAATTTTGGCATGTTGCACTATCACGTGCATCCCACGTGACATCGTCTCTGCACTGCCACGATAAAAACCAGAAAAAAGCACGCAACTTGATTGATGACTCAAAGAGGAAGGAATCGTCATTTGGATCCGGCACTGATAAACCAGAAATCCGTCTGAAAGGTAAGCTCTTACATTTATTAAAACCACTTCAAAACCCTAATATTCCTTCAAACATTAAATCACCATATATTCACTTCTCTGTCACTACAGTTTTATCTCCTAGGGTTTCTACTCGGAAATCTTTATGCTTCTCTTCTCGATCTGTACAATCTCCAGTTCCTGCGATTCAAAAAGGTCACATCTTTTTGGTCGGAAAAGCCCAATTTCTTCACAAAATGCACATTAAGGTTCTTTGATTTGATTGAGAGAAGTTTGTTCGTTTTAGTTCTGTTCAATGGGTGCGATTAGGGCACACTGATGTCACTGTTCTGGATTGTCCTCGGTCAGCCCGGTGAATTCGAAGAAATGGTAATTAGCTTCTAAAATCTCATTCTTTAGCTAGTTTATGCTGAAATAAGTAATTTTACAAGTGTTTGTTATCTTTGTTGGTGCAAAAAATGTGTTTTTTTAGGTGAAAGTTGATAATCTTTATTTCTTGATCATTTAGTAATTGCATTTTGTGCAGTCGACATCGAAGAAAGTGATTACAAGGGAGGAGTGGGAGAAAAAGCTGAATGATGTAAAGATTAGGAAAGAAGACATGAATAAGCTAGTGATGGATTTTCTTGTCATGGAGGGATATGTTGAAGCTGCTGAAAAATTCAGAGTGGAGTCTGGAACTGAACGTATCTTTACTTGATAGTGTTTAATGCGTGTTATGTACTTCTAGTGCACATTCTTGTTCCTTATTTTGTAATTATGGGAGTATTCCTTATTGGTAAATAGCAGACATAGATCTTGCAACAATAACTGATCGTATGGCTGCAAAGAAGGCTGTACAATGTGGGAATGTTGAGGACGCTATTGAGAAAGTTAATGATTTCAATCCCGAGGCAAGTTCTATCACCATCTCTGATTGGATTTTTGTTTTAATGAGTAAATAGATCTTTGATTCATTCATAGATGCTTGTTGATTCCCCTACCAAATTACCTAAATCCTATTTGTATTGCGTTAAGCTTTCTCATTAGTTTTCTATCTTGTCAACTCAGTTACAACTTCTCCTTTCTTTTATATTACAAGGGTGCATCACTTACTAATCTGTACAAAATAGAACTTCATATTCTATGAATTTTCTGTCAAATGCTAGGATATGCACTTTTAGTAGATAAATTTTAAAACACTTTGATGTAAACTCAGAGTTTCTGCAAAGATGTCAGTCTGTTTAATTCAAATGTCTAAAGCCTTGAGGTTTGAGCTTCAATAGGATATTGAAACATTTAACATCAGGATTGTGAATCAGGTATGAATTGTTTATTATGTTTTCTACCAATGTTTAAAAAGGTGTCTGAAAACATATTAGCCATTAAACAACATGTTAACAAATTAAGTGTAACGGAAATGCAAACATTAAAATGGATATATGGTAAAACATTAAAATGTAAAATATTAGCAATGAATATATTTAAGAAGTGGTTTGAGTAACTTCAGTTGGAGAGAAAATGAGAGGAAATCAATTTAGGTGGTTTGGACATATACAACACAGACCATTGGATGTGCCAACTAGGAAGAATGACCTATTAATCAATAAAAAAAAACATAAAGGCAGAAAAAGACCTAAAATAACATGGATAAAGATAGTTAAGAAAGATATTATACTTCTAGTGCAAATGGAGGTAGATTTATGTAGTCGACCTTATATAGTTGGACAAAGGTTTTGGTAAGTTGAGATCTAAAAAAGGTTTATGAAGTTTAAGCCTTTTAAGTATTGAGGTCCATTGAGAGTTCAACCCTAATTTACTTGAACCTTTGTCCCATGATCCCATCTAAATTTTAAAGGACAATAAGGGATTAATTACTCATTGTTATCTGTTAATTACAAATAACTTGAAGGTTTATGCATAAAAAAACTTTACCATGGTGTTAAATGCTCAGCATATGCCATCTTGAGATTCCATAA
Source organism: Paratinospora sagittata (assembly GCA_035771175.1). Lineage (NCBI taxonomy): Eukaryota > Viridiplantae > Streptophyta > Magnoliopsida > Ranunculales > Menispermaceae > Paratinospora > Paratinospora sagittata. Next base: position 25,722,156 of record CM069612.1, on the reverse strand, counting down.
AGGACCTTTTGTCCTCAAAAGGACAATTTTCATTGTTTTTCCCTTCCAGGCTCACTTAGATAAGTGGGCGCCTCTTCTGCTTCTTGTCTTTTTGAGGTTTATGTGCCCTCTTCCTTTGTATCTTTTTTTTCTTGGGTTTATTGATACAGTCTCTTTCTGATAAAAATAAAAGTTTAAAGTGTCAGATATCTCGTACTAGTTTTGATGTACTTGAGAAAAGTTAGCATTTTGGAAGTTGGAAGTAAAATCATACTGTGCAGTCTTTACTCCTTATTCCACCATTTTCTAGTACTTTTCAGAACATCTTTCACCAAATTCAAGCTGTAAATCAGATCTTGTGGGTTGTCTTTTTTGGTTTTTGTATGAGAACGAGAGTTGAAGAATACAAGAACTAGGCCCTATTGGCAGTTGGACCACCCATGTCTTTCCTCACTATTCTAAACCAAGGCAATTTTGCCCTTCCTCTTTTCCTTTGTAACACTTTCAACTTGCACATTCTCTCACTTGTGTAGACTTCAGTATTCTTGAATGTCTACCTCTCATCCAGTGCCACCAATTACTCATTTTATTTTTTATTATTATTTTTCCAGTCTTTGGTTTGGTATATTAATTCAAAATAGTTTACTGCTTATCATTTCCTTGCAATGATGACCATACTTCCTGATCTCAGAAAAACTAGGGGCATGAATTTCACTCGATACAACGATTGCTTTTGCAGATATTGGACACAAATCCCCAGCTATTTTTCCATCTGCAACAACAAAGGCTGATAGAATTGATTCGTGATGGAAAAGTGGAGGAAGCCCTGGAGTTTGCTCAGGAGGAGCTTGCCCCAAGGGGTGAAGAAAATGTAATTCTTGCCCCTGCCTTATTAATGCATTTCTTATTTTCTCTTTATGATTTTAAAACATGCATCCTGGGTTTCTTCATTGAAGATTCAAATTGTGCGATCATTGACTTCTATTTATATACTCAATTAGGTCATTGTTTTAGATTGAATATGCTTTTCTTTACACCAATATTTTAAAAGGCATGGTTGAATTAATGACTCAATGGTTTAACATGTGGGGATGCTAGCTACAAGGTCATTGGTTCAACTGTTTTCCTCCCCATGAGGCACTAAGTATGATTTGATTCGAGAATTTTGCAGCAAAGCTTTCTAGAAGAACTGGAGAGAACAGTCGCTCTACTAGCATTTGAAGATGTATCCAATTGCCCTGTTGGAGAACTTCTGGACATGTCACAGCGTCTGAAAACTGCGAGCGAAGTGGATGCAGCAATCCTTGCTAGCCAGAGTCATGAAAAAGGTTAGAAGTGAAGTATTCTGCAGTTCTTTATGCTATGGATTGCTTTCATTGATTGAAATGCTCTTTTTTTTTTTCTTTTTTCCTTTAAGCTCGTCTTACACTTATGCAATTTAGCTGTTACTTTATTACATTCAATTCTTCTTCTCATTGCCCAGCATTTGCACGTTTGTACAGGAAATGTGCTGTAAAACTGTATGCATGCGTCCCTCATGATTATAATTGGTTTTGGTTCTAGATTGATATAGTTGTGTTTGCTGCCTGAGTTGATAAATATGAACAGTAAAAATCATTATCTATAGTATCGTTGTAGTAAAACTCCGCATGTAGTTGGGAAAAAGCTGAGTTGAGTTGAGTATCGTTAGAGTAAAACTGCTCATCTTCCGTCCCGACACTTTAGAATTCCAATTGTTAGCCTTATTTTCCAACTACAGAATATGTCTGTCCAAATAGCTTTAGTACTTCTATGGCTAATAAATACCACAGTCACCCTCCTCTCCCTTTCTTTATTCTTTATTCAGAGCATCAAGCAAACTTGATCACTACTTTCCAACAGTTACCCATAGAAAAAACCTATGTTGGTACGGATGCAAGCTTTAGCTAATGTTTGGCATGTTTCCTGCCACTTATGGTGAGGAGGAGAGTCAGGAGACCTTAAATATCGTTGACAATGCGAGCTGCTTTCTGTAAGGCCAAGCCTCAAGTGATATAGTCATTAAGTCACCTTCTAGTATTCCCAGTTCTTCCCACATGTCCATCCATTGAATATTATTAGATATTTACCTTTGTTTTCATGTTCGAAAAGACTATTGCAGCTTCTTACAAGACTAGGATTCAGTTTCGTAGTTCTTCATCCACTTAAAGAGATTTTGTAATCCCCATGTGCCTGAATCCACTCAATATGAAAAAAATATTGCAGTAATGGACACATGATCAAGATCAATGAGCTTTCCATCTTCTTCCTTGAGCACTTGGTAACAAGTGGAGGTTTCACCAATATGCTACTTTGCATTTAGGAAAAAAAATCACAGTTTACTTTTCTTCTATACCAAACACCTGAAAGTCATACCATGTTATGCTCATGGACACCTTTTTTTTTTTTATATTAATGATAATGCTGACAATTATGCTTACTATTCTTTTGTGTCTTTCCGACGTTTTGATGAGTATCCTGTGTTGCAATTGCTAAACCATAGATCCAAAGCTGCCAAGCCTCCTAAAGATGCTGATATGGGCTCAAAACCAGCTTGATGAGAAGGCTTCTTATCCTCGCATCAACGACTTAACAACAGCCATGCTTGAAGATCCGGCCGTTTAATAGATGTAAAAGCATTTTAGATTGGAAAGGAAGGTTAGTCTGTGATGGTACAGCAAGGGTTGAATTGATATGAAGAGTTGTGTGAATATTCTATGTGAACTGGTCCAAGTATCTTGGATCTATTCCCTGCAACATTTAAACCACCCTTTGGTGTTTTTAGTATTCTTTTGGCCATTGTTCTTCTGTTGTATTTAAGATGCTTTTTTTTTCATTCATAACTCGGGGGAATGATTGTGCTGTACTTTTTTGACAAAGTAAATGTGCTGTGCTAATAAATGGGAGAGATTAAAGGTAAAATAATGAACTAAAATTACATGTATAAAGGTCGATCATCCCGAAAAGGATCACTTCAGCATTATTGATATGGAGGTGTTGCAGGTTCTTTTGGCATTCTATATAATAATCTAGTAGAATTTGGCAGTTTGCTCCTTTACCATCATAGCTGTTGTCTTGTTGATTTCTGAGTTCTTCATCTAGCTGATTGTTATCTGCTGGACATTATGAAAATAAGATTATATCTTAATTTAGAAAATATTAGTCACACAGGATCATTTATAGCAATACCATTCTTTCTTCATATTGACCCAAGTAGCACTGGTATCTGAATTGCCTACTTATGAGCTTTCTATCTTTGCCTTGTCCCTGAATTACCATTTTTCACCGGTTCTCCTTTCATATTTCTACAAGAAGAAACAAACACTTTTGCTAAAAGAAAAATACCCTTTGCCTTTTACTCTAGCTTCCTTGGGAGATAGTCTATTAACAGAGTCTGAATTATTAAATGACCTCTATAAATGTATAGCAATTTCATCAGCACAAAGTGAAGAGATGCAGAAAAAGATTAGAGAATGAAAGGCTAAGAGGCCACATTGAGGCACTGGCACAATAAGTTATTCCCTCATAGCTAATGCCAGAATTCTGACAGATTCTTCTTCTTTTCTTTTTCTGTTTTTTTGTCTTCAATGAACGCTGGATGCACAACCCTAACCACAAAAAAATACTGGCAGATTCTTGATGGATGTTTTTTATAGGTTTTTACTTGCAGTCTCTTTGGTTTATCTTCTTTCTCCTATAACTTTTTCAACTTTTTATTGTTCTACTTGGCTATATGCATTTCTTCTTTTAGCAGTACAAGCATTTTTTTTTTTTTTTGTTAATATCACCTATATGAACAGGGTAATGGCATTCTGGTTATCATGGCCATGAGAGCCAGCAGAGGCTGAGGAAGGAGTGACTTCATTTTTATTTTTATAGGAAACCATTTGATGCAGCTGTGATAAGAAAAAGGAAGAAATAAAAGAAATTAGAAGATAAGTAGAAGAAAAGGAAGAAGAAATAATTAAATACTTAAAACTAAGATATAATCAACAATTGATCCTCATCACCATTTTAATAATATGAAACAATTAAAACAGATTTTACATTTAATTTTCATTTCTTCACGGCCAAATCAAACCAAATACATGTGCCTAGGGGGAGAAAGGTGGTGTTGTGTTACATTGGGTGGGCACAAGTTTCGATCATGAGATCTCTACCTCTCAACTATCTTTAGCACGGATCCGGCCATTTGTGCTGCATCACGTTGGATTTTTTTTATTTTTTTATTTTTTATTCTCTTTTATGGCACTGTTTTCTGGCGATATTGTTTGAGGGGTTGAGAACAAGGCTGAAATTATGTCCCAATTAGATTTCTATAAATTTTATTGAGAAATCTGAAAATGCCAATCTTATTAGGTTCTTTATTCATGTCTTGTCAATGATTTCAAATAAGTTGACAAGGCCCTTCATATCAGGAGGTAATGTATAAATAATCATCTCACTACTATAGAATAGAAAGATTTCTGTGCCCTTGCAGTGATTTTCTCATCTTCCAGTGTTTCATCATTTAGTTTATGAATAAGATTAGGCCCTGCTTGGTAGCAGTGGAATCTTTATTTGCAAATGTTAAAAATCTATTGATTATTGTTTAAACATGTAGGAACTTCAGAAAAGCTCTCATGTAAAATGGCCATCTAATACATGAAAAAAGCTACGATTTTGGTTAAGATCTTACAGGTTTTGTACTATTGATTGGACCCACAAATCACACAAGAAAAAAATTTCCCAGATAAACAAGAGTATATGAACTCAAAATAGCATCATCTATGAAACAGAGAAGAATATCACAGATTGAAAACAAGGGCAATGAGTTGATGATCCTAAAACAACTTTGCATTGAAAATCACCCACTTACATACATGATCAGTTGCATGTAAAATAGTAGCTAGTTTCACTTCACCCAGATAATGAAAATCCATGTTGGGTTTTTGCTGGATGAAGAAGAAGAAGCATTGTTATCCTGAGCTTGGGTATTCTGAAATGCTTGAGCTCTCTCTCTTAAACCACAGCTTCCATCATCAAAGTTAAGAGCATAACTTGAAGGATCATACTGGAACTTAACCCTTTGCTTGCTCCCATTCTTATCACCTTTCTTTATTGTAGCTCTCATCTTCCAAAACAGGTTTCTGCAATGCTTCTTACCATAATGATTCAGCCATGCTAAACCACCTTCCAATCCCATATTCAGAGAAAAAAAAAAGAAAAAAAAAACTAAAAGTAATGTCCAATTAGTATTGGTTTTGAAGCTTAAAAAAACTATACAAGAATGACCCAGAACTAGTTCTCATAAAAATCGAAGAGAGAAAAATAAGTTTAGAAACAGAACAAATGAAAAAGCAATATCTTCTTGGATTTTTAAAGTTATGTTTTGTACCTTACAGATTCCTGCAGTGTTGCTGCTACTGCTGCTGCTTCAGCACCTCTGTAGCGGGGCGGGGCTCATCTCACATGGGGACTCTCAAATTCCATAATCCAGAACACATACGAGAAAGAAACAGAGACCTTACTGAAACATAACTTTTTCTATTCTTTTTTCTTATCTGTCTCTCTGGTCTTGTCACACCCCCTTCCAATGTTACAGAATCATAAATATTAAAGACCCATTTTTAAATAGTCGTGAAATCCCAATATACATTGGCCCAAGAGCCAAAAAAATGATTTTTTTTTTTTTAAAGAAATTTCTTAAAGAATCATCAATCCCATGATCAATCAAATCAGAGTTCCACTTTTGTTTTGATTCTAACCAGTGGTTCCAAACACAAGGCAAATGAGATGAGCTTACACACTCAGGCTAAGCTGCCAATCTCTTTCTTTTTGTCACCATCTCCAAAGCCATTTTGTATTTAGAAAAATTCCCCCAGTAATTTCCTTCTTGTCTCATCTTCGGCCCTTACTTTTATATATATTATTCAACTTACCTCTGCATGGACCTTGCCTTTTTTGTTTTCCTCAATGTGGGCCAAGTGGGCCCTTCTCTTGGATGACATGTCATTCTCTTGCTGACATGGAATTCTTATGTGAATCCTTGTCTTCTTCCATTTTTATTTTTATTTTTATTTTTATTTTTATTTTTATTTTTGGATGCGTGTCTTGCATTGTTGTCATCTGTTTTATAGCTAGAAATTGGGGTGTTCTTGACATGGGATTCCTCTGCTCCCAAAATTGCTCTTATGAGTGAGTGCCATTTTAACGTTGAGCAAGAGTTTTAGTGTATTTTTTTTTTTTTCTTTAAGGGTCCTATGATGCTGACAATTCAAAGCATTGAAATCTTACCATACTTGGTGCCTGACGTATTAAGAATACCATTTTGTGTAAGCTAACAAAACGGGTGTTGTGTGTGTGATAAATGTTATCAGTGGATTTATGAATTTTATTTTGTTTATTTGTTATTTGTTTTTTTCTTTTTTTTTCTTTTTTTTTTCTGTGCTGATGATTTGGTTTTTGGGTGCATCTGCAAATTCTTTCTTAGAATTGAAGCCATGAGTTTTAGTTTCTGTTCTTTGTATCTCAATGGGTTTTCATCAACTGATATTATTACAAAAAAAAAAATGTTTCTTATCATATTGCATCTCAATTTCTTGCTTTTATCCTTTGTTTTTGTTTTTTTTTTCTCAATATTTCCATAATATAGTTTTATTTTCTTAGAAAATGTTGCAAATAATTGAAAAATGAACAAATAAAATATAAAAGGAGGGTCTTGAAAAAATTGAAACTCAATACCTTTTTCTTAAATATGTGAAATTTGTTGTATGAATCTACTTCATCCACGCCACTCAATTATGACATAATATAGGTCCAATTGATTAGTGATTTAGATACAATTTTTTGTATTCAAAAAATCTAAAAAAAAAAAAAACAGAAAAAAAGTGTTTTTATTGGTAGAATTCAAAATTAATTTTTTAAGATTTTACCCAGAGAGCAATTTGTTTTTTGAAAATGATAAAAAATTGTTTTCTAAATCTTTGTTTTCAAATTGTATTTTTATTTTTAAATCACAAATAAAGGTCTTATAATTTTATTTCTCACTTAACGAGTTTCAAAAGATCAAACGGGCTTGCTATTGATGGCCCGTCCATTATGAGACCCAAAATCAAGCCGAACATGTGCTTGTTTTTGTTTTTTAGTTTTGCTTTTTTGTTGTTTTGATACGAAATAAGTCAAATTATGCAAAAGGCTAGAACGTACTCATTAAGTGACACGGTGTACATGCCTTCAGGTATTTAAGTAGCTAATGTTACACAATTGAAAAAAGACTTAATTGAGTTGAGTTGATACGAAACAAGAAAAGTTTTGCTCTCCCTTAACCACAGGCCGAACTCCAAAAGATCAAACAGGCTTGCTAATGAAGATCCATCCATTATCAGACCCAAAAATCAAGCCTAACATATTCTTAATATCTTATACCCTATTGAGAGCCAACAAATACAGTTAAAGCTGTTCCATAAAAAAGAAGAGAGAGTTCCAGCCACACAGCACCATCTTCCCCAACTCCCATCAACATCACATATATTCCTCTCTCTTGTTGATGAAGAGAACTAATAAGGCCAAAGTGACAAGCCCCCATTGTCCAAATGCTTTGTTATAATTACTTGAAAAAACCTTCAAAGAAGCCATCATACCTATTAATCATTCCCCTCTTTCTCTCCTTCTCAGTACTATATATCAAAAGCATCCATATATGATACTCTTCTCTTCATGAACAAACATCAAAAACACATGAACTAGCTGCAACATATGAAGAGAAATGCCATGTGGGTCTGGTTCTTTTCTTTGATTATCTTTAATGAGTTTTCTCTAGTTTTGATTATTTGATTAAGAGATACTGAGATTGAAGTTGGAAATTTAGCAGAATTTAATGGGTGGATTAGACAGTAGTAGCTGGTTAGTAGAGGCTCCTTCATCAGGAGCTCCATTAATGTATGCAAAGAGATGAGAACAACTTAAAGCAATTTAATGATTCTGGGAATGCTGTTTCATTTGGTTTTGTTGCTACTGCTATTCTTTTATCCATGTTTCTTTTCATGGCCATCTTAGAAAGGTCCCTCAGGACGAGATCGACAAGAAGTCTGATGGCTTCTGGTATTCAAAATCATGGAGATGCTGAGGCAGAAATTTCTGAGCTCAACTTCATCAGCAAGTCTCGTCTTCCATCACCCAAAGTAAGCTCCCTCTTTCCATCTTCAATTTCTTTTACACTTGTTCTTCTTCAAATTATATACTATTTTACGATTTGAAGATGGATAATGTAGATTTATTGATACCCTAAAAGGTATTGTTTGCCTCTCCTTGATTGTTTTATATAAAAAATACTCTTTTTTTTTTAAGAGATGCTGGCCACATCTAGCGTTTTACACGTCTCATGGTATGTAATAAATAATCTAATAGATATGAACATGTAGTTGCAACATTTTGCAGGTAGATTAATATTTTCCTTTGATCATATGACATAACACTCCTAGTAGAATCATGTGATGTAAGTCATAGTAAGAATTATTTTAATAAATAATCTAATGGATATGAACATGTAGTTGCAACATTTTGCAGGTAGATTAATATTTTCCTTTGATCATATGACATAACACTCCTAGTAGAATCATGTGATGTAAGTCATAGTAAGAATTATTTTAATAAATAATCTAATGGATATGAACATGTAGTTGCAACATTTTGCAGGTAGATTAATATTTTCCTTTGATCATATGACATAACACTCCTAGTAGAATCATGTGATGTAAGTCATAGTAAGAGTTATTTTAATAAATAATCTAATGGATATGAACATGTAGTTGCAACTTTTTGCAGTTAGATTAACATTTTCCTTTGATCATTTTACAGGACACTCTTAATAGAATCATGTGATCTAAGTCACATTAAGAGTCATTTTAATAAATAATCTAATGGATATGAACATGTAGTTGCAACTTTTTGCAGTTATATTAACATTTTCCTTTGATCATTTGACAGGACACTCTTAATAGAATCATGTGATCTAAGTCACATTAAGAGTCATTTTAATAAATAATCTAATGGATATAAACATGTAGTTAAAACTTTTTGCAGTTAGATTAATGATAGTTGCATATTTAGACATGATTTATGAATGTTTTATAGTTGTTGTAGGATAATTTATGCATTAGTTGAGTGTGTTTACGTTAGTTTTGATTCATTTATTAGTTTAGGAATAAATTAATTTTTATGCAATAATTTGGTTTGTTAATTTATATGTTGGATCAATTTATGTTTTGAGTGTTTTAATTACTTGTTTTGTTTTGTTTTGTTTTGTAAGTATTTAGATGCATCGATGTGAGCATGAATGATGGACACAACATATGAGAAGCCTGGATGATGAGTCATGAAGAACCCAAGCTAAAAAGTGGAAGAAAATTAGTTCAGTCCACAAGAAGGAAATCAAAAGGAGCGAAAAATGACCAAGTCCACAACACTGCGCACCAACAGTGCTCTGGGCACCGCGACGCTCATCACAATGCCAGGGTGATCAGGAAAACAAGGCTCTGGGCCCCGCTGCACCAGAATCTCTTAACGGGGCACCGCGGCGCCAGTCGTGGCGTCTCGTATTTAAATGTTGCTAATTTAGCAACTTACGATTGATTTTTGGCAATTTTGAAAATTTCAATTGGACACAACTTTGGGCACACATTATAGGGTTTTGGAGGGTTTTTTCAAGAGACACATTGGAATAGAGAGGAGAACAAGACGGCTAGGAGGAAGAAACGCGAAAATTCGAAAGAAGATTCAAGTTCCAGATTTTCTAGTTTGTTATTAATGTTTATTATTGAAGTTTTCTCCTTGTCTTGTGTTATTTTCATTCACGTTATGAACTAAGCTTTTGTTCTAGAGGATGGATGGATCCTAACTTTGATTCTATGTTCTAGTTTAGGGCTTTAATTATTATTAATGGATTTGTGATAGTTTATTTATATTTCTCCATTGTTAATGCTTTCAATCTCTTGATCATGAATTGAATGAACTTAGTTCTAGAGTGCAGCACTCGACGGAGGGTACTTTGGATCGGAACAAGAGAAATATAGCCTAGGTTATCGTGAGACGGATAGGAGATTAAGACCCTATGAAGTCATTAAAAGAAATCATAAATCTTAATGAGTTTGTAGGAATTAGATCTTTATTGATAGATCGAGATCAATTTCTATGAATATGCTCTAACGCGGCACTCGATAGAGGGTGTTAGAAACATTAGGATTTCTGGCTTATAAACTAAATAAATACATTAATAATAAATAATTTGAAAGAACATAGTTAATAGTTAACTGAAATCGATTCTCTAGATTATTTCTCTATTGATAATTTATTGTTTTCATTACTTTGCTAGTTAAATAATTAGTTATTTTCATTACTATTTAATTACTCAATTATTCGAATTAACTAGATAAAATTAAGGTACAAAACGTGATAGCTAGTGTTCTAATTATCCCTGAGGACGATACCCGATTTCATCGGATTATATTATAACTTGACTATCGTGCACTTGCGATAATTTCACGATCAATTAACATTCCCAACAAGACACTCTTAATAGAATCATGTGATGTAAGTCACATTAAGAGTCATTTAAGAGCCATTAACACAACATTTTTTTCCTTTTTTTTAAGTAAATAAGTTACAGAAATTAATGTTTTTACGACCCAGAATACATACTTAAGATGATACCTATGCTAATGTGGTATATTATGAGCGATGGGTGTTCTTTTTTTTCTATTCTCTCTCATGATGTGATGATATGCGTAGGAATATTTTTAGCATTCCTCAAAAATTAAGTGATTACAATGGAGGCGTCAATGATGTAATAATGTTATCCAACCCAATCTTATGGTAGTGACATGATAATTATTAATGTCTGGAATTGAGTTTTAATATGGCAACAATATTAGGAAATGGAAAAAAATTAAATAAAATGGCAGTGGTTCCTAAAATTCTTCTATCCCCCTTCACAGATTTCATATAAAAGATGTATATATATCCTTCTTATTTAAGAGAATGTTAGAAGAGAGATTTATGTTGTTAGATTATGACTTGGAAGACAACTTTGTTTTATAGTCTGTTGTATTCATTCCTTTGTTCCTTCGTTTTCTAATGCAATTATTCTTTTACACAAAAAGAAATATGGTCTTCTACTAGTAGTGGGGGTGTCACTCGACCTTACTAACACCTCAAACCTCATGACTATAACATATATATAGGACGTTGACATTCTACATGGACCATATATATATATGGGTACTGGCTAGTATATGTATATATATAGATAGATAGATGTTTCTTTTATTGATGTAGGGGAACCTTTTATACTACCAATGTTACTCTAAGCTTTAATGACTTGCATGGCATATTAATGAATTTGAAAAGAAATATATAGAGAGAAAGAATATATATATATATATATATATATATAGCATCATTGGTATGAAATATGATTGTGTTTTGTTCATCATCTTGTTATTCTTTGGTCACACTCAACACATGCATTATCTGTTATGAATTATTTCCACTCAGTACCGATGATTTTGGACTACTTGGTATGTCCTATCTAGGTGGAACTCTCATATATGGAATTCACTCTGCAGAAAGTCTTGGGATGAAATATTTCTTCTAATTAATGGACTTGATTTTTCATGAAAAGATCAACTCATAAATTAAGCTTTGAACCATAGTAGAGGGACTTAAAAGAGAATTTCCAAAAAGTGCACTCAGGAGCTTACGCTCCTAGGATCAACTCAATACATGCAGCTCTATATTGAACCAAAGGATTATCGGACTCCCAAGAACTATTTTCAAGTAGCCAAAGCAATACGATTAGTGAACCATGATAAAGGGATTAAGGAGTACAACCGAGAAATGTACTTAGGTGCTTGAGTCTCTTAAATCAACATAGAGTGATCAATAGACAATACATGTAGCTCCCTGCCAATCAAAAAGATTCAGATGCTCAAGTACAATTCTCAAGTATCTAAAACATGTAGTTAAAGAACCCTGATACAAGAACTTAAGAGTATATGTTGTGCGGAATCGTGGTAAAACTTGAAAGAAAAAATAAGACAACAAATTTAACGTGGTTCGACAAATTGCCTACGTCCACGGGAGACAGCAAACTTGTATTATCAGAGAATACAAACTACACCCTCAGGTGAATCTTACAGATTAGATCTCTTAAATAGATCTCTAAGAATAGAACTCTCTGACTCACTGGAATGAATTTCAAGAATGAAGTTGAGCTCTATTTATAGGTGTAATCGGGGGCAAATTCGTAATTATAAATATATAATATAATATATATTTAATAATATAATATTATATTATACCCTTTCGGCGCATTTGGCGCCGTCACAAAACGGCGCCGAATGCACCACTTGCAACAGCCCCATATTGTTTTTTTTTGCCATTCTTGTCTACCACGCCACATGTGGGTGGTCCCCACAAATCTCCACCTCCACCTCATGTGGAACAGAACTCCTCCACACCTGCAATCTCTCTACAGATAGCAAGCTTCCTTATAAAAAAAAAACAACTGTTGCTGCCTCCATTAGTGCCCTTAGGCACTCCAAGCTTGTGAGATGTTGATCAAGTCCAAACAATGTTGGAACTTGATCCCTGTAACCACCTTTGTAAGCATATCTGCAGGGTTATCTGCAGTCTTGATCTTTTGCAGAAGAATATTCCCTTCTTCTACTATTTCTCGAACAAAATGAAAACGAACATCAATATGCTTCGTTCGACTGTGATGAACTTGGTTCTTTGCCAAACAAATGGCACTCTGGCTGTCGCAGAAAACTTCAACATTCTTCTGCACAATTCCCAAGTCTTTAGTCAATCCATGAAACCAGATTGCTTCCTTGAAAGCTTCCGTTACTGCCATGTACTCTGCCTCTGTAGTAGACAAAGCAACTGTTGACTGTAGTGTTGATCTCCAACTCACTGGTCCTCCTGCCATAGTGAAAACATAACTAGTAGTAGATCTGCGCTTGTCAAGATCTCCAGCATAGTCCGAATCCACATATCCAACTAGATGCTTACAACTTTTCTTATCTCTCTCAAACTTTAAACCAATATCCACAGTTCCATAAATATACCGTAGAATCCACTTCACTGCTTGCCAGTGGCTTTTACCTGGGTTGTGCATGTAACGACTTACCATACTTACAGCATGTGAAATGTCAGGTTTGGTACACACCATAGCATACATCAAGGCACCAACTGCATTTGCATATGGAATGTTCTCCATTTGCTTCTTCTGATCCTCAGAATTTGGTGACATTGATGAACTTAGCTTGAAATGTGGTGCCAATGGTGTGCTCACAGGTTTTGTGTCATTGCCAATGCCAAAAGTTTGAAGAATTTTCTTCAAATACTGAGTTTGAGTCAAACAAATTTTGCCTTTGGCCCTGTCTCGAGTTATCTCCATCCCGAGAATTTTTCTGGCCTCTCCAAGATCCTTCATTTCAAACTCTGAGCTCAATTGAGCCTTCAGTTTGTTAATCTCCACCTTGCTTTTAGATGCGATTAACATATCATCTACATATAAAAGTAAGTAGATAAATGTACCATCTTGAAGTTTGCGATAGTAGACACAATGATCAAACTGACTCCGGGTATATTTTTGCCCTTGGATGAAGCTGTCAAATCGTTTGTACCACTGTCTCGGTGACTGCTTCAGGCCATACAATGACTTGCTCAACTTGCAAGCCCAATTCTCTCTTCCTGGTACTTTGAATCCATCTGGTTGAGACATATATATCTCCTCGTCCAAATTACCATGCAGAAAAGCAGTTTTGACATCGAGTTGGGCTAACTCGAGATCAAACTGTGCAACCAAAGCCAATAATATTCGAATTGACGAATGCTTAACAACAGGTGAGAATACCTCATTGTAGTCAATTCCTTCCCTCTGAGCGTAGCCTTTTGCTACCAGTCTGGCTTTGTATCGAATATCATCTGTGCTGGGAGAGCCTTCCTTCTTAGCGAAAACCCATTTGCAGCCAATTGGTTTCTTTCCTTTCGGAAGTGGAACCAACTTCCAAGTCTGATTCTGATGGAGTGATGTCATCTCCTCATTCATTGCCATTTTCCACTTATCACTTTCCATACTCTGAATAGCATCTTGTAATTATATGGAATATCATCTCCGGTGACTGGAAATGCATATGCAACCATGTCAGTGTACCGAGCAGGTTTGCGGATTTCTCTTCGTGGTCGACTGGTGGCAATTGATTCTGGTTCTTGACTGATGTCTGGTCCTGGAGCCTCCACCTCAACTGAGATTTCCTCCTCTTCTTCAGGATGGTTGGATATCTCTGCTGACTTGCTAGGAGTTACTGGAATATCTAACTCCACCTGCTGAGGAAAATCTGGATCGCGATTTTCTTTATCAGAAACTGTATGCTTTAACATCACAGATTCATCAAAAGTTACATCGCGACTTTTTACAATCGTCTTTGTATCAGGGTTCCATAGTCGGAAAGCCTTAACTCCTTCACTAAAGCCCATGAAAATCGCTTTCTTGGACCTAGGATTCAGTTTGGATTCTTTCACATGGAAATATGCAGTGCATCCAAAAATGCGCAGAGAATCATAATCTGAAACGGGGTGTCCAGACCATACCTCCTTGGGAGTTTTACCATCTAGTGCTGTTGCAGGAAGTCGATTGATGATATGAGAGGCATATGACAAAGCTTCAGCCCAAAATGCCTTGCTCAGTCCAGAATGAGATAACATGCATCGAACTTTATCTACCAAAGTACGATTCATGCGTTCAGCAACATCGTTTTGTTGTGGTGTGCCTGGGACTGTGAAATGTCTGACAATCCCTTCATTCTCACAAAATTTCTGAAATGGGTCTGACTTGTATTCTCCTCCATTATCAGATCTGAGCCTCTTAATATTCCTTCCCGTTTGGGTTTCTACCATTTTCTTCCATATAAGAAAGATATCTAGCACTTCATCTTTATGCTTCATGGTATAAACCCAAACATAGCGTGAGAAATCATCAATGAAAGTAACAAACCAACGTTTACCGCCCAATGAAGCATTTTGAGAGGGTCCCCAGACGTCGGTATGAACATAATCTAATGTTCCTTTTGTGCGGTGGATGGCAGTTCCAAACTTGACTCTCGTCTGCTTGCCTAAGATACAATGCTCGCAGAAGTCAAGTTTCCCGGTTTTTGCACCTTTCAGAGAACCTTGCTTTATCAAGGTTTGAAGAGCCTTCTCTCCAACATGTCCGAGCCGCATGTGCCAAAGTCGGGAAGTGTCCGATGAAACATCATTAGAATTGGTGCAAGCTGAGACACTTCTGATTACTGTGTGTCCGTCAAAGAAATAAAGATTTCCTTTCTGAGTACCCTTCATGGCCAAGAGTGCTCCACGTACAACCTTTAGGACTCCACCTTCAATGGTTACCTTGTAACCGCTGGAATCAAGGACTCCTAAGGATATCAGATTTTTCTTCAGATCTGGAACATATCTGACGTCCGTGAGCCGTCTTGTTGTACCGTCATGCATCTTAAGGCGTATAGTTCCAATACCTTTTGTGTGGAAGGTATTGTTGTTGCCCATGACCACGACTCCTCCATCGAACTCATCCAACTTTGAGAACCAATGGCGATTCGGACACATATGATAGGAACATCCGGAATCTAAAATCCATCTATCAGACTGAATGTCTATAGATGAAACTGAGAATGCAGAATCTTCTTCAGCTTTCTGTGCTACATTTGCATCTGTCTTGCCCTTATTTGGACAATCTTTCTTCCAGTGCCCCTTTTGGTGACAATAGGCACATTCATCCTTTGCAAGACGTTGACGTGATGAAGGTCTTTTTGACTTTGAGCGAGATCTGCCTCGCCCACTGGATCTATCAGATTTGTTGTTAGCCCTGCCTCTGGATACCGTCAAGGCTGCTGGTGATGCTTCCTTGTGATCACGCTGGTCCTTCCTTCGATACTCGTTGTTCACCAAAGCATTTGAAACATCACTGAATTTAACCTCATCTTTACCATATAGCAAAGTTGTTGTTAAATGTTCATAACTTTCAGGCAAAGAGTTTAACAACAATAGTGACTTATCCTCATCAAGAGGGTCAACATCAAGATTTAGTAGATCAGCAAGAATCTTGTTAAATTTATCAAGATGCTCACTCATGGGAGTACCTTCCTTGTACTGAAAACGATAGAGCTTCTTCTTCAGGTAGAGGCGGTTCTCTACGCTTTTCGTCATGTATTTGTCTTCCAGTTTCTTCCAGAGACATATTGCCATAGTCTCTTTCATGACAAAGTACTTCTGATCTTTGGCCAAGCAGAGTCTGATTGTTCCACAAGCTTGACGATTGACGAAATACCAATCATCATCGGACATATCCTTGGGCTTGGTTTCTAATGCGATATGTGATCCTTCCCGGAATAAGAGATCTTGAACTTCGCATTGCCACATGCCAAAGTTGTTGGTGCCGTTGAATTTCTCCACCTCGAACTTTGCGTTGGACATCGAACTTCT
This sequence comes from Paratinospora sagittata, assembly GCA_035771175.1. NCBI lineage: Eukaryota > Viridiplantae > Streptophyta > Magnoliopsida > Ranunculales > Menispermaceae > Paratinospora > Paratinospora sagittata. The sequence continues at coordinate 25,705,635 of CM069612.1, read as the reverse complement.
TTGCCAAGGCCTGCTTGTGCTTGGGATTTCCTCCGCCATTTAGACCGAAGATATTTATGACGCCGAAAAGTGCTTGAAAAATGATAAACAACTCCAACTAAGCTATATTAATAACTTAAGAGCTGAATCTGCAGAAACTGATTGCACGGTTGCGTCCGGAACGGCCGAAAATGGTGGAAACGAGTCTGACTTTGCTGAAATCAGACGAAAAATGAGCCGGATATGGTTGATCAACCGGATATGATGAATAGTGTCGGGCTTAACGCGGACTGGGCCGATGAACAGTGACGGGCCGTGAACAGGGAATGGGCCGTGAACAGTGTTGGCGATTGAGCCGGGCAGTCGGAATGAACAGCGTCGGCTGTCGGAATGAACAGGGTCGGCAGATGAACAGTGCCACCAAACCTGTACAGGGATCAAACTTTGATCAGCTCTTGGGAACTCGTTTCTTGTCCGTTTTTCTCGCCGTTGATTGCGTTGGACTCCTGGGAACAAGAGCTACCTCCACGGGTGATCAGAAAACAGTTCCAATCACTTTTACAGAATCTCAAAATTTCGACGCAGTCTCAAAAATTTTGACAGAGTGTCCGTTTTTCTTCCAAAGCTTCACCTTAGCTCTGATACCAATTTGTTGTGCGGAATCGTGGTAAAACTTGAAAGAAAAAGTAAGACAACAAATTTAACGTAGTTCGGCAAATTGCCTACGTCCACGGGAGACAGCAAACGTGTATTATCAGAGAATACAAACTACACCCTCAGGTGAATCTTACAGATTAGATCTCTTAAATAGATCTCTAAGAATAGAACTCTCTGACTCACTGGAATGAATTTCAAGAATGAAGTTGAGCTCTATTTATAGGTGTAATCGGGGGCAAATTCGTAATTATAAATATATAATATAATATATATTTAATAATATAATATTATATTATACCTTTTCGGCGCATTCGGCGCCGTCACAAAACGGCGCCGAATGCACCACTTGCAACAGCCCCATATTGTTTTTTTTTTTGCCATTCTTGTCTGCCACGCCGCATGTGGGTGGTCCCCACAGTATACTCAGGAAATGTTCTCCGGTGCTTGAGCCCTTGTATCAACATAGAGTACACGTAGCTCATGTTGATTCAAGAGACTCAGCTACCAAATACACTTCTCAAGTCCCTAAAGCATTATCATTAACGAACCATGGTAGAGAGACACTTATCATCTTTAGAGGTTTTTCTTCCTTCTTTTTTTTTTTCTGTGTTTAACTTGTTTCTTTCATTCATTTTCTATGTTTCAATTTGTTTTTATTGACAAAGGTAGAAGAATGTGGCAGAGGAGTGTCAGTATTAATGCCTGGAGAAGATAGTCCAACCTCATCCTTCTCCTGGCCCCTATGCTTCCCCCTCCTGAATCCTGATCACCACCCTCTGCTCTTCTGCCTCAATATATATCATCATCACCTCACAGTACTGCATTGCCTCAAAACTTCAGCATTAATTCCAAGCATCATATATCTCTAGCTATTATATTTATGTATATTGTTTCATCTGTACTATGTGGTTCATGAAACAGACTTTAATTTCTTTGGTCAGAAAAAGGGAACCTTTAATATTAACAAAGTGTGATAGTCAAACATTATTCTTTCTAATATAGCAAAAATAAATAAATAAAAATCTAAATTAATTTACTTTACCTACAAAATTATGAATTTCCTTTGATCTTATTTTAACCTGAATTGTAATGCATAATGCTCTCAGTGTTAGGTTTCAATATGTTTATTTAATTATTTGATAAAAATTAATAATATTATTAACAATAATTTTAGCCACCCAAATCAACGAGTGATTGGCTTAGTGGAAACTAATTGTGGGTTAGTTCAATGGTTGGATGCAAATATACTTATCCGTATTCGAAACACCTCACATCATTTGTTGGCCAACGGCCTACTTGAGTATTTGTGGCCATGCTCTAGAAAGATTAAGGGGTACGTAAGTCTTCCATACCTATTAACCTCAAAAATAAAAATAAAAAAAGGCTCAGTAAAAACAGGTTGAGTCTTAAGGTCATTCTTGTATAAAAATTCAAGAATTTAATTTTTGGAGGTTCTCTCGTTGAGAGATGTCTACTATTCTACTCCTGCTTAGAACATAGACTAATTTCATATCGAAAGAATAAGGGAATACTTCGTAAAAAATCAAAAATAAAAATAAAAAATAATTTTAGTTGCCCAAGCACTTAGAAGAACATAGTTATGATGACACTAAACAGAATGAACACGTGCAAAAAAAAAATTGAGCATATATATTGCTCAAACTGAAAATTCCCAAACTTATATGTTTTTGTGGATTTGTGGGTGTTTGTGAAGTCAAATGAATTAAGTTAATTAGTCAAATAGAAGATATTGCCACTAATTGCTTCCAATTAAATTATCTGTTATAATCATCCCCGGAAATCTCGGGTGCAAAAATTCAAAAAGTCATGAGGGTATTATAGATTTAATTGATTTTTCTTTTCAAACCAATCTTTTTACATTGCTTTTTATAGAACATTAACGTTTCAGGGCTCATTTAATAAAGGCTCTGCCTAGTAGCTGTAGTGTACCAACAACGATATTGAAAGCTGAATCTCAATTCAAAAATTGCAAACTTTTTCTTTTAAAATTTCCACTTGAGTTGCCTTTTAGACCATTCGAGCAATGCACCAATCACTATTCCAACTTTCTGAACCTACTTTATTCATATCATCATCAGATGCAACTATTTCTCTCTTTCTTTCTTTCTTTCTTTCTTCCTATTCTTCCTCTTCTCTTTTTTACTGTAAATTAAGATAATTTGCATACTAATACAACAACTTTGGATGTGTCCATTAGGAATATATAGTACATTAACAATCAATGATAAAGATAGAATTAAAAAATATAACTACTTAAGTTGATACATCAACTGAGTCTCATTCACCTAAGTTGGGTAGGAGACATGTCTCTTAATTACAGTTCGGGTTGGTTCGGTCGGGTTTTACTGATGGGAAAAGAAACAAATAAGTTACAATTTATACAAAGACCTAAATCTAAATTCTCTTAAATTTAAAGTGCTTCCACACAATTTTAAAATCTCACGCGCACTTTTCACACACTCCAATTAGAGTTTATATAATACAAAAATGTTAAGATTGCTTTTTAACACAAACAAGCAAAGTTTTCAATTTAAACTAAAAAATTAATACATAAAAATAAACATAACTCATTGACCCATATAACAGACCAAGTCATACCATACATATAATAATACATTACCCTCAAAAGAGGAAACGAGTAGTTATGGCCTTTTTAAACCTTGTTGTGGCTTGGGGCCTTTGTTCCCCTTTACTATACAGTCCAGTTTGTTTGTTTTATATATATAGATAGATATATATACAAATGGAATCACTATTTGAATCACATGGAAAATTGCTCTCCATAAACTCATACACGATGGTTAAGCCCAGAATTATTTGCGTGTGTCACGCCTCAAATCACAATCGGCACGGAAGGAAGGAAGCACAAAGACAAACAACACCAAATGACGCTGCTTCTTTTGTTTTCCTTTTCTTTTTTATTGAAATATAGGTATTGAGGTCAGCTTACATGTGCCTTACTAATCTCAGATAGTGTAAGCTCTTAACCCGTAAAAGAGCATTCCCTAAAAGAGCATTCCCTGAAACTCTATTCGGCTTATATCTTGAAAAGGGCACAAGGATGAAGCTCACTCGTAACTTTTAAGTTACTTGCACCTCTACCCACCCCTAACATCTTTTTGATACGCTTTTTCACTTTTTAATTGTGCTTTTCCTTTCAACTAATAATATTGCTAAAAAATATAATATTATCATTGTCAATATAAGTAAACTTAGTTTTAAATTTGGATTTAGCTTTAAGTGTAGGTTTGTCACATTCAAATTACATGGAATACCGTGCTGAAGTAGAAGAGGAAAGCTCCTTCCAGTGTGCGTACTTGCACCACCACTTCAGTCATTTTCTATCAAATCGGTTTCTTAAAAACGTTATATAATAAACATCGCATGACAATTGACAGCATAACAGCCAGTCCCTGATTTTCATACAATGGCAAGTCTTCATTTCTTCTACAGTTTCTCAACAACACATTCTCACTCCCAGTTGAAGATCAATAGACTTCAAATCTATCACATACACAATCAACTATTAGCTCAAAAGGTTAAAAACACCTACTAACCCTAAAAGGTCAACGTTGTTGTTTAGAGATTTCTCTACGGTTCTTTGGGTTTCATGTCCATTATGCCGCAGTGCTTCTCTACCAAAGTTCAAACTCCCTCAGACTGATGTGCTAATCAACCAAAATAAAAAAAATCTATTATATACAAATATATTAATAAGCTTTAATTATAGAGAGTCAATTACGAATATGCATCTTCCACTTTGCCCTTTTAATTATTAAATATATATATATATATATATACTAAGTATTTTAGTTCAATAAAATCATTATTCTTGATTAATTGAGCATAAACATAAACTCGCAACACTTGTATGTATCATTATAATAGAAGAAAAAAAATATATAATTCCCAAAAAATTTCCAAATAATTAATTAAGATGGCAGTTTTGAAAATTTGATGGCCCGAAAAGGGAACAAAAACGTTGAAAAGAAAATGTGGAAAACAGTAAGAAAGAAATTCCAGTTCCCAAGAACCCCAAATCACGAGAAAAATACAGTAACAATAAATTTTTAAAAAAAAAAAATTCACTTTTTACTGTGCTTCTCTCCAAATCTTCAAATATTTACACAAGAAGAAGAGGAAGAAGAGACAACATCCAGAAATCTCTGTGAAATTTCATGTAAATAAAGCACAAATGCATCGTCAAAACTAAGTTAATTAATTTCACTAACAATAATTAATCTTACAGAAAGATAAAACACTCCAAAGACACAAGAGGATCTTCCAGCGACTCTTTCGTCACCCAATTCTCCTCTCTGCTCTCATCATCCTCTTCCACCACCCTCCTCCTACTCTCCGCCGAACTCGCCCGGATCCTCCCCGGCGACGACCGCTGCACCCTCATCGGACTCCGGCACCCACCCGCCGGCCGACCCGACCCGTCGCCCTCCATTCTCGTCCTACCCGGAGACCTCGATCTCCGACAAGAACTCTCGCCGGAATCTCTACCGTTCCCGTTCTGCGGCAAGATCCGCCGCCGGGCCGTCTGACCCACTTCCTTACCGGGCCTCCTTGCCGGAGACCTCCTCGCTGGCGACTTCCCTCCTCTCCCAGCGGCGGAGTCGCCGGAGGCTGAACGTTTTCTGGGGATCTTCTTGGACGGAGTTGTTTCAACCACTACTCGCTGCGTCACCTCGCCGCCGTCGTCGTCTCTCCGGTCTGTGACCGCACTGGTGGAGACGGCGCTCTCGGTCAAGCTGTAGAGCTCGGACTCTTCAGAGATCTCTTCTTCGAGTGGTTTCGCGAAATGGGTGTTTTTCTTTGCTTGTTCTTGTTCTTGTTCTTGAATCTTTGGAAAAGATGGTACTGTTTTGAGAAACTTTTGTTGTTCTTCTTGTTGTAGTTTGGGGAATATTGTTGTTGTTGGTGGTGGCGGTGGTTTGGGTGTTGGTGTTTCTGAGAGGACTTCTTTCACGGTTTCTTCTTCTACGAGAGGAAGAGGAGGAGGCGCCGAAGAGTTGCCGGAGATGGGTGGTCGGAGGTCGGGGTTGTCGGATTCCGGTACCAGAGCTCTGTTGAGGAAATGGGGGTCTTGAGGTTGAGGCTGAGCTTTGGTGGTGTTGTTGCTACTCCTGCTGCTGATACAGCAACCCATGGTGGTGTGTACACTCGGAAGCTACGGCATTATGGTTTATTTTTTGTATTTTTTTTTCCGGGGCGACTTGAAGGAGGTTTGGGTTGTTTCAGGCGACGTATTTTGGCCGGAAAATGGGATGTTTGAGAAGTGGAGGAAGGGAGATCTGAGAGTGTAGAAGAGAGCTCCCAGGAGGAGAGAGTGAAGGAGGGACAGAAAGTCAAAGGGGGTATTTATTGGGATTTTCCTTCTTCTTTTTTTCCTTTTTTTTTTATTTGCTTTTTCAATTTTTTTTAATCATATTTGCTTATTCAATTACAACTATATATTATATATATTAATCTAACTAAAAAATGTGAGTACAAGTGCAACTTCTCGTTTATGTTTATAAAATCTATATGTTTTAAATATCTTGAGTATAATAAATAATTTAATAAATATAAAAATATAATTATACATATAATTATATTTTTTTATAATTAAATTAAAAAAAAAATTATATATTTTTGGTAAGTCAGGTTGCGTCTCTTGTGCCCAATAAAATTTATTACGTAGAAAATATCACTTAAAAAAATTTGATAGTGTCTCTATTATAGTGACTGTATTATAGTGACTGTATATCTTCACTCTTGAACCATGAGCAAGAGACTTATACCCTGTGATGTCAACTCACCTTACGCTTTATCATTGAGAGTGACAATTAAACATAGAATTATCCACAAAAGATAAAATATATTGTCAAAAAATAATACTTGGTTAACACTTAAAAAAATGTATTTTTTATATTAATTACGATAATAATATCTAAGTAATTTAAGATAATCTAATAAGTGGTGGTACGAAAATAACATTTTGTTTTAGATATTTTTTAAAAGATGGGAAATTTTTTGAAGAGGGTGATAATGTCCAATCGAGTTTAACTTTATTTAGTAGGAATTGGTGGTCTCCCCTACATAACATGTGACCCACCGTTCTAAAGGTGGGTACGGTGCACATAGGTGTTGGGATTACAAACAGATTCCTTGCGGGCACACAACGGTAACTTGATTGATTGGTTTTTGATCGTTGGATTACATTTCACAAGTAGAATTTAACTACGTACTGGTTGAGGAAGCCACGTGGCAAGCTAAAGAGAGTTGTTTGAACATGACCGCTTTCACCGCCATCACGTCATGTCTAGGTATTGTTCTGTCTGCATCACGTGATGTGGAGAATGACTGAAATGCCCCTGATGAACCCCCATTTAGCGGCTAGCATATTTTAGTCAATTTCTTCGTTAAAAAAAAAGCAACAGAAAGAAAAATACAAAATCCTCATCAAATTAATTACTAGTCTAAAAAAAAAGTTTTCTAAAATCTTTTTCTCCTGGCACACGTGGTGGGTTCTGAAACCCTCATGCATGGTCATGGCTGGATTAGCTAAGTTAAACCATTCCCAACCTGGCACCCATTGATGGTTCCAATCATTCAGGAGAAAAGAGCAATAAACCTACAAGAAGAGATGGGTTACAATCATATAATATATAGATCAGATAAAATAGGTGGATGAGAACAATGATACTCAAATGTTGTAACCTTAGATCTCTACAACGTTCCTGCAGGAACCATATGAAAGATCTAAGCTTGCTTCAGCTCTGTTCCCTTTTGTGTTCCATGCATTCTTATTATCTGGAGATGACATGGAATAGCTGTCATATATAAATTCCTACCCTTCTCGTGTTTAGATCAAAAGGTTTATTCAAATTAAAAGACGTGCTCAGTACACGAGGCTCCCTCTATTACAGGATCTTGAAAATGGATGATATATACAACCTTACCTTTATATTTTACAGGATCAACCGTTGCACTAAGGTGTGCCCTTTAAGTTTATTCAACTGTTAGTAGAAATTCTTAGGTTCGATGATTTGAGGCTGGGGCGTTTCACCCCTTAGGACTTAGAGGTCGCTAGTTTGATTTCTAGGTCATGCTGGTTTAGTCAGTAATTTTTAACTTTACCTCCTTTGGTCGTTGGTGCCGGGTTGGTGTGGGGACTAGTCGAGTCGTAGTGAGAAAGCGGGTCGGCCGTCAACCTATCCATCATGTATCTGGACACCCTACGGGTTAAGGCAGGCCAGGTCCCCAAAGGATTAGGGGGACCTTGTGTCGTTTCTTCTCAAAAATATATATATATATATATATATATATATATATATATATAATATATGGGAATTATGAGTGCATAAATCAATGGTTTGACACAGTAATTAAGCTGTAAGGCTACAAATACGCCTTCCTTCCTTTCTTGGAAACTAAAAAAATGAGGAAGAAAAAAGAGGGGAGGGGGGGGGACAAATGTGTTAAAGCAAAAGCACCTCTCAATGACAGCAAGAAAAGAGAACAAATAATGATGAAATAGAATAGAATGTACAACTGTGATAGAGAACTGAAGTGCATATAGAGATTATGATGGGTTTAGGGTATTAAAGAACCTCTGTTTTCTTTTTTTCTTCAGGATAGAGGAAGGTGATAAGAAGATACAGTCCCACATACTTAAATGATGGACTTGACGTAGAGCTTATCTGCCGTGTACTGAAAACTGAACATGGGACCAAGATGCTGCTGCATATCCTAAATGACAAAGCTAAAAGAGTATAGCATCTGTATTGTTACTTGTAAAACTTGCAAGTTACAAATAAAAAGATTGTATAGGTTGCATGAAAAAATAAATCTAATCCCTCCTTTTGGGATCTTATAATCCAATTTCAATTTGACACAATGTTCAAAAGTAATTAAGAGAGAGCATGAACAGGTAACTCATGTTTACAAACATAGGAATCTGCCATTATTTCACCTAAGAAGCCTGTTCACTCCAAGTTCATCACTGAACAACAACTCATTCAATAAACATGCCATTACCTATATATATATATATATATACATCCATTGAATGATCAAGACACCACATAAATCCATCCATTGATTGAATAAGACATCTGCATGTTGGTTACAATACTCTACCAACCCCACATAGAATTGAAATATATGACATGGTAGGCCTACCATCATGAGCCCTTGTGAATGTCATGTCCAGCAACGTGTAGGATTCACATAATGCAAGCAAACAGTATATCTATCAATAGAAGATGTAAACAAGAAAAAGACTAGAAAATAAGTGGATTAACATTTGAAGTCCATGTGCAAAACTGCAAATATCTCTTTGTTTCATTTCTTCACTACGAAGAAAAGATGAATGGACTGTGCTATAAGGTAGAAAAATGCAAGCTACCTGATACCAATCATGATGGAGAGGAATCCCATGTTTCAATTCATCAATATTATAGATAGCGCAAATCGCAATAAAGTCAGCAAAAACTATTATGAATCCCATGTTTATATTCTTTTTTAGTCTTCTCAGATTCTTCGTTTTTCTCTAAATTTTTGTCCCATGATGTACTAACTCGCAATTGGGCATGTGTTCCCTGGGTCCCAAATACCCAATAATCTCTCCCTTGGATCAAAATCCTAGGGACTTCCATCATGCACCACCATAGTGCAATCTTTGTTAAAATGTTCCATCTCAATGACCCATTTGATACCCTTGAGCACTTGGGGCTACTATGGACCCATGTTTGCTACCCTTTACCATATGTGTTATGCACCAAATGTACCACTGGCCTAACACCGTTTGTTAATGGGTTTGGATCTCTACTAGTACTAAATACTATTTTCCTTCAATATTACTTACCTCCTAAGAAATGAAACAGAACACAACCAGGATTACCTGATTGGATTAAAACATGAGCTTATAATGGGTGAAGTATTTCTGATGTAAATTCAGTTGAAGGTAAAGATTCAACTAGGGACGCAAAACATGAGCTTATCAAAAAGAAAAAGGAAACAAAAGAATTACTTCCAGAATAACTCCAGCCCATTATAACTTTTGAAATCACCAATAAAGACAACAGCTGAAAGACTGTTTACATGGCCAAAGAAACGATGAAGTCTCTTCAAGAGTGGTGCACCGTTTGAGGAGACTACCAGTTTCATAAAAGGACAAAGGAGAAAAAAAAAATCAAGAAAGGCTCCAGCAGCAAGAAATACAACTATTCAAAATTGGAAACTTAAAAGGAAAATAATTGAACTGATAAAGTAGGTAATCCCTGATAAGCTGTTCATAATTTCAGATAACATTGAAACAACAAAGAAGGCTAATTAATTATGCAAGGATTTCATGTTTGTTTGAGTAGACAAAACTACACACATTATGCGCCAATTAATAATTAAGCGATCAAGCGCAAACCTTCTAGATGTTTGCTTACCAAAAGGGTTTGAAATTCTGATACTATTCATTGATAGAGTGGATAGAAGTTTGTCTTGGAGAATCAAAGTCTGTGAAGATCAATGATTGATTAGCAAGATATCAGGGGAAAGGAAGGGGAGGGCCAAAGAGGAATGCTGTAGATAACACCTCATGTTATCTGAAGAATATTTTCTTGTATCACAATGACCTCATGTTATCTGAAGAATATTTTCTTGTATCACAATGATTTCCCCAATTTAGTATCAAGAACAATTCACAAAGTTACACTAAATTGGAATTCCTTGTATCCCCATCTTTTACAATACCAGATACTAGAGAGTAAAAAAGAAGGCCTAGTTTGGCAAGCATTTAACTTTGAAGCATGAAAATGTCAAAAGGCAAATAGAAAACTTAGTTTTTTTTTTTTTTTTTTTGTTCTATAGGCTCTTTGTTCTTGCAATGACATGTATTTGTTGTAAAAATATACCATAAGATACATTTCATTCACTTTTAGTATTAATCTCAAGTGTTATGACATATATTTGTTGTAAAAAAAAAAAAAACCTACCGACTTAACTTCCATGGAAAATGTGTCTTACACTGCAATATTTCTAATGAATGAAGGGCATGGGCATTCAGAGCACAGGGTCCTTGACAGAGTTAAAAATGGTGAAATAAGATTGGAAATATAGGAATAGGAGATTCCAAGTACCTGAGATGGGGCTTTACAGCTCTACTTCGAATCAATGGGATTGATTCCTTGATGAAGTTGGCGTTCTCCTGACACCCACCATGGAACTCTGCAAATTTCCCAAATTAGGGCTTGGAGAGAAGAGGAAGAAAGTGGAGTGTTGACTCCTTCCTCCCCAACTGAGTTACTGAAAACAAAAAAAAAAAAAAGCAATTTCCAGCACTTTTTTTTTTATACAAGTCTTTTATATTATATATTTATTTATTGGTTGGGGGCTGGCATGATATATTTAATGTATGAATTTTATATGTCAATATTCAACTCTAACTCACGTGCAAAGCCCCCAGCATTGGAGTCCCCCCCGGTAGCAGGTGTTTATAAGATCAATGTTGATGCAGCGGTTGATTATGCAAACAAGCATATGGGAATAGGCGTGATCATTCGTGATAGTGAGGGGGAGGTGATTACAGCTGCAGCAAAGAAGATATGTATGTTATCTTCAATCGAAGTGGCAGAATGTATTGTAATACGTGAAGAAATGCTTTTAGGGGCTGAGTCTTTTTGTCATACCATTTGGGTAGAATCTGATTCAACTCAAGCAATTAATGTTATTTATTTTCCGTCAAAGGCAGGCCCAGATTTGGAGCTTGTAGCTCGTGATGTAATCGAAAGTAGTGCGAATTATGTTAATTGCCGATTTGATCATGTGCCGAGAGCATGTAATGTTGCAGCTCATGCTCTGGCAAAGTATGCATTGCAAATAGACGGTTGCAAATTTTGGATAGAAGAGGCTCCAGTGTGGTTAAGGAAGAATATCTGCCAAAGAGACTATGTATCCTTTTCGAATTCTTAATGAAATTGCTTATGGTTCTCTTAATAAAAAATAAAAAAAATAAAAAAATTCTAATTCACGTAAACTAAGCCTTTTCTTAATTATATGAGGTCGGTTACGTAAATTAACTCCCTCAACTATGCTCTATCAAACGTAAAGTACGTATTCAAATTACAAGAAGTTAGATCATTTTAAATTATCTATTTAAAGGCATACATTCTATTTGTTCAAACTATTTTAGTCAATTTTCTCTCATTTTATCTTTAATTGGTACTACTCCTATCATTTTCTGAATGTATTCATTTCTAATTTTGTCTTTTAAAATTTTGTCACATATCCATCTTAGCATTCTTATTTATGTTATACTCAGTTTGTTAACATGTTATTTTTTAATTTTCCAACATTCTATACCATATAGCTGACTAGTCTAATAACAGCTCTACAAGATTTTTCAATTAATTAACTTCAATAGGATGCACTTATCATATGAATGTAAGAAAAAGACTTGATTACTTTTGCAATTCTTTCACTTTAATTCAATAAAAAGATGTAACGACCTACTTTTCACATATGACGTCATGATGACGAAGAATACCCAACCTTAGGTCTTGTGTATGTATTAAATATGTTTAATCCTTATATTTGTGTGTATCTAGGTGGATGCAAGAAGCACGCTTTTAGGTGAGCCCAAAAAATAAAAAAATAAAAATAAAAAATTGACAGTTTGTGCGTGATTTGAACTAAGTGTTACACCACTTAACCATGAAATTGGCATGTAATGAGCTAGTTGGCACAACCAAATTCAGCTTGTTTACACATTTTGGCTTGTTGGCAAGTTATTAGACTATCTTAAACTTGCTGAAATTGAGAGAGAATTAAACCTGCTGGAATGCTAACTGAAAGAGGAAAACTTAGGAAGAAAGGAAGAGGAGCTTGATGCTAGAGCTCCAAAACTGGGATTTACAGTTGGAAAGTGTGGTTGTGATACTAGAATTTGACTGATTTGCTGGAGGATAATCTTTGATTGCTTGTTATTGGCCAAACTCATGGATGAATGACTCCTTGATAATGGGATCAATTTCTAAGTCATTGGTGAGTGTTTTAAACACTGATTTTCTTTGGCTAAATTGGGTGTTTCAAGTCTTGCTAGAACAGAGTTTTGGAACCAAATTCCAAGGTTAAATTACGATGTTTTGATGTGCTTCATTGCTGGAATTTGGTCTAGTTTATATGCTAAAAATTCATTTACAATGTACTGATATATTTATTGCAGAGAGTTGATAAGAGATTTGACTAAGAATTGAGTATGGTATATGAATATAGATGAGGTGTTGATAACGTGGTGAAAATTTAGTGAATTTGGTTAATGCGAAGGTAAATTGAATTAGTGATGAATTTTGACTCATTTGAGGAGTAATTGATTAATACATGTTGCTGGAATGGTTATTTATGTGTGTGCAATGTAATTACAGTGAGTTGAATATGAATGGAATGATGATTTGTGAACATAATTAAGGAGTTGATGATGTGTAGTACACATTGGTGATTTGGCTACAATCAAGTGTGCTTGGACTTGGGCAAAATTTTGTGGTTGTGAGTATTTCTCACCTTAATGTTCTATTTATAGCATTGTATATATATGAAATTGAATTATTGAATAATATGCATTATATTATATATGTGCATTTTATGTATGATCAAGAGCATGAATTTTATGCATTGGAATGTGGAATGGCCTTAGGTATTTAGAATTAAATACATTGGCGTTGGATTTCTTTCTATTTACTTGTTCTTCGAAAAAATGTGCCAACGGAGTACTTGGATTGGTACTCTGTGGAAAGGACTTTCCGAATCACTAAAGAATGTAAGGGTAGAAGGACTAGTTGGATAACATATTGGTCTGAACCCATGACGTAATGGGGGAAGTGTAAACAATGTTATTCTGATGTGACCTCCGAGGCTTTCTGCATTTTTATGAAAACGATGGATAATTTTATGTTTAATTCGAAAGCATGTATCATGTATATTTCATTGATGCATTTAAATTTATCAATGTTATTTCAAGTAACAAACATGTTTTACATAAATGCATATGTGGAGATTACTGAGAAAAATATTCACTGAGCTAGTTGAGCTCATCCCATTTTTCCCTAGTTTCTTTCAGGTCCAGATCAGAAAGAAAATGACAAGGCTTAGAATGTGTGGCCTTCCTTTTCGTCTTTTGAATGCAAGTTTTGATATGTTATTATGGGAACTTGGGAACTAGTTCTGACTATTTGATCTCTTATTTTTGTATATAACTATCACAGTTACTATTGTATATAAAACATAGGTAGTGATGAATTTTGGTCTGTATATGATAATATGAGGAATGATGAGATTTTATTTTGGGAGTTCCATGCTGATATTTAGGATAATTGAAGCTTATGTTTAAATTATGGATCATATGACATCATGTTTCGGGATGATAGTGTATTAATTCATTATTGGTTCGATTATCTTGACCATATACAGATTATGTATTTGAGGTTGTTAAATACTTTTCGCGTAGAGGCTTATTAGTGTCTGAGGTTTTGTTGGGTGATGACATTATCTGGGGCATTGTACCGATTGTGACGTCACCGAAGAAGGTGTCGCGACAAAAGAAGTCTACAACTAATGGGAAACTATATAAATTTGAAAAGGTACTAACTATACAAATAATGAAAAAAGAAAAAGAAAAAGAAGAAACTAATAGAAAAGGAAATAGTTTTCATAATTTGTCATCAGATGGACTGTTATTTATTTCTTGAAGGGTTTTTTGGTTTATTTTGATTTAAAATTCTTTATTTTACTCTTTTGTTCTTAGTTTTAATTATTGAAAAGCTCCAAACTTAAGAATCAACACTTCAACAAATTAAATAAAGCAAATTAATTACAATCATAAATAATTTATTTAGTTTTCAAACACTTGGTTCCTTGATCAGGCAATTAATTAATATTACTATTATTAGTTCGGTTTGGAATGGATAATAATTAAATAGTGTATAATGAAATTTAAATAATTCAATATTATTAGTTATTGTATGTAGAACATTGCAATATAGCAAACTAGAAAAAATTGATTCTTATGATTTGATCGATTGCGCAAGCCCCGCGGTACAAATATGTAAAGTCTCAATCATATTATTACCATTAGTTATACTTTATATATATATATATATCTTTCACTTACTTAGGCATATCTTCATTGAACCAACATATGAGCTGTGAGGTCTTATTCCACCAAACAAATCCATTTGGTGTGTGTTGGACCACTGTAGCCCTGGCCCAACCCCTTTTGTTCTGAAGCATGATGGTTCAATCTCCAATTGAACCCATTAAAGGATGGTAGATAACTCAATTCTGGTAAGCTTGTTAGATGGCAACATGGAAATTAAAGAAAAAATAATAATTAAAAACTTTAGCTTTTCAATAAAAGAAAATAATTATGATGATTGTGACCAATTGGGAAAAATCTTTGTGCTACATTTATTAAAGTAGTTGATTGAGTGCCCTTAGATGCATATTACATTTATTTGTGCTACATTTAGTTGTAGTGTTAATGCATATTAGATTTGATTGAAGTAAGGCCTTGTTTGACACAACTTATATATATGCTTAATAGCTTATAGCTTATATCTTTTAAAAGTGTTTTGGGAAAGTTCATCAAAACCTGTTTGGTAAATTTTCCTTAAAAGTCTTTATTTAAAAATAAAAAAGTGTTTGACAAAAAAATTTAGTTAAAATAATTTTTTTCTAATCCTTTCTATTGTTTATAACTATTTAAGCGCAGAGAATTAAAGAGGACATTTTAGTAAAGTAAAATATTTTAAAAACACATTTTTCAAATACACTTTGTTGATATTGCCCTTAAGAGTTGTTGGATCGCCTCGAAACATGCATCAATACTTGATTCAAAGCGATCTAATAATTTTTAAGGACAATATCAAAAAAGTATGTTACTCAAGCATTACTCATGAAGAAAAATGTATTTCATAAGTGGGGAGCTAAAGAAAAAGTTGATTCGATTGAAAAAGTGATTTTTACCTATTTATTAAACTGAAGTTATGGTTACCAAAATAGGCATAGAAAAAAAATTTACCTATAAGATAAGCAAAGTATTTCTAATAATTGGTCCAATATTTAATGAACTCTAAATGAGAAGGGTAAGAAAGGTTATTATAAGCTTTTTTTTTAAATAATAATAATTATGTTCTTTCAAAACAAAAACAAAAAAAAAGTAATATTAATATTTCTTTATATACAATGGAAGAAAAGTAGTTTTTACCCATAGGCTTTTGAATTGGCTTGTTCAAAAGGAATACTTAATTTTTGCTTACAAGTCGATCAAGAACACAATGATGTTGTTACTCTTTTACAAAGAAAGATTATGACTAGTGTTGCTTTCAATTTTTATTTTTTTAAGAAAATATAAGTATGCACTATATAATTAATTATATGCTATAATATATGGGAAGCACTTGAACAACTAGTTACTAAAATTTGACAAATAGAGCACATGGTGGTAGACCACCATTTTTCTGACTTTGAAACCGTCTATTAATTGCATTTTATTTATTGGTTATTCAAGACTCTGTATTATAAGATATATATATATATATATATATATATATATATTGACATGACCATTTTCATATAACTTGTAGGACCCTGCTTCTAAATATAAGATAATCAGCAAGATAACAAGGAAAATGGGCCCCATGTTGAAAATAGTTTCATTAATCTAATAATTGTTAACGCCAACGTGGCGCAGCACAGATAGTCGGGGGCTACGTTGAATATGATCAAAAGGTGAAAGTCTCATGATCAAAATTTATGTCCACCTTAATCACGTTCAGAGTCACTCAATACCCTTGCAATGCTCAATGGTTCTCTTTGCATGGGCCATTTACTTATGTTCGTTACGAAGAAGAAAAAAAAAAACGGAGACTTTACATAAAAAGTGTGAAATGGTATTTTTAAGAACCTTAGTGATTAAAATTAAAATTATTCTCTTTTTTTTTTTGACATTGCACTTAGTGGATTAGGCATACTATTGCTTTTTTGTTTGAAATTATGTCACTTGGAAAGCATGTTCTACTTGAATGCTTGACATTAAACACTCTCAAATGGTTTTTTTATTTATTTTCTTAATAATAACCATTCGTGGTATAATAAGAGGAAAAATACTTTAAGTCAAAAACAATCAAAGCTTTAAGGAACAGTTCCTCCATCAAATAACTATAAATATTGTCAAAAAAGAACTGAAAGTCAAGGTTTTCAATTCAACTCTTATCATTGTGTCGTCTATACCTCCCAAAAATGCACTATAGTAATAGACCTATTATACAATTAACCACTCACATTATATAATCTTGTCAAAAAAAAATATATTAAAAAAAATCAGTGTTCCAAACACATTGGTTTCAACTGATATATATAAACAGTATTTTTGATAGAATCAGAACTTTAAAAAAATAAGTTTGGATTGCAATCTCCGTGTAGGCCCAGAAGCCAACTGGCCACTACACTGATCTCTTTCACCTTTTTTCTTTGGTTCACACAGCGGCACATTGTCATGCCGGGAGATGTAACAATATGGGCCAGCAGATACAGTACCCTCCTTTTATCCTTAGCCAAATTGCCTAGAATTTCTTCACAGAAAGAATATTTCATTTCTTTTTTTTCTAGGATATGTACCAAAATTCTACATCATTGAACATAATCTGTTGCTACAGAGACAGATTCATAAAAGTAAAAATTAACACAAGTGGGGGCTAATTCACTAAAACATTATACATTTACATAATAATAACTCTATATATAAATATATTTTGTAATCACATTTTTTTGTTCATCAATATATTAAACTCATTTTTCACGGAAAAAAAAGGGGGGAAAATTCTTTGTATCTGGTTCGGCTTCGTCTCCCCAGATATTTTTCATCTCATGTAATCTAAAAATCTAAATCTAAAATTCTTCACTTTTTTTTAACAAATATTATGGTTTCTCCAGTCGACTCTAACCTCACCAGCTCCCACCAACACCTGCTGCTGTTCCTGAGGTTTCCGAAACGATACGATATGACTACTAACCATAAAAGCCGTAACGCGTTCCGACACGCGTATATCTTCCATCCGTAGCTCCTGCAATCGCCGGACGTACTCCGGCACGTGCACCAAATCCCACACGATCCCAACCCCTCCGGGCTTCAAAACCCTAACAACCTCCCCCAATACCTTCATCCTCTCCGCCGCCGCCGCCGCAGTCCGGTGACCGAACTCTTTTCCGACGGTGTGCAGGAACACCGCCGACACCACCACGTCGAAGTAGTTGTCGGCGAACGGCAAGTGCCGCGCGTCGCCTTCCCGGCACGTTACGTACTCTTGAACGCCTTCGATCCCGGCGGTCCGGAGCGTCGACACCGCCGTTTTCCGGCGATCCAAGCCGACGACGCGGCCGGAGCTGCCTTCCTTCTTCAACTGCTGAGCGACAGCGTTGAGGAGGATTCCCCGGCCGCAGCCGACGTCGAGAGCGGTCTTGACCGTTGACCAGTCGTTGACCACGCTGACCATGCGCTGAGCCATGTCCCAGTGGAGAGAGACGGAGGAGTATAAGATGTTGCCGGCGGCGAAGAAAAGGCAGACGGCGGAGAGTGCGGTGACGGAGCCGGTGAACCCGGCGACGAAGCGAGCTGCTCCGGCCGGTAAAGCGGTGAAAAGAGCGTCGACAACAGAGCAGACTGGATTGAAATACAGAAGAAAAAGTACAGAGAGGAAAGAGAAGAGAAGAGCGTGAAACAAGAGGAAAACCAGGGTTTGCCACTCGTCCATTCCGTAGATCGCGTACACCTGCGTCCAATCTCGTCCTGTTTTCCCCATTTTTTTTCTCTTAACCTAGAAAACCGATCTTTCTCACTTCCAGTTCTTGATCTGCTCTAAAAACCGAGGATCAAACCTGCAACTTAAATGAAACGGAAGAATAAGAACATTCACATTAGCAGATTAGCAGTCTGATCAACAACAATTTGGAGTTTTCTGATGAAAAACGAAAAGATCTGGAAATGTCAGGTGGTGATCTCATCTGAAATCTGTTCTAGGCGTTTTGGTTCGTGGAATTGGTTTCTTCGGGAAAGTGATGGAGAACTAGTAGCAGAAGGAATTTCTGGGGAATCGCCATTAAAGCAGCTCGTGAGGAAGAAAAGATCTCTGGTTTTTTGTGGTTGGAGAAATGGAGTGAAGTGGAGTTCATGAAAATGAAGTGAGAGAGGAGAGTTGAGGATTACGTAGTTATGCGGTATTTATAGGAGGAGGACGGTGGTAGTAAAATCTAATCGAAAGCAAGTTTGGGTGAATTGGTGACCCATTCAGCCGGTGAATCCTTGGAAAAATTGAAAAGTCGGAGGAGGGAGGGGTGTTACTGAAGTCCAGCTGTCTCGGAGAAATTTTAGAACTTTTTTTTAATGGTTTTTATTTTATTTACTTTTGGAAGTTATTTTTGAGCTGAATTTGTTTTTTTTTAAATTTAAATTCAAATATCAAATTTCAGATATCGAATGCCCATTTATATTTTATAGCACCATCTTTTAATATATATTAGTAATTAATTAAATATTACATCATGAATATAATTATTTGTGTTGTACTAATTTTAATATAAAATATAAATATACAAGTTAAAATTTTTATTCATATTCTTCTCCCATTATAGATTAATAGGTGAAAATAATTTAAATTTCCCCATTCTCTACTTTCCCCTAACAATATCAATAAACACACCAAGTGGGTTTTGTGGATAGTGTGATTCGAAGGGGGAGCAGACAAAAATCGTGTTTTCATTTGCCTTTCATGGGGTAGTTGGGATTAACAATGACACGTGGCGAGAAATAAAGACGGGTGTTTTCTTCCGCCATCACAGCGTTCGAATGTAAAGTAAAGCGTCGGTCTGTTTATGACGTTGGTGTGGACTACTTGCGATTATGACTTCCAACAACAAGTTTGAAAGGTCAGCAGCTGTTACAAACCAAAATAAATAATAAATAATAAAGTAAAATAAAAAGAGGCCTAAATATTCTACAGTTCAACCTTCCCCTGTAAAGATCACAATCTCTTATAAATTCATTAATTCCTACACTACCTTACGTGGAAGGTGGAAGACTCAGATACCGCTTAAGCTAAAGAATAGTCGCGCAATCCACGACTCATGAAATTCTATTGCTTAGCAGCACGAACTCACAAATGTGTTTGTTAATCTATTGTCCTAACATTTTAAACCCATGACCTTCGTCTTACAGTGTTCATGTCACTCACCTCGCTCACCGTCTTACCATTAGGCCAATACCTTGTTGACTCAACAAAACTCTATCTTCTCACTTTTTGTTCAATGGTCAAGGGGTACAAGAGAAATTAACCTTTTTTTACCCTTCTTCAAGAGTTAAACTCTAGTCAACAACGTAAAAAATAATAAATTACTTATTATTTTAGCTAACATTTTAGTGTTCAATAAAGTAATTTTTTGGGTTATCGAGATTTTAACGCTCAGATGGTGTCCTCATTCCTCTTCGCAACGAGACTAATCTACTTGAACTTGAGGTTATTATCGGATGCCGAAACGGAAACCTCTTCCAATGAATTTTTTTGTATTTATAAGAATTCAAAATCAAGAACTTTTATTTAAACGACCAGAGTCTCTTCCACCCAATAAAGTAATTTTATAAATGCACCCAAGCAACTACAAAATATATTTTTTCTCCAATGTTAAGAGTAAAAGGGAAAAAAAATTGTTTAATATTTGATCATAAAATTGTTATTTTTTTCAAAAATCTTATCAAAAATATGTTTTGAGCCCACAAATTTTCTCAAATATTAAAATAAGAAAAAGTTTTTATATTTTCAATGGAACCCATTCTTTCCCTCTTCTCTATGCATAGTATAGATGTCAAAAATCATTTTCTCAAGAATTTTTTTTCACACCTATTGATGTCCCAATGCCCATAATTAATATCTTTAAAAAAAAAAAACTTCAACCAATCAACCTTTTGAAAGCAACAAATCAACTTCAATAGAACCCATCTTTAAATTTATTTTTGTTCAACTCCATTAATTAAATCAAAGTTACAAAAACTCAAACTGAATTTGCTTCAAAGTAACGCTAATGTAAAAAAAAAAAAAAAAAGGTATCCAATGCACTAGATCACAGACAAAGCATTAAATTCTTCTGGAACATTTAAAACAAGGGGCTAAAATTCCAACGGTTGAGATCATTCATGTAATTTGACCTTTGACCCACCAAGATTTAATTAATATTAAGAAACTATTTATCTAAATCTCTCAGCTAAAACACCGGAAATCAGGGGATCTTTTCAACATGAGACCGGAAACCGGTCCAACCGGTAAATCAAGTGAGTCACAGTCACCCCGCTTAATCAGGTGAGTTAGATCGACTTTATAGATTTTTTTTTCCGTTAAATTAGGTTTTATTGAATGTCACGACCAAGCTGGAGCATATTATTTTGTTACGGAATTGCCCTTCTGCGCTTGAATGCTTTTGCCAACAAAATGGAAAGTTGAAAAGACGATTTTGTCTGAGATGCCTTTTTCTTTTGTCAGATATGTCCTTCGGAGTTTGGCTGGCCTCAGATCCCAGAAACTGTTGTTTGCGGCAGTTAGGAAGAACTGGAAGAGAATGATGACTTCTTTCATTGTTTAGTTTCGTGGGCAATTTCGTCAATTCCTCGTCACATTGGTGATTTTTATTTAAAACAATTGAATATAATTCATTAATGTGAACGTGGTGTCTCTTTTTTTATATAATTTGCTTCTTTAGTCTTCTTTATTAAAGGTTAAATCTCACAATTTTATTATAAATAACCATTTTCTTGCTCATTTCTATTAACACTTCTTTTTTTTTATTGTCTTCATAATTACTCTAAAATATCAACAAAATCATTCCTTTTAATGTATTATTTCCATTCTTAGATATCTTAATTAATGTATTATTTTCTTAACAAAAAAAAGATGTATTACATTTTTAAAATACATAAAATATATTTTAGATTTTGTAATTAGATGAGGGAAAATCTATTTTTAAGGCCTTGGTACAAATTGGGCCACGAAATATTAATTATAAAACACCTATTGAATAGAGATAAAATAAAATAAATATTTTTCTCAAATAAACAAAAAACTGGGATTCCTAATCTTTTAATTTAGGATACTTATATTATGGCTTTTGAGATGAAATTTTGTGGGACCTACAAAAAGAACTTAGCAAAGAAGACGGGCCCACAGAGTATAGACTTTAAGAGGACGCGTTTAATGGGCAGAAAGCGACTACGTGAGACAACAAATAGTGACAGACACAACCCCCGCGCTTTCAATTGAATTTTTTTAAAATAAATATAAATAAAATATTTATCTTTATCAATAAAACAGAAATAATAATATTATTATTATTATTGCATATTGGCTTCATGAATATGAAACCCAATTGTTTGTTTTAATTGATTGTATAATTAATTGTTGGCCAAGAATAAATGAAAATATTATCTGATCAAAATGGAATTCAAGAGTGATTAATTTGTTAATGAACATTGGTCTCTTTGTTTTATATATATATATGTTTCTTGATGTATGAATTTACATGGTAGACTATATGGTTTAATCATTATTAATCTCACTATGAAATTAAAATCAGAAGAAATATTATTTTTCTTTTTTAATAATTTTTATATCAATAAAATGTTTAGGTGATTTTTAATCGAATATTAATCGATATGTCAACATATATCAATATCATAACCAAACGATACATCAATCACCCATAATAATCTATTTTCAACTAATTTAATTAGTTGACAATATGGGCACAATATTAATTAATGCAAGAGACTTATTTAGATTAAAAAATAATAATATAATTTGTTTTAGGGGATTAAATTTATATTACTTTAAGAGAATTTTAGAAATAATTTCCTTCTTTTTTTTTTAATGCTACCCACTAATAAAAATTCTGCAGTACTCCTATAGTTTCTAACCATAGGCTTTGAACCACTTAATCCACTAATCACCATGAATTGACTTCTGAAAACAAATTAATTGTTTGTTTTTTCTATACATATAAACTTAGTTAAAAAATGTGCAAATTGACATTAACAAATTAATATAATATTTTGACCATGTATATATACCGAATACTGTAAATGAGAAGCCGGCCAGAAATTTGGGTGTGGTTCCACCTAGAGGCTCTAGAGGAGGTCAAAGTTTCGTACACTTAAATGTACATAAATTTCTGCTCTCCCAATTTGACCATCTAGCCAATTCCAAGTCATGCTGAGGTGGACTATTATTTGGTCAATAACATGTCATCCTTGCTCACACTAAAGTCTCATTTGGCAGCAAGAGCATTTTTCTTAGAAAAATATGAAAGTTTTTATTGATTTTTTTTTAATGTTGAAGTAAGCTCATGTTGATACGGATGCCACCAGAAAAAGTTAAGACTCTTAATATAGTCAAGAAGGCAAGGGGCATAAAGAGATCAATTATTACGGTTTTGCTTCTATTTTTATTATGGGAGAGAAACGTCTTACTTATTTGTAAGAGAGAAAATTGAGTTTTCGATTTTAAATGAAGAGATTCAGATGCATACCGATAAAATTAAACAATATTTATAAAATATAAATTTTTCTTAAATAGGGTGATTTATAGTTTTAGTTAAGATGAACTAGTAAAATTTTGTTTAAAAATGGAAAAATAGTAGAAAAAGTAAAATTATAAAATTTAAAAAGGTAAAATAGAGAAATTATGTCTAGGCATAAATATAGAAGACATGGAGGAAGAGTGGGATGAAAATTATTTAACTGCTTAAATTTATAATTTTAGCTCCATAACTAATTTATAAAATAAAAAATAATTATAAATTTAAAATGTTAGTTTTGAAAGTTTAGCAAAAATGGCAGTACGTTGAACTTCTTCGAGTATTTGTATTATATATAGTATAGTTAACTTTAAAATTCTTTGTGTCATGGATTACGGGTGGGTACTCCTACACACTTATTTAGGAGACACCATTCTCTCTTTATTGAGGCTTGCCTACGGAGATTAGTTGGTTCACATAAGCTGTCCAAACTCCCAAATTATATAAAAAAAAAGCTTTTAACATATTTAGAAAAAGTTAATTACTCCCATCCTTTTTTCTTCTACAATTAAAGTTGATTTGTGTATAATTAATAATGTTTTACCCACCAACATTGATTTGGTTCAGATGGCTTTACATTCATTCCTATTAAGCGAGATCATAAGTTTTAAACTCTCATCGTGTATAGAGCGACCCTTTGCTAAGAGACTTTTGTACATTCGTAGTCCAACTAGGGTCAAATTTAAGTTGATTAGTTTTGTCATAAAGCGAAGAGGACATTATCTGAGTGCCGCTGAGTGGAGGACCAAAAAAAGAAAAAAAATGTTTTACCCAATATATTTTCAAAATGAATCTTATAAATCATAAGCTGAAGCTGTATCAAATAGGCTCACTTTTGTATTTAAGATTAAGAAGAAGACATGAAAAGTACTTTACTTGAGGGTCCTAAGAACCATTACATTATAAATTTAAAGAGTCCTTTTGAACTATTTTAGACATCAGCAGTGGTAAGCCAGTGATTTCCTCAAATCAAGTTCTATATAAGTAAAATTTAAAGAATTAATGAATAAACACTTATGGCATAAACTTGAGATTCAAGAATTGATAAGGAACATTTATGACAATCTTTAAAGCAATTAAAACGAGGGAAGATATGTTTAAGATGCGTATAAATATGCTTATATCAGTTAGGATTCCATCCTTATTAATTTTATAGTGAAAATAAAATAAAATAGTAATTTAACTGTAATTTTTATAACTGCATGTACAACTACACATGCATATTTATTATATATTAATATTTTATATATCTCGATATGTGTAATAAATAATCTAATGAGTATACATGTATAGTTGTACATACAGTTACAACATTTTACAATTTAATTAACATTACCTTTAAAAAAAATGGAAGCTACGAGCCTATTCAACATCTCCAATAGTGTGGAAAACATGTGTCTGCTCAACCACATGACCAATAAATAATTGTCTTTCAAAATACTTTCTAAAACTAATCTAATAGCTTTCATTCTTTGGAATAAGAAATCCAATCTTAGCAATAATATGATGTACTTATGGTATGCATTGGGGTTTTATTTTTGTATTCTTTAATGGGCATTTAAATTAATTAAGAAATCATATCATCTCCTGATTGGCCACATGCAACTATATACACTTTTATCTTCATTCAATCATTTATTATAAATATTAACATATATAAATATCAATACCCAATAAACATATACAAAGATGTGGTTGCATATCTAATTGTACTTGTTTATAATTTATAATTAAAATATTAATTTTTAATATTATATTTATTGTGTAAAAGTGGACCCATTTTAAATTGTAAAGCAGGCCCAGGCCTACTGGGTCTGGTCAGGGCAAGTTGTTTTCCTTGTAATTTGGGCTTTGGAGAGCGCTGTTGATTTGGAGACAGCTGTGGATTCAACAGCGCTCCAAACTAACCCCAATTAAGTAAAGCAATGGAAGAAAGGTCACAGGACCATGGGCTTTCCCAAACTTCTTCCCCCCACCCAAAAAAAAACACGTGAATTTATCGATTTTAGGAGGGGTTGACACAATATCTGATAGATAATGGGTGATATCATGCTAATATACCTACGGACACATGAATGCATTTGAAGAAGAAATATACTAACGTTTGGCATCTAGCACCTTTAAATATTTTGAGGATACGTGTGTATTATATAATATTCTCAACATCTAATGGAGGTTGGATGTCAACGTCAAAAAATAATATTAGCACCGAACGAATCTTTAATATTACTCTTTGAAGAATATTTTTATGCACCTCCTTTAGAATTAAAGCTTAGAGTACCTCCGTGAGAGACCACAAATATAAATATATCACCTTGCTAAAGGCCATTAAGCGGCTCGAACTCTGGTCATTGCTAAAGCAAAAAGTCATTTAACTAGCAAAGCCTACGTTTGAAAATTAACATAATTAGCTCAACTAAGCTTTTTCCAATTAGATGGGTCGACACCTTTGGAGGATTAACATGAATATCTATCAATTAAGTGTTAGTAATTCATATAAATATGGCTATAGTTAATATGATTATTGTTAGGAGAATTGACAATTTATCATTGATAGAGCATAGTAGAAGATTATATAGTTGAAAAAAGATTTTGTTGCGTTTAATATAATTATTTTCAGATTTGGTATTTATGATTTGAATATAGTTTTCTGTATCTGAAAATTTAGAAATACAAAAAATGTATTTAATTGGTTAAAACCCAAAAATAATTATTTGAAATTTATAAAAAAAAATATATGTTATTTTCATAAAATAATAAAATATTATTTTTTAAATTTTTATTTTTTTAATTATATTTTTATTTTCAAATCAAGAACCAAATGCAATAGTATTTCTGTAGAGGATATTAATTGTTGCTAGCGATGGCTGTCCCTTGCTTTTTTGTATTAGATGATTGATAGTCATGGGCCCATATTTATACATGGCATGGGTAGGCCTAAGGGGCTCTCAATTCTCAAGTGCATACATGGTGCTTAATTTTCTCGGATGGGCTGTACTGATTCTACTGAAGCACCATTATATTAAAAAGAATGAATTCTTATGTATATATATATATATATATATATATATATAACAATCAATATATGCATGTGATATTTATAACTTATTAATAAAATCTTACAAAGATATATTAGTGTCATTATTCTTATTTTTTGAAAAAATATATTATCTTTTGTTGGATCATATACCGAACACAGAATAAGTGAGCCATACACAGATTAATAAGAATCCAAGAAATGTATATATATATATAAAGGTCCCAAAGGATGCTTCAGCCATCCTCAAACCTTAATTGAGACTCGATCCTTTCATTTTCCAGTAATGATAAATACATGCAATAATATGTAGCTGTGATTGGATGATAAATACATGCAATAATATCAACATGACACGTGGCGGAATACCGTGCCTTGCTGTTTGTCTGTGACTTGTGCTTCGTAAGCAAGCAAACTAAGAATAAAAAGATGTAGAGGGCCCAAGCATAAGCTTAAAAAAGTGGGTCCCACATGATGCTGCAATTCTATTGGTTCTCCTAAGACTGCTTGCTAACGGCTAACCGCAAATTAATATTTAAAGAAGTGAGATTACTAAAGTCTTAGGTTTTTCCATGCATGAAAATGACTAATTCCCTATTATTTTAATAATCAACTATACGTGTCAAACTCATCCACTTGTATTTTAAAGTACCGCTAATACCCTTTTTTTTGGATTTTATTTATTTATTTATTAGTTTTTATTGATTTCATTTTTTTGATGCATACCCAATGAAAAATATGCATGCTCATACAAATAGATATTAGCTTTAAAATAAAAGTAAAGGTTTAACTAGAGTTATCAACGCTACCTTAGTCCGATTAATTATTTATGGGCCCTTGTGTCTTTCTAATGAATATAGCCAGAAATCCCTTTGTCTTTATGAGATTTATTTTACAATAGCTATATGACTATGTACGAGTCTCCTATTTTATAATCTTTTTTTGGGGTATGCATTGATTAGATAGTCAAATTCTTTAATAAGTAAATTGTATAGAGTTGGAAATTAATTAGATAATTTTTGTAATAATTGTATATCAATTATAATAGTCTTGCTGTTAAAAGTTGTCACACAAAAGTAAGAATATTTGATAAAAGAATTCGAATTTCATTTACTTAAAAAAAAAATTCTATTTTTTAAAAATTTAAAGGTTAATTAATTAAAAAAAATATACCTTTTAAGATATGTAATAAATGATCTAATAATTATATATTTATAATTAATATTTCTCATTAATTAATTATAAGTTTCATTATAAGAAATCACAATGGGTGTTTTGAACTACACGCTAGTTCCTTCATTTACTCAGTTCTTGTGGAATTTCAGTGCCGACCAGGGAGAGTTTGGTAATTTAGAGATG
Organism: Paratinospora sagittata; assembly: GCA_035771175.1. NCBI lineage: Eukaryota > Viridiplantae > Streptophyta > Magnoliopsida > Ranunculales > Menispermaceae > Paratinospora > Paratinospora sagittata. Next base: position 25,677,932 of record CM069612.1, on the reverse strand, counting down.
GCATTAAAATATTTTTTAAGACAACTAGATTCCGTGATTAACGACAGCTTCTCCATTGGATAAAGAGATAAAGGCTGACGCCCTTTCAACAACGCCGGCATTCTTTTAAATTGCTTTCTCTTCCTTTATATTTCCTTTCTTTCTTTCTTTTATCTCTCTCTTTCCCACACGTTCAATGCAAAAATTCTCTCACGAAAGCGCCTTTAAAAGCCTCTTACTCAACCACTTCACGTCAACACCTAACGGCTACTTATTCTGACCACAGCTTAACGGGCCTAAGCCAAACTCTTTCAAATTCAGGCCCAATAACAGAGGATCCTATGCTTTGCTTTGTTGGCTTTTGTACCTGTACGGACATGTTATAATGAGGGATTCATGGCTAAAGCATTGTTTATAAGGACAGCCTTGGTTGTCTCTACTTGCTTTCCCTAAGGACACCTGACCTACTATATATATACATATCCTAGTTTATAAATATGACATGTTAACATCCAAATAATGATACAATGGCAACTAACTAAGACCAACTCTAACTCTAAAAATTATATGTTAAAATTTTATTACCTATACTAAGGAGAAGACGATTTTTGATGGGCATTGAAAATATTTTCCGCTCGAGCAACCAGGGCTATAGAATTAGTTGGATAATGCCTCTTTATCCTTAATTGTCCAAGAAAAAATAAAAAAATGTGGCCATATTAAATATTAACAATAATAATGAAAGAGAAATTAAAAATAATACAAAGATGAAACCATTCTTTTATGCCCAATATTTTTATAAGTATTTGTATGCGTATATGTACCAACTGAACAGTATGATCGCTCAATTTTTACGTGAATAAAAGATTCTTCTAAAAAAAATATATAGTTGAGAAAGTAGATTAATTTTTGAGAAAGGGAATTAATTTAGCCAATCTTATATTAAATTAAATTAACAAAATTGTTTCATATCCTAAACTCAATGGGCCCAATGAAAAAAAAAGACCCAAAATCAAATAAATGGCCAATGTATCCAAACGGTGAGCCGTTGGAAAACCAAACACTAGGGGTTGGCGGCTCTGCGTGAGCTGTTTTGGCCAAGTGGTGGGTCTTAATCTTACAAAAGATTGTGCTCAAAAAAGAGTTTTAAAATCAAAATTAAATAAATAAACCGTTTGGCTCTCAGTGGCATAGAGAGAGAGAGACCTGAAAGTCTGAAGCAAAGCTTTCTGTACTTGTTTGAAACCTTCCAAAGCTTTCGCCTTTTCGATCTCTTCCTCTTCAGAACGTTAGGTTAGGGTTTCAAGTCTTCGAATTTCTCACCAGTTTTCTCTTTTTTCAATTAAATTTCGTTAATTGGAATTTATGTGTTTTTTTTTAAAAAAAATTATAATTTATGTGTTGGTTTCTGTTCATGCTGTGTAGCAGATTTGTTGAATCTTAGCGGCGAAGTTTTGTGTTTTTAATTTAATTTTAATTTTTTTTTTTGTTGGGTTGATATTGTAGAGATCTCTTTGGTAATTTCAGTGAAATGGTTTCTAAAGTTTAATGGAGTTTTCTACTGGAATCTTCTGTTTCAAAGATGGGAGCTTTTTATGGGCTGCTTGATGTTAGTTTCAGCTAAATTAAATGCTGTTGGAGTAGATAAAGGAAATGTTTAATTATGATTTACTAGTTGAGATCTCTAATATCTTTTTTTTTTTTTTTTTTGGATTTTTGTTGGTTTGGTTCTTGGTTTCAGATTTGAGAGGGAGATGCTGGTGAAATTGATTGCAGTGGTTGATGTATAGTTGACTCTTCTTTTTTTTTTTTTTTTTTCTGGTTTGAGTATGAGAATATCAGTGATGGAGTTCTTGAATTGGGAGATCTGTGTTCGGGTTTTCATGGGTTTGACTGTGATTTTTATGTCCCCATTTGTATATGGATTCACTATTCCTCAGGATGGTAAAGCTGAATTTTTTGTATTTGATTTGTTCTTTTTTTTGTACTGTTTTTTCTGTTATAGATCTAATTTAGTTCTGTTGTACTAACTTTGTATGTTTTCTTTTTTTTTTTTGTTGTTGGTTAGTTGCTGCTATAAATAGCTTATATGCTGCAATGGGGTCTCCTCCTCTTCCTGGATGGATTGCTAATGGAGGAGACCCATGTTTAGAGGCGTGGCAAGGTGTTCAATGTGCTGACTCAAACATAAGTCGCATGTCTGGTCATTTCTCTCAAAACTTTTTTGGATGTAAAAGTTCCATAAAAAATGTAGTATTTAGCTCTACTGGCATTTGGGTTTTGCAGAATCCTTAACGGTGCAAATTTGGGAGGAGAATTGGGTGATAATTTGCAATCTTTTGCCTCAATATTGTCAATGTAAGTACTTTGTTGCATATTTCTCATACTGTTATACAGAATAATATTGGTAATAAAAGGTTTATTAATTTGGTAGTGGACCTCAAACTAGTATGAGCACTATGCAGTTATCCAAAGATGTATTCGTGCATAGACAGTCGTGCTTCCTTCTTGATTCAGTTGTTCTCATTATATGTATGCCCTTTGATTGGCTAAAGGCAAAAGAAGTAGCTGTCTCTGTTAGATATTTAAGATTTTTTTTTAATAATCTGAGTTTATGTTAATTAAATGTTTTAGAAGGCAAGGAGTCAAATGGGTCATTCTGCCGTGTGTGAACCATGTAGAGGGGAGGCAACATCAGAATTTTTTTTTTCTGCAAATTGTCAAAAAGACATAACTTTTTTAATTAATTATCATTTAACTGGAGGTTGATGCATTTTTTGACACTTTCTCAATGCTATTTTTGTGAGGCAGAGATCTCAGCAACAACCACATTGGGGGCAGCATTCCATCCAATCTACCTCTTACCATGCAGAACCTGTATGTCCTCTATTTTGGCTGTTCTATTGTGATTCCTAAGTATAGCAAGCTATCCATCATGTCAAATCACGTTGATTGTGAGCTTTGGCCTGTTATCTAATATCCATTTAATGCTCCTTGTATGAAAAGTATGCTTTCTTTCACCTGTGGCAGTTTTCTTTCAGCTAACGGGTTCACAGGAAGCATCCCAAGCTCTTTGTCCTCTTTGACCCAATTGGCAGCTATGTAAGTTTGCATTTCTGCTCTGTTTATCTTTAGACCAATTGTAGTAGAGTTAATGTTATCATTATTCTTAGTTTATAAATTGTAAAATTTATGTTTCTTAGGTCGCTCAACAATAACTTTCTAGATGGGGAGTTACCAGATTCCTTCCAGACTCTTGTGGGCTTAGTCAATCTGTAGGTTTTGTGCTAATTTCTTCAATCATTTTCTTTCGATGAGTCTTGGGTAGCTTCCCAGCCATTGATGCTAACCATTTATTACACTGTTCAGGGATATCTCTGGTAACAATTTGAGTGGCCCATTGCCTCCTTCTTTTGGAAACTTGTCAACTCTGACCACCTTGTGAGTAATTTTCTTTAGAATGGCACTTTCTTGACATCCTCTGCTTTCATAAGTTGATTGTACTTCTCTTTGACAGACGCTTACAGGACAATCGTCTATCTGGAACTCTTGACGTTCTTCAAGATCTTCCTCTGAGAGATTTGTATGTTTCTCTACCACTTTTTTTTTTGTTAAATTCTGAACTAAGTTTATGAGTTTTAGGGATGTTATAACTTGAAGTTCTATATTTATTTGGCATTGATGGACACCTTAATCTTTGCCTGTTGTTTACTGGCTGACTTATGGAACAGGAATATAGAGAATAACCTGTTCTCTGGACCAATACCTGAGAAGATGCTGGGAATCCCAAGTTTCAAGTAAGAGTTCTTGAAAACACATATGGACTTAGTTTTATCTTTGACCAATATTTTTTTAAATACATAACTGTTATTGTAAGACAACTTTGCCAAATGATTTGATAGCAGATATCACAAACCCCGTCGAATGTGAAATGCTTTTGCCTACTAAGTACTCCATATATAAGCTTAAAGGACATATTTTTTAGTCCAACAGAGGTTCAAAGTGTGTGAGAGGCATTTGAGAACTTGAAATGCCAAGAAATCGCTACATATATTACAGCGATATATTATTAATGTTTGAGTTTAGCTCCTGCATCTAAATTATTATTAATTTTTGGTTTTACAACTTAATCAATAAATAACACTGTATATATATATATATTACAGCGATATATTAAAAGGAAATTTCTAATATCAAACCATAGATGGGTAAAAAAAACTTAAAAAATTTAATACATATAGGAAGGTTTCGGGCAGGCCTGTACTCCTGTTTCATATATATATATTTTCCTGCTTACTTCATATTTTCATCTCTGGTATCCTGATGAAATAGAAAATAATGTGCCTGGCATGTTTCTGATTATCAAACATTTACAGAGGCACAATTAGGATAAATTTGGTGATCCCATAGATACCCTGTGAAATTATGGTAATATCTAAGCAGTTATATATTTGAATTAGTATTTCATAATGGTAAAAAGGAATAAACAGATAAATAATGTAAGCATTTAGATAAATTAATCTAAATAGAGCTTTAGATGTGTAGAAGCCCGACAAGTCTGATTTTTAGAAACTGAAAATTGGAATGCAAGCAGTTTGTTTAGGATAAGACGGAATTTGGATGAAATTTCATTATATACACCCACTGACATTGTCAAGCTAAGGCCACCATCCTTTGATTTATCTCCAAAATATATATTTTTTGTTTGGGAGTCCAAATATATGTCCAGTAAAAGTTAATGATGCATTAGTCCCCATATTGGCATATCTTTAGCATTGATTTGATGTGGCACAACCTCTCCGCGAAGCACGAATGAGGCTAGTACCTTGATCCTTTCCTAAATGCCACAGTGGCGGGAAGCCTTGTGCTTTTGGTAAATCCATTTTAGTTAGGTGCAAACTATGATTGCAGTATTGCACATTGGTATAGTTCTCCAATAAGCAAACATCTTATTTATCAAACTTCTTTTGTTGTCATATGTTGTACCCTGCTCAGTCTATTATAGTGCAGCAAATACAAACTTTTTGCTGATCCTGCTGGTGGACTTGTGGTTACTCATCTACCATTTCGTACTGTCAAATATGCTTGTGCAGAAAGGATGGTTATCCATTCAACACTACTACTGCTCCGTCAGCTTCACCATCTCCTCCTCCATCGATCCCAGCTCCACCACCACCAATTCCTGCAGCACCAACTTCTGGACGGGGAGAAAAACCTGGGAAGCAGGCAAATGGACCATCTGCATCAGAAGGACCAAGTCCCACAAAAACAAAAAAGTTTTGGACAACTACAAAAGTTGTTTGGATTGCAATAGCAGGAGTCTTAGTATTTATTATGATTGCAATGGGGCTTGTGCTTTTTATGTTACGATGTTGCAAAGAAAGGCAAGAGGCTAACAGAATCTCTACAAGACATGAAATGGGTGCATATAGAGGCCCAAAAGAGAAGCCAAAAGAGACTGCACCTGCAATCCAACCAAGTAATCAACTAGAAAAAGGTAAAGTGTACATTTGTTTTAAAGGTTGTCTTGTCTTACTATTTGTTGTTTTATTTGAACTTGTACCTTATTGAAACTCTCTTGGAACAGTTCCAAAAGAATCTGTTGTGAGACCAAACAATGAACATGGCACAGGTGTTCTCTCGAAGTCAAGGGACAAGGAAGAAATGGATGTGAAAAGAAAGGGTATAATACCAAAACGAGAGGAACATGAGATTGATATGACAGGACTGGATCTAATGGTAACGCCTCCCCCTCCTCCTCCTCCTCCTCCTCCTCCTCCTCCCCCACCACCACCTCCGCCGCCGCCGCCGCCTCCCCCTCTTATTGAAAAACTAATTGTGGAGCCAATTATACCTGCTGGAGTTTCTACCTCATCGTCTCCTGCTAAAAGTCTTAATCTGCCAACTTCTGTGAGGTCTTTCGCAATTGCATCTCTTCAGCAATACACAAACAGCTTTTCTCAAGAAAACTTCATTGGAGAAGGCATGCTTGGAAGTGTTTACCGGGCGGAGCTCCCTGATGGAAAGGTAATGCACTTTTTTTATTTTGAGCTGAACTGATCAAATGAAGCCACTTTGTAGCAGTTCAATATTAATTCATCCACCTTATTTCAGAAACTGGTTCCCTTGCTTCACCCTGTTCTCCTGTTGTGTATGTGTATCTGTCATGGAGTCTATTGGAACATGCTCATGCTATATGACATTCTCAGTCCTCTATCCAATATATCATCCCAAATGCTGCCAATATCTTTCTTGCATTTCTATTCTTACTTTCTTTATAAACATAGGTTTTTGATTTTGAAGTTTTGAATTCTTAAATCATAAGAGTTGGCTAAATGTGACAACATGCATCAAAATTGTACAGAAAACGACCATTATTTTTTGAAGATAAGGTTTTGCAAATCCATTTGCATGATGCATCAAAGAATCAACTGTGTTTGTCTGCTGCATAATGTTTGTCACTAATAAATTATGTTTCTCATTAATCTAAGTGAATTCAGGTCATGTTGGACGCAGTTGAATGAAACCTGGTTATAGTACCTCTACTCTCAGGTTCTTGGAGTCTTAAGATTTTATTCACTTATTGCAAGCAAAGTCTTGACTTTTTCTTGTTTCATTTAATTCATAGGAGATCCTAAACAATAAATTGCTTGTCAGTTTCTATAAGATTTTCCCTCTGCTAGATCCTCTAAAATACCAAACCCAAGTTTGTTCAGTTTATTCAACTGCAATCCCAGCTACAAGTGCACAAAATTGCTGCTCAATTCTATATGTTTAGCTGTTAATGAAAGGCTAATTCTCCGTTGTACATGTAGTCACACATGTTGTGCCACATGCCAGCTAAGAATGGAAAAACAATTTTGTCTTGTTTATTAGTTAGCTAAAAAATTTGTATTGTTGTTAGGCGTTAAGGCAATCTTAAGTGGAATCATGGTTGAATATGAAGCCATATGCTTTGCTTGATGTGGTTTATTTGAAATGTTTGCCAACCTTGTCATGTTTGTCAACTCTTAATGCATGAAAAAACATTATTTTTTCCTGTTTCTGGTTCTTTCTTGTATAACAATGGATGTGACCTTTCCATAGTTCATAAATTGTCTTGAGTGCTAACATTTTCACTTCTGTGTGTTTGTTTAGCAATTGGCAGTCAAGAAGCTGGATAATGCAGTTTCTAGAAAGCAAAGTGATCAAGAGTTTCTTGAGCTGGTGTCAAGCATCGCCAAACTTCAACATAAAAATATTGTTGAGCTTGTTGGTTACTGTGCCGAGCATAGCCAACAGCTACTCATCTATGAGTGCTGTAGTATGGGGACACTCCATGATGCTCTCCACTCTGACGAAGAACTCAAGAATATGCTTTCATGGAATGCCCGCATCAAGATGGCCCTTGGAGCTGCAAGAGCCCTAGAGTTAGTACATCTACTTGTTCACTAAAGAAATAGTTGTTTAATCCTCTTTGTTATATTTGTAGAGCTTCTATTGAGACTAGGATTCGCATTGGTATAGAGGTAATGGGAAAACTCCTGTAGGATAGTAGTGTTGCACGCAAACTTACCGTATTTTTTGTTGTCATCTGTGGGAAATATTTGATGATACCTTCTTAGGATAGATCTTCTAGGCCAACTTGAAAATGATTGAGCCAGAAAGAATAGCTATATGCCTATATGGTGGCTAAGGCCACTTATTTGTTTGGAATTCCAAACAGCTTGTTTATTCATCTGTCTTGCATCATGATTGAGCCAATGCCACCATGAATTCTTATGTTTTCGCTTTGTTTTTATGGTGAAGGTATCTGCATGAGGTCTGCCAACCACCTGTCATTCACAGGAATTTTAAGTCTCTTAATGTTCTACTTGATGATGAGCTTGCAGTAAGGGTCTCTGATTGTGGTTTGGCTCCTCTAATATCATCAGGTTCTGTAAGTCAGGTAAATGATCTTCTAAAGTCTCCTAAGTATAATTGCTATTGTTACCACAGATTTATTTTCTAACCTCTATTTCTAATCAAGGCAACGACGTTGATTCAAGTTAATTCTTTAAGTTTGTGTCATATTGGAAAAGATTGGTCGGTTAGGTTTTTCCTTCCTCTCCCCAAGGGGCCTTTCTGATAATAGGTCAGTCTCCAGTGTGTTGGAAGGCATGCTTGGGAAAGTTATACAAACCAACTTCTTTGAGAACTTGGTGGTATTGTTTTAAATATTCAATTAGCTAGGTTAGGTCCCGAGCCTGTCTTTTATCGTTAGTTGTAACTAAGTAACACCACAAAACTCAGTAATACAATCTCCATTTTGCTGATATTGGTGTATTTACTTTCACTTTCAGTTATCTGGGCATCTCCTCACAGCTTATGGGTATGGTGCTCCTGAATTTGAGATGGGTACTTATACTCACCAGAGTGATGTTTACAGCTTTGGAGTAGTAATGTTAGAACTCCTCACGGGTAGGAAGTCCCATGATAGGTAAGTAAGACTCTCATTTAGTCTATTTGGTTTTATGATTTTTCACAGTTCAACCTGTTTATTTACATCTAAATTATTCTTTTTTAGAACACGGCCACGTGGAGAGCAATTCTTGGTAAGGTGGGCAATCCCTCGGCTACATGATATTGATGCTTTGTCAAGAATGGTCGATCCTTCCCTGAAAGGAGCTTACCCTGCTAAGTCTTTATCACGGTTTGCTGACATTATTTCTCTCTGTGTCCAGGTTAGTTTCTTTGCCTTCATTTCTATATAATTGCTGGAGTCTTCTATTAAAATGAGAACAATCTATAAATGGACTGAATAATTTGATCTTCATTTTTCTTAGTATTGATTCCCAGCCGAAAGCCTGTAGGAGACTGCAAAACATAGACACTTGTAGTGGTTCCCACATTTAAGTGTTCATCAAACCTATCATAAGTGGGATGTCAGAAGCTTCTGATTGGTGCAATGGTTAAGATAATATAAACACACACATCTTAACACTTTAAAACTGTGAAAATGTGAAGCCTTATGCCTACTATTTGGATTGGCTGTATACTCCATCTAGCTTTAAGGTGATGATTAGACAATTCACCTTCCCTAGGCTTGACCTTGGAACAAACTAGATGATTTAAGATAAATAAATTGCATGATAATATATAAATTCAATAGTTGAGGTTTTGAAACTTGAATAACCTATATAATATCCTAATATGAGACATTTAAACTTTGATGATTGATGGTTCCAAATCCAAAGTTGCTTCTTAATTTTGCCAAGTCAAATTTCTTTTTTCTTGTAGAATAAATGCGTTCTTTTAGAGTTCGGTCCATTAGTCCTCTAATGTTTTAGGAAAGGAAATGAAAAAAATATGGAATAAAAAGTCAAGATTTCCTCCTGTCAGATGCTTTTCAAATTACCAAAAAAGAGCGCTCTGGTAGTATTAGGTGACGAATTGACAACACTGATTTAGAGTCATACCGATGTAAATGAGCCACTTCAAACAGACTGTCAATATGAGCCTTAATTAATTAACTTTCAAACAAATTTAATGAGTTGTGTTTTATTATTTTGATTTAAAGTAATGTTGATGAGAACACTAAGCTAATTTCAAAGCTGCCCTTTTGTGTTATGCAGTCAGAGCCAGAATTCCGTCCACCTATGTCTGAAATTGTTCAGGATCTCTTACACATGATAGAGAGAGAGCCTCCAAAGAAACGATGAGAAGGGGACTAATAATATCCGGTGTTCATCGAAGTTTTAACAATGGCATCTCAAATGAGAATGCAGGGTTGCAATATCCCAGACGGGTTGCACAAGAGGCGTAGGAGTGCAGCAGCTGCAGTCCTTGTGCCTTTCTCGGCGAAGTAAACGATTTAAATTCCGATGGATTCTTTCAAAGGGGGGAGGCATGCAGTAACCTGCTGCAGAATTTTTTTTTGGATCCTTCTTCAATCCAATTGATTGTGATTATTATGTTCATTTAGCTTATTAGTAGAATTGATTTGTCTCATAAATATGCTTATCCCATTATTCTTCATTATTATGTATTTTTTTTACACGCTTGTTAAGAAAAAAAATAATTCCCAACTTTTTATCATTCCATCATTTTTGTTTCTCCTTAGAATTATTCACTTTTAAGTTTTATATTTGATTCGGTTGAATGCAAAAATTAACATTTTTGAACCTACCAAATTTTCTTAAACAAAAACATTAAATATGAAGTATAAATTACAAGAAAATGTTAATTTAACTATTAAAATAATAAAAATAAAAATTACACATATAACTATACCTTTACATTTATTAGAACATTTATTACATAATTGAAATACGTAAAAAATTAATAAGGGGTTGGTTCGCTGGTTCAGAGAACAAAGTACGATGTGCGGTTGAAAAATTCATTACGAGTTTGAGTTTCATTACGAGTTTGAGTAGGTTTTCGTCTATTTTTATTAAGAGAATTGTCTTTTTCCTTTCAAATTTTTAAATCAACAACCATGCTCGTGACTTGTGGGACAATGAAAAAATGGTTGTTAACATCCAAAGTCCAAAACGGTTAACTTGGAGTGAGGGATTCCTACATCATCGTCAGTCAACATCTGGTAATCTGAAATTGGCTCTACACCTTCACTTTTAAAGCCTAAGGCTAAGGCTAAAGGGCTACAAGATCTTCAAGAAAGAAATGTTTGTGGCTCAGTTAGCAAGAGCTTGTGACCCGGTATCTGCCTTCGTCTATGCTTAAATTAGCTAACAACCACTCACTAAGGTGGGCCATTTTTCAATAAAAGCACACAACACATTCTCTTGCACGGTTGTGCTGTATTTATTTATTTATTTATTGGTATGTTTAGTTTTTAGACAGTATATATTTTTATTTTTTTTATTTTTTTATGTATGTTTGCTAGAAAAGATTCACAAAAAATTAACATATTTTTTTTTTTTGTAAATTTCAGAAATCTATTTTCGGGTTTCAACCAATTAAATTCATTTTCTCTGTTTCAAATTTTTAGATATAAAAAAATTGTATCTGAATCATAAACTAAATATAACCTAACTTTGTTATTTTTTTTTTTAGGACTTGAATTTTTAGTCTTTGGTATGACTGGAATTTATCTATCCTTATTCCTTAATTTGATGAGCAGTTGGAAGTGATTACAATTCTAATTATAGCACCTTAACATTTTTAAATTATCTTAAATAATATGTTAATGCGTGATTAAAGGTAAACATAAGTGTTAACATATAATAAATTTAAATTTTTATTCATTCTTATTAAGAGAAGTGTCATTGTCTCTGTAAATTTTCGAATTTAAAAGTATTAGTTTAGGGGCTGCAAATCCTTGAATTATGAATACAATAAAGTTTAATGCCATAATGAAAATCTATTTATATTTTAAATAAATGTAAGGTTTTGAGGTTTTGAATTTACTTTAGAGAAATTTAGAAATCATTTCATGAAAAAGATAGGGGGGTTACTATTCATAACAAATGAAAAGGTGATCATTAATTATCTGATTCTATTTGGTAGATATCATGTTTAATATTCATCTAACTTTTAGTAACAGTTTGAAGATAACAAGTCAGTCAAACTTGTTTTTGTCTTTTGATTGTTAGAGTGTGAACATAACAAATTTTACAATTTATATAACTTGATTAGAAATACATGTGCATTTATGTGGGCTCATTACATATTTTATCACTATAAACACTTTGTCTCCCATGTTTGGTAGGTCCACTCTCTAGATGATTAATAATTAATTTTAAAATTAATGGAAGTGTCTCTTCCTTGTCTTTTTGCCCTTGTCATTTTCAACATTTTCATTTGTTGCATCATGGTTTCCACTTTTACTCCATGGCAAAAACTTATGTAGCAGAGTGTTCACATACGTTAAGTTGGGTCGGATAAATTTTTTATTTTTTAAGCCAATTTTTAAGATTAATATTAATATGTCTATAAAATTTTTAAGTCTGAATATAATTTTAAATAATATTTGTATTTATGTTATTTTAACACATACATTATTAACAAAATTTGTTGATATTGTAGGTAAAATTTATTAGATCGTTTCAAATCACGCAATTATAGTATGATTTAAGGTGTTGATGCGTGATTGAAGGCGATTTAATAACTCCTACCTACAATGTCAATAAAGTATATCAATAATGTGTCTCTTAGCATTACCTTATTTTATTAATGATCCGATAATAATAATTGACTCTAATAAAAATGTTAACTAAAGAAATGCTTACTATTCTTAATGAGTTCGGGTTGATCGAGTTAATTTACAAAATCTTGACATAATATAAACTTGATCGGGTTGTTAATTCCTAACCCTACCCAATTTATAAGATTCAGGTCGGTTGGTAGGATGAACAACCCTAAACTTATATATAAAATAATAAAAAAATATTAATCTAATTATAAATTTTACAATTACGTATACAACTATACATGCATATTCATTGAATATTAATATTTTATATATATTAAAATACGTAAATATGTATGTGTAGTTATATATATAGTTACGATATTTTATAGTTAGATTAATATTAAAAAAAACATTGTTTTTATGGCTTCCTTTGATTACCATTTTTTCTTTTACTTATTTTTTAATTTTTTGCCCTAAACTCTAAATAAATAGAGTCATTCGTACCCTTTCATTGCAATAAAAAAACATTTGAGGTTTATAAAAAAACTTACAATTATATATATAATTAATAGAAATTATATTTTAAATTTACATGACGTACATAACATGTGCATTTTTCCATCAGTTAATTAAATCAATTTTGTTGAACTAGTTGAAAACCTCTAATACTGAGTTTAATTAGATATTTAAAAATAAAAATTTAATTTTAAAATAAAAATATTTAGAAAATAACTTTTTTATTATTTTAGTTTTCGGACAGATGACCTAACTTTTTTTTTAATTACTGTTAACGTGGCATCGTTCTAACCAAGCGTCAGCACAACAGGCCCTTGCGTACATTCCTTCTCTGCACCTGTCAATGCAGAGTAACCGTGCTCACTGACGTGTCACTCATCCACTCATCCGCTCCTTTCGGTCCTTTCGAAATACAAAAAGTCCTCTATACCTGTCGTACCGAGGCCCACTCAATCACACCATCTAGGAAAAACAAACCTCCCCAAAGGGCATTCCCGTCAAACCAAACAAAACCAGAATTAAAAAACTGTCCAAAAAATAAGGCTTCAGACGCAGTAACGCTTTCAACTTTTTTCACCTTTGCCCCCCTTCTTCTTCTTCCACATTTCCTTTCTCTCTCTCTAGAACTTTTTTTTCCTTGAATTAAAAATGGCGAATCTCTGCAACTCTTCTTCTTATTCTTCTTCTTCTTCTACTTCGGTTCAGTGAATCAAATCTCGCTATTGCAATTTCTGAAACTTCGAGTGTTCAACTTTTCGTTCATCCTTTTACAGTGATTTCTTCCGCGCCTGGTGAGTTTGTTTGATTCATCTTTTCGGAATTCGTAATTTACTTCGTGTTGGTAACTTGGTTCGGATCTCTTGGTGTGATTACAAAAGTTCGTGTTAAGGTTTTCAGGAGGGGCCGGTGCGAATGGCGAAGCGCGGTTACAAGTTGCGTATCCTTTTTGGTGTGTGTGTGTTTGATTGTTTGAGCTGGTTTGGGTGGTCTTGATCTAGGTTTTGGGGTTTTCAGTGCTTTGGTGGTTGATCTGAGTGGTTTTGTTTGGTTGGATTAGTTGGTTTCTTAACTGAGTTGATTTTTTAGAGGAATTTGTGGCGCACGCGTCAAGTGTGAGTTGTTTGAGCATCGGGAAGAAGTCGCGGGGGCTGCTATTGACAGGAGGAGAGGATCATAAAGTGAATCTGTGGGCGATCGGGAAGCCGACGTCTTTGCTGGTCCGTTGAGGTTTAAACTTCCAGCTTTACTATTATTCATCCGCGCTTATTGCTTTCTTTTCTAACTTCTTTCGCAGTAATAATGCAAAATCAACCTGATAACGATCTTATCTCGATATCTTATGCTATACTAATTGAGATGCATGCATTTCTCACGTACGCCATGGGATGGGGATGTGAGAATAAATAGATATATTTTAGATCGATCCTTAAATGGAGATACCGATGTTACTGATATGAGATTTCTTGTCTTGATGGGAAGTGTCGTTATGAGAGTGGTTTTTGAACTAGATTTATATAATTGGAAGTAACAAGTTAGGTAGTTACAAAATCTACAAGTTGATTACTAGTCCAATTTCAGCATCTAGACGGAGTAGACCTCAGTGGAAAACTAAAGAGTAATGGTAGAGAAGAGTAATGACAAAGTAATGGAGCCCATCGGTTCCTTCCATAAGGGGCTGTCTTAAAGATTTTATTTTATTTTTCCCTCTGTTTATTTAGGTATTAGTTCGCATAAGCTCAAATGGGTTCGATGAGGGGTATTTTAGTATTGCATTTTTTCCGTTATAATTGACAATTGATGTGGAGAAGGGTGAAAAAGGAATATATCATCTCAGTTTTGAAAGAAAAAAAAATCCTGCTAAAACTGGTAGAAATCATGCCAGCTCAGAGTATTGGTGTGAGAGTTGTAGTAGTTATTACTTATTAGAGGCCTGTGACTGCCTCAACATACATCATGTTTCTTCATTTTTTTTCCTATTTAATTGGAACCGAAATTCAGTTAAATGGAGATTTTATGGATGTCCTTAAATAAAATAAGTTTAATTGGTACTCTTTGTCTGTTGAAGTACCTAATTTTCATCGTACATGTAACGTTACTTCCTGTGACGAAATTCCATGTGTTTTTTTGGGTGCAAATATGCAGAGCTTGTCTGGTCATACGAGTTCAGTTGAATCTGTGACTTTTGATTCAACAGAGGTTTTGGTAGTTTCTGGAGCTTCTACTGGCGCAATCAAGCTGTGGGACTTGGAGGAGGCAAAGAGTGAGTTTGATTCTTCACATCTACTCATCATTGTCTTAGTAGTAAAAAGAATTTAAAATCATTTAACAAATGATATGACTGAGAACAGTGGGTTAATACTTATTTAAACAATTGGTGACAGGCATTGCATTTCCAAGAATATAGCAGTTACATGGTATCAAATCCAATTTGGTAATGCTACTTAGCCTCAAAACAGGCTGTAAATGGAACTGTATGTTTAGTAGAATAGTGGTTGAAACACTACAAGAAAAAGTTAGAATTATCAGATTAGATTATTTTTTTGAGTTTAACCTGTACTTGTTTTCAAAATGTAGAAGTGATTGATATGCTTGCCAAAAACTTAAAAAATTTACCGACCTCTGTTAATGTTTAGAGGTTAAAAGTAGGTGTACCAACAAAACCAGAGTTGTTAATCCAATTCTTTTGGAACCTCCTGCCTTCAATGCCTATATACTACAGGATCAACTTAAGTGGAGTGTGGCAGATTCTTATTTATTTATTTATTTTTTTGAGTGTAGTTGTTCGCACTCTTAATGGACACAGAACAAATTGCAGTGCTGTTGAGTTCCACCCTTTTGGCGAGTTCTTTGCTTCTGGTTCTTCTGATACTAATCTTAAAATATGGGATGTTAGAAAGAAAGGATGCATTCATACGTACAAGGGTCACACTCGAGGAATTAATACCATTAAATTCACTCCTGATGGTCGTTGGGTTGTTTCTGGTGGAATGGATAATGTTGTCAAGGTAACATACTTTGTTTAAACAGGCAACATGGACCACATATATTCCTTTCTCTTTCAATCTTACTCAGGAGTTGATGTAAAAAATCTTTTTTAAATTATATCAACAGGTATGGGATCTCACTGCTGGGAAGCTCCTGCACGAATTTAAATTCCATGAAGGACCAATTCGGTGCATAGATTTTCATCCACTTGAATTCCTATTAGCAACAGGTGCTTATACAACTCATTTGAGAGAATCCATTTGTCTCTAGTAATGTGTTGTTATGCATGTTTGGTTCTGGTTGCTTACTTGGTAATTGCTGATTTGTCTTATTGGTTTGCAATTTCTTTCTTTCTTTCTTCGTCAGTGTCAGTCTCCCCCTCGCTCAATGAGTGTCTCCCTCCAGTGTTGTCAAAGCGGAAAGGCGGTGGTAGGTGGTAAACCTTAATTAGGCGAGGCGGGGCCTAGGCGGGATATACAATATTTATTTAGAGGTCCCTGAAAAATTTATTTATTTATTCATTGGTCCCTCACTCCACATATATATATATATATATATATATATATATATATATATGTAATTATTAATCTAATTTATATATTAAATTATATGTAATTATTAATTTAATTCAAAAGTTGAAGTGGAAGAAGGGAGAGGATTTCGCAGGTTTTAACAATTTATTTTTTTAAAAAACCCTTTAAAAAATATTTGCTTAGACCTCCCCAAACCGCCTAGACGGTGATCTAGCCGGTGCCACTACCCAAGGGGCCTAGGCGCCGCCTTGACAACACTGTCTCCCTCCATCATTTACGTTGTGAGGGTGTGTTTTTGTTCTATTTGAGATTCTTGGTTAAAATTCTATAGGTCCTATTTGACTTGTGGTTCTTGGTTTTATAAAAAGACTGCCATTCTATTGGTGAAAAATGGGATTGTAGGCCACCAATATATATATATATATATATATAGATAGATATAGATATCGATCTCAATTGATTTATCTAAGGACACCGCTGTCTTGGCAGTGAAATTCTCTTGGTTTTTGAGGTTTTGACTTATCATTTATCATTTATCTGAAGGTTCAAAACCTATCCAAATGAACTTACTTTATTGAAATTTTTGGGTACACTGTGATTAGAAGAATAATGTAAAACTTTGTTAGATCAACCATGACATGAGTTGAGTGTGAGGAGAGGAAGACAATGATGTCGAGTGTAATGAGAAGAGGACAATATCGAATCCCCCCTGCTAACTGAGTAGGGGCAACATGTTCCCTATCATCGAAGTACTCTCTTTGCCGTTGATATTCAAATGTAGAGCGATGCTAATACCTATTGGAAAGTAGCCTCAGTAGCCATGGTTTTGGAAGTCTCTTCAATCTTCTAGAAATTCTTCCGAATGATGTTCTAGTACCTTTAGAAGAGTTCCATAGGAAATTCATATATAACTCAAGTATGCCCTGTGAACCACTTAGTGATTTTTCTTAACAATCTTTTTATCATATATATATATATGTATGTATGTATGTATGTATGTATGTATGTATCTTGATGGTCTTCCTAAATCAAGTTCATCCAAAAGAGGCCTGCAAAATTAGGTTCAATTCCAGTAAAGCTTGGAATTAAACTTAGAAATATCACAACAGAAATCTAAGGATAGGTTTGTTAATTGTTTATTCTTTTTTCTGGAAAATCTAGTTGTCTTTTGGAAGTGTCTAAAATAAGAGGTCCTTTTGCAAGCTATGAGATCATGTGATCAAGTCCCACCGTCAAGTCCCACTCCCACCTGAACAAAGCAATAAGAGAGACAGAGAGAGTGAAAAAAAAAACCAAGAGGTACATTGATTTGATGGTTTGAATAACTAAATAATACACAATTTGCAAGATTTGCACTATTTTCTTAAATAAATGTGGTAGTTTGAGGGCCATTTACGTTTTTTTGTTTTAAATGTGTAAACCATTGCCATGATTATCCATTCTTTTGTAGGCTTTTTCATATTTTGATGGAATGCTTTATGCTTTTATTGGATGGGAGAACAACTCTAAAGATCCAATTAACCTTTACTCTATGGAAGCGTGCCTTCTCATGATTTGTGGTGCATTATTTTTTAGCCTTAAGGCACACACTACATATATAGATTCTGAAATAAATGTTTACATAGTCAATGTGATGTAATGCAACTAAATAATTCTTAGCAAATGTGAAACATTTTAGTAGCCCCTACCTCTGTGAGTTGCAATTTTGCACTGTTGTATTTATGATGACGTGTTGCATCCACCCTAGGTGTTTTGAACAATAGCAGGTGCTCTGCATTGGCTTGAGTGTTGACTTAGCCCTTGATAGAGTAGAGTGGAGGAAGCTGATTCATGAAGATAGTAGGGAAAAAAGGCTTACTTGAATAGAGTTGCATTTTTGAAAACATACATTTGATAAGATGTGAAATGCCAAGATGGTGGTATATGAAAAATTAAATATTGAGGCTGGATGAAAATGAAATTAGTTCACTTGTCTATCATCTTATCAGCCTGTTGATCAGCTCTTGTTTATCACACAGAGCTGGTTAACTTCCTCAAGGCCTGATTTCACTTGCACAACCGTTCCAGGAATGGCATCTTTCTTCAGCAACTTAAAATTAAGTACTATCTGCATGCCCTGAGGAATGATTTAACTCTCATTAATCTATGCTTCCTACAACTATGTACATATGCATTGTTATCTGTTACCTTAATTTGTAAAAGTAATACACGAATGGCTTTCCAGGTTCAGCAGACAGAACTGTGAAATTCTGGGATCTAGAAACCTTTGAACTGATTGGATCTGCTGGACCTGAGGTACATGAGTTGTTTGATGATCTTTACATACAATGTACTTTTGCATTTTTTTCATATTTATTATTTTTTATGGTTTTGTTTTCACAACCTCTCTCTTTTCCTTACTTGGTTTTCTGTTATGTTTCATTAATCCACATGCTGATCTTTGCATTACCTTTATGCCAAATATATGAGATGTGTACTGAAAAACCAAGGTACTTTAATATGACCAGTGTTGTCAAAACTGTGGCAAACTTTTGATGATAGGATCCCTTGTGTGACTCAGCACCATGGTAGAGACTAGAAATTAGGCAAAGGCTAAGGAAAATTGGTAAATGATGTCAAAATATTTTTAGAAATGAAAGCTAAATAGTTATGGAGAATTGATTGGCTGATTGCCATGTTAATGATAACAATATATGCATTACTAGGCCTCCACCGATCAGCTATAGCTTTTGGGTTTAGTAGTTTCTAACATGGTATTAGAGTGTTGATTTTGTAAGAGGTCTTGGGTTCAAGTCTTGTTGTTGGCATTTGCATGTCCCTGTTTACAGAATTGGTATCTCTCTTCTTTTCTCTCTCTTTTGTCTCTCTATGTGCAGGATGAGACTATACGTGAGGGAGACTGTTAATGATAGCGTAATATGCATTGTTGCACCGCCACCTATCAGCTATAGCTATAGCTTTATATTTTTATATGTTATATAACTTATATTTTAATAAGAATATTTGCATCAGGTGGTTTGCTGAATTTTCATATTTGATTGAATTCTTCACTTTGTGTTATTGTTTGTTACTGATTTGTATGTATGTGCAATTATTTATTGAATAACTTGGGGTTTTATATTTAATTATTTTCTTGTCACCTAGGCCTCGCCCAGTTGCCATGTAGGCACTGTTTCGCTTAAGTATGTCAAATTGCATAAGCATTGTTTGATACCTTACAACACTGGTTAGCAAGTGGGCATCCTGTGTATTCATAGAAAACACTCGTGAATGCATAATGTTTCTTCTCTTTTGTAATAAACCCGTCTTCCTTCTTCTCAGGCTACTGGGGTGCGCTCTATGTCCTTCCACCCTGATGGAAGAACATTGTTCTGTGGACTGGAAGACAGTTTGAAGGTGTGAATGTTTGTTCATCATGTTGATTTTGTGAGTCCTAGTTAGAAAACAGAGTCTGTAACTTTTTGTGCCTTTGCCCAACTTCTAGGTATTTTCATGGGAGCCTGTAATATGCCATGATGCTGTTGATGTGGGATGGTCTACTTTGGGTCACCTCACGATCCATGAGGGGAAGTTGTTGGCATGCTCTTACTATAGAAGCAGTGTTGGCATATGGGTTGCAGATATTGGGGTAATTACATACTTTCCTCCCCCCTTATGTTGTCTTAACATGTTTCCAGACCTGTGTTTCATCCTTCACTTAGCTTCTTTCTATGACTTGGAGTTAATATGTGCTTCCTGATTCAGCTCATTAGACCTTATGGGGTTGGCATTTCACCTGTGTCAAATGGCCCAATGGAGCAGCAATTCAATCTTCAGGAAAGACCTTCCATGCAAAAAATGGGAAACAGTACAAAGTCCAATTCTGGGTTGCTAGCTGTTCCTCATGAAAGTGAAACTACAGAAATAAGAAACATATACGTGGATAGTAAGTCATCTTTTTAAACAATAAAATATGTACAAGGCTCGTCTGACATTTAATGAAATCAATCCTTTCAATGAGCTTAAGCTGCTGTTTATATGCCACTTAGCTCTTGCTAAGTTTGAGAAATCCATGTCATGACTCATGTGGTCCTGATTCTGTATGAAATTATGTCAAGACATTGTCAATATGCATTCTTGTTGACTATATCTCTTATATACTCCTTTTATGGCTTAGTGTTTTTCTTACATTTGATATGTTTTTCATTGGAAAGCTTCTGATAGCAAAAAGATGACCCCAAAAAGAGTTGGTTCATTCAGTGCATCGAAGGTGGCAATCCCAATGGATTCATCTGAATTCTGTAACCCATCTCCTCCAAAGAGAAGCCCTGAAACTGTGGTGCATACCAGAACTAATAGCCAAGTTAGCAGTCGGCAATTTAATGTGCCTGTAATTGTACCTAGAAACAATTCAATTACTGAAAATGCAGTTAGTCCTAAAAGAGAATCTACTGCTTCTGAAAGAACCAGTCCTGGTATATTGCGCAAACCAACTCACATGCGGAGGCAATCAAGTATCAAATACGAAGCGGAGCAGTTATCATTGGCTACCGAATCTTCATCTTTTAGGAGCAAGACAAGTGGGTTAGACATTGAACCGGAACCGAAATTTCACTTCAGTTTTTTTAGAAAAGATGAAGATACTCAAACCAGTAAGGAAAACTATCAAAACATGAGGAGTGTTGCCAAGAAGGTTGAGAGGAATCTATCACCGGATGTTCCTTTGAGCTCCTCCAGTCATGAGAATTGTTAAGTTCTCTTCCATGTAGCTCATTTTCAATTTGTGTGCTGTTTTATAGTGTTTACTGTTATTTTTTGTGAGCTGTTTTACTTACTGTTATCTTTCTTTTTTTATTGGTAGCTCGTCATGATCTCTGTTATAATATTCTCTCCTCCCTCCCTCCCATCTTGCATCTTTTGCAGGTCCTGAGACTCCAGGTATTAACAAGGGAATGGGCTCTTTGAAACTTGTTAATGGGGGTAAGGCTGATGCCACTTGAGTTACACTTGTGTCTAGATTAATCGGACAGAATTTTACTTTTTCTAGCCTTTTGATTTTTGGCTGTTCAACCAGGAAGGACACGCTCTCTAGTTGAGAGATGGGAGAAGAGAGATAATTTCAATCCTGGTGAAAGTTTAACAAGAGAGAAACTTAGTCCCGGTGAAAGTTTAACAATGAATGCATCTACAGACGTGGTGTCTGAAACTCATACCTTCCCTGAACAAATGGTATGTCTACATGCTTTGACATTTTTTGATGCATTAAAAGCCACCTGAGCAACTTATTTTGTTCAGGGAAATATAATCCATGTCTCATGGGGTTTTCTTTAACACTGCTTGTTCAATGGTTCGATACTCGTTAATGTGCTTTTCCTTGCAAGGATAGACTTTTAGGTGAGTTATCAGGTATCTAAGTTAGGAGGTCCATGTGTTTGTTTTTATGTTCTCTTTGAATACTGGAGGTGTGTGTGCATCACATTGTTCATCTTAGTGGTCTTGTAACCCTGGTCCATCAAGGTCCCTGTATTACCACAGTTGATATCTGTAGCTACCTCATTCTCTACAAGCTTAAGGCTTTGGATGAAAGGTTGTTGCCTCTACCAGCGTTTTTATTTTCAAAATTGACAAAATAATTTAATGCGTTTCAAGGTTTCGTTTATGATATTCTATTGAGAATTACAAACGTATAATTTCATATGTAGTTGCATACTTAGTTTCATTCCTTTGTGTCATCCTCCAACTTTCTTCCTTCTTTTTCTTTTTTATTCAATCAGCATATAGTTCATATATGCCCATAGTTGCATTTTTCTGTACCATCTCGGAGTAATGTTCAAACCATTAATTGGTTGATGATTTGATCTATTCGGGGAAACAAGACCTTCTGCCTCATAATGCCCATCATTTGGTGGTTCCACCTACCTGTCCTCTTTGCATCTGCATTAGAAACTTAGGGCTTGTTTGGTTCAGGATTCAATAATAATTTTTGAAAATAATTGTTGTTTTCTTGTGTCCTTCACAATTTTGGATTTTGTATTCAATAATAGGTTTTGACTTTCAAAAACAATCCAACCAAACACTTATCTGAGGACTATTTGTTTTCAGAAATAGAAAACTGTTTTTTTTTTTTTTCCAAATTCTATACCAAATGGGCCCTTAGTTACACTATTAAAATAAGTGCCAATATTGTTATATTGTCATTTTCTTCTTGTAACATCTGCTGGAGGTTCATAGGCATACACATCACTTGAATTGTGGCAAATAATGTCCTTTGACACTCTACTATCTATTCTAGTCACTAAGAAGTATATGTAGGCAGCTAGCTACTTCCCATATTTATAATGTCCTTTTTCAATTGTTTGATGTAACTGAATTTATTTTGCTAGCATAGTTATGTTTAGATGCTAAATTAACGCCTACGTCTTGGTTATGATGTGAAAAATGGTGTATCCAATATACAAGGCTGGCTGCTGCCATTGCAGGTTTTATGGCCTTACTCCTGCATTTTGAAAAGGCAATTTCTATATTTAAACCTGTGACCTCTAAGTTACAATGGAGCAATCTTTACCTTTGTGCTGAGATCCACCCTTTGGCTGTAAATGAAATGTCAATTTAAGATTATTAGCAGCTAAGTTTTGATGCATGCATCTGCACAGACAGGTAGCTTTGGTTAACCCTATGTTGTAAATTTGATGATGAGCAGAAATCTCAACCTCAAACATCTGGAAGCGAGTTACCATCTGCCAATGACGACAATGTTATTGAAGATATAATGCACAACCATGATATATTATTGACTTCTCTGAGATCTCGCCTTACAAAGTTACAGGTATCTCAACTTCCTTAAATGGATTCATTTATCTTTTAAAGTTATATTATTTTTTTATTGATATTTTTCCAGCCTACTATTGATACTTAATTGTGTTTCTGTAGTTGCTATTACAATATAAGACGTTTGTTAGAGTCTTATAATATTAAATGCTATGTGCAGTGATGTTGAAATGCTGTCTGTCCTTGTAGTTGATGATTTTGTTTGTGCAATATTATTAGTAAGGAATATAACATCGGAGAACAGTTGACAGATTAACAGAAACAGTTGAGAACATCCCATCAAGGACGGTTGGATTTTCTGTATTGAAATGCCTGATCTCCATCTGGTTTTGTTTATAGGATTATTTTCTGTTAAAAGAAGAATAAAATATTAGTCTAACCAAGTTTCACAGGTTGTACGACATTTTTGGCAAAGGAATGATATCAAGGGTGGCATTAATGCTGTGGGAAAGTTGCCTGATCATTCTGTAGGTTTTTGCTTCATGCAAATTGATGTGTTGCTTGTTTCTGTTTCTGAGGGTTTCAGCTGGTAAATAGTGTCTTTATTTGTTATTTCGTGTTCTTTGCTCCATGGTATAGGTACAAGCTGATGTGGTGAGTGTTCTCATGGAGAAAATGGACTTGGTGACTCTTGATACATTCACCTGCTTGCTGCCTTTGATTACAGGCTTGCTAAATAGCCAGATAGACAGGTGTTGTTTTATTCTCCACTTTTTCTTTCTTCTTTTCCCCCTTCTAAGATATAACAATGGTTTTTGGATGTGTTTCTTGAAACTTGCATTAGTGCAGTGTCATGTGTTCTGCTATGGCTCGAGCCATACAAATCCCTATAGCTTGTCTACAATCATTGCAAACAACCATTGATTTAAAATGAAGCTGTGCAACATTTGATTATCTTAGTCCATATAGCTATGCAGCGTTGCATTGTTTTGGTGTTACCTGTAGCTGGACCTATAGCTTGCTGATAGGTAGGGGTCCAACAATGCACATAAGCTATTACTAGCACACCCCCTCACATGTAGCCTTATCATGCATATGGAGGGATAAAGGGAGAGATTGGAAGAAAGAACAAACAAATCCCAGACATGAAAATGGGAAATAAACAAATGCCAACAGGAAGACATGAACCTGAGGCATGTCACAAAATCAAATTTTTGATATCATGTTAGAAACCACTTGACCTAAAAGTTATAGCTAATAGGTTGAGGCCCAACAATGTATATCGAGCTATCATTAATACTCACCTTCACAAACAACCACATTCCAGCATGTGGAGTGACAAAAGGGAAATAGAAGAACAAATACATGACCAATATACCTATAGCTTGAGCTGTCTCTTTAGACAACTTAAGATATGGAGCCAGATCAGTGCTCTGTAGCCTCATGTACCATCGTACCATTATCCGAAACCGAAAATCATTGTCTTTTCACCTAGCCAATTGTGAAAAAGACTTTTTTGCTTAGTCATGCTCGGAACTTGTACCATATTTCCAAGTTTCAAGTACCCATTGAGGCTTTGAGACCAACATTTGTCACTATATTCGTTATATAATTGTCTAGTATATCTTTATAAGATCACTATTAGACTAGTTGTACTTTATACAACAAAATGCTGGTAGTAAAGGATCAACACATTTATCAACTGAGTATAATGAAAATATGAATGTTAAGATGAATATATAATAAAACATTAAAGGGGCGTACTTCGTGCACGAGGCTCCTGCCATTGTTTTGGGGGGTGGGGGGTGGTTGGTCTAGGGAAGGGACATCATGTACGCACTCTATCCTGCAACTATACCCACAATTATTCATATTCCTATTTACGCAATCATGCAATTCCTACTGATATGTGCCATTATCTTTGCAATTAAAACATCGTAGATTGCTTTCCTTTGTGATAAGGGTGTCACTCTCATATCCTCTAAAGAAATCTGTCATTAGGTTTTCCTCCTCAAAATCTACGTTATCCAAACTCTTTATTTTAGCACAACGTACCCATGTCGACACTTCATGATACTGACATGGGAGTGGGATATGTGTCCGACACTTCAGATATTGAATACTACTTTGTAGATTTTGGAATACTCTAACAAAAATCTGCATAGGTTTTCCTCCTCGAGGTTCATTAACCAAGCTGCATAGCTTCTCATTCCTTCCGAAAGGACAGTGCTATTGGTCTTATAGCCAGTGGTTCTATGCCTGCAGAATTATGAAATTCATGGTTGCAAATTACTTTGTAAATCTGCAGGCACATAAGTGTTTCTTTGGAGATACTACTAAAGCTTGTGGCAATCTTTGGACCAGTAATTCATTCAAC
This sequence comes from Paratinospora sagittata, assembly GCA_035771175.1. Lineage (NCBI taxonomy): Eukaryota > Viridiplantae > Streptophyta > Magnoliopsida > Ranunculales > Menispermaceae > Paratinospora > Paratinospora sagittata. The sequence goes on along the minus strand of CM069612.1, from coordinate 25,652,683 downwards.
AATCTCGGCTACTCCATCTGTTGGAGTTGATCTTCAGGCAGAGCGGAGGTGTGTCTTCAGTGTTGATTAAGGTCCCTCTTGAAGTTATGGTTCTGTTCTCTGATGTTATTTGATTACATGTTTGACATAACAGGCGTGAATGTTGCAATCAGTGCTTTATCCACTTGCAAAAAATAAAGCAAGTTCTTCCTTCGGTTATAAGGTAATCGAGCTTTTCTGGTACTATAAATTGTAGTTGTGCAACGTGTGAGTAGGTTCTTTATTATAGGAAGGATGTTAAGCATACTGTGAACTTGACATATATATATATATATGCAATCAGGAAGAAAATGAGCTTGACATTATTAAGTACAGAATCATAAATTTTATTTCTTTAATAGAAAATTTTCTTGTTCTGTTATCTTATTCTTGTGAATAATACAAAAAGGGGGAAGAAGAGAGAAAAGAGTCCTAGGGTTATGCTGAATGAAAGAATGAATACAAAAGATAATACAGAAAGCTTATATATCAGACAGGTGAAATTACAAATTACCCTATCGTAAGAGCTAATACAATAGATGATCACTCTAATAATTCTTTGATAAATATGAAAAATCATCCAACTTTTTGATGTAGTGTTTTGTATTCAACAAACCCATCCCATTTTGAACCAAATTTTCAAGAGGATTGCATTTTGATGTATGAATGTTTTGGAGTTGTTGAAAGTTGCTTTCATGCTGTTTAATTATCCGTCACTTTTTGCCATGTATAATGTCGCCTACTACAGAAAATTAGTTTACTAATTTTGCTGGATTACTTGTTTTGAAACAAGAACCTTCATTATATTTCTGAACAAAATAATTTATGATCTGATGTATCTTCAGTAGTTTGTTGTGAGAAAAGTAATAGGCTCAGCAGTCATTAAACCAGCTGTTCAGCAAACTATCATGGAAAACTACATTTACATATTCCTCAAGATGTGATATGCGCTTTATTTTTCTGTTTGGCTTCATCACTAGTTAATTCTGTTTCATCATCCTTCACACATATCTTTTCATTATGATTCTTTGTTTGGATATAAATGTTCTATATTACCTAAATACCTTTCTGGTTGTGGTGAAGTGATTATTTATCAAGACGTAAAGAACAAAAGAATGGCATGACTATATAGCAGTGATTAGTGACTTGTAGACACTTCTCCTTATCAGATCAATGAATGCAAACTGGTTTCTTCAATTCACAGTTTTCTGGTGCTGCAGGAGGGGAGGGTTGGTTGCTAAATGTGCACAAGAATTGAATCTAGTTCTTCAATAATCATAACCTGCTTCTATAGTCCAAGGCTTTGCTCTTTCTTCAGTCACATAGATAGCTTGCTTTTGCTTTAACAGGATAACGATAAGATACAGGCCCCAGCACGTATGTGTTTCACCATTGGCGTATACTATGCTTTTTGATATGGTAGTCACCTTGTAATCTCGTGATTTTGGAATTCGCCAAGTTATACTTTCTTTGATCAAGTTGGTGAATAGTGAAGAGGAGCCGCTGATAATTCAACATCTTTGAAGGTGAAGTTACCTCCAATATCAGCTTTAGTTGTGAATTGCATCACAATTCAGAAAGCTTTGTATGATTTTCCAAAAGGCAGTGGTGTAGTTTTCTGCATTGTTTTTCCCTTGCAATTCTTTAATGCTGGTCCTGTGATATGCGTCTGTTGTAATTTGGAACATATCTGTGTAATATTGGATTTGTATAATTATTTTATGTTTGTACAAGTGTTATACATCTGATATTCAACAAAATAAGGTCAGTGTTCAATCTAAAAAAAAATTGTTCATTCTATTGATGACTAGCTACATTCTAATTTGAAACTCTAAAATGCATTAATATTGATATTCGTTTGTATATGTATTCATATGTTAAGCAACAGCGCACTTTCAACACATACCCTTTAATAGTGTTGGTGATAGTTAAATACACATTTTTGAGCCTTTAAATGACAGTTATAGTTTTTGAGTTGAGTAGTTTTTAACGTGGTATTAAAGTTTTAGTTTTGTAAGAAGGTTTAAGTCTTGTTATTGACGTTTGTATATTCTCGATTTTTAACAAATAGCACTTCATAAATAACTATAATTATTTGAACAAAGATATGAAAGATGAAAAAAAAAAAGTTACATTCATATTCATATTAGCTGACAAATAATATTATAATTTCGTAAAATATCAATCAAATTGGACGTTGTACTAAGACGAGACAAAGTAACACTATTATCTCTCTCAAAGATTTAAAATATGCATGTGTACATATATGTATTTAATAAAGTACATTATAGCATCCATTTTTATAAAAGGGTAATATAATTTATGAACTTGTAATTTTTTTTTTTTTTTTTGGTTCACCGTTGAGTGGTACTTAGGTGGTGTCTTTTTTCACTTTACTGTGAGATTAATTTACTTAGATTCAACTCAAGTTGACATACAAAGAGTGATAAAGGTCTTCTAACGGAATGAAATCTCATACACAAAAGATATTTGATCCCGCGATCTTGCTTAAGAAAAATAACTGTTGTTCATGAACTTGAAATTCACTATATAGATTGATTTTATAAATAAATGTAAGCATATAAATAAATTCAATAATAGTGTCTATTTTATTGAAAAAGCTTTTCTTTTTAAATTTTGTTATTTTGTGTATTCACACGTGCGGTGCGGCTCATCTCATTTCCCTCGTGAAACGAAATTTTCTTCTTAGCCCGCGAGCAGTTGGTCGTGAGATTTTTCATTCGCTCTCGAATTCTAGAAGACACAAAACCAAGTCTTAATTTCATTCAATCCGCATCTTCTTCTTCTTCACAAAATCTGATTTTTGAATCTTCTCTCACAAGCTTCCTCTTTTTTCTTCAGTTCCAGATCTCTCTTCTTCTTCTTCTTCTTTATTTTTATCAGAGATCGGTTTGTTTCTATTAATACGTTCTCATGGCGGGGCGTTTCGACGGAAATCCTTTTGACGATGACAATGTGAATCCATTCGCGGTGAGTTTGGTTATCACTTCTTGATGTTTGCGCCATAAGTTATTGGTAACAATGTTATTTGCCTAATCTCGATTAAAGAGATATTTGCTTATTTAGCGAAACTGGTTGAAGAGTTTGGTTATTTTCGGAGTCCACATTTGGAATTAGAGGTGGTAGGGTTGGAAGATCGTAAAAGTTTTTTTTTTTTTCCTTTATTCTGGTGGTTTGTTTGGATCCGTGTGATTCATTTTGTTAGTTTCTGGTGTTTTTTTTTATTTTTTATGGTCATTTAAAAAGCTGAAGGTCAAATGTGGTGGATTTTGGTGTTTAGTTACGAGAGCTTTCAGATCCGGTGTACTTTGGTGGAATGAAGAGATGTTTTACTGATAATTTGTGATCGTCTCTCATGCTTTCAGCTAATTGAGGCATTTTTCAAGAAAATTATGTTTTTAGAAACAAAAAATTACAAAAATATTGGGGAAAGTTTATTGCTGTTGATTTTCTGAATCTTATTTTGGTGTTTATGGTGTTATTGAATTGAATTTATGTGAAGATGCATGATTTGAGTTCATTGTTGTAGAGGAAATGGCAGAGAAAGACTCTAAACAAGTAGGTGGTTGCACATACTTATAATTATAAAAGAAGGCTTCTACTATGACTCAACACCTACTCCTATTAGGTATTCAAAGCTTGACATTTTGTCTAATTACGAATCCCATAAAAACTTGAAAGTTTTGTTTTGAGTTTGGGCCAAATCTTAACACTCATTTAATAGCATTTAGATTGCTTTTTTTTTAATTTTTGGATCTATCATATGGAAAGATTGCTGTTTATAAAGGCTGGATAAACATTCGCAATTCAAACGGTAGATAAAAAAATGAATATGCAACACTTCGTTAAGGTCTTGCCATGTTCAAAGTGAAGAAACATTAGGTCATAAAGTTGTGAATAAGATGTTTCTTTTGTTGTTATTTTCCATATTATGGGTTTCTTGATGAACTTATGTACAGTGAGACATAAGAATAGGTAGCTGATTCAACTTGGAGGATCTTGATGAAGAGAATCGATTTGCTTCCTGTGATTTGCATTAGGAGAGTGCTTGTCTTTGCCTCGTTAATTTCACAGAGAAAGTTCCTGGCACAGCAAATGCTTGTGTGCTTTTCTGAAATTTAGTCTTCACTTTTGCACTTTCATTTAGCAAGATTTTTTTTTCCCCAAGAGTATGCTTGTGCTCATTTTAGTAGCTGTAATCTTTCTTCTAAGTTTCTAAATGGCTATTCAATCTTCTTTTATCACTTATTACCTGGTGTGGTTTCCAGAATTCTGGTAGTGTCCCTCCTGCCACAAACTCAAGGCTTTCACCTCTTCCTCCTGAACCTGCAGACTTCAACTATAATCGTGGTGCGACCATTGACATTCCTCTTGATGGAGCAAAGGTAATGTGTTTAGGGAAGTAAAGGGCTCATTCTGTGTTATTTCTTTCTTATTTTTAAAATGTTGAGTTCAGTTTATTAAATGTCCTTTGTTCTAATTCTAGGATTTAAAAAAGAAGGAAAAGGAACTCCAAGCTAAGGAAGCCGAATTGAGGAAGAGAGAACAGGTAATTGATTATTAATTTTTTTGTTAGTAATTATTTCATTATTGTGTTTCAGTAAGGAAAAAAGGCTTTGTTGAGTTGAGAATTCAAATATTCATGTCCCAAAAAAAAGTTGTAAATTGAACAATGATGTGGTATCCATTTTCTGAATAGTGACACCTGAAAGACACCCAAACCCTCCAATCACACAGATTCAATAAAGAAAAGAATAATAGAGATCAACACCCACAACTCAAAGATATACCTGGAAAAACCCCAAAATCAAGGAAAAAACCATGGGCAAAAACAATCCACTATCAATTAACAAGTACCTCAGAGGAATTAAACACTTCAAGTACTTCTACACTAGATAGTACACAAATCTGAGACTTTGGTAAAGAAGAATAACAGAAAGAGAATACTCAAGAGAAAACTAGAACTCCAACCGTGTCACCCGCACAAGTTCTAAACTCTACATTCTTTCACAAAGCTTCCAAGGACCAAGCTTCACTTTTTTTTAGATCTCACTCACTAGTTGGAATGATCAATAAACAATGAGGGACCTTCTATATATAGACTCTCCAGCCACAAAATTTAGAAATTGTGACCATCAAAGATTCCTCATTCTACACCAACATGATTTCCTTATTCAAATACAACTAGATCATAAGGAAACATTTATTCATATTTAGAAAGTCCTAATTACTTTCTAAATACATGTTCCGTGTTCTAATCCAACAAGGAATCCATGTTTGAGCCAAAATCCAACAGACACCGACTATTTGATCACACCAAAAAAAGACAGTGACTATTTGATCACATTGGCATGGCTACTCCATATCACAGTCACATGCAAGATTAGCAAGACCAGTTATTTATTTATTTTTTTTATTTTTATAATTTCCTTCTTATGATTGCACTCAATACCAATTTGGGGCCCCTCAAGAGCTATCAAAAGCTTCTTGTTCAAGAAGTGACTGTAGGAGAGCTCTTTGTAATTTTGCAGCCAGTACTTAAGCAATACTCTTGCTTAATCACCATTTTAGACTCATGGGTTAGAACTCTAAAAGCTCTGATGTCATAGTCTGTTGCAACTCTGAGGATGAGAGAAGTAACAAATATGCCATAGGATTCAGAATAATAGTCCAACACATGCATATTTCACGACATTGCCTTCCAACAAAGTAGAGCTATATATGCACCAACTACCAAGCATGCATCTATTGGGTTATTCCAATAAGTACCACTTTCTTAATTTCATACCTTTTTCCTTTTGCATGTAGCTGTGCTTGACTTGTTGCATTAGTTCTTGATTTCAGTCTTCTTCATGTGCTATGCAGGAAGTAAAGCGGAAGGAAGATGCAGCAGCTCGGGGTATTTCTCACTATTCATTTATAGTACTTGTATGTGTTTGTGCCAGTCAACAATATTAACTGCCATACGCAATTGAGTGTTTGAATTGTTTCCCTTCGCTTCTTTGACAGCTGGAATTGACTTGGAGCATAAAAATTGGCCACCGTTTTTTCCCCTCATTCATCATGATATTGCGAATGAAATCCCTATCCATCTGCAAAGGATGCAGTATATTGCGTTTACGACATGGTTAGGTATGTTATCTACGCCGCTGCATCAATTTGATAGGTGCTTTTTTTTTTTTTTTTTTGGTGTTTGGAAATGAATTGGATGCATAATTTGTCATTTAGCTTTTAGGTATTTTGTTGCTATACTAGTGTAAGTTTAGGATTCATATTTGAAGCTTTGGTTTTGCAAGGCCAAATTGATTACTTGAATCCATATCTATTTTAAGATTCAGTAACTTTGGACTAATACAAGCATTTGTAGCATGTAATTGGATCTTTTTCTTGAGAGAAAATCGCTTATTTATCCTGTATTGTATGTGAAAAGGAAACTCAGAAAAGTAAATTTGGTCAATTAATTATCTTTTTGATTGTATGATGTGAGCCTCCTCCAAGTCTCCAACATATTTTCCAAGAAACTTGGCTTTATGTATCCTAAAATCAAAGGCTTTGTAGATGAAAATTGAAGAGTGTTGAGTCCAAAATATTCTTGAGTTGGATATGATCATTTCATTGCAAGTCTTTCATTCAACTAAACTGGATTTCTGGTTAAGGGCATATTTGAACTATCAAGTTGCATGCTTCTATTGGTAAATTGTCCTTGGTCGGCCTTGAGTATACTATTTTTCATTGCTGAAGTGCAAGAAATGGACTTCCATGATAACAAGAATTTATGGTTCTTACATAGGTGTTGGTGCTAGCTGTAGTGGGGTTAGTGTATGCATTAGACGTTCTCCCTTGGAATCATGTCGCATGATGTTTGGTGCCTTTTTTTGGGTTGTTTTGTTGATAAACAAATGCCTAATCTTCTTTTTTTGTGCAGGACTGTTTGCGTGCCTTGTATGGAACATTGTAGCAGTTACCACAGCCTGGATTAGAGGACAAGGTTAGTCTTTTCTTTAAATAAATCAGGCTTATTTAATGTTTAAGTTCCTTTTGTCCCTTGATCTGCTAAGTTTTCTAAATGTAGTATAAATCCTTGATATTTCGTATCTTATACCATAGGTGTAACAATATGGTTTCTTGCCATTATTTACTTCATATCTGGGGTTCCTGGAGGATATGTGTTGTGGTATCGTCCACTCTATCGTGCCATGAGGTACTCTTTTCTGTGACTATTCCAGATTACTGTTATTCCAGTATATTCATGAGTTACATCTGAATTATTTGGTTTGGACTCTAAACAATGACTACCAAAGCCTAGCTAATGTTTTACACTTGTGACAGTTGACTCACTGTTCTAGCAAATTGTCTACCTTATTGAGTGTACTTTTTCATTGATCAAGTAACCTGTAAGAACTCATGAAAAATATTAGCCCTGATAGTTTGATTAGCTTGTCTTGAATGTTGAATTCTTGGTAGATCTTGTTTGGTTAGAGTCACATGGAATGTCACCCTCTTCTTCCTTCAAGGTGATGTTGGTAATGTTCAGAGAGCTATAAGGATTCTCCAGCAGTTCAGTGAGTTTTCTGGCCTCGGAGTTAACGTGTCCAAAAGCCAGCTGGTTGGAATTAATGTGGATAGTTCAGTGCTCATCAGCTTAGCATTGCTAATTGGTTGCTCTATCGGGTCCTGGCCTCTAAACTATTAGGGAATGCCTTTAGGGGGCAATCCCATGGGTAAGAATTTTTGGGAACCTGTCATTTCCAAAATTTCTCGGAGATTGGATGGTTGGAAAAGAGGTTTCCTCTCAAGAGGTGGAAGATTAGCACTTTCCAGCGTATTACTTGTCCCTGTCTTGTGTGCTAGATAGTGTTGCAAAGATAATTGAGAAGAAAATTAAAGCTTTCTTGTGGAAAGGGGCTGATAATGCTTTGGTTTTCATTTGATTAATTGGAAGACAGTGCAAAAACCTGTGGAAAAAGGGGGCTTAGGTATTGGAAACATCATGTCTAGGAATAAGGCCCTTTGTGCGAAGTGGATTGGGAGGCTTCATCGGGAACCTCAATCTTTTTGGGCACGGGTCATTACTAGTAAATATGGCTCTATTGAACTCTGTAGGAGAATTGTCCCCAACATCAAGACAACGTACCGAAGCCCGTGGAAATTCATGGCATCCTTACTCCCCATCATCTTTCCTCATCTTTGTCTGAATGTAGGTGATGGTCGTTCATTTCGGCTTTGGGAAGATTGTTGGTTGGGCAACAATTCCCTTGCCGATCTTTTTCCCAGACTTTACCATGCCCCGGCATTCCCACATGCTCCTATTGCCCACTTTATTGTTAGCTTGAGTCACGACGACCCAATCCATTGGAATTTTTTCCTTCCCCCCTCCTTAACTGTGGGACAGCAAGTTGAGTTCAGTTCTTTGAGTTCCCTCTTGAGTTCAACGCAGCTCTCTTTGGGTCTAGGATAGATTTGTTTGGACACTCAACCCCTCAGGTTCATTCTCCTCTCATTCCTTCTTCCAATACCTCATTGATGATACATCCCTCCCCTCTTTCCCTCTAGCACCTAGAATCTGGGTGGATCTTGCTCCATAATAAGCTTAATATGGGTGATGTCCTTCAGAAAAGACTCCCTCACATAGCACTTTCACCTCATTGCTGTTTTTTGTGCTTTCAATCTAATGATTCTGCTGAACACTTGTTTTTAGTTGCCCTTATTCTACATTCTTATGGAAGAATGGCATTTGAGACTTGGCGATAGGTTCCAGCCTCCCTCTTCGTTCGAGGAGTGCATCATTTTGGAGAATGCTCGCGGTATACGAACCATGGTGTTAATGTGATGAAAGTGGCCTCTTTAGCTACATAATGGATGGTTTGGAGGGAACGAAATCAGCGTATTTTTGATGGGGTGGTTAGAAGTTGCGATTGTCTTTGGAATGATTTAATCATCATGGCTAGCTCCTGGGTTGTTGCATTTTAGCTTAATGGTGACTACTCTCTAAACGAGTGGGTTAGAAATTGGGGAGAGTGTTTCTCTTTATCTTTTTGTGTTCGTGTTAGTCATTATTGTTGTTTTGCTGTTTTGGTTTCCTTGTTTTGTTTTGCTGAGTACCACTGGTGCTCCTCGTTGTTTGTTGTAAACCTCGATTTATTAATATAATCTGTGTTTGTTTCTTCTCAAAAAAAAAAGACATGGAATGTTAAGCCCTATCCAGGCCTGAAGACATATTAGTTTCATATTGTTTTATATTTTTTTTTTCTATTTATCTTACAATTTCTGTTCTCTCAGGACTGAAAGTGCCTTGAAATTTGGGTGGTTTTTTCTGTTCTACGTGGTAAGTTATTTAATTTTCATTTTCTTTCCTATAGGTGACTTTTTTTTAGTTATTCATTTTATGTGGGTATTGTATTAAATTTAGGGGCCATTAATGACTTTATTTTTTATTTCTTATTCCAGCTTCACATTGGCTTCTGCATCTTTGCAGCAGTGGCCCCTCCTGTTATTTTTAAAGGAAAATCTCTGGCGTAAGTTCCATCTATTGAATTTGGAAGCTGTGATTTGCTTTAAAATTTTTTAGTTTCCATGCCTTGAGTTCTATTTGATGTTTGCACTTGCAACCAGTCATTATTAAGTTATAGAAACTAAGATTCATCTAGTCCCTTGTATTTTAAGTTCATGGTCTAAGCCCCTCCTACCAAGGTTGATCAGGATTGATTACTACAACAATCATTCAATTTTGAAAATTCTTCCCCTACTGCCTACATTTGCTACGCTTGGATGATCATAACCTTCATTGCCAAGACTTTCAGTGAGTGAAAGTAGACTTTGGCCGTGACCAGCATCTGAAACTGACCCCACTACACTATCCTCATCCTAGACAATTTGTTTTTTGTTTTGGGTCTACAACTAAGAAACCCATTGGTGCTGGAAGCAATAACAAGTAACAGATAAGGGGTGTATTCAGTGTGCAAGATTCTTGCTATTGCAGGATCTGGGAAGGGTTGATGTTTGTATTCCAAATTATAGAGACTATTTCTGGATTTGAACCTGTGACCTTCAGCTCACAATGGAGCAACATTTATAGATGTGCCAAGTCACACCGTTGAGAGCTCTTGTTTACAAAATCTATCTACCTCAGTAAATGAAAAATTGCTTGCTGGTAATGGATCCTGAGGCTTCAGCAAGGGCTTGGAGGATAATAAACAGAATTGGCAGAAGTGATGGTTACTATTGTTAGCACTGAGCATATGAGGGGCAACTTAGAAGTTCGTATATAGCAATCAGTCAAAATGGTCAGAGGGACCAAGACCAAGAATTTGGAATGCAAGGACTAACTTCTAGTTCCTCGAAATTAATTAGAATTTCTTGCAAATATCTCCATTTTATTTCTAGCAAAGGAAGGTAAGTTCTTTGAACAAAATAAAAGAGGGAGGAATGTGTTAACTTTCTCTTGAATATTCTTTTTGGATAGTGCGAACAATAATTATTTTGAATTTGGAAAATATATTTTTATTTTTTTCAATTTTCTAGTCTAAGGTTGTTGGAATTGCATTATGAGGAATAATGATGAACATGAAGCAATTGATATTTTTCTCATGTGCCATAATGATGATTCCTTTGTTTAATCTTGTGAAACAGGGGTATCCTGCCGGCAATAGATCTTATTAGTGACCATATTTTAGTTGGGGTAAGTTTAATGCTTTCACCTTGTTTAATTTTTGTGGTAATTTGGATGATGCTAGTTACACACACAGGTTATTTGCTTGGTAGTAGTCAAGGAAATCTTTAGTGTGGAATTTTCTCATTGATGAGTAATCATGTAATTAAAGATTAAGGTTTTGTAGATGGATGGTGCTACAGGGACTCAGGCACAAACTCAGTAGAGTACTAACATGCTCAAGTCCTTTAGATCATCCTAGAGTTGCACAATACACACGGCTGTAGGATGATCAAATGGACTTAGACGTGCAAGGACACAAGCTGGGTTTAGTTCTAAGTTCCTTCATCATTTTCCCTAGTAGATGGCCTTTTTTGTGTCTGCTTAATTTCAAAGATGATTGTTATCTTTCTTTTGTTTTCTTTTTTCTTCTTTGGTTCTAGGTTGTCATTCTTCATCTCTACTTTTTGAGATAACAGAAAGGAAAATTTTCATTACCTGAAATACAGAAGGTCATATTGTAAATTGGAATTTCAATATTGGATATTTGTTTCTGAATGTTGACTAGGTACATGTATTCACATAAATGAACTAATTTGGTTCACTTTGTTTTTCAAGTTTCTAAAATTTTCTTCATGATTCAAAGTTCAAACGGTTCAAAGTTTTAAATTTTAAAACGATAAATTCTTTCTCTACCTGTTGATCTTCTAGCTTTATCATCTCTTAGGGAAATATCCTAAATTATCCACCAAAAAAAAAGATCTTTCTTCTTTATTTCATGGAACTGCCTTATCTCACTTTTTTCTTTTGACCGAACCCTATCTCACTTTTCAAGTAACTTCACAATTGTGTTCAACAATCAAATTATAAAATATTTGCTGGTGAAGTAGAAGGTTTGAGTTGTTTCTCATGTCTTGCTTTCAGATCTTCTACTTTATTGGATTTGGTCTTTTCTGCCTTGAATCAGTTGTCAGCATTTGGGTCATACAGGTCAGTTGCTTGTGTTCTTATGTTTTATGCATCAACCCTATCCACTACCCAGTTTTTCACATTTCCTTGCGTCTTGTGAGCAGCAAGTAGGCATGTACTTCCGAGGAACCGGCAAAGCTGCAGAACTGAAGCGTGACGCTGCAAGGGGAACCATGAGGGCAGCAATTTGACATGTTCATGCCATGATGAGATCTTGCTCGAAAGCCGCACCTTTTCTGTCACAATAGCTTTAAGGCTACAATGCCTTAAAACCAGGAACAGAAAATTTTTGCACTAACCAAAGTCCCATTTACATGTGTTCCCCTCACTTGTTTGTTTTATTCTTTTGGGTTCTATGACAAGAACTTAGTCTGAAATGAGATAGGCTTTCCTTTTGGTACACCAGACTTTGAACAGAGTTTTTGTTCGAGTCTTTCAGAGGATATAGCTTTCTCAAAGGCCATTCTTTCTTGTGATGTTGTTTCCTTCTTTTACATGCATGATCTTGTAAACGGTTCATTTCTGCTTTCTCAGGAGAACTGTTCATAAAACAGTGGGTGTATGTAATTTTTCACTATTTGATTAATGCCTGTAGTTGGTCAAATCCAAAAATAATTTTTAAGATTTTATTTAGATAAATATTTTATTTATAATAAAAAATCGTTTTTACAAATCAAACAGAACATTTTGCCCATTTTATGAATTAAATAAAACCAAAAAAAAAAAAATTAATTTCTGGAACCAATTTACATCTCATGCTACTACTTAGCTCTTTCTCATGACTCTCTCTTCATGCTCATTAATGGGGCTGTTTTACAGGCGCCATTACATTTACGGCTCTCTTCTCCCTTCAATCCTCATAGAAAACCAACAAAACCCATCTCCAGAATCAAAAATCCTTCGTCTCTGTAAATCCTATAACCTTTCTGAAGCTCTTTTGCTCCTCAATAATCTCAGAAACTCTCAAGAATTATCCATAAAACCTGTCATCTTCGCTTCACTCTTACAAACTTGCATCAAAATCCTCTCATTCAATCACGGCCAACAAATCCACTCCCATGTCATCAAATCCGGCCTAGAATCCGACCGATTCGTCGGAAACAGCTTACTCTCGCTCTACTTCAAACTGGGTCCTGATTTTTCCAACACCCAGAAAGTGTTTAATAATTTGTTTGAGAAAGATATCATTTCTTGGACTTCAATGATTTCTGGGTGCATTCGAGCTGGAAAACCCAAAGAATCACTTGAGATCTTCTGGAAGATGTTGAAATATGGTGTTGAGCCTAATGCATTTACTTTGTCTGCAGTGATCAAGGCGTGTTCGGAGCTCGGAGCTCTGGAGCGCGGTATGGGCTTTCATGGAGTGGTTTTTGTAAGAGGTTTTGATTCGAATTGTGTTATTGCTAGTGCCCTTATTGATATGTATGGCAAGAATTGCAGTTTGGAGGATGCCCGAAATTTGTTTGATGAAATGCCTGAACCAGATGCTATTTGTTGGACTTCTGTTATCTCAGCTTTCACTAGGAATGATTGCTTTGAACAGGCTCTTGGGTTCTTTTATTTAATGCATAGGAAGTATAGATTGTTTCCGGATGGATTTACTTTTGGAACGATTTTGACGGCTTGTGGCAACTTGGGGAGAGTGAAACAAGGGAAAGAAGTACATGGTAAGGTCGTTGTGGCTGCGATTAGTGGCAATGTGGTTGTTGAGAGCAGCCTTGTAGATATGTATGGGAAATGCAGATTGGTCGAGGATTCTCGAAGGGTGTTTGATGGAATGCCGAAGAAGAATTCAATTTCTTGGTGCGCCCTTCTTGGAGCTTATTGTCAAAATGGTGAATCAGAGACTGTTCTTGAGCTTTTTAGGGAGATGGAGAAGGAGGATTGTCTATACAGCTTTGGCACTGTTCTTCGTGCTTGTGCAGGCTTGGCAGCTGTAAGACAGGGAAAAGAGGTTCATTGCCAATATCTAAGGAAAGGAGGCTGGAAAGATATTGTTGTTGAATCTGCTCTTGTTGATCTTTATGCAAAGTGCGGATATATTGATTATGCGCAGAGAGTCTTTGTTAAAATTCAAGTTAGAAACTTGATCACTTGGAACTCGATGATTTGGGGTTTGCACAAAATGGGCGAGGCGGGGAAGCTATTAGGATGTTTGATGAGATGGTTGAACAAGGGATTAAGCCAGATTATATTAGCTTCATAGGGGTACTTTTTGCTTGTAGCCATACTGGTTTGGTTGCTCAAGGGAGAAAATATTTTTTATTGATGGATGAAGTTTACAGGATTCAAGCTGGGATTGAGCATTATAACTGCATGGTAGATCTTCTTGGTCGTGCGGGGCTACTCGAAGAAGCTGAAAACTTGATAGAAAAATCAGTTTTTAAAGATGATTCATCCCTTTGGGCAGCTCTTATTGGTGCTTGCTCAGCTCATTCAAATCTGGCTGTAGCCGAGCGTGTTGCCAAGAAAATGATGGAATTAGTACCAAATTACCACTTGAGCTATGTTCTTCTAGCTAATATTTATAGGGCAGTTGGTCAGTGGGATGATTCACAAAAGATTAGGAGGTTAATGAAAGATAGAGGGATCAAAAAAATGCCTGGTAAGAGCTGGATTGAAATCAAGGCTACGAATAGTTCTTATCTTGATCTTGGTCATTCCAGTTTTCTGGAAAAGAGAAACTTATGATTTGGAAGATTTGGAGGTAGGATAGATGAGAGTGGAACAAGCAATTAAATTAATCTTTCATATTTTTCAGCTTTGGCTTTCTAAACAAGAAGCCTACATGGATTATTGAGATTCATTACTCTACTTGGCACAAGCTCAAAGAAAGAAAAAAGGAAGCATGAAAGCCTTGAATATTTGTTTCCGGCTTGGTAAGCAGTGTCGAACTGAGATCTTTTTTTTAGTACTATGACCACGCATATACATTACTATAGGTTGTCTAAACGACGGAAGCTTTACTTGAAGACAAAAGGGTATAGAAAGTTTTATGCTAAATCATTGAAGGATGCTCACCTAAAGAGTTTTAAGGATGCCTAACTCCTCTTTCACATACCAAAAATGGTGTATGTGAAGGATCCCAGTAAGGTTCTCTCTCTTTTTGGGAATGTATTGCTGACACTGACGACTGAGTTCTTATTTCATATGTTGGAAGCTGTAGCAATTCTTCTGGTTCTTCTGAATTAAGGTGTCAATTGGACGTGCAGATCTGAATAAAAGAGCTTGTGTGTGATCTTGTTCTAAACACCCAAAGAAGAACCATTCCATGCCATAAGGGAAAACACTGGTAACTTCAATGCCTGAAAGAATAGCTTAGAAGAATTGTTCCCTCCTCTTTTGTCAGGCTTTGATTTGAAGCAATCTAGTGTAGTGATACTTCATTAATAGTTGTTACTATTTATTTATTTATTTTAGAGGGGGAAGAATCATGTTCACCATTTATCTATTAGTTTTATTCATTAGATTGGTTTTTTGATAATGAGGCATAGAGTGTAACCCATAACAAAATATCATTGTAATAAGTTCTTAGGCTTTGTAAATTTTGTTTAACATCTAGCCAAGTGTAGACTTTATTATTATTATTATTATTATTGTGAATTGAGATGAGAATTCAATGATTAAAAAAGAAGCAGGAATAAGAGTATTATTATATATCTAATATTTACAATTTTTATTTTTATTTTTATTTTTCTTTGAAGATTTACAATTTTAGTTTAAAAATCGAAAAAAGAACAATAATTACGTAGAAATTAACCCATAATCTCCTTCCATCCTTCTAATTTCAAAGAAACTACTATCTCCTTCATTTGTTCATCCTGATGCAATATTATATATATATAAACTATACCCTCGAAAATTATATCTAACTTTTACTTTATGCCCATGTCTCTGACAAAACGTTTTACCATCCTTCATTCTCAACATAGCAACACTCGAAAATGCTCTGCAATCACTGTTCGGGAGAACTAGGGCACAGAGATTTTCAGAAGTTGATCCAGAAACGCCCCTACCCTTCATGTAAGTCGCAAGAAATTCAATTTCTTTCCAGTTCTAGGGATTCTCTACGGTTCCCAACTCATAAAACTAAGGTTTATCCAGGGTTTATGCTTCTCAACAAGAACACAAGAACCATCCATGTAAAATCTCTTCCTTTCCCTTTCCCTCCTTCAGAAACTGAATCAAAGCTCAATAGAAACCTAGTTTCGTGTGTTGGGAAGCAAAACCCTAGATCAGGAACTAGGGTTTCTCTAGGTCTTAAACCTTATTGTACCGCAAAAGCTGTAATTTCTCCCACAAGAAGCTCGAACAATTGGAAAAAGAAGAAATATGGCGGTTCTTTGCCTTCAATTTTACGAGCTTTGGAAGCCGAAGAAGACATCAATGTAGCACTAAATTCGTTTGTGGGCAAGCTAAGCCCTAAAGAGCAAACAGTAATTCTTAAAGAACAGAGAGATTGGGCACAAGTTATTCGAATTTTTCGATGGATGAAATCCCAGAGAGACTATATCCCCAATGTGATTCACTACAATGTTGTGCTTCGATCCCTTGGTAGAGCTAAAAAATGGGATGAATTAAGGTTATGTTGGATTGAAATGGCGAAAGATGGCATTTTTCCCACGAATAACACTTATGGGATGCTGGTCGATGTGTATGCAAAAGCGGGTTTAGTTAAGGAAGCTCTTTTGTGGATTAAACACATGAAGCAAAGAAGCCTTTTCCCTGATGAGGTTACCATGAACACAGTCATTAGGGTTCTTAAAGATGTTAGAGAATTTGATAAGGCAGATAAGTTTTTCAAGGATTGGTGTAATGGGCAGATAGAACTTGTTGGTCTTGAATTGGATTCTATTGATGATTCTAAGTCAATACTAGGTCCTATTAGTGTCAAGCATTTCCTGTCAACCGAGCTCTTTAAATCTGGTGGGCGTTTGCCTCCTTCAAAGCTTGTGTCTCCAATGGATGTAGAAGAGGGTTCTATTAGGCGGCCTCGTATGACTGCAACTTATAATACGTTAATTGATTTGTATGGGAAGGCTGGTCGTTTAGAGGAAGCCTCGAAGACCTTTTCCGAGATGTTGAAAGCCGGTGTGGCACCAGATACTATTACTTTCAACACCATGATTTTTACTTGTGGGACTAATGGACTTCTGTCCGAGGCGGAGTCTTTGCTTTGTAAGATGGAAGAACGGGGTATTTTTCCTGATACCAAGACTTATAACATATTTTTGTCTCTTTATGCCGATGCAGGAAACATGGATGCTGTTCTCATGTGCTATAGGAAAATCCGGGAAGTGGGTCTCTTCCCTGATTCCGTAACTCACCGTGCTCTAATTCATGTGTTGTGTGAAAGGAATATGATTTCTGAATTAGAAGCTGTGATTGAGGAAATGGAGGAATCTAATATATGTATTGATGAGCATTCCCTTCCCACTGTTATTAGAATGTATGTAGAGGCAGGGATGCCTGACAAGGCAAAGATTTTCTTTGAGAAATACCGAATGGGAGATGGGATTTCGTCGAAGATATATGCTGCGATTATAGATGTTTATGCAGAAAAAGGCCTTTGGACTGAAGCTGAGGCAGTTTTCTTTGGGAACAGAGGCAAATTAACACATAAGGATGTTTTGGAATATAACGTCATGATAAAAGCGTACGGGAGATCTAAGCTTTATGATAAGGCTCTTTCACTTTTCAAGAGCATGAGAAGCAATGGGACTTGGCCAGATGAGTGCACCTATAATTCTCTTATCCAAATGCTTTCGGGTGGTGATCTAATGGATACTGCAATGGATTTCTTGTCTGAAATGCAAGGAGCTGGATTTAAACCTCACTGTTCCACATTCTCTGCTGTTATTGCAAGTTTCACCCGGCTAGCTCGGGTTTCTGATGCGGTGGATGTGTACCGAGAAATGGAAAGAGCAGGAGTTAAACCAAATGAAGTTGTTTATGGGTCATTGATTAATGGTTTTGCAGAAGCTGGAAGACTTGAAGAAGCTGTCGAGTATTTCCACACTATGGAAGAATTGGGAATTTTGGCAAATCAAATAGTGTTGACATCTCTAATTAAGGCTTATAGTAAGGTTGGCTGCTTGGAAGGAGCACAAAAATTGTATGGGAAGATGAAGAGTATGGATGGTGGTCCAGATGTTGTTGCATCCAATAGCATGATTGATCTATATGCAGACCTTGGTGTAGTATCTGAAGCTGAATTGATTTTTGATGAATTAAGAGAAAATGGTCGGGCTGATGGGTTTTCTTATGCAAACATGATGTACCTTTACAAAAGCATGGGCATGCTCGACAAAGCTATTGATATAGCTCAGGAGATGCAGGAATCAGGTTTTCTAAGGGATTGTACTTCATTTAATAGGGTTTTGGCATCTTACACCTGGAACGGGCAGCTTGTGGAATGTGGTGAATTGTTGCATCAGATGGTAACTAGTAAGCTTTTACCTGATGACGGTACATTTAAAGTAATGTTTACTATACTGAAAAAAGTCTCTGTTCCTATTGAAATTATCACACAGTTAGAGTCTTCCTACTGCGAAGGAAAACCTTATGCTAAAGAAGCTGTAATAACCTGTGTGTTCTCAGCTTTGGGTTTGCATTCTTTTGCACTTGAATCTTCTGAGGTTTTTACGAAAGCAGAAATATTAGGTCTTGATAACTTTGCGTACAATGTTGCAATTTACGCTTACGGTTTGTCGGGGAAATTTGATGAGGCTCTGAATATTTTCATGAAAATGCAAGACGAGGGGCTAAAACCTGACCTTGTTACTTACATAAATCTGGTGCGTTGTTATGGAAAAGCCGGGATTGTGGCAGGAGTAAAGCGGGTACACAGCCAAATTGTATATGGAGACATTGAACCTAATGAATCACTGTTTAAGGCTGTCATTGATGCCTATAAAAACTCGAAAAGACCTGACCTTGCTTCGTTGGTCGAGCAAGAAATGAGATTTACTATTGACAAGCAGGAGCAGCACCCTGAGTCTGAAAGGGAAGGTGAGCACTTGATCTATGAAACTGAAGAAGATGAATTCACTGATTCTGAAATGGAGAAAGATCCTTTATAGATTTAGGAACCTTTTTAGAATCAAATCACATGATATTTTGGTGTGGAATGAAGCAGATATGTGAATGTTTAAGTTATGTACACAACACCAAGGTTTTTAGATGTTAAAAAGTTTTGGTGGTTGTGCTTGGTTACATGGAAAAAGCAGTTCAGCTCCTGTTGGGCGTTATCGATAAGAAGCCATACTATAATTAAGGGTTCAGTAGATGGAAGGTTGATACATGTCTTATACTTGTATATATTTAAGATTGTATGAACATGTCATCAGGACGCCGAGTTTTATTAACAAGATCTTGCAGAAGAATTCATTGAATGAATGACTCAAGAGAAGGCCCCCCTTCTTATAAACTTGTATCTTATGAGTAAAAAGGCAGGCATTGAGCTTCAAAAGGCCTCTAAATCAGTAATTACAAATTTTCTAACTGCATCTCTTCAACTTTTTGTAGATGGGCAGTGATATAAGTTGCTTTGATTTTGTTCATTTTAGAGCTTTGATTTGTTGTGAATTGTGATTATGCTTTCTGTATTTTATAGTGTGATCATGTTATGTTCTGATTCTGTTGGAAAAGATGAGATTGTAAGTTGTAACCATTTTTTATAACTGGTTTTTGAGTCTTGACTCACAATGTTATAATCTATTGGTATATTCAAATGGCTTCTGTTTGTTTTTCCCTTGAGAGTTTAAAAGCTTGTAATATTAAAAAGAAGCTATATTTTTGCATGCAGAAAATTGGGTTTAAGGGTTGAGATTAATCTGTGTATGATATTATTTATGGAAAGCATTCCTTCTTTTTTCATGATATTTTAATAATTTACGGTATTGATAGAGGTAGAAGAAGATTTTTAGTCTGAATTTGATTTGTGATTTGAATGTAGTTTTTCGTATTTGAAAATTTGAAAACACAAAAAACGTATTTGGTTAGTTAAGATCCAAAAATAGTTTTTCAAAATTTACAAAGAAGACATGTTTTTAAGAAACGATAAAACATCGTTTTTCAAATTTTTACTTTTCGGATGATATTTTTGATTTTAAATTACAAAACACAGAGGGTGAGGGTGAACTGTCACCAAGGGTATCTATGGATTCACTCGCAAATTTGATCTTAAAGCAAGTTTTTGACAACTTGGTGTTTACCCTGATGATCGTCTCAAAACAGCTTTCTGCATTTTAAATGCACATTATCAATGGACGGTTATGTCTTTTGGTCTTAAGGTTGTTCCATCACTTTTTCAAAAAGTAATGACAAAGATTTATGCTTCAATATTGCATACAACTTTGATTTATATTGATGATATATTACTCTTCTCCAAGAATAATACTGATCATCAACAATTGCTCTCACTGAGTCTCATAAGGATTTCACTAATCCTCGTCCATTATGGACGAACCACGGATAGGTGGAGGTCTGAGAGATGAAGTTGGAAAGAACCTTTGGGTTTTTGACTGAGGCTTTGATTTAGACACATTAGATCTTGCCTTTGAAGTTAAAAGACTAGATAAAAAATTTTGAGATGAATCTAAAGAACTGAATGTGCGGACACCGGTGATGCTGAATTAAAAGGTCTCTTATAATGTCCACTAAAAAAGTTTTTAAAAAAAATTAGTCTCTCTTAATTTTTTTTTTTAACTAGAAATTATTTTTCTTCGCTGTAATTTAATTAAAAATAAATATTATTAAACACCTTTAAAAATATTTTAACACTGAATTTTTTTTTCTTCGAACAGAGAACCTTTGCTCTCGTGGAGGCATCTCCTCTTTGTCGTTTCCGTTGGTAAATGGAAAGCGTGACAAAGACGTAGCGCGTGGTACCGCCTCGAATGATATTATATTGTATCCTCCCACCCGCTTAACTTATTTGTACAACAACACAACGTGTCATGCATCGCTCCAACTACACATTACGTCACCCGCGTGCCCCCTTCCTCTCACACCACCGTTCAACCCTCTCAAATTACTTCTAAGTCGATATGTAAGACCGCCCTTCGCTAGGGAACCTTAATATTGCTGAAGGGTCAGAACTTATTTTTGTTGAGTGCACGTTTACAAAATTAGTGTGGGTAGGCACCACGGGCATCAATTAACATTAATAACCTCTTCGTCTTCCCTTTTAATTGAACATTATTTGAATCCTAAACATTTTATTAAAAAATAATATGTTTTTTTTTTGTGCAGTGGAGAGTGGAATGAATGCAATAGAAAGATGTACACTTTGATGCATCCTCTTTAATATAAGTATTTATTCTATGTATTTCATTAATAATTTATCTTTAATTTATCGATCTTAAATGACTCGTATGTATATACGTGATCATATATGATAAATACTGTAGATTGATAAAATATTAGACCTCTTTTGACGAAATCGTCTTTAAAAATTAATCTCTAAAACTTTTATAAAAGAAAGACTTTGAGACTAGACTATGTTCGGTATTACTAAGCCAAGTCAATGGTGGATTTTATTTTCATTTTTTCACCTAATAAAGAGATTCATTGACTTAGTTGAAGTTGACTTCACTGCTCCTTTCCTTTACTCAATCCTCTCCAGGTTTTATTGTGTTAAACTGGTTAGGTTTAAAAATATTAATAGTATAGTAAAAGAGGATTAACCACTCCACACGTATCTCGTACGTAAGAAAGAGGATCTGGGCCGTTCATGATCAAGCAACCGCACTTTACGCATATTAAGGGACGGCCCTGATTCTTCTCCGCATAAGGTTAAGAATATCAAATCGCTTTCTCAATAGAAAAAGAAACTGAGAGGAACGTGAGTAACTGGCCATGTGCTAAGATCTGCCCTTTATGGAAAAATAAAATAAAATATATATTAATTAATTTCGAGAAGCTCACTCAACGTCACTAATAACGGACGTCAGGTCAAGACTCTTCATCGTTACTGACGGTTCTTCATCGTTATGCAAGGTGGCATTATTCAATAGGATATAGAACTATATAATTAGCCAGGCAATTTGCAATATTTACATAACTTGTGTAACTTTTTATAATTTATAACTTTTTTTAAAAAAGAAGAAGAAGAAGCAAGAGTTAAAACTTAAGGAGTAATTAAAAGGCATCAATAAAAGGAAGATTAGAAAATAATCAACTTAGAATTAGAATTAAAGGACGGTCAAAGAACTCAACTCAAGTCATGTTTGGTACAACGATTACAAAAGTTTTTTTTTTTTAAAAAATGTTTTTTTAAAAAATATTTTTTTAAAAAGTCGGTCTTATCTTACTTCTTTTAAAAACAAAAATATTTTAAAAAAATTCTCCTAAACGGGCCTGAGACAACAACGACAGTCAGAATGCTAAAATTGCATACAGGACTAATTATAGTATACTATTTATTTATTGATTATAAGCACTGATCAATTTTATATACAAGACAAAATAGATGATTGAGTTTGTTTCACCCCATCTTAGTTTTCGCTCCACAAATATCACAATATTATTTAGTTTATGTTGTAAATATGTTGAATATTAAAATAGTAATTATATGTACTTTACACATATCTCAAGTAGTATGATATTCAAGTGGTACATGTATCCAAATAATATATGTATTCAAGTAATATATGTATCTAAGTCGTATAAATACGTATGTATATATATCCTATATAAATTATGTGGAAACATAGTTACTCATTCAAGTGAGAGTATAGTTACCTATCATATGAGTTAGTAATTTTTTGATGTAAATATTTTTCTATAAATATAAGAGAGATCATAAAGAGAAGTTGTACAAAATGGTGTAGAAAAAGGAATGGAGAGAAACGAGTTGTAGAAATGTTAGAAAAATGATAGAAAATAGATAATTAAATTTAACATTTTTCTTTGAGCATTCTTTGATTATTCTGATTCAGTTTACAACAATTTGAATTTTAAGTCTTAATATATAGGAAAACATTGTATCACAAATATAAGAAGACAAAGCTATCTAGGACAGAACTGATAAAATCTTGTAGTTTTTGTGAGATTATTTCAATGCATCTACAATAAACCTAAGATACACAACTACTAAGTGTTAATATATATTTATTTATTTATTTATTTATGCTTTAGAGAATTGTGGTTATATCATGCCTTAATGATCCACTTAGAAGTACCCTACAATATTAATGAAGAAAAATTCATCAATAAAAAATATTTTTACGATTTAAAAATTATATTCAAAATTATATCTATGTTAATGTGTTATATGGTGATTGGAATATTTTTTTTTCTTTTTCTTTTTTTTTCTAAGGATGTGATGATGTAGTGTATTGTCACATTAATTTAAAAATAAATTTGAATACATATCTTAGATCATTTTAACACTCTCTCTTCTCTTCGTCAATTATACAGAGTCATTTAAGTTATTTCTTTATATTCTTAAGAAGATATAGAGCAAATTAAGGAGCCAATAACATGGAGCAAATGTGAAAAGGACCCAATTTAGAGAAGGTGGAAGGTGTGGAAATTAACATGCATGTGGAATGAGAGCTCACGCGGCTTTGGTCCTTGAGGAATTGAAAGCATGCATGTGGAATTGCCGGGCCAATTGTACAATATATATATAACATTAGTAAGCCTGAAGCTGCAAGTGCAACCCTTCCAATATGAAAGGACCCGCGCGTGCTGTGAGAACACGTTCGGCTAGCCTACTGATGTCAATGCTCTTCACTCGGTTCGGTTCCCAGCTCTTCAAAAGTTGCACTTGCTTGTTAGAAGGGTCGGAAGGTATGAACGTACGGCAGGAAACATGTCAGAAGCCCTGCTTATTTGTTTGTTTGTTTACAATACAAGTTGACTTAGTGGTTGATGTGATCCAACTAACTAATTTTTTTAAAGCACAAATGGCCAATATATAGAGTACTAACTGTGTTATATCTTGAAGGACCGTGCTAGGAAACACTGATGAAAACTAAGTCACCCAGGAAAACCCTACCAACTTCGAATCAAAGAGTTTAAATGTACACTGCTGAAGCTAACTAAAGTTTATGAGGCCATTTATTGTCATCCAACAATGTCATAGTTAACTCTAAAACCTTTATCAAAAATAATTTCTTATAAAAAAAATATATTTATATTATTATAATAAGAATGCATACAGTGGCAGACAGTAAAACCTTTTTTTCTATCTAAAATATGGGTAAAAAATTTATCTTATCTTTATTTTTAAAAAATTAATTTTATTTTCAATAGGGTTAAAATAATAATTTTGTAATTAATTAATTTTTAATTTTTTTTCTACCCTACATTTTTTTTTTAATTTACATTTCTAAGTTTTAAGTTTTATTCGTAATTACCCCTTCCATACTTTTGAATGATGTTAATAATTTTAGTGGACAAAAACATATATAATTTTTTTTTAATAAAGAATTATTTTATTTTAATTAGTTTTTAATAAAAATCCCGTGCAAAACTCATTACCTAAATCTTTACATTAGGACATGATAGGATGAGATTGGACTAAATATAGTCTAAATCTCATGTTTGGTTGTGAGGTTCCATAAAATAAAAATAATCTTACCTCATCGATTTATCTTGTTCTAACCATTTTGGTCGGATTATTTTGGATCTCTTTTTTTTTTTTGTTGCAAATCGCACCGTTGTTCTTCCTTCTTCCTTATTTTTAGTTGTTTAAAAGAATAAATAAATAAATAATCATCAATGAATTTTTATATCCAATTCAATCTAATCTCATAAAAATAATTTTATCTTACATCAGCTTAGAGTTATTAAAGGCTACTTAAATCTTATACCATGAGCCCATTTGAGAAAACTTATATAAAGTATTTAAAAAAAAATACTTTTAAATATATTCTGGAGCACCTACTTTTAGTCATATATATATTTTTAAAAGAAGACGAGTGAAACCTACTTTTTCGCAAAAAGTATTTTTGAAAAAGTTTTTATCGGAACTAATGAAATATTTTATGGTTACAATCTCAGCCTAGTTTCTGATAAACAGTAATGTTAAAAAAATAAAAATAAAAATCAAAGCCGTACTCTGGCTCGAGGATTCTACGCTAATGATAAGCCCATGAACTTCGGATTCTCTCGTCGCTATCCTCCAACCGTAAATCTCGCCAACAAACTCCAAACCTTTTTTACAGTTTTTCTCTCCTCATCGAACTCATCAAACCGGAAACCAAGAAAGTGGGTAAACCTTTACACGGATTTGACTTTTTGCTGCGTATCACTCCAGGCTACTTTCGTCATTTCACCTCCACGGCGCCGAAAACGGTCGCAGAGGAGCAAAAACCCTTACCCCCGTTATCACAGAAGCCACTGACAGTAACGGACGTTATAACGTCAAATTTACGCTGTCATCTCTTAAAAACCGCGTATGGGAGGACAATGAACCGGTCGTGGGTCCAAAGAGAGCCGTTGGTCCCATGTCTCTCACGTGTAAATCTACTCCAAAATCCGTTTTGAAAAAACAAAAAACATAGAGAGCTTCCACGGCGTTTTCTTTCATTATTATTATTTTTAATTTAATCTTCTAAGCCTTAATTTAAAAAATAATAATAATAATAATAAAAGGTGACAGCTGCTCTAATTGGTCTAATTGGGAGATAGTTTTGAAAAAATAAAATCTGGAAATGCTTCACATATACGTACGTGGGTCCTACTGCTTCTCTGTAAATGACACCGCCTAATCTCTACCACAGGCTGGAAAGAGCTGTGTTTTGAGTTGTTTTCATGGACACATTTGATGCTTCTTCTTCTTCTACTACTACTTCTGCTATTGGAAAGGTATGTGACTGAAATAAAAATATATATGATTTTGGTGTCTTTTGTTCATGGGAGGTTTGATAATGTGGTTGGTGAGTTAAAGAGTGTTTCTATTTTGAGTGTTTCTATTTTGAGTGTTTCTTTGTGTAATCTTTTTGTTTTAAGAGTCAAGTAAGCTCAAACTTCCATTTTCCTTCTCTGTACTGGTACTTGGTGGTGTACTTGATTTTTTGAGGGTATGTGATTTTTTTTTTCACAGGGATACTTGATTTTTTGGATTTTTGAGGAATTGGGTGGTGTTATTTTGAGGTTTTAGGATCTAGGCATCTCAGATTTTGGGTTCTGGAAATTGGGTTTTTCAGGATTTGATCAAGGTTTTTTCTTTAAGAATGGAGGTGGTGATGAAATGGGTTGTTGTTCTAGTTTCTTTTGCTGTTATTCTTTCTGCAGTTGATATCTCCTTTGCTGCATTCAGTCCTGCTGATAATTACTTAATTTCTTGTGGGTCTTCTCAAAATGTCTCTGTTCAAGGTAGGATTTTTGTTCCTGATTCAAAGCAATCTTCACTTGTATTAAAGAGTGAAGAAGCTACTGTCTTTTCTAGCTCTAATTCTAGTATTCCATCTCCAGTTTTTCATTCTCTCAGAGTTTTTTCCTCTCCTGCTTCCTATAAATTTGATATCCAGCAAAAGGGACGCCACTGGATTCGTCTCTATTTCTACCCTATTCCTGATTCTGGCCACAATCTTGGATCTGCCCCTATCACAGTTGTCACACAAAATTTTGTTCTCTTGAACAACTTCACCTTTAAGAGCTACAATGGTTCTTATCTGTTTAAAGAGTATTTGATCAATGTGACCTCTGATACTTTAACCCTCACCTTCATTCCATCCAACAATTCCGTCACATTCGTGAACGGTATTGAAGTTGTGTCGGTGCCCGACGAGTTAATTCCTGATCAGGCTCTTGTTTTAACCCCAAATGCCCCGTTTAATGGCCTCTCCAATCTCGCCCTCGAAACCGTTTATCGGTTAAACATGGGAGGTCCTTTGCTCAATCCACAAAATGATACTCTCGGGCGAACTTGGCAGAACGATGTGAAGTATCTCCATGTGAACAGCTCTGCTTTGAATGTCTCGGCTGATCCTTTGAGTATAAATTACAAGGTAGGTGTCACGCCGGAAATTGCGCCAAGTTTTGTCTATTCCACCGCAGAAACCATGAGGGATGTGAATGTAGCAGAATCAAATTTTAATGTCACTTGGGTTTTTCCTGTTGATACTAGCTTCACATACTTTGTTCGATTACACTTCTGCGACATAGTGAGTAAAGTGCTGAACGATCTTGTGTTCAATGTTTACATCAACTCGGATATTGCCATTGGAAGTTTGGATCTCTCATCAACAACTGGTGCTTTGGCTGTTCCTTACTATAGGGACTTCATCTCGAATTCATCTATGGATTCTAATTCTTTGACGGTCAGTGTCGGGCCAGATACAACAGTGGATATGTCTGATGCAATTTTGAACGGTTTGGAGATCATGAAGATTAGTAACAATGCTAGAAGCTTGGCTGGATTGTCTTCTGTTGAAACTATTCTTCCCAAATCAGCCTCAAAGAAGAGCAAAATATGGATTATAATTGGGTCAGTTGTGGGAATTTTGGCTGCTGTTTTGCTGATTGGTTTATGTTATTGCTACATTATAGCTCGCAGGTCGAAGGATTCTAATCAAGGACATTCTTGGCTATCATTGCCTCTTCATGGAAACTCTCAAACAATGACAAAAGGTTCCACTAACTCTCAAAAGAGTGGAACCGCAAGCTTCATCTCCTTGGCCTCCTCGAACCTTGGCCGGTGCTTCATGTTCCAAGAGATCATGGACGCAACAAACAAGTTTGACGAGAGCTTGCTTCTTGGTGTGGGCGGTTTTGGTAGGGTCTACAAGGGAACACTTGAAGATGGAACTAAAGTAGCTGTCAAGAGAGGAAACCCAAGATCAGAGCAGGGTCTTGCCGAGTTCCGAACTGAGATCGAGATGTTATCAAAACTCCGCCACCGCCATCTTGTCTCTCTAATTGGCTACTGTGATGAAAGATCAGAGATGATCCTTGTTTATGAATATATGGCTAACGGACCTCTTCGGAGCCATCTTTACGGGACAGATCTTCCTTCTCTCTCATGGAAGCAAAGGCTAGAGATTTGTATTGGAGCTGCAAGAGGGCTGCATTATCTCCACACAGGCGCAACTCAAAGCATAATTCACCGAGATGTAAAGACCACAAATATTCTTCTAGACGAGAATTTTGTTGCCAAAGTAGCGGATTTCGGGCTCTCAAAGACGGGTCCTTCTCTTGATCAAACGCACGTGAGCACAGCTGTAAAGGGCAGCTTCGGGTATCTTGATCCAGAGTACTTTAGAAGGCAGCAATTAACTGAAAAATCAGATGTGTATTCTTTTGGGGTCGTTCTAATGGAAGTTCTTTGTACAAGACCAGCTCTAAACCCAGTTCTCCCTAGAGAACAAGTTAATATAGCAGAGTGGGCAATGACTTGGCAGAAGAAAGGGATGCTGGATCAGATCATGGACCCGAGTTTGGTAGGGAAGGTGAACGCTGCGTCACTTAAGAAATTTGGTGAAACAGCTGAGAATTGTCTTGCAGAATATGGAGTTGATAGGCCAACCATGGGAGATGTGTTGTGGAATCTTGAATATGCTTTACAGCTTGAAGAGACTTCATCAGCACTTTCCGAACCAGATGATAACAGCACAAATCACATCTCGGGTATTCCAACATTGACGCCACTTGAGCCATTTGATCGTAGTAACACGAATGTGATGGACACGGTGACTTCGGGTACTGATGATGATGCTGAAGATGCTGCCACTAGTGCTGTGTTTTCGCAGTTAGTAAATCCTCGCGGTAGATGAGAGGAAAGCCTATAAATGTTCGTAGAATCCAAGCAAGGCCCGGTGCCCTGGAGCTATAAAATTTGCGAGAAGGGAATGGTCAAAAACTTGGTTTATGCAACTTCGTGAAAAAGCGCCTTTATATCTCTTCTTCTTCTTCTTTTTATTTCTTTGATTTGTTTACCGATGATATATTTTTCGGTTTGTAATATAGTTTAATTGTTTGTGGAGGATAATCCATGGGGAAAAACATCAAGGAAGTGATCACTCCATGAAGGCTCCATATATTGCTCTTATTTGAACGAAGTTGAGTTCACTTTGATACATTACGATTTAATGAATATGAATTGTTTCAGATACTATAGTTGACAATGCAAATTAAGAGCTGCTTTTGGTCTTTCTTGCAACAATTTCTCTCCTAGATTTTATCCATCGTTTTGAGTCTTACTTGACATAGAGCTTTTCTGGTTTGAACTCTTGTCATTGCACTTTACAAGAGGGCAAAGAAATTCTGAGTTCTGAAGTGATAGAAGTATTTGGTAGTTCTGTTGTTTATGGTTTTGACCACTTCAGAGCAACATTGATTTCTGCAATATGAAGAAGAGACTCTCAAAAGAGTTTTTCTTTCTTCTTAACTTCTAAGCTCTTCTAATTTAACAGTTAAAGTTACTCTATTATTACCTGACTCTGCAATGTAAGAGCCTTGTGTACTAAGTGTGCCTTGTCTGACTTTAGATCAATTTTAATAAAAGATCAAACTATTCTTATAGCAATGGCCAAAAGAGAGACTCTCAAAAGAGTTTTTACTTTCTTCAAACTTCCATGCTCTTTTAATTTAATGGTTGAAGTTGCTCAATTATGATCTAACTCTGTATTGGTTGGAGCCTTCTGCACTGGTTACGCCCTGAACTACTCCATAATCAATTCTAATAAAAGATCAAATTATTCTTATATGTTTGGAACCTTGCCAAACCCCACCAAAAATGAAGCATTGACATTGTTACCAAATCTGCTTTCCTTTCTTTTTGATAGGTGAATTGGACTTGAACCCATGGCATTACAGCTTTAAACCAATTATCAAAAACCATTGAGTTTTTGGTCCAATCAATCCCTAATTTTAAGGAGCTTTCCTTAAAACATGTTCTGTAATAGACCAAGTAAAAGACAACACAAAGAGACAGGAGAAATTAAGTAAATTCAAAGTACATGGCCATCATCTCAACATGACCATCTGGCTAACTGATCAACCAGAATATTATGATACAAATAGCTGTATTCTTCTTAAGAATAATAAATTCAGTACCTAACAAAGAAAAGCATGAATTTAGGTTAGCTCCGACCTGTACTTGTTGAACCATAAATCTGCTGTGATATTGTCCCTGCAATCACAGCAAAGCCTCAGAGTATAATTTATACAAACTCAAGAGGTTGGTGTAGCCCATTATCTCCAAAAACAGTTGTTCTAATGCTGGGTTTCTCTGTATTCTTGGTGGATTGAACTTGGCTTCTTATGATTTTTTTTTTATTTTTTTGTTGATTTAGTAGATTTATGTCATAGATTTAAAAATATGTAAATATATTCAATACATTCGAGAAATGGTAGGATTAAGTAACCTCTGTTGAGAACAAAATGAGAGAAAATCAATTAAGGTGGTTTGGACACATATAATAAAAAATTTTAGATGCTCCAATTAAGAAGATTGACATATTAACAACCTACAACAAAGGATAGAGGTAGAAAAAGGCATAAAATAATGAAAGAAATAATAAAAAAAGATTTTAACTATTTGTGATTTAAATGTCAACTTAGTCGTAGATCGAGGAAATAAATTCATATAGTCACTCCATGTGATTGAGAAAAAACTTAATTGAGTTGAGTTTTATTTTAATATTAATTTTAATTTTCAATTCAAGGGTATCTCGCACCACTCAGTAAGACGTTTGAGATTTATGTGATTTATGTGAACCTAATGGGCTTTAAACTCAGGACTCCTACTTCTTAAGATGGTTTCTTACCTATCAGACGAATTCCAAGTTGGTTGGCTTCTTATATTGCTTTAAAAATTAGCTGCTGCTTTGATCAAAATCAATAATTCATCATCTACGTAACCATGGGATTTCTCACTTCTATTTATTCGTTTTTAAAGAAAATGAAAACTGGTTGTCTCATCCAAAAAACAAGTAGAAGCAGACAGTGGAGCAACATAATTAGAGGATTCAAAGGAACTGTAAACTGCCCGAAACTCCTATCTATGCGGGGTCTTGGAGAAGGGTCTGACCACGTTTAGGTTTATTATATGCAACCTTATCTCATTTTACAAGAAGTTGTTTTCATGACATGGTCACATGGCAGCAACTCTTATCGTTACACCTTCAAAAGATAATTAGAGACAATAAAATTATGCAAAGAAAATCTAACTATAGATTTTAATTTATAGTGAACATGCACCCAACAACAGCATCATAAGACATCAAAAACCTTCAAATATATATATATATACCCCAATATACTATTATGCTATTGAAAAGAAGAAAACATATATACTACTGATGAAAAAGGAAATGGGTTGGTATTTTATATTTATTTTAGTTTATAAGCTTCCATTGACTTCTTTTAATTTTTTATTTTTTCCTTATATTTTCATTTCTAATTAATTTATCTTATCTGACATTATAAGGGTTTTTTTCCAACTATATATCCAACCACTACACTTCATCAATTAGTGATGATCAGGTTACACTTACCTACCAGTTTTTGGTCTGAAAAACCATTATAGATTTCTTTGATTCAAGCTTTTAGAACACTGATAACTATTTTTTTTTTATTAAAAAAAAATTCAACTCTACAAAAGGAATGAAATTACAATCTATGTACCATCTTTTTTTTGAATTATTAGGAGAGGATAAGGAATAGGACATTGAACAATCTAACCCCACAACACTCTGGATCCATTTTTAACAGTTAGACCCAAAAACTCAACGAGCTTCATCCCAAAAGGATCTTAATTTTGAGAGCCGTGAACGAAAGATATAAGCCTAACATGGTAGAATAATATATGCAGGCGACGTGGGACAATACCGGGCACACACATACACTATACATATCTTTTTTACAACCTATACAAATTAAAGAAGGAAAATTAATGGGTTGCCATGACTTGGGCCAAAGCATACAGTTACATGTTCTTTCCAAAACAAAGCAATCAGACAAGCATGTAGGTAGCTGTATTATTTCTGTTAACATTGCCCATCTTCATTAAAACAAAAGAGCAGTTAGAAGAAAACATACACCTAGCTAGAACTGTGTTCGGCCCAGCAGTGACCCAATTCACCATTAATTGTTTGGCTAATACACTCTACTTTTGAGAAACCCAAATGCTCACAATTACCAGCCTTTTAATTGGAACTCCTAAGAGTAATTAATTTCATGCCAAAAGTAATACCAATTACTGAGAAACAACAGGATGCAAACAGGACTCAATATATCGATTCTTCCAAGTACTTGGAAATATATTATATATCTATATAATGCAGATTGATCCTCTTGCTACCACTGAAGAATTAATAACTCATATGAAAGGAAATTCATAATGAGGAAGTGCTGGTTTTCTTCTTCTTTGATGAATGATAATGCATGAACAAGAATAGGACTGCATTTTTCATATTAATAACAGATTATCAACCAAAAAACTAGAGACAAGTTGGCAATTAATGGAAACAAAAATACTCTTGACACATTTCTGACACTTGTTATTCTTTTTGAGAAGCTTTCAGGTTGAATTCTATGTTGAATATTCCTTCTACTCAAATAGTTTTAATTAATTTTTTATTTTCGATTTTCCATTTTCCTAGCCTTTTCAATTCTTCACAACATCAAAAACCCCAAAAACTATATATATATATATATTCTTAAAAACATGTCTTTGAATACCCAATATTAAGTTTCAAAAAAAAAAAATACCCAATATTAAGGACTGTTCATATATTATATATCATATTCCCTTCATTCATGGACATATATGCCCATGCATGAGTTCCAGCATGGATACTCAGTCTTCAAGATCCTTTTGTAGTAGTACATAATAACATCCCCTTCTTCACCTCATAATGTTTAGAGCTGTAGAGAGCAATGACGGAATACTAAAAGGCCCGAGCTATGGATTTTAGGGTTACTTTTGCCAAAGTTCCTATAAATCTAGAGAAGGACATAAAGCTCTAGTACTTGATGGAGATAGTAGCTATATATGGGCTTGCATGGTACTGTCATGTTCATCATTGTTTCCACTAATCAGACTAGACAACTTGTTCTCCAAATGTAATTTCATGTCGTTTAGATTTCATTCCAATTGACTAATTAATCTCCCAATCATGTAATTAATTTCATGTCGTTTTTGCCGATTTGTTTTACTGTGTTCCATTGATATGAATATTGTTCACTTTGAAAAAGGGTTCAAAGTTAATTAATGATTTGATTACTGATGAGGGCAATTATACCAAGTCATTAGAAAGGTTAGAAATTGTTTCTACCTTATTGACTAAGAGTATCTTGTTCCATGAATCTTCTTAAACTCAGTTGGGTTGAGAAAATTATATAAAATTAGTGATAAAAAAAAAAAAACTAATAATTCTGATCTTTCATGTTTGATGATTAAGTTGTACAAAGATAAAAAGCAATCAATGCATGCATTTTACCATCCCTAGCTAAAAGAATTTCATCTTGAACAACTCATTTAACAGTACCTACATCGAAAATCACTATGCTTTCCAAGCAAGATGATGAGTACCAAAACTTTAGTATGATTAAAAAAAGAGGACAAAATTTAGAAGCAACGGTGAAGTTGAAAAAATAAATAAATTAGCCCATTGGATGAAAAAAACTGCTTTTCCATTATATAAGAGATGGTATTATCATTTCCTTGCTTTATCTCAAGTATGAGTAGCCAGCATGTATCTCTGTATTCACATGGTATATAAATATATAACCGATTCAAGGAAATTAATGTTGATTTCATTTCTTCTTTGTCAGGAACACCTTTGGGCTTGTCTTCATTAATATATCTTGCATGCGCACACCACCACAAATTCCTAAGGCATTTGTGAGTGGTCCTCAAGGAGTCTGGTCTTTCATA
Organism: Paratinospora sagittata; assembly: GCA_035771175.1. Taxonomy (NCBI): domain Eukaryota; kingdom Viridiplantae; phylum Streptophyta; class Magnoliopsida; order Ranunculales; family Menispermaceae; genus Paratinospora; species Paratinospora sagittata. The sequence goes on along the minus strand of CM069612.1, from coordinate 25,619,189 downwards.
TCACCAAGATTCAATATAATTCCAAGATTTTAAACTAAAATAATCACAACCCTGATCAGGTACAGGATCCAACAATATGAATCCAAGGATCAAACCTCCCATTGTGGTCCTTAGAATTTAGGTCACAACCCTAAGTTTTAGGATCCAAGAACCAAAACTCTCATGTGGTCCTCAGCAATAATCAGGACCACTTCAGAATTAAAGTTCTGTTAGCAGAGTTTTTTCCTGTTTTGCCCATGTAATATGATCACATTTCCAAGAAATATACTGGTGATATCAATTAATTTATCAAGAAGACCCAAAATGTAATGTAATGTAAATGAATGGAATAAGAGTTGACATTAATTTAGAATGTTTTAAATGAAGCTTTCAGTAAAAGAGGTGGATGTAACCACAAAAAAAAAAAATGAGAGCTTCCCACCAAAGAAATGAACTTGAGATAGCCCTTTTACTAAAGGGTAGCATCAGCCAATTGGTGCAATTAGTTCTGTGCATTCTTTGTGAAATCAGTGCATGTTTGGCAGTTGCAATCGGAGAATCGGCATGTTTTACACCCAAAGCAAACGCAGGTGGTGCAGCCTCTGCATGTTGCAGAACGAGAGCAGCCTCTGTACACTCTACGGCTTCTTCTCTCTTCCTCATGATCGCAGGTTAACCTGAAAAAAAAGTGGCCCAAAACTTCTTCATAAACAAACTTGAAGGCTACATGAAGCTAAAAAAATATTAAAAAAGTTTCTATTGTTATATTATTATTAGCAAAATATAAAAGAAACCTAAAATTTGTCAACTGATTAGGCTAGTAACATTAAGTTGATGATTTTATGGTTGGCATCATTGAGCTTTATGATAGATCTTGGCAGTGATAATAGAATGTTTATGAATGAGTTAACGGCTGAAAGTGTCTGAGTTCAGTAGTTACTCATAAAGCTATTGACTCCGGAGAAATGGTAATATGGAGACAGATGTTCATTTCAATTAGGCGACATAGTAAATAACTGCCACTTACAACAGACAATAATTCTGCAAAATGAAAAAATAAAAAATCAGAAAAAGCTTGAATGTTGCCAAATTTCGAATATCATTGTTTGAGTTAAGCTTTAGTATTTTTCTTTACTCGTGCTATCACATTATCAGCAATCATGTTCTCTTCAAGAACTTTAACTGTGGTTGAGCAACAATTATCTTGCAAGCGTTTTTAAACAGTGGTGATGGCCAAGAAGTTTCACAAGTCTAAATGTATGGTTTCAAGATGAAATAAAAAGAGTTTCACAAACCAAGCCTTGACAGGAATATGTATAAGAATACACACACACAAATACAAATGTAAATGCATGAAAATAAATGGTAATATAATACATAAAATCTGGTAAAAGGTTTAGAAACAGGGACACATTTTCTGAATAAAAAAAGAAAATCACAAGATCACATTCTGATGTTTTATGGCATCATATCTATATTCCAAGTTCAATGGGATCAATATAGAGTGTAGACCATTATTTCCCAAACAAAAAAAGATGATGATGAAGGCATTTAAAATGAAGCAACCATTGTTGCTGCGGTAAATCAGATAGGACCAACAGCCCTAGAATCAAGATTTTACAATGCGGTTAAGCAGGTCCCAAATATTTGGGTTAAAGTCACATCATTGCTGTTTTAACGTGAATCACCAATGTTTAAGTGCTTTTCATGTAACATTGAAGGATTCATAGAAAATCATGTACAGTGGCACCACAAAAACATAAGGAAAAAGAAGCCAAAACATATTCATGTAGGTAAGAAAGTGTTATATTTGAAAGGTATCCAATGTAGGATTGCTCCACTAAGACTGCTCTTCCCCACCCCACTTTTTTTTTTTTTCTTTTTTCCCATTAAGGTATGTGCCTTGGAGGGAAGATGTTGTTTTCCTCAAAGCACACAATCTCAAAGAATCTCAACTCAAAGCGAGCCTCAAAACAAAGGCCCTTAAAGCTGAAAAAAGGTTGAAACTTTTGAAGACATCATATTGGGTATCTCTCATCATATGCAGAGCAGAAGCTTCATAAGAAACTTCAAACATACAATTATAGGGGAAGAGGCATTATTTGATTTTGTTTCACGTTGAAATCCTTAAAAAAAAAAAAATTAATTAATTAATTAATGGTCTAGAATCAGCTACAGAGATGCTCCATATCATTATTGTTAATTATAATACAGTGTCAGTGACATGGTGGTCATGGAGTTGGGGGGGTGGCAGTGGCTAGTGGTGCCATTGTTCCTGCGACTTCATGTCCATCACTTGCTATGTCATAACTATTAAGTAATTTTCTCTGAATCAAGTTAAAGTATTTCTCTTAGGCATCCTTCCACCATATCCCCTAATATAACTTGGAAACAACAGAAACCAAGAGAGTGTGGTTTAACTATAACAAAATGCTAGATTTTTGTAACAAGGAACAAATGACATGTTAAGTGAGGAAATGCAAGGCCATAGTAATGTACAAACTAAATAACAAAATTTCATTTAGAATTCAAAGAATACAGATGTCAATCAGAATGTAATATCATCTAATTCCAAATATTAATTTGTCTGCAGCAAACAATACCATCAGAGAATCAGTAGCTACTTACCCAAAAAAAAACTAAAACAAAACAAAAAACACAGAAACTAGCTACTGTGCATGTACAAAGTACACCAAGAACCAATCATTCAATCAATAACCAAGGTATAGTTGGAAAAGAAGAATTACATATAAGTAGAATAGTGAACATCAAGAATAAAAAGGAAACCAACAAGGAAAAGAAAATAGGAAACCAACAAGGAAAAGAAAATAGGAAACTGACTAGGAAAGGAAAAATTGGAATAATGAATCAGAATGTTGATTGAATGCAAACTTTAGCTATTTCTATTTGATAAATCATGAAAGCACCATCACCATCATTTTATTAACTGAAACTATAGAGCATACTTTTACCATCTCAACACATGGCCTTTTTTGTTTTTTGTTTTTTTTTTTAATATTAAGGTCATCATAGTTGCAGGAATAAAAATAACTGACATAGCAAAATTTGGAGTCAGGGAGAAGCTTACTTGTCATATGGTAGGTCAGCACATTTCCAGTTAGCATCAAGCAATGCATCATGGTAGATACGGCATTCCTGTTTTGTCCTAAGGCGGAACCTACGATCTTTGTTGCAACTCTTACAGCGAACAAACTCATCTCGATGGCAAGGATGCCCACTGTGAGTTTTGTGCGACCCATGAGCATTTTTTGATGATTGGTTGTAGTATTTCAGAAGAACTGTCTTTGACAACGGAACCTTCTCCCCTTCAACTATGACCCACACATTGCTCTTCCATTTTCGAGCAGTCTCACGTCCAGAATGTTTCTCAAAAGCAGCAGGGGTCAATTTCTCTGAAAATCATAATAATATTTCATCCATAAAAATCCCATTGCATTTATCAATGAAAAGAAAAGAAATAATCAAAGAATATATGCCAACACAAAGAGGTGAGCAAAATATACCTAACATGACAAATAAGTATACTTGAAAATGGTAATTAATCATTAGAGAATCACTCAAGGTAGTAGGATATGAACTGACCATTTATCCCCGCTTTTGCAGGACAAAAGGCAAAGATGCAGGGTAATATGTTTTACTTTAGCCAATTTAGAAAATTCCCCCTTTATGCAAAGATATTGCAGTAGGGAAAATTGAAGACTTAACATGATGGTTCAATAGAGGAATAAAATATATTTGATGCTTCTTGATTTCCACCTGCTATGCGTGAGTCATTTGTAGAAATGATATATTCTTATGCATTATATTTAGCATTTGACACAGCATCATAGTTTTATAACACCATCTTAAACAAATGTTTCCTTATTTCTCTTCAAGTGATTCTAAAGGTCAGAAATTTATATGTGCCAACTTGTATGAAAACATGATCTTCAAATCTTAGATCTCAATTAATAAGAAATAAAAGGTAGGGGAATATAAAAAGAGGGATCTCCTGGAAATCCCCAAACCATATACCGGATACTCCTTCATAAATCCACATGAGAACAGATTCAAAACAACACGCCCTAAAATAGACAAGGTATGAGATTGCTTTCTCATTAGAATTTAGATCTGAAACTTATGATATAATATCATAAATATAGTACCAAACTGATCAGAAAAAATTCAATCTCACAAAAATAAAAAGGGAAATAATCCAAGTAGCACAATCAACAGATAATACCTTCCACATTTGACAAGATCTAGAGTTGAATTTCAAGTGACTTATCAAAACTCTAGTACCCAAAAAAAAAAAAAAAAACCCTCAATCTCACAAAAATAAATGCACAAGAATCACATGTACCAAAATCAACAGACAATACCTTCCACACCCGACAAGACCCAGGTTTAAATTTCAATTGACTTAGACAAAAAGGTATCCTTTCAGCAAATCTAAACATAATAAACAGCATATGTTACCATATGACAAAGACGAAGCCAGGGTAACTATGGTTAAAAGAAGTGAAATATTCAACATGGGACAACCTCCCTTATGGAGTACCCAGGTAATTCTTATAGCACACGGCATTACCACCAGATATCAGCAGCTACCAGCTCATACAAAAGACCACTAGCTACACAAAATGGGCACGCATGATAGCCATTTCTGAGCTCTAATCTGTAAGGAAAGATGTTCAACAAAATCTGTTTAACCAAAATCAAACCACTTGCATGATTCATATATATAGATACATATGTATACGGTCTTCTTCTATGAAAGAAACATCTCTAGGATCAAAATCCAATGCCACTATCACAAACTCAAGTAAATGAACCATAGAAAGAAAAAAAAAAAAAAGCCTTTTTGATTCATATATACATATAGTCCACAACAAGGAAGTATGTTCAAGCAAACAAAATGACTCAAACAACAAAAAAAGAAGAAGTAAACCATAGAATCACACGATTGGATTCGTAAAATTTAAAAAAAAAACTCCATCTTTGAGACAAATTTACATACAGTACAGTTACATGCATAGAAATACCAAAACAAAAATCATGCAAAGCTCCTAAAGAAACCAAAACAGAATCATGAAATACCCATGAAATTTTTTAAAAAAAAAACAAAACAAAAACATGATGAACAGAACTAAAAGTAATAATGCATGTAAATCAAAAACCCATTATTTTCACTTCAAAACAAGATAGAATTACAATTACCCAAGACCCAACTTACCTTCCTCACAACCTGGGGTGCATTCACAACTGATCTCAAGATCACCATTAGCAAAAACCCTAAGCCTTCCAACAGCATCTCCATACCTATGACTAGTACATCCACACGTCACTTCTACATAATCTGTTCCTTTCTTCAACCCACTTATCTCACGCAACTCTTCATCAGAAAACATGAAGAAAACACCATCTCCTTCCACTCGATTATTATTCTCCATGATGTTTTTGCCGTTTTGCTCATCTGATTTGCTTCAAAACTTGATTTATATAGAAAACCCAGAAAGACCCATCAAGGAAAACGCATCAAATAACCTTTAAGTCACACAAATCTCGGTACCCGGGTCGTCCAACATGAAAAAACTGGTGGACAAAGAAGATAAAACGAAGTGGGTTTTCCTTGTTTGATGGAAAAACCACTTCTAAACACTAAATTACAAATCTTTCAAAGCATCAAAAAGCCAAAAATAAATAAATAAATAAATAAACAACAAAAAAATACAAAGAAATTTCAATAAACACGCATCTGTTAAGGAGATCTAACTTCTAAGAGGGGAGAAGAAGAGAAAGAAGAGAAGAGAAGAGCCTTAAATAAAACTACAGATTGTAGAAAACTGTGATTTTGTGAAAGTAAATAAATTAAATTAAATTAAATTTGAAGAATTTTCTTTAAAAAAAAAAAAAAGAGAGAGGTGAAAATTTGAAAAAGCTGGCAAGTGGGTCCTATTGCATGCCAAGGAGACAAGTTTCTTAGATAACTGCGCTTTCTTTTTACCTATTTTCATGTGTTGTGAATTCAATTGAAATTGAATCACTCTCTCTCACTCTCTCTCACTCTCCTCTCTCTCCTTTTAGAGTGCCCTTTTGATTCTTTTACTTCTCTGTTTCCGTATGGCTTTCCCCACACATCAAACTCGGATTTTGGGCCAATGGTGAAATCTACTATTCCAATCAAACTTGGCTTCAATTGCTCTCTACCACCATTTATCTTCTTCATATATGTATTCTCTTCTCTTTTGCATGTTCCATATTTTTGTCAAAAAATCCATTGTACAATATTATAATCACATGATATTAATGAATATCAAGAAAATTGACCTTTGCTAAAGGTATAACAATAAAAAAAATTTATTTTTTTTTATTTTTTACCATTAGAGATAGTTCAATGTGTTAATATATTTATTAAATTAGTCAGGAAAGACACGATAAATTGACCTAAAGGAGGCATTTTCCCGTGTGATACAAGTCCAAGTGCATAGCAGTGAAAAATAAGAATCTGAATTTGTGATGCCAGTTGTAAAAAATAGTTTTTCGCCTTAATAGTGCTTTTGGCTAAAAAAAAATAAATGCTAGAGAAACTAGAAACGTAAAAAGTATAATTAGAAAGTAAGGCAAATTTGAAAAGCAATTTTTAAATTCTATTCTACCAATATATTTTTTATATTGTTTTCATTTTTTTTACTGTTTAAAAATTGAAGACAGTTTCTTGGATGGAAACCAAATGCAACCGAATTTTTTAAATTTATATATGAGTAATAGTTGTTAAAAATTAACAATTACTAGAAAAAATAAAAGCGCCAACCGTACATAGCTGGCAAATTAATTTTAATACTTTTTTTGGGCAATATATCTTAGTTGAGGGACAAGTGTTAAAGAAAAAGTAAAAGCGCCGGGTATAATTGCCAATCAATAAAGATGATGGTTCGCCTAAGCACAATTACTTGTTATGAGACAAATGTTAACCATAAATAGTTTTGGTCAGTTGAAGTTGTGATTCAATGTTTGAAAATTCGAAAGCACAAAAGCATACATTAAATTAGTTAAATTCAAAAATAGTTTTCAATAATTTACTTAGAGAATAGGTTGTTTTCAAAAAAATGATAAAGTTAAATAATAAAATTAAAGATGTATTTTGAAATGCATGTAAAACTAATTTGATACTCGTGAAAAAACAACAATAATGAAAATATATGGTTTATTATAGTATTTTTAGTTAAATGAAAATTCAACTTAATGACTCAATAAAATTTTTTTTTTCAGATACATGATGCAACTACATAAATCTGTTTCTTTCACTGATCAGCTTTATTAGAGCTGAGTCAACATTTAAATATCAAGTAATTATGTGTTTCTTAATTATCTTTGTACATATTATTTTAAGTCTCCCTTTACCGTTATAATTACTTTGAATTATTATGTAGATCACTCTTCATAATTGATGCATTTAAAGGTCTCTTAAATAGCATCCAAAATTGACTTATATAGAAGGCAATAAATAGAATGAAAAGAACATGATGACTAACCAATATTGTTAATGGTCAAATATTGAAAGTTTGAGGATAGTAAAATAATATGCTTGAGTGTATAACAATCTAACTAACATACAATATAGTTGAAAAATATACCCACAAAGATCAACATTCAACATATAAATAGGATATATATGATTAGTCAAACTAAATTAGGTTGATTTGTGTATGCATATATATATATATATAGGATTAAAATATATATCTTATGTGGAATTGGTATTGATATTTGAATCTAGACATCAATATTGTAAACTATGTAACAGTAGTTTGCACATTTACATCAATAGTTATGTCTGCTATTAATACTCACAAGAGTAATCAACAAAAAATGACTACATAGAAATAGGTCATGCATGTATATAATTAATAATTCACAATATTAATGTTAATTAATAAGTGGAAATGTAAATATTTTTCTTTTTTGTTAAGATCATTGATTGCATGTGTTAACAATACTATCAAATTGCACAACTATATATCTATCTTTGTATATATAGAGAGAGAAAACAATCCAAGATAAAAATAAAGGATGAGAATAAGGAAGAAAAGCCATAAAAAGTAAATGCAAAAATTAGTTACACTGACTCATCTACTCATTAATTTTAATTGTCTTGAATTTGAATGTTACCCCCTCTTATATACGGATCTATACTAAACTATTAAAAATAATGAATAATAACAAGGAATTGTAACAGAATATACAATAAGAAAAATAAGTATCATGATTTATAATTAACAAACTTTTTATTTTTATTTATGCTTTGATGATCTCTTTTTATAAAAACTTAATGACGTTTATGTCCAAAATTTTAATGCAAGAAGTTGATAAGGTAAAGGAAATTGTTGTCACCAATAGGCAGTAGCTCAATTGGTTGAGAAACTGAGTATAAGTGAGGTTGAGGTCTAGGTCTAGAGGGTCAGCTCAAATGACTCTATCGTGCCCGAGTCCCGAAAGATTAATCTTGCTCAAAGAGAATGAGGCCAACTCCGGAGTGCCAAAAAATTGGTTACCAAATAAAAAAAAAAAAGGAAATAGTTGCCAAAAACATTAAAAACTTAGATGGTTACCTAACAAAGACAAATAATAATTTTGAGCGCATGAATGGTTATATTTAAAAACTTGAAATCTTCGAAAAGGTTGTTAACATGCATCAATTAGAAAATGAATGAGATTTTATTAATTAATGCTATAGATACAACACCTAAGTTCAAGTTATGGTTTGCTCTATCTATACTTTACATAGCATTTATTGTGAGAAAGGTGTATTGAAAATGTTAGGTATATTTTATTGTGCAAAAGTTCATAAAAATCAACAAAATTATTTGATCAAAACATGAGAAAAGAGGAAATAACCACTCGAGCATTGTTTGCACAATACAACTGCATGCATAAAATTTTATATAAAACAATCTATCTATATGTACTTATATATTTTGCCCTTCAATTAATTAAAATTTTTTAACTTGATTTACTATAGCCACAGTTTTTTTATTAATGCACGGTTTATAGTGACATTACAACTTACTATTAGATTTTAACCTAGCCGACAAAAACAATATTTAAAAGTGAGAAAATAATGAGAAAGAGGCTTTTGAGAAATAATTGATGCATAAAAAAAATCATGAAAAGGTACTTTGTATTTTGACCAACGCCATATTTACACGTCTTCAAGTTGGAATTTTGTTATTAAACCTTAAGTGCTTCCATGCCTAAGTGGCAATATTAAATTTAAGAATAGACATGTACTTTCACAATATCTTTATAATTTCGTTTCATGCCTATTTGTCCATATGAGCTCCATCCTTATTATATTGGACTCACATGACCTTGAACCTTGGGCATAGGTTTTTACGGAACATGTTTTCTATTTTTAGATGGAACATATTTTCTGATTTTTAAGCTATTTTGTAATATATAGGTGGGATGGTCATGAATGAAAGGCAGAAAAAATGTAATAAAAAATTTAACATGATATCAGAGCGGCTTGAGAGATTAGCGACGAAACAACGAAACTCTTTTCGATCTTGAACGGCGCGACCGCGCGGTAGTACAGAAGCGGAAATAAAAAAAGAAGAAGGAGACGAAGAAGAAGAAGAAGAATATGCATTATGATGGAGTGGAGGGCTTGGAACAAGAAGGGATGATATGATTCTGAGATTATAAAAGAGGTTTTTAATTCCTCAAAACATAATCTCTTTTATTCCTTTGGGGCTGAGGAGAATAGAGGCACCGGCAACAGGCGACCGGCGTGCCGCATTGGTGAACGTGCAACGTTGGTGCACGTGCTACGTTGAGCAGTGGGCCCTTTGAAAAGTGTGCGCGTGCACTTGCTGCGTAAACAGTGCACGTGAACAGTCTTAAACAGTGCGGCTCGACTTAAACAGTACGGCTCGGCTTGATAAGTGCATGTAAGTTCATGACTGGCGGAGAGGGTGAGATGGGTCTAATTAGCAAATTATATTGAAAATTAATAATGAATTGGTGATGATATATTTTCCTTGTCATTTTTTTTTCCAAATGATTATTTTCTTATTTTTGTATACTATTTAAGAGGAGTCCAACGTTTTATCCTCGATGGTGGGGGAGGCGAATGCCTCACCAGATGCGCTGCGCCCCTATTGGCTCTAAATGATATCTTTTAAGACCAAGTCTAGGAGGTTCGTGAAGTTAAGATATAACCTAAAAAAAATGGATACAATTAAAATTAAAAACAATGGGTAAAATTATAAATAACTATTTTAAAGTTTGCCTAAACAATTATGTATTATTTCTTGTATGTATCTTTTTTTTTAAAAGAAGGCAATATAACATGGGACCAAGAGACTTTTAAAAGGTATCTCTCACCACTAGCTAATTTTATTTATTTATTTATTATTATTATTATTATTTTATTGAGGGATCACCACTAGCTATTTAAAAAAATAAAAAAAATCCAACGATTTAAAACTAGAGACGACGATACTACAAAATCTTCATCGGAAGTACGCTAAACCAAATAGTAAGAGCGAGCACGTGCTTCAACGCCGGTACTTTTGAGTACATACATATCTGTGAAGGACGGCTCGCGAAATTTCTTCTTAGACGTCGCCTTTGTCCTTGTTGTTGCTGAGCTCGCTGTGAGAGAGAGGAAACATCAAATCCATCAATTTCTTGGATCTTGAATCTGTAAATTGATCGATCGGTCCTAGGTTTCTTGTAAGTGCTGCTCCTTTTCTTCAATTTCATTCGATTCTCATAAAATTCGTTATTCTAGTCATTTCAGTAAAGATTTTATGAAGAGTTTGGCAATATTGTCTCTTCTGAATCTAGGGTTCTTGTAATTGTTTGTTTGATATGTATCTTAATTGGATGAATCCGCTTCTTTTCCTGGTTAGGTTATGGTTATGGATGTGATTTTGTATGTGTTTGGTTTGTTTTTGCCTGGTTGATGTTTATGAGAAGTGAGAGATTAGTGTTTACTGAAATCCAAGGAGGAGGAGAAATGGAGGATTTTGTCGTTTCTCTTTGGATCTTTGAAGTTCAAGGCTGATTATTAGCTGAGTTTTAACACTCCTGACAACAACAGGCAAGGGGGTTTACTGAAGTTTGAGGCTGCAATACTAGGCTGTGTAAGATGCTCATTTGATTAGTGATATGATAGAGTTGGGAAACTTGAGGTTGATTTAACTGAATCACGTCTTAAGAAATTTCACTCACCAGTCTGGGTAGTTTTTTTTTTTTTTTTCTTGGGGAGCGGGGTGTGGAGAGAGAGAGAGAGAGGGAGAGAATATGTATGCTAGGAGCTTTTTTCATGCAAAAGGGAGGGTGGGTTTGTTTTGAAAACAATCACATACCCCTTCTTCTCCTTTTGTTAATGTTGTCAAGGCATTGCACAGGTGTTTTCACCTCAAATATTTTAGATTGTTCTCTCGATGGGCAGAAGGGGTGCTTCTATGTAATTTAGAACTTTTAGCATTATGTAATGATTTGTGTATAAAAAGGAAATTTGAACCCTTTTAATATTTTTTTCTTCTTTTCTTATGCATAGATCAAAACTTAGAAAGACTTTTTTTTTATCTTAAAAATTCACATGTGCTCAACAAAACCTTTTTCAAACTACATGGGGTCATTTGTATGAATCTAATTCCTTTATTGCACTCTATCAAGAGCTAAATCTTTAGCTATATAAATAATTACATCTTTTTTGATGATTTATATCTATGTATTTTAGGTCTTCCTCTTTTTCTATAGCTATTGTTAATAGTTAAAATATCATTTTTTTAATTGATGCATTCTAATTGTCTTTATTGTATGTATCCCAAACCTAGGGGTGAGCATCATACCCAACGACCTGAGAAACATGATTGACCCAGCCGACCCGATTGGATTCAGGTGGGTTCCAACCCCATGAATGGGTCGGTCGGGTGTCTAAAATCACAAAGTTGAACGGGCGGGTATAAGAAATTAAACCTGGTTTGAACCCTGTGAACTGGTTGGTCGGGGTTACAAAGTCAAAGTGGTTAGGTTGGACATCGAGTCTAAAAAATTATTGGGTTCCAACCTTATGATAGGGTTGGTCAGCTCTGTAAAATTACAAAGCTGAAGGGTCCGGGTTGGACATCGTGTCTAAGAAATTTAACTCAAATTTCACCCCATCTACCAAAAATATATAAGATTATAATATTTTGAACATAAAACATTTATATGAAACATAAATATAAACTAAATGAAATACATGTGTACATATAAAAGAATGTGTAAATGTAGGATAGCGCACATATGTAAATACTAAAACAAATTCTTGTAGGGGCCTTCCTTGATAAGGAAGCCCCATGTCCAAACCTCAAACGTAGAAAGAAAAATGGGATCCTCTATAAATACAAGCCCCTTCCACCTCCCACTCCTCATCTTTCTGTTGTGTTCTCTTAGGGCTTCCTTGGTGCGGAGTGCTGGAGGCCCTTAAAAAATTGTTGTTGGTTATATCAAGCCTTCTTTTTATTTTCTAAAACGTTGGTTCTTTGCTCCCGCTTTGTTTAATGCTTTTTTTAATATTAATATTAGCGCAAGACGCAAGAGAACTTTAAAGCTCTTATATTTGGGTTTATTATACTTATAAACCCAACCACCTGATTGACCCAAATTAATAGTCGGTTGTTCGGTTATATATATACACTTTTTTGAGTTAATTTCGGGCGATAAAATGTATCAATTGAAGCCGTCAGACGTGTTGATTTTAGGGTCAAAGCCAACCTGCCTAACCTACACACACACTTATCTAAACCATCGTAATCAACTATTCTTCATTTTATCTTCAACTATGGCTACTCTCATCATTTTTTGAATATACTCAACTCAACTCAACTCAACTAATCCTTTCCATACTACATGGGGTCGGCTACATGAATCTGCTTTCTCTACTCCACTTTATACAGGCTAAGTCGGCATCTAGAGGTCTCGAAGTATGTGTCTTTCTTATTCATTTCTTGAATATGTTCCTTTCTAATTTTATTTTATATTATACCATCTACTCATTTTTAACACTTGCATTTTCGTTGTACATAATTTAACTTTGTTTTTTTTATTGCTCAACATTTTGTTCCAAAAAAATGGTAAACTTAATAGCAATTAATAAAATTTTCCTTTCAAATTTAAACAGGTGTGTCACTTATTTAATATTTCACAAGCATTCGACCACGTAACTCAACAGCTTTTTACTTCTATGATTAATATCATCTCTTATTTTTCCCGTTGGTAAATAATTAAGCCTTAAGTACCGAAGTTTTTTTTAAATTTTTTTGGGATATTTTGACTTTTAAACTTCATTATTTTTCCATCTTATTCTACTTTCCAATGTTATCAAGGCATGCGCCATAGTGCGCCTTAGGCTTTCCTTGAGGCGGGGCTCATCTATTGCGCCTCAATACTTGACAGGCAGGGCGTTTTAACTAAGGCATGCACCTCATTTTCCTACAACTCATTTAAAAAATTAAAAAAAAAAGAAATAAATATTGTATTATATACTTTTTTCTCCCTTCCTTGAATAAATATACATTATAAACATTATAGAATATAAAACATTAAAGGAAACTTGTGTTTCGGTTTTATAACAACAATAAGATGTTGTTACAAAGGCATTATAATTGCTACTTGTTCTTCTTTGCTTTTGTGTTTCTTTCTTCAATTAAATTTTAAATATCAAAAGCAATAAACATATATTAAGAACAACTATAAAATAGAAACATTAGTACTATTATGAATATTATGATGTATGATTGAAAAATTATAAAATTTTTATTGATTTTTATCTATTTTAAATTATTTTATCAAAAATTAATTTATAATTAAGTTTTTTTAGAATTTTGCATCTTACTTTACTCAGGCGTGCGCCTCGCCTTGCTCCTTGCGCCTCAGGCTAAAGGGCCCCTCATTGGGAGTGCGCCTTCTGCTTTTAATTACCTTACTACTTTCATTAAAATTACATTTTAGTTATTTAGTCCTAGCCATATACTCATACTAATTTTAAATTCTTTTAATTCTAAAATCTCTCTCCAAATATCTAGTTCAAGTATTCTTTTAAATTTTAATACAATTTGATTAAACAATTTTATTTATCAAAAAATTCCAACTTCTACTTAATTTTTCCAAACCTTGATAGGGATACGATTGGTCTTCAAACATTTACATTTTTCATTTTTCTTTAAAACATTTTTTTTTCATCTAAAGCATGGCAATTCTTCAAAAGAAATATTTCCATTAATTACCCCTAAGTTCTTATGTTTCTTCGTTTAAAATTTTCAAATAAGTTTCATTTAATAAATTTTGAAAATCAGTTTTCCACATTTCTTTGATTTCTTTTTCTTTTTCTAAGACTCTTTTATATTAATTTTAATACAGTTAGTATGATTACAATATTTTGCTTTTCTTTCCCTTAGTTTTACTATTTTATATATATTCTTTTCACTTTCTTTACACCTCGCCTAGTTTATAAATCATTCCATGTGTCGAGGTTAGTGATACTTACCATTTTTTTAGCTTCTTTCTCTTCATCCATAATTTTTAAAACTTTCCTCATCCCTAGTCCTTCACAAAGTTGTATAACTTGTTCTTTTAAATTGTATGGTAATTTAAACTTCTGCATTCCAATGTCAAACTTTTCTAGATGAAATTGTAAGGTATTTTAAAATTCAAGATATATCCTTGCAAAATGCTCCTATTCTTGATCAGTGTAAAGTGTAAACTGATATTCGTAGAGCACTATCAAATATATAAGCTAGCCTACAAGATATCAATATCCCTTAGTCATTAAACTTTACCGACTAATTTTAATGGAAATGTATTAGCTCCCAATAATCCAATTTCTTTGAAAGGATCCATAACAAATTCCTTTATGAGTAACCAAGCCCTTTGATCAAGCAACTTCAATACCCTGGGGAAAGAAACAAAACAAAAAAAACCTTCTACACCCAAGGAACCTCAACAAAAATAATCAAAATACACAAATTTTAGCGTGATAAAACCCATTGAAAAGAGAGAAAAACCTCCATGTGTCTATGAAATTACACAATCAAATTTATTCGCTAAAAATGGTGTTACATTTATTGAGATTAGTAAATTCACTAACCCTGATTAAATCAAGTGGACTAGTATGCATCCAAACATGATATCTTAGTATTACACATTTATTGAGATTAGTAAATTCACTAAGCTTGATCAAGTCAAGTGGACAAGTATACATTCAAACATGATATCTTAGAATTAACTCCAAGATAGCACTGATTCTAGTAAAAAACATTCAACTTGGTTATCAATCTCATGATCCTTAGGAGCTTGATTAGCATATTTACAATTAAAAAATTAGAGAGTTTTGATCTTATCGAGAGCACTTGGCCACAAAGCGTTGAAGAACCTTTTAAAAGTATTGTTCCAAAAAGCCAACAAGGAGTTGGTGTAGTTGGTAAAGAGGTGTCTTTGGAACCCAAAGGTTCCAGGTTTAACTCTTGCCACTGCCTTACCTTAGGGGGTGAGGGGGACTAATGGGTCAGGAATGGGTCTGATACCTTCCCGAGACTGTGGTACGGTGATGGATGATGATGAAGTTGGTTATACAACTAACTACTAACTACTAACATTGTTTCTTCTAAAAAAAAAAAAAAGTATTGTTCCAAAAAGCATCTTCTCTATGCACCATAAAGCTATATATAGTATTGTCAAATATAAAATCTCAATAATTGATCATTGGAATAACCAAGTCTTAAGATGAACAATCTTTAGAACTCAAAATCAATCATTGAAATAATTAAGATTTTACAAAAGGGATTACAACTCGGACATGTAGCTAAGTTGTACGTCACCTAGGTGGGGTTTAAGGAATCTTCCCAAAAAATATATATTTGGGTTCGGACACGTAAAAAAGAAAGAGTATATCAATATATGTAACTTAAGTTTGTGTTGGGCACCCCACCAAGGATCCTATCAAGGTGCTCAAGCTACGACCAAGCATGCCTTAATATCTCTTTCCCTACATAGTTGAACTAATACCTAGGAAATAAAGAGAATATATGACATTGACTTGCATTATTTTTGCACATAATATTAATTGTGTTAAAGTTTTAAAAGAACTGCTTGTGTATGACCTAAAATAGGTTTTATATAATTGTAGAAGGGGTATTTCTAAACTTAAACCTTAATTGGTATTGTCTTAATATATGTCTCATTATTTGCTTGGTTGAAATTAGATATTTAAAAAATATGCTACAAATAAGTGTGGGCATTTCACAATGGTAGAGGTCGTTCTATTAGACCTAGAGGTCATGGGTCAAATCCAAAAACCTCTTTGTAATGTAGGGTTAAGGCTACTGCATTAATTCTTCCCCAGATTTCACAATTGTAGGAGCCCTATGGGTATTGAGAGGATATACACAAGAGTTTTGGTTTGAGTTGGGATAGGGACCTTCTCCATCTTTGGCAGGGTGGGTGTTGGATACAGTTATTATTTTGTCATACTGTTTGAGTTTGTTGGTGGAGCTAAGCACTCTTGGTGCTTACCTTCAAATGTATTTTCTGGTTCTCCCTACTAAATCAATATAAGATATTATTGTTTCTGCTCTAAAAAATAAATAAATAAAATAAAATGTAGGAGCCCTGTGCATTGAGCACACTACTCTATGTTACAAAGAAGCCCTTACTGCTTGTCTAGCGAGTGATAATGCCTAGACAATAACATAGTTGATCTCTAGGCAATAGCTTGATAACCTTGTCGTGGGATTAGTGTACTTGAGTTAAATAACACTTTAAGGAAATGCCTTAGGACTAAATGGTATTCTTATTGAAGTTTAAAAATGTTTAGTGGTAGATGGAGTATTATGGTTAATGAAATTATTTGATGAGTAAAGGAAAATTGTTCTAATGTATAAAAATGCATAGGATATTTATAGTTGTGAAAAATAAAAATTATAGAGGTGTCATGGTCTGTAGGAAAACAATCGAGATGCCAGTATCTCCTCTCGTGTCTCGTTCAAGTACCCTTGGAAGTTCATCCACTCGATTTACCCAACTTTCTTACCCTCCATCCTTTTTAAAATTGGTAATGGTTCTTCTACTCGTTTTTGGGAAGATACTTGGGGTGCCTTAGCTCCCTTCAAGGTTATGTTCCCCAGTATTTTTAACATCTCTGGTATCCACAATGCTCCCATATCCTCTTTCATTATTCCTCATCGTAACATTAGCGATGGATCTCTCAATTGGAACCTTCACCTAATGCGCAACCTTCCTCCTCCAGCCCTCGAGGAGATTCCTATCCTTTTGGATTGCCTTGGCCATGTTCAGTTGCAGGACATGGATGACTGTATTGTTTGGGCTGAGGGGTCCTTTGGAAAATTCTCTACAAAATCTTTTTTTTCCAAATCATTAACTCTTCAGCCAATCACCCCATTTTTCCACATTCCACTTTCATTTGTTCTGCTCCCGTCCCTCTCAAAATCAAGACTCTTGGCTGGCTCATTGCTTTAAACAGACTTAATTGTGCTGATATGGTTCGGAAGAGGTTTCCTAATTTTAGTTTCTCCCCTTCCTGGTGTTGCCTGTGTAGATTGAATGATGTGACAACTACTCATGTGTTTCGGGATTGTGCTTTTGTGAAGGAAGCTTGGTCTGAATGGTCAAGAAGATGTTTTAAAATTTGTCCCCCGGATGATGGTTCTATCTTTAGTTATCTTGTTAGCTTAACAGATAAACGTTGTAAAAAGTATTGGATCTGTGTGCTTTTTGTTGTCTTATCGAGTGTCTGGGCCGAGTCTTTCGAGACTGTTTTTGTTCTAGTGGGAAGGTTTGGGATGAGATTCTCTTTTTATTTGTTGGATGGGTCAGTTCCAACAATTTCTCCCTAAGGTATAGTTTTGGAGAATGGGCTCTGAACTAGTTTAATATTTTGGCTTCTTTGTAAATCTCGCGGGATATCTTATCCCCATTTTTTTGTACTTTTTTATCATCTATCTAATATATATATATCTATGTTTCCAATAAAAATAAAATAAAATTATAAAGGTGTCAAATTGACAAGTCATACAATGAAATTATGAGAGAAAGTCATTGAAAACCATCCTAGTGAAGGTGTAGTGGTACTTAGGACCAACTATAACCGTGAAACTCCTAGGATCAAGTCTCACCCCCACCCACCTAGGAGAAGGCCTAATGCTAAGCATGGGACTTGGATGTCCACCGGGAGTATCTCCTGCTCGAGCCACCAAGGGCCCGAGGGATTAGTTTGGTGAAGCATGGGTACCATTGGTTCTAAAAATAAAATAAAAAAGTGATTGAATATTTGATATTATGGTATTGAAAATTCAATTTCAATTTATACCTAGAAAGATCAATCATGGAAGTTATTTATTTATTGATTAAATTGATGGGAAGTATAAGATGAAAAAGAAAAACCTTCATATACTTGTTATTGATTTATTAAACCATGTGGTCAATATATAAAGATATAACAAAGTAGGTTTTAGAAAGAAAAAAGAAAGGAGTTACAAATGAAATACACTATTTTGGTCAAGGACGTGTACAATAGAGTTGGCCCTCGACAAAGCAAGGTGGAGGAAGCAGATTCATATAATCGACCCCATGTAGTTAGAAAAAGGTTTAGTTGAGTTGAGTTGAGTTGAGTTTATGTGTACAATAGAGCAATAACTTTAGTAAAAACAATAATAACAAGAACTCGTGGATTGACAATTACAAGTAGGTTGGTATCAATAATCAACTTTTAGCCAAATTTTTCTTCGTTAGGTATGAATGAATTGACTATTCAAAATGATATTCTATGCTATTTGTTAATTGTTGTTCATATAATGTTACCTAACGAAATTAAATCAGGAGTTAATGATAAATTAGTAGTTTGGACAGAAGCTTTAAAAGCAAGAGGCTTTAGGATTAGTATGACTAAAACTAACAAAAAAATGTAATGTAAGTGGATGTAGAAATACAATTGAAAATTGTGAAAACTGAAAGTTAAAAGATACCAAGTAGTGAAAGTTTTAGGTATTTAGGCTCATTGTTCATAAATAACATGGACTGCATTAATTTAAAAAGATGTAAGTACATGTAATAAACTGTTGACTTAGTTGTTGAAAGAGTGGAGTGGAGGAGTCGAATTCATTTAGCCAACCCCATGTAGTTGGAAAAAATGCTTTGTTAAATTGAGGCTTGATTGTTCATGAGGAAGGAGAAAGAAGAAACAATGTCCAATCATAGAATTAAAGCAAATTCATGTCAATGATCTCATGTAGTTGGGAAAAGGCTTTGTTGAATTAAGTATAGAATTAAAGCAAGTCAAGTTGGAGTGTCTTTGAAACATTATATGATTAATGTATCCTGTTCAAATTGAAATAAAATTTTATAAGACATCTATTAGGCCATACATGGTCTATGGAACAAATTGTTAGACGATAAAGAAACAATGCATTTGAAACTTTTAGTGTGATGGGCAAGTGAATATTCAAGATGGATGTACAATAAAACTTTAAACGAATGAATTAGATATGAAAAAATTCAAGAGATGGTAAGTGTAGCAACAATTGGAGATAAAATGGCGAAGAACTAGCTAAGGTGATTTGGACACATAGAACAAAGGCCGCTAAATGCGTCCACTAAGAAAAATAGTGTATTAACTAATAACGATGACAATAGAAGAAGAGAAAACCTAAAATAACACAGGTAGAGAGAATTAAAAAAAGGCATAACAACCTGTAATACAACAAAAAAAATTTGTCCTTCAGCAGTGCAAAGTGGATTCGCATTCCAACTTCTTAAAACTTATAATAACCACCCAAACAACACATATGAAGCGATTTGACAAAGCTTGGTTCATATGCCAATATGACAAATAAAAGAAAAAAACAATATAAAGAATCTTACAAAGCATTGAGAAAAACAAAAATTACGATTGTAGCTCAATATATCATTTGGAAGCCCCAAAACCAACAACAATTGATGGAAAACCTCAAAATGCTATAATGTCACTTGAAAATACTTGGTTTGTACAGTTGTTGAATGATGCAGGCATGTCTGTGTGAGTGGCTATTGGTATGATATGTGTAAATGTGTACTTGGTACCCTCTGCTTCAACTTTTGGGGTTTGCTCTTTAGATCACTTTTGGGTGAAAATTAAAACGAGAAAAGTAGAAAGAAAAATAAAATCCCACAAAAAAAAGAAGACAAGAAATTAGGGATTTTGTTTGCTGATATTATATTAGGATATTGAAATCCATATTTGAGAGAGAAATGAAGAAGAAAGAAATATAAGTTAAAAATTTAGAATTGCACTTCAATTCCAATTTTTTATGCAATTCTAAATTTTTAATAATATTATAATCTGGCCACAAACTTATGATAGCATATAGTCATGATGAAAACATCTATTTTGCTCCAAAATTTGCGAAGTACATGTACTTTAAGAATTTCACCATGCATCAAATGAAAAGGGACAATGGATTAGAAGATGATGCATGGAATCCTTATTTTCCAGTGGGATTTATATTCCAATACTTTTCCAATGTTCAGCAGTAAAGTCTTTCTCAAGTATACAGTTTGCATGAAGTATCTTATTTCAGAAGCAGTTGATGGTTCTTGTGACAAAACTAAAGAAAGATACACAAGACAAACTTTTGTATATCTGTTTCGATGCCCAAAACTATGAGCGCTCCCTTCAATATATAGAATATGTACAATCGACCATATCCCTTAATAATAGGTACAACAAATAATATCCCCCAATTACAGCAGAAAATTCTAATCTAAATATGGTATGTATTTACAAAATATATTACAACTATAATATCTTGATAGCTACCGTTGACACCCCCCCCTCTCACATTGATGCTGGTGAATCAAGCAACATCAATTTGTTAACAAGAAACTAATGTCGAGCACGAGTGAGGGGTTTTGTGAGAATATCAGCAATCTGACGATCCGTAGAGATGTGGGGAAGAGTAATAAATCCATTGTCAAAGGCTTCACGGAAGGAGTGACAGTCCACCTCAATGTGCTTGGTACGCTCGTGAAATACAGGATTTGCCACAATCTGAATAGCACTTGTATTGTCAACATGCAGGGGAGTGGGACGAGATTGTGGATAGCCCAGTTCAGAGAGTAAGCCACATAACCAAGTGATTTCAGAACATGTTGATGCATAGCACGATATTCAGTTTCCGTGGAGGACTTGGAAACTCTTTCTTGTTTTTTACACTTCCAAGAAATTAATGCACCACCTAAGTATACACACCAACCTGTAGTAGAACATCGCGTATCAAGGCAACCAGCCCAATCAACATCACTATAGGCAACGAGATGAAGAGAAGAACCAGATGGAAAAAAAATCCCACGGTTAGGAGTGCCAAGAAGATAGCGGAGAATTTGTTTAACAGCTCCCATATGTAAATGTCGCGGTGAAGCCATAAATTGACTCACTAAATTGACCGCAAATGATATATCCGGTCGAGTAATAGTCAAGTAAACTAGGCTCCCAACTAGTTGCCGATATAATGTGGGATTTGGGAGAAGATCACCATCATCTTGCCGATATTTGGCATTGACTTCCATAGGAGTATCAACTGGAGTAAAATCTTGTAAGCCTGCTAATTTAATGATGTCACTAAGATACTTTTGTTGATTCACAAAAATTCCTTTGCTGCTTTTGTGGATTTCAAGCCCCAGAAAATAAGCAAGAGACCCAAGGTCTTTCATGTGCAAAAAAACATGAAGAGATGTTTTAAGTTGTTAAATCTCACCAAGGTCATTTCCCGTAATAATAATATCATCCACATAGACAAGTAAAGGAACAATACCGAGAGAAGTCTTCCGTAAAAATAAAGAAGGATCATACTGGCTTTGCACAAAAGAGAGATGAAGAAGTGTTTGTCGAAATTTCTCGAACCAAGCACGAGGGGCTTGTTTTAGCCCGTATAATGAGCGCTTCAAACGACAAACATCTGTAGCAGTAGAAGTAGTCAATCCAGGTGGAGGGTGCATGTAAATGTCTTCTTTAAGATCCCCGTGAAGGAATGCATTTTTGACATCCATCTGGTGAATGGGCCAATCCTGAGAAGCTGCAATAGCCAAAATTGTACGAACAATAGTCATCTTTGCAACTGGAGCAAATGTTTCCTCGTAGTCTATCCCATATTCTTGACGGTTACCAAGAGCCACTAGACGAGCCTTATACCGATCCAAGGATCCATCAGATTTAAGTTTGACAGAGAACACCCATTTACAGCCAATGGGAGTGATTGTGGGTGGACACGATACAATATCCCAAGTATTATTTTGTTGTAAGGCATCAAGTTCCTCCTGCATAGCTTGTTTCCAACAATCATGCTTCATAGCTTGTGAGTAAGAGGTAGGTATAGTAATAGATGACAGTGTTGCAACTAAAGATGTTTGAGTACCAAATCTCTCAGGAGAGTAGCCATACCTGTTGGGAGGGTGAGATGTTCGTGTGGACCGTCGAAGTGGTGGAGGCACTATGGCAGGCGCTGGTGTCAGAAGTGACTCTTGAGGAGGTCCATCAGAACAGTCCTCATCTCTGCTTCGTCTTGCATACACAACATCAGGCCTAAATCGAGTGATAGGGGCAGGAGTGACAATATTAAAGGGATTGGACTCATCTTCAAAGGCAGGGAGAAGAGAGTGACGAGGGAAGTTTGGGGTGGTAGCATAAAAAGGAAAAAAATATTGTTTTTCAAGAAATATTACATTACGAGAAATACGAAGCCGTTGAATGGTGGGATCGTAACATATAGAACCTTTTTGGTGTGGTGCATAACCAAGAAAGGCACATCGCACAGATTGAGGAGAGAGCTTAGTTCGTTCATGAGGAGGAAGAAGTACAAAACAAACACATCCGAAAGGACGTAAATGAGTATATTCAGGTTGTTGCTGATGGAGATGGAAATATGGTGATTGATGGTTAAGAATAGGTGAAGGGAGTCGATTAATTAAGTGTACAGCAGTGGTAAGAGCTTCAACCCAAAATCGTGATGGAACAGAAGATTCAATAAGTAAGGAACGCACCACATCAAGAAGATGACGATTTTTCCTCTCGGCAACTCCATTCTGTTGGGGTAGATCTTGCCATTGACCTCTTCCATTTAACTCTTCCTATTTACCTCTTTCTTTTTAGTTCTTTCTACTAACCTCTTTCAAAATTATGATACATCTATCCCTTACCTCCAAAGTAGGCACTTGCGGCTTCTTGGGAAGTCAAGCTTTGTGTGTGATGGTTTATATATTCATTTTGTACTCATGTTTTGTGCCAACTTTGAAATTTATGCGGTCAGAATGACATCAGCATGAAAAGCTTTATAGTACCTTGGGATGCAAAGCTCACCTTGAAGGGTTCCTAAGAAAGAGACATGAGAAGCCTTACAATACTTTAGGATGTCAAGCTCAACTCAGCAAGTTCCTAGGAAGGAGGTATAAGAAGCCTTAAAGTACCTTTGGGATGTCAAGTTCACCTTGGAAGGTTCCTAGAAGAATGCATGAGAAGTTTTACATACCCTAGGATGTCAAAGCATGCCTCAGAGGGTTCTCAAGGGGAAGAGAATGAGAAGCCTTTACCATGGGGTGTTGAGCTTAACCTAGCAGGTTCCCAAGAAGAATGGACCAAAATGCTAAGCTCAGTTCAAAGGGTTCTAAATAAGAGTAGACTAGGATGTTGAGCTTAGCTCATATAATTCCTAATAAGAGCAGAAGGCCCAAGAGAAAGCAAATTGAGCTCAAAGTATCTCGATGTATTCAACCTCAGATCATTCAATGGATTTTACTGAATCCACAAGTTGCACCTCGAGCCATCTCAACTCAGTAAAAACCTAGAAGCGTCTAGCCTTCCCAAGAACCAAATACTCAGAGCAAAACAAGGAGCAACTAAGTGTGAGGGAAGAAGTCAATGTCATATCAACACATTACATACTAAGGGATGAGCTAGACTTCAACCTCATTTCGTCCAAATGAATCTTGAGGTCAACACAGATTGAGAGTACAAAGCAGATATGTCAACCGTCACACATTAAGCTTGACTTTTGAAAAGTCGCAAACGCTTACTCTAAAGCTTGGGGATAGATGTTGTACCATATTTTAGAAAAGCCTAAGGTCAACCAACATTGGAAGAGTTGAGCAAGATGAGTTGATCTAAAGAGGTTATCCAAAGGAGCTGAATGGAAGATGTCAATAAGAAGAGGTAAGCAAAAAAGGTTAGTAGGAATAGTTGAATGGAAGAGTTCACTAGGAAAAACTAAGCAAAATGAGCTGATCAAAAGAGGTTACCCAAAGGAATTGAATGGAAGATGTCAACAAGAATAGCTAAGCAAAAAAGGTCAATAGGAAG
Source organism: Paratinospora sagittata (assembly GCA_035771175.1). Taxonomy (NCBI): domain Eukaryota; kingdom Viridiplantae; phylum Streptophyta; class Magnoliopsida; order Ranunculales; family Menispermaceae; genus Paratinospora; species Paratinospora sagittata. The sequence goes on along the minus strand of CM069612.1, from coordinate 25,594,813 downwards.
AGTTGAGTGGAAAAGGTCAGGAGGATGAGTTGAATGGTAGAATTTAGTAGGAAAAGCTGCACAAAATGAGCTAATCAAAAGAGGTAGAGTTGAATGGAAAATGTCGGCAAGAAGAGCTAAGCAAAAAAAGTTAGTAGGAAGAGTTGAGCAAAATATGTTAGCAGAAAGAATAGAATGGAAGAGTTCGTTCAGTTGAAAGAGCTAAGCAAGAAGACCCAACATAGCGAGGAGTTGTGAAGAACCTTCATCTCAAGAACTAGCTACTATAATGAGGTGAGGTTAGTAGGATGAGAGCACCTCATCTAAGTGTCGGACAATAAATGAAAAGGGTGCCTATCAGGGTATCCAGGCATAACTGACCACCACATGGCAAGCCATTTGGACAGATAACTACCTATATAAATACAATAGTAGGTCCCTCCGCACAGGCAAGACCGTACATACTCATTTAAGTTAACCAAACATAAGAGCTCAACTCGAACTTAGGTAATTGAGGGCATTAGGCCGGTGCCACACTAGTGTCCCCTCATGATAGGCACACCTCTTCTCTATTTGTACAAGGCCTAACTAAATTCTTCACAATCCTAGGTCAGCTCATCCTTAGTAAAGTTCTTTCACCAAAAGGTACTCCGAGCTAGTTATTGAGGTCATGCCACTCCATCCTAGCATGTTATCTACATATCTAGTGTTTTTCAAATTGCATCAACATTTGAAAAAAAAAATGATTTTAATACCTATCTTTACAAATAAAAGAGATTCAAAATTGTGCAAATTATAGAGCTATCAGATTGATGTTTCATTTTATGAAATTATAGGAGAGTAATAGAGAATATAGTAAAAGCTCAAACTTTGTTGTCAAGAAATTAATTAGATTCTATGTTTGAGAGATCAACCACACAAGCTATTTGTTTTGTAAAGAGATTGACAAAGATGTATAGAAAGAGAAAGAAAGACCTTTACTGGTTTTTTATTGATATATAGAAAGCCTATGATAGACTACCTAGATATATAATATGGTGTATTAGGGCAAAAACTAATCACAAATAGGTACATTGTTGATGATATAGATGGAATTGCTGGCAAAACCTTTAGGATACTCTACTTTGAGGTCCCCTGATCTTTTGTTTTTATTGATATTTACCTGTAAAAGGGCGTACTCAATGCACGTGGCACTCGGCTGCTTGCAGCCGCAACTTGGATTGGGTGTTCTTCTTTGGGGTAGGTTATAGTATCCATGAGTGGTTTAGGAATTGACAAAATTTGTTGTGATCAGTGGTTTTTGTAGCTGGTTGTTGAGTACTCCTGGTACTCGGCTGCTTTGTAATCTTTTTCTTATTATCAATATTATCTTACCTTGTTTCTTCTCAAAAAGCACGTGGCACCTCCCTCCACATTGGAGAGGATGTTTCTGTATTTAAACTCGTGACTCTAGGTCACAACTCACAATGGAGCAACCTTAACCATTTTCCAAGGCCATGACATAGACACCAAAGTCTTTGTTTATTTACCTTAACCGTTTTCCCTTCATGATATTTACCTATTTGTGTATTTATTTATTTATCTATTTAAATGTTGCATGCTCATGAGTCATGACACAGACACCTAAATTTGCAGGTGAGATGCTCAGAAACCATGTTTTTTTCTGATGGATGTTTAATATAAATTAAAATTTCATATCCTGAAGAAGGTTGTTCAGCTCTTTTTTGCAGTTTCACATCTCCAGCCTTTTCATCCAACCGGTTAACAATGGACTTTAGTACAATGGATCGGGGACAACTCACTCTGCTAGGATCTGCATTCTGTGTTATGCTTTCTGCACATTTCACAGTACAGCTCCTATCACAGCATCTATTCTACTGGAAGAACCCAAAGGAGCAAAAGGCTATAATAATCATTATCCTCATGGCTCCCATATATGCCACAGTTTCCTTTGTTGGTCTGTCAGATTTTATGGGAAGCAAAGCATTTTTCATGTTTCTGGAGTCAGTTAAGGAATGTTATGAGGCTTTGGTAAGTCAATCCTTTTAGTCATTGAATAGTTTCAGTGGAGCTGCTTGCCTATCAGATAACACTTTGAACTTCTGATGATATATAATTTGCAGGTGATTGCTAAATTTTTGGCTCTGATGTTCAGCTACTTGAATATATCAATTAGCCAAAACAAAGTACCTGATGAAATTAAAGGAAGAGAAATTCACCACTCATTTCCGATCACACTTTTTCAGGTATAGAAGTATCTATCTCTTGTCTGATTTTATTTTAACTAGTAAGTTTTATGAGTATTAACGCTTTGGTACTGACTGGGGGATGAGTTGTATTGCTTTATTCATATTGGTTGTTCATTCTTTCATGGTTTTTTTCATTTTACTTTGGTCTAATTTGCTGCTCCCTGGGAACTGATTGTGTTGAAGGATAATTTACTCTTTTAGGTTAATGGTATAAAACCAATCACTCTTTCCTGGATCTACCACAAAAAGAATTTTGTACCTGTTCTTATTTTAAATAATTATGATGACTGATCATCTTTAGAAATTAGTCTCGACTTCATTACTTTTTTGATCCATTACTTTTTTGATCATTTGCTCACATAGTGCTTCTGAGAAATATAAAGATAACCAGCCGTACGACTAGCTTAATACTTCCTTGTTTAGTATAAACTTTTTTTATAACATTGAAGAACTTGGAATTGACTGGCCATACTTCAGCGCAGTTGATCAATAAAAAAACTATTAAGCACATGAAATCATTTCCGTCAATTGGCAAAGTGTCAGAATTAGTGTTATTGCTCATCTTCTTGGCTCGCCATTTCCAGCAATATTTTATTTTTTTTGACAGGATTCCAGAAAGATTAGTGAAGTATTAATTATTAATAATAAATTAAATGCATGAAGTTGGAATGAAATGGTCTGAGTTGTGGATGATGACAAGTTTTTGTATTTATGTTTAATACATGCTAATGCAAACTGCAGCCTCGCACTGTCCACTTGGACCATCGGACATTGAAGCAACTCAAGTACTGGACATGGCAATTTGTTGTCATCCGTCCGGTGTGCTCTATCCTGATGATATTGCTTCAACTTCTTGGACTGTACCCAAGTTGGGTTAGCTGGATATTCACCATCATTCTCAACATTTCTGTTTCATTGGCCCTATATTCTCTAATGGTCTTCTACCATGTATTTGCAAAAGAATTGGAACCACACAAGCCTCTCGCAAAGTTCTTGTGCGTCAAAGGAATTGTCTTCTTCTGCTTCTGGCAGGTAAGTTTCTCATTCCATTTTTCCTCTTACGCATATAGTTTTGAGATGGTTCTCATTTATCTGGTCCTGCATCATTTAGGTTTATTCATTTGTTTGATTGGTTGGTTGTTTGCAGGGTATTGTGCTGGACATCTTAGTGTCTGCTGGCATCATCAAGTCTCATCATTTTTGGCTAGATGTAGAACACCTTGAGGAAGCCTATCAAAACATTCTAGTCTGCTTGGAAATGGTTATCTTTTCTGTTCTCCAACAGTATGCATTCCATGTTTCACCTTATATGGGAGATGTTGAAAGGAAGCTGAGGTTAGGGCAGAAGCGCGATTGATTTTCCGGAACTGCATTGATAAGGGGTGGCCAGTGATACACACATGGATAGCCTATAGGTTTGTTGTTTCTTATTCTGTAACACAGGGATGGAGTTTTTGAAACTTTCTGCACTATAATGAGCTATATTTTTTTGTCATGGATTGTATTGTTTACAAAAAGACTTGTATTTATACCATAGTTTTTGCTATGGGCCAGTGTTGATATAATGGAATTAAATGTACCCAGAAATTGAGGACCCTGAACTATGAAGGGAACAAAAAAATATAACTTTTTTGTAGTTTCTTCTCTAAAAACTGTGTTTTGAAAAGTTTTGTTTTTAGGTTTACTTTTTTATTAATGCTGAATCAAACAGGCCTGTAACTGACACCAATTTTCTCAATATATTCCACCTTCACAGGATTTGCAGGTTAACTGCAAACCCATTTTAACAGAACCATCAACCTGCCATATGGGCACAACAGCTCCTAAGCAACAGAATGCCAAGCTTAAGATTTTAACTACACCAAGACATTTCACTGGGACGTTCATTTATAAAATTGATCCACCACGCTTAGGTTTCAAAGAGGAAAGCAAGCAACTGCATCGCAATATTTGACCAGTGTCAAGAAATAAAAACAGTAGTTTGCAGCCTTTTAGCATTTAGCACATCAAGAGAATCACAAATGAAAAATGAATCCTGGCTTTCATCACCCGAAGGTCATAAAAATAGAAAATTTGCCCAAAACGGGATTGTTTCACAAAGAGAAGTACAATCTACTCCCCCCAGGGGTTGTGAAGTCCAAGTAAACACTTATTTTAGGTGCTCATGAATAACAGAACCTCTAGTTCGCAATCAACTAACTAGTGTGCTGCTTCAGCTACTTTCTGCAAAAGAAACAATAGGCAGAAATGACGATTAGATATTGCAGGAATCATCTCAACAACCTGTAGAATCAAATTCATCTTGCAAAGATAACATAGAAACTCATACCAAACTAAACCCCTGATACCTAAGGCATTTGTTTAAAGCAAAGGTCACTAAGGGCAGGGCAGCAATATGTTATAGTAGTAGTAACCCAAAGAATGAAAGAAGTGGAGTTAAATCCACTTTTCAATGTCTGATCACTAGATCCAGACAACCAATGGTTTAAATATCCTAAACAGAACTCATGCTTGAAACATGAGAATGTGTCTACCTTTAGGTTTAGCATAGAAAAATCTCAATGCCAAATAAGCAAGCAAAGAAGATGCTGAAATGGTAGGCATAGGATTTTGCAATCAACTACTAAGTAGAAACATCATTCCAGAATCTAGGTATATGGAGCTTTAAGGCCAGTTGTCTTCAGGTGAAGTAACTACAAAGGTTTCCCACAAGAGTTCTTGCTAGCTTGATTGCACACGAATAGGAGTAAAATAGCAAAAGATTAAGGGCCAATTGTCATGTTCCAGTAGCTATCCTTCTAACAGTTACAAGTTAAAAAGTGCTGTCCATGGTTTTAACAGTATATAGAGTACCTCTTCTTTGTTTTCTTTCTTGCCTCTAGTGAAGAACTTGTAACTTCCAAAGAAAAGTAAGCCCCAGCCAGATAGAGAGACGATCACAAACTGCAAAAGAATTGAACGCACAAAACTATTCAAAACAAGTACCTTTTAATAATGATAAAAGTAAAGATCTAAATCAAAATACACTAAACCTTAAAAGCTCATGGGAGAATAAGATAAATGAATAGTCAACTGAGACATAATATATCAAAAAGTTTCAAGAACAGGTAGAAGTCAACCTACTTTAATCTTAATAGCTTTCCATTAAGAGAAATAATCAAGCTTAGATAATCTAAAGCTTCAGCCAAGTTCTATATCTAACGAACAAGTCACTGAAAATTCCCTCAAAGGCATCATAAGTTGAGCTTGAGCAAATTAAGAATATGATGACATTAAAAAAAAATAATTATGACGAGGTTAGCAAAGAATTAACAACGTGATGTCACGCACCATAAGAATAATTATTACAATTAGCATCACCAAAACATGGCCCCGAAGATTGATTTCAGACAACATAAATTATATATTTATAACTCTTTAAGCAGTTCAACATTCAGTAGATCATGTCTCTTTGATTTTCTATACCATCCCTACACCAATCATGTCAATTTTTGCCTTTATCCTTCTCTTATGGCTTTCAAGTTTCACCAACCAGTCCTTTTCAATGATTTTGTCATGTCTTCTATAAACCTCAAAACCTTTTATCACATAGGACCAATTCCTAAAATTATGCAGCAAGTTCGTACTTTGATTGTTTGCCATAATAGTAAAAATAGCCCTTTTTTAATCGGTAAGGAAGAAAAACAATCCCAAGTTTAAGCACAAATTAGCGTACAACCATCCATGATCTCATCATAGTCATTGTTCAATAAGTCAGTATAAATGCCTCAAGATGAAATAAAGTACACAAAATCATGTCATGTCAATCAAAAGCCTGAGTTGTACAGCTAGAAACACTAGTTTACTCATATCTATGTCTACATCTAGCTTGTTGAATGTGAGACACATGCAAATCCTCAGAAACTTACTTCAATGCTTATCACATGCTAAATCAATAATTACCATCAATTAAATGTTCTAATATTACTAAAAAAAAAAGGGCAACCTGACACATGTAGTTCCCCTAAGGAAGGGTCAGACAACTTTTCGGTCTATTGTACACAACCCTACCTTGCATCTTAAAAAGTTGTTTTCACAACTTGAAACCGTGACCATATGGTCACACGGCACCAACTCTTATCGTTGCACCAAGGCTCCCCTTCTAATATTACTCCAAACAAGTAGTAATTATTGATTTCAAATGTTAATGTTGACATGGGGGACATTTTGATATAGCTTTTGCTTATAGATTATGCAGACATAATTAGAGAAAACTAATGCGAGAAGTTATGTGTTGCACACACAAACACAAATAAAAAAGAATCAAGTCTTTTGAAATTAAAAAAAAAAAAATGAATAGTCTTTTGGAAACACAACTCACGTGCTCTTCCTTCCAGTTGCCAGGATTCATTGGATCCTTCCAGCAGTTCACCTTTGCAGGTCCATGATGATCTACAACAAAGAAATAAAAAGAGCTACATTTAAAAACCATGAACGTTTAGAACTTAAAAGATTATCAGTAAAATACAATACGACCATCTTAGACAAATAAAAAAATTTCTATCAGAGCTTAGGACTCAAACCAATAAAAGAGTTTTACAACTAGGGGATAATTACGTGTCAAAGTCAGGTCTTAAATTTTAATCATATAGAATTATAACATTTGATCCTGGGCAGCTCTTACCACGCGTAGATATAAACTTCTTCACTAGTCTAAGTAACCCTTTTCCCCCTAATAAGGAGAAAGCACAAGCTCAGTACTAATTATTTAGGATAATACCATAATATGGCAAGGATGTTCTTCAAGTAGTTTCATTTTCTATCAAAATTTCTCCCAATACAATGGTCATTACATACAATCCAATATAGCAATGACAAAACAAACTATACAAAAAAAAAAGTGATTTTTATTTTTCTCAAAGTTAAAAATCTGATAGTTTTGAGAATTGACTATCCTCAGATTATTGCATGTGACTCCAATTTCCCATTATCTTCCTAAAGCAAAGATTTATAATTGAATCTCAGAATATATATATATATATATATATATATATAAACCCTAAATCTCAATTCAATACACGTACCAGATCGAGAAATATTATAAGATTTAATTTTTATAATAAATCTGAAGAAACGTAGAACAGATCAATGTAGAATCACGGAGAGACTGATTTAAAAAAAATACGTTGGTTCAGATTATCGAAACGAGAGGAGACATTACCGCCGCCGCCGGCGAGACCGCGCCGTTGGATCAGCTTGGCAGATTGAGCCGCCGATGTCGGAGAGGAAAGCCGAGTGAGAGAAGCGGCTTGACGAGCCGCGGCCCATGCCGCCATTGTTACAGCTTTTGCTTTTGTAGAGAAAGCGAAAGAGAAGAAAAAGAAACTCAGAACAATTTGCGAAGAGACCTGAAGAAGAAGGGGAAAAGCACTAGAATGACAATTTTACCCTCGTATGTACTCCGGATTTACAGGCATCACCTACCAACTTCCAACTTCGAAGTGGGAGAAGGGGCGGGGAATATATTGATTATAAAATTACATAATCTACTTAATACATAATTTTAAATAATATTTTATAAAAATTTATTTTTAAGGTATTTATGATATTTAGTAAAATAATTTTTTTCATAGTATTTACATTATAAAATTTTTGCTAATTCGATGCCGAAAACAACTATATTTAGTTTTAACATCATAATAATTATTATTTTTAATTAGTTTAAGTTAGAATCAGGTTAATTATAAAATTTTGGCCTAACTCAAATAAAATCAATTATAAATTTTTAGACCTAACTCAATCAATCCAATCCAGTTTGATATATAAACCCAACCCAAAAAAAGATGCCCAAAAAGGATCGGGTTGGTTAAATTAATTGGTAGGATAAACATCCTCAAACTTTGAAAGATTAATTATATATTTGTTTTTCTGTCTAAAAGTTTTTTTTGGTGCTAATATTTTTTCGATAAACTTATTATTCTTTCAACTAAATAATTATGGGAAATAAATGCTTAAAACTGCATTATATAGGGTTTAAAAAAAAAAAGTGAGATTAAAGATTGTTAAAACAGGAATACACTATGTGAAGTTCTTAATTTATTTATTTATTTGAAGTGTCTTTAACTTTAATAGTCATAATTTTTGTTTTGATAAAATTTATCACACCTGAAGGATTCAACTCTATGTTCATATTTGACCTTAGATTCCAATATTTAGATATTCAAAATTGAAAAAATTATTTTATTTGTTCTCAGTTCAATCTGTAAAGGCACATAAGGGCATCTATATATACCAGATTGTATAAGCATTCTAACTTATAAATCAACATCAAAAATTATTTTGGACAAAAATTAATAAATAAAATTTCCTACTTGGACTAAACACTTTCAACGCCCTTGACCCCAAGATATATATATATATATATATATATTGAAGATGGTGCTAATTGGTATGGATTGATGTCAAAAGGGCATAATTACAAGTACTAGACATCAGTGGATAAGAAAGATGCCAACTGCACACAAGAAGTATGATATATATATATATATATATTCAAAATCACTCATTGTATGTTCTTGAGCAGTCCCACTTGGAAATGTAAGTATACAACAAGGTTTCTTCCACATTACCTTCCCATCTCCAAGTTTGTCACCTTTCAATAACCTGTAATGAATTTCAATAAAATAAAAAAAAGTTTGTTTCTGAAAAAAAATAAAAAAAGAAGGAAAAAAACAAAAAACACAGCAGTTATTAAGCATAGCAACACACGACAAATGATTCAGAGAGTAAGTACCAAGTAACTGAAAAGGAAGTGTTTAAAACCATCGGTCACTAAATTCAGGAATGAGTTCAGGAATGGCTAGTGCACATGAAGAGTTGGTAATGAATCTATGATCAATCCAAATGGTGATTCGGGCTTAAGATTAAAATCAAACCAACAGTTAGACAATGTCCAAAGCAGTACATTTTAGTGGTGAGACTGTTTAAATTAAAGGGGTCCCTGACAGCCTATACACAAGAATGCATGTCGGGTCCAAGAAAATAATAATTGTGTTTCAAAGATATATGTTTCGAAAGAGCACCCAAATACGGTTTTGGGTCTATAAAAGGTCAAAAACATATAATAGGCCCTTGTTTTGATTTGAAGTGTGTTCTCTATACAGAATAAATACACCAAAACATATTTTTTACATACTGCTATACAAGTTGTACAGCCAACAAGTGCAAAAGAGAGAGAGAAACAACACAGGAAAGAACAAAAGAGACCAAAGTAGAAAGAAAAGTGCAATTGCTAGCAGGGCTAATTTTATGATTATAGCTCTCCAGGACATGAAAGGAGTGATTTATCATTTAGTGTATGGTAAAATTTTCTATATTATCAATTTGAGTAGGAAGTTACCTGGGCAACGGCGTAAGAAAAGCTACAAGCTCAACCTTTGAACCACGAAAAATTGATATAAAGACTGAATGTATACCTTGGGAAGCCCGATATTCTCTTCACAGAGAAAGACTAGCGAAAAGCAGCTCCAACTCCTCATCCTGGGACCTTGTCCTCTGGAAGAGAAGAAAAGAAAAAGAAAATAACAAAGACATTAGCATTCAGTCCCGAGCCAAAAAAAGAAAAAGAAAAAAAAGAGTATTTCAATTTCATCACTGATATTACCATTTCTGTATTGTCCTGGACACTGGTAAGAAAGGAACATAAATATCTTTCTTGCCAGACACTTACTTCAAAAGCTTATGCTGGCATTGGACAGTTTAGCAATTCAACTAAAATGATCCAACAACACCAGCAGTACACGTGGAATCTTCAAGGGAACAAAATGTCCATGAGAAGATACAGGAACATACCCTCAGTATTTTAAGAACTGATAGTATGATGACAACCAATTCAAAAGCTTTAGCACAATAATGTTAAATGATTGAATATGTCTTATCATTCATCAAGAGGTCAACATTTAGGAAGGCAAAAACAACTTCAGATCTCCTCTTACTACCTTCCTCCAGAGTATTTCAGACCTTTTTCTTGCCATTTAGTTGCGTCAACTCACAGTATTCCTCTTTAGTACTATCACTGAAACCTCCAGTATGTATGCCTAAGTTAACTAAACCAATCATCCTAACTAAAACAATCATCCTTTATTTTGTTCCGAGTTAGAGACTTCAAATATGGTGGACTAAATGATATCAATATATGGTCAAGCACAACAGCTATTTTTACATTAAAGAGAAGTAGTCAAGGTGGTGGCTACCATTTCTACATTAAAGAGAATTAGACACCATCCTTGATTGATGATGGGCTCAGAAGCAAGCTAATGGGCATGCTCAAGTTCGTCATTGCATAAGGTTGTGTTTGAATTGTGTTTGCGGAAGCACTTCAAGATAAGCACTTCAAGTAGGCCCTTGGTTGCATACTATTGAAGTTGGATAGTTCCATATTTTATTACCCTTTCTAATGAGATCAAATAAAGATTATAGGACTATAAAATAAGCAAGGAGAATGTGCATTAAACCTTTTAGCCAAGAAAATGTAGCACCTGGTTATTTTTCCAGGTCTACTAATTAGTTGATGTGTGTTAAACTCCATCGATTTAATGATCCACAAATCAAGAATAGTTAATGTGACTACCCCTGATGGATCTACATGTCAAGAATCAATTATGACATGACATCAAAACTAGAGAATAATTATGGAATCAAAAATGCTGAATCCCCTTATTGATGATAGCACACCATAATAAGACTCGTAACTCTAATAGCATCCTGTTTATCTCATCGACTGCCACACACAAACTCATAGGGGAAGGTTAATACCTAGAAGGCAGCCACCATAGATGTCCACAATATCCTTTTACAGTCTACAAACTGGCTATTCCGAGGAGCAGGTTTTGTCATTTACCCCGGATTGTTCAAAGACCACAAGGGAGATGAGGATAATGATAATGTTGGAGATATGATAGAGGCATTGGGAGGTAGTGATAATGATGATTACATCTAAAAAACTTGCTAACCTGAATATTCATAAGGTGCAATAGTTTGTTAAGAACTTCCTGAATATTCATAAGGTGCAATAGTTTGTTAAGAACTTTTGTGCGGTGAATTGCATAGCTGCTATTTGTAGGGAGTTTATTCACTCTTTCCATTTCTGCATGAACTGCAGCCCTTTTATTTTGATAATGTAATGTACTCCGTCCATCCGTTTCCTGAGCTCCATCCTTATTTTCCCTGGCCAGACCAAGGGTGTTGCCACCCTTTAGATGATTTAGTGAATCCAGTTTTCCAATAAGCCTGCTCAAAAGATTTCACAAGATATTTCAATTTTGAGAGCATTATGAAAAATATAAATAAATAAAAATAAAAGACTCATTTCAATAATTTATAAAAGAAAGAAGGACACCCAAATATATAGCAAGGGAATATTATATTTATACATATAGATAATTTCCCTGATTATGTTTGTAGAACTACACAAGCAACAGTAGCAAGATGGAAAAGATAAGCACAACCGTAAGTGATCTTCACCCTAAACTTGGCACTTGCTAATGGCTTCCGAAATGCTACTAAAGAATCTCAAAAAACCTTTAATACCTAGCAGCCTTCTTTAATCAATTTTCTACCAGCACTTTTCAAGTCTTTGGCATTAAATTAGGTAGGTGAGGGAGTTCCATCCTGGCTCGAAACGAGCATTGGGCTTATGCCTCTTAGAAGTTCTCTTTGATGGAAAATAACCATTTAAAAGAAAAGTTGCACGACCTCAAAGTCCCTCTACATAGCAAATCTTAGATGAAACTACTAAACTAACTTACATTCATCATCTCTGATCAAGGGCATGCTTGATCATGAGGGCAGAAAACACTTCTAACTTTGACTTGTCAGCATAAAACCAAATGCACAGATTGTTGTAATTAGTTGTTGTCCCTCCTAAAATAACCTTTTTAAGCCACCATAGAGTGCTCACTTGAGCTTTTGTGTGCAAGGAAATTGCTAAACTTTGACTTCCACAAGTTTTCACATATGCTTATGCATATAGCAAAATGGCAATGATAATATTAATGTCATAATATATGCATGTTTAATTTTAAAAAAACTAATGAATAACAAAGTGTTTTAATTGAACAAAATAACATATAACATGAAATTAATACAAAATAAAAATACAGATAAATATAAACTAAAAAAAAAAAAAAAAGACAAGAAGAAGAAGGAAATAAATAAATAAATAAGTTTATATAATATGATACAAAGTTTTCTGACAAAAGTTTTTCTACATCTTTTGTATATATAACAAGCATAGCTTTCTGTTAAATACTAATAAAAGACACAAAGATGTAACGTGGTTCGGCTCCAAAGCCTACGTCCACGGGAGAAGAGAAGAAATATTTTCTTAGTCTTGATGATGTCTTAATGGAAGGACACCATACATATAGACATACAGGGCTATGCACACATATAGCTATAATTACAATTTTAGTAACTGTTAAATAAAATGACTACTAAAATTATCATCTTTACTTAAAGGAAATAAATCCCACAGAATTATCATCTTTCCTTAAAGGAAATAAATCCCACAGATTTTGCTCTTCTCCACAACACTCCCCCTCAAGCTGGTGAATAAAGGTTTACCATTCCCAGCTTAGACACATTTGCTTGAAATGCAGTATGGTTTAACCCTTTAGTGAGCACATCGGCGAGCTGATTATTGGTAGACACATATGGAGTACAGATCAACCCACTATCAAGCTTCTCTTTAATAAAGTGTCTATTAATCTCTATATGCTTGGTTCGATCATGTTGAACTGGGTTATGGGCAACGCTAATTGCAGATTTATTGTCACAATAAAGTCTCATAGGGCCATCCCAGTGTATCTTCAAATCTGTCAAAATTATCTGCAACCATAATAGCTCACAAACCCCTTGTGCCATTGCTCGGAATTCTGCTTCAGCACTAGATCTGGCCACTACATTCTGCTTTTTACTTCGCCATGTCACCAAATTCCCACCAAAAAACGTACAATATCCAGTAGTTGATCTTCTGTCAACTACTGAACCAGCATAGTCTAAATCAGTATATACTTTAAGAACCACTCTTGTGTGTCGTTTAAATAAGATGCCCTGTCCTGGAGTCCCTTTAAGATACTGTAAAACGCGATTAGCTGCTTGCAAATGAATATCTTTAGGGTTGTGCATGAACTGACTTATTACACTTACTGCATATGCAATATCAGGCCTTGTGTGAGAGAGATAGATGAGTCTTCCTACTAGTCTTTGATATATCTCCTTATTAATAGTCAGCGCTTCTTCAGCTTCTCCAAGCTTGTGATTAAGATCAATAGGAGTATTCATTGGTTTGCATGCTAGCTTCCCTGTTTCTTTAAGAAGGTCTGTAATGTACTTCTGTTGAGAAATAAAGATTTCTTATTTAGAGTGTGCCACTTCAATCCCTAGGAAGTATTTCAATCTCCCTAGTTCCTTGATCTCAAATTCCTCGGTCAAACACTGCTTCAAATTTTGTCTCTCGTTCTCATTGTTTCCTGTCATGATGATGTCATCAACATACACTAATAGAGTCGTAACTCCCCCTGAAGTCGAGTGCTTAATAAAGAGAGTGTGATCTCCTTGGCTTTGTCTATATCCCATATTTGTCATTACTTTGGCAAACCGACCAAACCATGCCCTCGGAGATTGTTTAAGTCCATACAAGGCTTTTTTCAATTTCCACACTTTATCAGTGGTGTCAAATCCTAGAGGCACTTCCATATAGATTTCTTCTTCTAAATCCCCATGTAAAAATGCATTCTTTACATCAAATTGTTGCAGATCCCAGTCATAATTAGCTGCCAATAACAAAAGAAGTCTCACAGTATTCATTTTTGCAACTGGAGCAAATGTCTCTTGATAGTCCACACCATATGTCTGAGTATATCCTTTGGCTACTAATCTTGCCTTGTAGCGCTCTAGGGACCCATCTGCTTTGTATTTTACTGTATAAACCCATTTGCATCCCACAGGTTTCTTTCCTGCAGGCAAGTCTACCAACTCCCATGTTGTATTTTTCTCCAGGGCTTTCATTTCCGCATTCATAGCTTGTTTTCAATTTGTATTAGATAAAGCCTCGAATAATGATGTGGGAGTCTGAATGTTGTTCAGGTTGGTAAGGAAACTCTTATGGGTTGGCGAGAACTTCTCGAAGGATACAACATGAGATAGTGGATACAAGGAATGTTTAGTGCATTCCCTTGTGCCCTTTCTAGTGGCAATGGGAAGATCATTGTCAGGTTCAGAAGCTAAAAGATCATTGTTAGTTTCAGGAACTAATGAAATTTGTAAGGAGGGTTCAGGAATTGTTACCTCATTTTCAGGGATTGGTTCAGATTCTTGTACTTGCATCGGTTCAGGAGCTGCAGCTTTCTCCCTGGAGTACATTTGTCCAGTCATCCGATCCTTAGGTTCGTCATTGGGTGTGTATCATGTTATGGGAGGTAGGAAATCTCTAGCATTGTCAGATCGAAATCTCTTGATTTTAGCACCAAATTGGGTGTGTATCATGTTATGGAAGGTAGGAAAAACAAAGCTCACATCGGATTTTTGTTTCAATAAGAATATCCACGAGACTCTAGTACAATCATCAATGAAGGACACAAACCATTGCACTCCAGAAACATTAGGTATTGGAGAGGGACCCCAAATATCACTATGAATGAGATCAAAAGGATCTGAACTTCTTTCATTACTAAGTGGAAAAGATATACGCTTGTGTTTCGCAAGTTCACACAACTTCACAATGAAAATCTTCAACATTGAGAGACTTAAACAAAAAAGGAAACATGATTTTAAGGGTTCGAAAAGAAGGATGGCCAAGGCGGCGATGATGGAGCCATAGCTTTTCTTTATTAGAAAATTTGTGCTCGGAGAGAAATGAAGTGTTACTCTTGATAGGATGTATTGGTGTCTCAAGGTAATATAACCCGTCTTGTTCTTTAGCATGTCCAATCATCGTCCCCAAGTCCTGGTCTTGAAATGCACAGTAAGTAGGGAAGAAGGTTACATTACAACTCAGATCATGGGCCAGTTTTTTAATAGAGATAAGATTAGTAGATAGTTTAGAAACATGAAGAACATTTCTGAGTGTAAGAGTGGGGCTGATGTGAACATCACCTATACCAGCAACTGTGGTTAAGGATCCATCAGCTGTGGCTATTTTTCGACTACTAGGACATGGGTTGTAGGTATGAAATATATTGGGAGAATTGGTCATGTGATCAGTAGCACCATAATCTATAACCCAAGAGTTAGCAAAAGACTTATCCGAGACGTTAAATCCAATAGAAATAAGAAAGTTAGCTGAATGGGCCAATGAACAGGTACCTGAGGGTTTGTCCAGTGTGTCAAGCAAAGATTTCAATCTTTCAATGTCGTCTTGGTTGAATCCTTCTGGCACCGTTTCGAAAGTAACCGACATTTTTCTTTTTCCCTTTTTTTTTTTTTTTTTTTTATAGGTTACAAACTCAAAAAAGAAAAAAAAAATATCAGATGAAGACGAAGAAGGCGAACCAGGAGCTGCAGATGGCGATGGAGATTATAGAGATGCAATGATGCGCAAGAGAGATATGTGAGAGAGATGCGCGAGAGACAACGAAGATCAGTAGCAACGTCAAAGATCAGCAATGGTGGGTTCGAGCAGCAGCGACTGAAACACAGTAGCAATGGAGACGAAGGCGTCAAAGACGATTAGGATATCGGCAGTGCCGGTGAGGAAGACGCCGTAGTCGATGGCAATATAGTAACAGTGATGAAGACGTACGCACCAATCAGCAACACGAATAATGGCGAGGAAGGCCAACGAGGAAGGTTTCGGCAATGAAGGCCAAAATAAAACAATTTCGACGATGAAGGTCGAAAGAAAAGAAAAATTTCCCAGTTGTACGAGCTTAAATATCTGATACCATGTTAAATACTAATAAAAGACACAAAGATGTAACGTGGTTCGGCTCCAAGGCCTACGTCCACGGGAGAAGAGAGGAAATATTTTTTTAGTCTTGATGATGTCTTAATGGAGGGACACCATATATGTAGACATACAGGGCTATGCACACATATAGCTATAATTACAATTTTAATAACTGCTAAATAAAACGACTACTAAAATTATCATCTTTCCTTAAAGGCAATAAATCCTTAAAGGAAATAAACCTTAAAGAAAATAAATTTCACAGAATTATCATCTTTCCTTAAAGGAAATAAATCTCACAGATTTTGTTCTTCTCCACAACACTTTCATAATTGCATACTACAAAGTATGCTACCATTAGTTGATTCAACACAACTGCCTCCTAACAATAACAACAATAGCTTTTCACTGACAATTTCTTTTAAAGAGCATGTCCAAACACTTCCCAAGTGATTAGGAATCAATAGCAGCATAGTTGCGCTTCATAGTGGTTCTAAAGAAACAGTGGCGAAAAAAGTTTCTTCTTTACTATGGTTATGGATAAATAGCTGCAAAAAAAATCTTTTTTTTTCAATTCAGAACAATGAAGGTAATAGGTCACGAGACGGATTAATATTAAGGAAATTGATTTCCACGGACGTAGTTTGTGTTTTAGATGACAAGGTCATCTGATAAATAATATTGAAGTGTAAGTTGAGCAGGTGAGCTAAACAGAGAGGATGATGAAGTGAGTTGGCCCTTGCATTAGGGTCTAAAAATCATAAAGTTTGACATTTCACATTGAAATCATTTGGGAACTTGAACAAGTATGTGTTCCAAACATGGTGATTGGCATAAGTTGGGATTCTAAAACTGTAATGGCGAAATAAGTCTGTCTAGTATTTGAAAATGAGTTCTTAAGCTATGTTGGCTCATCTTACACTAACTAAATACAAAACAAATTATCAATCAACCATAAGCAACTCAACTAAGCCTTTTTCCAAGTATATGGGGTCGGCTATATGAATTCATTTCCTTCACTACGCTCTATCGAGGGTTAAGTCAGCATTCAAATTACAATAAGTTAAATCATTCTTAATTATCTCTTTCTATGTTATTTTCGGTTTACCTCTACCTCTATTGTTATCATATAGTGTTAATAGGTTCAGTCTTCCTAACTGGTGCATCTAAAGACTTATGTTGTATGTGTCCAAACTACCTTAGTTAGTTCTCTCTCATTTTATCACCAATTGGCGTTACTCCTACCATTTCCTGAATGTGCTCTAATCAACAATGCCTAGCAGAATTAGCAGAATTCATTCTACCATAACCATAGATTAGACAAAAAAATTTGAAAAAACATCAGCACCAGACAAACAAATCAAAGAAACAGGAACTACAAAAGGCTCAATTTTTCTTCCAAACTCAACTTTATTCACTGCCCATGTTTGCAAAAAGATAAATAAATCAAAAACAGTTCTACAAGTAATTCCACTTATCCAAAAATCTGCCGCTTCTAACCTAAATCCCAAACCTAACCCTAACTTAAAAAAACAAAATCAACAAACACAATCCTCCATCCAATCACACTAAAAAAACCAAAACCCTCTCTCCATAACCAAAACCCTAGACACGTCCAAAACCCTCCCAAGGCGTAACTCGCCAACACACCTTCCCTTCAATCAGCCCAAACGGAACAGCCCCAAAACTCCTCGAATCAGTCGAATTATAAACATTATCCCCTTGAATCCAAACGTGCCCTTTCGGCACAACAATCTCGCGCTTCTCGCTGCTATTATAAGGATCGGTGAGATACGACACGGTCTCACCTTCCACAGCAGTGATTCGCTTCGTGATAATCTTTCTAGGGTTTTCGGGCGATCTCACAAGAACGATGTCTCCGGAGCCGATGCAACCTCGTCGGACGGAGAATCGGTCGGCGATAACCAAGTCGCCGGTGAGGGAAAAAGTCGGTAACATGCTGGGTCCGATGACGAGGGCAGGTGTGAAAATGTAAGTGTTGGTGATGTGAAGGCAGCAGAGGAAGTTTGTTATAGGAATTGTTCTGTAGAATGCTTCTTTTGCTATGGTTTTCCATGGAAGCTGAAGAATTGCTAGACCCATCTTGGATTTTAAATATTATTCAGAGAAATTGAAACATAGAAAACAAAAAAAAAAATGAAAAGAGTGAATGAAGGAGGGGAAAAGGAAGAGAAAGAACCTTGTGAGGTTTTTCTGAAGCTCTGGTTCTCTGGTTTCTTTCCAGAATGCTCCGTGGAAGTTGAAGAAGAATCTTTCTCCGCGGTTTTACGGGAAATTTGACAAAATATCCTCTCTTAAAATTTTAAAAAATAAAAAACAGCTTGTGTCATAATTTTTTTTATCTTTTTTTTTCCTTTTTTTAATTTTTTTTATACCCATATTATTTTTAAGTAAATAAAAAAAATTATTCAGAAAATATCTTCATTATTCAGCCATTATTATTTTTAATCCTCTTTTCTTTCATTTTCAAAATTTTCCTTTCATTTTCAAAACTTTTCTTTCACATGAGTAAATAATATACTATTAAAAGGTTGTTACTTCATGCAAAAATTCATATTGTTAATATTTTTTAAAATTAATAATAAAATTAAGTGATTAAATTATATGTTACCTCAATAATATATTATACATCTAATTTATGAAATTGGCTAAGTAAATATATGACATTACACTTTATTTTACCCTTATTCTATTTATCCATTTGCTTATATAGTTGATATCCCAATTCTATTTATCTATAATATATTACCTCAAACATTATGGTGAATATCAGGTTGATTATTTATTAAAATGATTCTAAGAGTAATAAAGTTAATTTTTGATTAAAAGTATGAAAACCTACAAAAGTTATGAATTAGTTTTTTAGTGTTAGTATTATTTTTATTTAAAATTATATAATTAATTTCTAATTAGTGTTAAACTAATAACCATGCCAAAACAACAAAAATGTGTTTCTACCCAAAATATACAAAAAATATTAACTTAGTTGATATATGTATTGAAGATAGATATATCATCTTGTACATTTCAAAGAAACAAAAATATGTCATACACTTCACATTTGCACAGTAATAACAAAGGACCAATAACATTATAAAAATTATACAAATATATTTTTACGGGTAATATAAACAAAATATTCAGTCAATTGATATATCTACTAGAGATAGATATATCATCTCACACAAAACAAATAAACAAAAACATATTCTCCACTCTAACAAAAACATATTCTCCACACTTGCACGTCAACTAATACATGATTTATAAATAATAGTGATGAATTAATAACCTTACAGGGGTGTTGATCCATGACCCCACCCATCAAGTTATGCTCAGTTAGGTCGGGTTGGCTTACACATAGGATTGAGCTCATTAACTTTCACATGAGTAATTTTTTCTGGATCACTTGCTTCCAGTGTTGCGTAGTAAGATGACATTATTGCATAAGACTCATCTGGTGTACCCCGCAATATATGTAGTGCGTGTTGATAGTATATTAAATATATTGGTGAATATCTGCTGATATTTACTGATACGTTTGATATATTATCAACATGATATTTCATTGATATATTAAACAATCGTTGAGATATCGACTGCATAAACAAATGCATAATAGAAAGAGGGTATAATAAAATATATTGTCATATATTTGCTCTATCAATCTCATAAATTAGATGTATAACATATCATTAAAGTAATATGTAATCTAATAACTTATTTTCATTATTGATTACAAAAAACATTAGAATTATTCGTTTAAACAGATTTAAGATATATTTACTTTTAAAAAGACATTAAATAAAAAATACTGGTTGATATTCGTTGATATGTTTGGTGTATTATCAACGTGATATGTGATTGATATATCAAACAGTCGTTGAGATATCTACATCATAAACAAATGCATAACATAAAGAGTGTAAAATAAAGAATATTGTCATATATTTGCTTAGTCAATTACATAGATTAGATATATAACATATCTTTTAGGTAACATGTAATTTTATCACTTACCTTCATTATTAATTATAAAAACATCAGAAATATTTGATTAAACAAATTTAAAATATATTTACTTTTAAAAATATAATAAATAAAAAGTACTTGTTGATATTCGTTGATATACTATCAACGTGATATTGATTGATATATCAAACAGTCATTGAGATATCAATTGTATGAGCATATGCATAACAAAAAGACGGTAAAATATATTGTCATATATTTACTTAGTCAATCTCATAAATTAGATATATAACATATATTTAGTGTAACATATAATTTAATCACTTACCTTTATTATTGATTACAAAAACATCGGAATTATTCGTTTAAATTGATTTAAAATATATTTACTCTTAAAAAGACAATAAATAAAAAGTATTGGTTAATATGTTTGATATAGTATTATCATAATATTTGATTGATATATCAAACTGTCGTTGAGATATCGATTGTATAAACAAATGCATAACATAAAGAATGTAAAATAAAATATATTATCATATATTTGTTTAGTCAATCTTGTAGATTAAATATATAATATATCTTTGGGGTACCATGTAATTTTATCACTTACCTTTATTATTGATTACAAAAACATTAGAAATATTCGATTAAATAAATTTAAGATATATTTACTTTTACAAAGACAATAAATAAAAAGTACTAGTTGATATGTTTGATATACTATTAACGTGATGTTTGGTTGATATATCAAACAGCTGTTAAGATATCAATTGTATGAACAGACGCATAATAAAAAGACGATAAAATAAAATATATTGTCATATATTTGCTTAGCAAATCTCATAGATTAGATGTATAACATATTTTTGAGGTAACGTGTAATTTACTCACTTACTTTCATTATTGATTCTAAAAATATCAAAAATATTCATCTTTCCATGAAGTAGCAATCTTTAGACTCTACATTTTTTGCAATTGAAAAAAATAGTTCTAAAAATGAAAGAAAAGATGATTGAAGATAATAATGGTTAAATAATGAAGATGTTTCTGAATGATTTTGTTGTTTTATTCAAACAACCTAAAGCCTTGAGTTGTTTAGAGTAGTTTTTTTTTTTTTTTTAAGAAGAAGAAGAATTGTTTAGAGTAGCTTAAATGAGAAGAAGATGAATAAATTGAATAGCAACCAACAAGTGGTCGTTTTATATATATAAGGGTATTTTAGTCTTTTTACATACTTAAAGTTGTTATGGGTACAACAAATTAAGGGACATGCTATTTTTCAGTTTATAAAATTTCAAGATGATATTTTGTCAAATTTTTCTTTTATTTATGGGTCTTTTAACTCTTTTAAGTAGGGGTGTAAGCAACCCTACCTACCCCAACCAAACTCGAGCATTTCGAATAGGGTCGGGTCGGGTTTGATTGATATGTCGGGTTTATTGGGTTAATGTGTGTATATATAATAAAAATACTAGAAAATTATTACATATAAGACATCTAATTAAGAATGCCCATAACCCTCAACTAATTCTCTTAAGTTGTTGGGTTAGATGGTAAAAAAAAATAGAATAAGATGGGTGTTTGAAACTAAAAAAAAAAAATTTTCATTATCAACTCCTTATTCATCCTTATTCTCATAAGTTAAGTTTAAGAGTAGCTTGGATTGTAGATATACGAATTCTCCTAAAAAAGAAAAAATCTAATCTTTTAAATTTTAAATAATAGTTTAATAAGCTAAATACATAATAATCCAACATATTTTATTACTAATATAAGCTTAAATAGTAGTTATTAAGCTTTAAAAAAATTAGACTATTTAATGGGGGTCAACCCGAACAACCTGACTCGATTTCACCTCTACTTTTAAGTGTGCATTCTTTTTTTTCTTTTTTTTTTTCTCATGTATTAATTGTTTCATGTCATTTTTTTCCATTAAAAGTGTGTTTTTAGAGTTATAACTCTTTCTTGTTTTGTATTTAAAAAAAAAAAAAAACTCTTTCTTGTTTTATATTACTAGGCTTTTAACAATATTTTGTAAAATATTCAAAAAAGAAAAAAAGAGATGTACAATGTGTGTTTGTCTGGTTTAGTCTCACATTGATCGTGTGATTCTACCACATTAGGCTTATATCTTTCATTCGTGCCTCTCAAAATTAGGATCCTTTTGAGATGGAGCTTGTTGAGTCTTTGAGTCTAACTGCGAAAAATAGATCTATGGTATTGTGAGGTTAGATCGTTCAGTGTTTCATTCCTTATTCCCTTAATTATTCCAATACATGTATATATAATGAACCTTTAGTTATCTTTTTTTTTTTTTTTTTTTTGTTAAGAAAATCTTTAGTTATCTACATGCATATTAATTATACGTTAATTTTAGAAAGAATCTTGCTAGCTCCAACTCCATCCTCCACCGGTGGAGCACAACATCCCTTGGATTGCAAAGGAGTTACAAAATATCCACGTTAGTCTCTGCCATCCAAGGGAATACTCTTGAGTCCCTCTTTAATTTTATTATTTACAATAAAATAATGAAATTCAATGTATATATAATTTTTATATTTATTTTTCCTTGCAAGTTTGGTGCCTTTATGACCCTCGTGTTAAAAAAAAAAAAAATCTATACTCCCAACGATTTCCAAGTTGAACTCTAAAATTGTCATTTCTCATTCCATTAGTAGGAACAAAGGTAGGGTCATATTAGATATATATCATCCAAATTGAAGAATCACCATATCCAAGCAATAATTTAATGCTCAAGAAAAACTAAGGTGGGAACTGAGATTGATATTTCATTGATATACATAATGTAAAGTATTTTAGATTTTGAATGGACAAAACATATCTTTGTATATGATTTAATATAATAGAAAAAGTGATGTGTTGGTGCATGTAATCCTCTCAAATACCTTAGGTTATCGAAAAAAAAGAAAAAGATGAGGTGCTGAATTGTAATGTATTTTACCTTGAATTATACATGTATTTTGTTTAACATTTATATACATATTGAAATATATTTTACATTGTGCTTAGATGACTCTTTTTGTTTTTATCATAATTGCTTACAATCTCTAATTAAGCATAATGAAGGCCTGAAAAATCTCAACAATATAAAAACAAAAGAGAAAAAAAAAAAAAAACTATTTAAAAACTTGTTAAGGCTATTTTATTTGACTGAAATAACATGCAAAAACATGAGGTTTCTAACACTGTTGATTAACCTGTATTTATATGTATATTGCACAAATAAAGCATATTGAAAGAAAGTGAGGTTGCACTTGATTTGTGATTCGGATACAGTTTTCTGTATCTGAAAATTTAGATGTTGAATATTTATATAATATGTGAGCCTACATATTTCATTAATTATGTGTTATAGACTATTTAAAGAATTAGCCATTTAAAGTAATCTAATAAGGTTTAAGTTATTGAACTTAATGACATCTCATATGATGTGAGCTTCAAAATGTGTAGATACCAAAAACTTTGTTTTTAATTTTATGATGGGCCAAAATAGAAATAAGGAAACTTAAGGTTTTATAAACGGTTATGGTTCTCAAATTATACATGAAATTCTATTATGATATCCCATCGTCAAGAAAAGTGAGAGCCCATTCTCTAGAAAAATCTATACGTATAAATTTAGAAGATCAGGAACTGCAAGAACCATAATTAATATCGTTCCCCATAGATTCGGGTATGCTTCCGCATTAAAAAACACAAAAAATATATTTGGTTGGTTAAAATTTAAAAATAGTTTTTTAAAATTTATAAAAAAAATACTATTTTTAAAAAATAATAAAATATTGTTTTTTAAATTTGTACTTTTTGAATTATATTTTTGTTTTTAAACCACCTACTAAACGCAACTTGAGTTTTACAAAATTATTTTAGAATTTTAGATTAAATCATTTCACACATTAGATGGACAGCACTGTTCCCTTAACGCGTGACAATAGTCTAATAGTCATCCCCAATGTTGATTGTTATATTGGCTTTTTTTTTTCTCATTGTGGGTAGCAGCTAAGAATCCCAACTTGTTCATATGTTGCCATTACAATCACCTTCCAAGTCATACTATAAAATAAAATGTTGAATTTTATCATATAAAAACAATAGCAATAACCATAATTTATTCATGAAATTTTAATCCCAAACCCAGAGACTGTTCTGTCACACGAGCCAAGGAGGACACCCATTTGATGATTACACCTCGCACGTGTCATGAACAATTTTTATTTATTTATTTTAATAATGAAGAATACTGAACATATGATATAATATAAGTCCAACAGCGTGTCTCAAATGCTCGTTCTCTGCTTCTTCTTCTTCATCGTCTTCTGTCTTCTTCGATTCTGCAGAGAGAGAGAGAGAGAGAGGGAGAGAGAGAGAGAGAGATTCATTCTCTTCTTCGAGTGTTCTTCGCGTTCTCTTTCTCTCTACCTCTCCTCATCCTGATTTCCCTTTCGATTTTTTTTCGTGCGGCACAAGAGGAAGAAGCATGAACGAGAAGGCTAGCGTTTCTAAAGAGCTCAACGCCAAGCACAAAAAGGTTTCTTTTTTAATTTCTCCCCCAATTTTTTCCCTATTATTTTCTCCAGATTCGGTTTTCTTGGTTCTGAATTGATGTGTGTGTGTGTGCGTGTGTGTTTTCTTTGATCTGCTTGTTAGAAACCTAAAACTACTGTTAATTTTGGTGTTTTCGGATGGTCGTAATTCGTTGTAGCGAAGAAAGTTTTATGATTTGGGGGTTTTCTGAGAGTTTTTGATCGTTGATTGGAGCTTCTTCTGATGAGGAGTTGTATTGATGCGAGATTTGTTGTCAAATTCGATATTTGTTGTCTGTTTGTTATGTTGAGTTCGTGGATTTCGGTTGTAGTTTTGAATAGAGATTGGGATTTTTTTTTGTCGTGTTTGATTGGATATTTTTGAGGAATTATAGAAAACTAAGGGTCATGCAGATCTTTAAATTTGTGGTTCGGAAAGGAAGGCAGATGGATGAATTTCTCTAGATCATTGTTGAATTTGATTCCTAAGAAATTGAGGAGTGTTGTGGTAGTAGCAGTTATGGGTGCTTACCTGTTTGATAAATAATTCCTTTGTCTGGAGATCCTTTACCATTAGTGACACATGGAAGTGTATGTTAATGAATTCGTAATTGCCTTGTTCCCTTTTAAGCATCTGTAAAGACATTTTTGGATTTGAGGTCTAAGACCAGCTTTTTAAGTTGATCTTTGAACCTTTGTTGTTCAAGCGGTTTGGAGGATCTTTTTAAACCTGCTTAGGTTGGGTCTAGATCCCCCAAGAGCTTGTGGTCGAGCAGCTTCTCTACATGAAATTTGTGTCTGGTAACTCTGATTTATGCAAGTAATAGAATTTATTTAATACTGATTTATGAATTATGAAGCTGGTTGGTTTTATCTAATCTTTGCTGCTAACTCCCCTTTCTCATGGTGGGGTTTTGAACTTACACACATAGCTTATTGTTGATTTTGTTTTGATGTTGGATTACCATGTTTTTCTTTTGCTCTCTCTCTCTCTCTCTCTCTCTCTCCCTCCCTCTCTTTCCCCACTTTTTGGCTCTCGATCTTATATGTATTTTCTATGCTTTGGCATTTGCAGATATTGGAGGGACTTCTTAAATTGCCAGAGAATAGGGAATGTGCAGACTGTAAAAGCAAGTAGGTATCTGTATGCAAATGGGTTGTTTTTTTTTACCAGTGGATGCATATTGAAATATTAAAATATGCTGGAAGCCTGATCATCACCATTAGAGATGTATTAGTCTAATTGTCAAGATCTATTTGGGCCAAGGTTTGAAACTTCGATTTCGCCCTAAACTTTGACCTTCAAAAATCAAAATTAATTCGGAGAAGTTTAATTCGACATGAAGTCTTTTTGTAAAAATTCGCTAAATTAGAGAAGTTTAGAGAGTTTTCGCATATATGCTTAAATATTTAAATTTATTATAGTCTAAGCTAAAAACTAATATAAATAGACACTTTTAATACATAAAAATACCAATAAGCGACCAAACAAAATCAATCTTGTTAAGTAAGTTGATGAATTTGAATGACGACTTTTGGTCTTAATTCGTTTTCTTTATTTTGATATTTAATTTTGTGGTGGCTTGCTTCTCGACCATATACTTTACTAGTTTGAATTCTATAATGCTGAATTTATTAGTTTATTATTTGAATGTGTTGTTTATTAATCTTGTTTTATAAGAGTTAACTAAAAGAAGATGACTTTATGAAATCTTTTAATTTATTTTTAAGTTTTTATCTTATTTCAACTTTATTTATTTATTTTGCTTCTTTTTTTCTTTTTTTGGTAAAGCATATCCCATAAACTACATAATTTGTTAGCTTGTTAAATTATTTTTTAAAATTTATATTGCTATGTTGATTGATGAAGTTGAAAATAATACATAATTATTGGTGTTTTTTTTGTTTTCTATTGATGAAGTAACATTTTTTTACTTCTCTGTCCATGTTCATCGAATTTTATCGAATTTCATCAAATTTTTTGTCGAATTTTTGCATTTTTTCATTGAAAAACTAAACTTTTGTCGAAGTTTATTGAATTATTTCGGCAAATTTTTGCATTTTTTTATTTTACATCCACTTTGCACTTCAAAGGTTTGAAAAAACTAAAAAAATTTGCCGAATTTCGGTGAATTTTTAAACCATGGTTTAGGCTGATAATATTGAATTGTTTCCCTTGCAGGGGTCCAAGATGGGCCAGTGTGAATTTGGGCATCTTCATATGCATGCAGTGTTCTGGAATCCATCGAAGTCTTGGAGTACATATATCAAAGGTGTTTTTTTTACACATGTACACACACAATATATATATGTGTGTGTGTGTGTGTGTGTGTGTGTGTGTGTGTGTGTGTGTGTGTTTTTACATATGTACATACACAATATATATATATATATAAGTTGCATGCTTTGCATTACTTTTAGTTTATGGCCGATATAGGAATTAATTGGGTTGGATTATTAAATATAATATATTCTGTTGATTAACCTCACATAATTCAACAACAATTTCTTTGCCGAGTATGTGAAATTTCGAGTGAATTCTGTTTCACTCGTTAACATCTTTAATCCAATTTCCCTTTTACCTCCAAACATATCATTTTTAAGCTTCATACTATGGTGGTAAATTGATGCGAGACAATTTGGGTTTGATGCATAGGTATTTGGGTTATTATTGGTGTCGAGAAGAAGTTTAATGAACTAGGGATTTTGAATATGGAATCATAAAGTACTAAGTCAAAATATTTACTATCAATATAAAATTTGTGCTTCTTCTTACTACTATTGTTGGCCTTTGTTGGAGAATGATTTTTCTGAAACAATAATCTTGGAACTCCTCAATAGGGATTTGTAATCAAGAGAACAAGAGTGACTATCACGAGGGGACATCAATGCGGTAGTCCAATATTTTTTGTCACATGTAAAAAGCCAAAGAATCAATAAATTATTCAATGAAAAGGACAATAATTTCTAAAGGGGTATATGGACTACTTTTATTCTGGCGTAGTACTATAAGTGGGTTACACAATCTAGGATGTAAAATCCTACTATACTTATGCACGTGGCCTTTTGTTATGCCACTTAGTGCATGTTATGATCTCTACGCTCATCTCAATTTATTTGTCATCTTGGTGCCTATTCAGGTCGATATACCAACCTGAATTGTGGATTGCATATTGTCGTTCCTTTGTATATTTTAGTCCATTTTTGATGCCTTGACTGCTAGAAGGTCATATTCTAGCTCATCTTGCGCATCCAACTAGGGAACAACTCACAATCACGCATGCCCTAGACTCTGGATGCTATGGTGAGGATGCCACCAAATCCAAGTTATTGAAGTGGGGATGTTCTACTTGAGACATTAGGTGGAGGCAATTCCAACGTGAATTAACTCAATCTTTTTTTTTTAAGTAGGTCCATCATTCTTCTTTCTTTGTGTTCTAACTAGTGAGAGATGAGATTATGAGAATACTACTTTTTGTAATCTCTCCTATTAGAGCCATCTTACATTGCTTTTAATTCAGTCATTGACTCATTTTCAACATTGCTTCTGATTCGGTCATTTTCGACCTTTTACCTTCCTACTTCTACCAGTAATCTGTCTTTGATGCCCTCATCTTCCCTATATTTATTTTATGATTTTTTTTTTCATGAACACATGCAACTCTGTAAAGTATCATTTTTCACTTATGTTTTTAAACTCTTATTTATAAGGAAATAAAATAAGAATGGTCATGGTAGGTAAGTGATCACCATAAATTGATTAAGAGATGTGTTTCAATTTTGTGGTTTGTAATGACGTTGAGGTAAAAAGCTTAAATCATGTGTTTCTTTGTATCATTGCCAGCTTGAACAATTGTTTTGATGGTTATGATAGCTGAGGGGACACCATTAAATTTTTGGTGAGCAAGTCCTAGAATTATCCATTGCTAAATATAATTAGAATTATGAAATTGGGGAGATGTATATATGGAGTGATCTCATTTGGGATGCTTCAAGCTTAAGCTAAGAGTCCTTAGCCTTATTCAACTTTGAAGTGTGTGAAGAAATGGTTGGGATCCAAGTATCTACATGCAGCAGACCCTATGTAGTTGGGGCTTGGGAGCTTCTTTTGTTATGTAACTTGAGTTAAATAAAAATACACACATGTGCATGCATGCATACATACATACATTGATAAATTTTGAGATAGATGGATTAAATGATAAAATCTGCACTTTTTTTAATCAAAATCTATTGTTATTTTAGGGTTTAGGAGACAACTAAGGAAAAATGGTCTATAAGCTATTGTAAACCTTTCAGAAACTTAAAAAAGACTTAGACATGATGAATTATAGTTCATGATGTTTGTAGGCATTGGTATACACGTACAAAACGATAAAACCTGTGGATAGATGATTTGATAGAGATACTGGATGAATGAAAGCGTGTGTTGTAGGCACACTCATAGATGTGCTCAAGAACACAAAAACTACATGAAGCCTTGCTCTATGTATTTGGAGTTGCCTATTGGAATCTTGTTCATTTGTTCATCTCTATCAAGGTTTAAAAAAGCGCGATGCGTAATTGAGGCAATTTACCTTTATGAGGTGAGGCGTAAGCCTCACATTGTTTTAAAATATATATAAAAGAATTCAGAAGAACTCCAAAAAAATCACAAATATCAATAATGAAGGAAGAAACATTGAAAATAAGCAAAAATATGGACTAGTTTATATATGTGTGGAGAATTCGAGTGATTTCTCTTAATATACCAATTGTATTAATTGTTATTAACACTAGTAAGAACTAAATGAGTACATAGCACATGTAAACTTTACAAATTTTGAGTTTAAACTATTAAAAGCATAAACAGATAATAAGTGAGCAAATACATTGTAAAAATATTAGGTCTAGGGATGTAACGGGTTGGGTTGGGTCGGACCCAAAACCTAACCCAACCAAACAGTTCGGGTTGGAAAAAATGGAACCCAACCCCAACCAAACTAGTTTGGGTTGGGTTGGGTTGGGTTGGGTTGGGTTATCTTGGCTTACCTTTGGGTGGAAATCCTATGTCTGCATGTTTTTGGAGCCTGGTTCTTACCAAGCTTTCAAAGAGATTGAATGATTGGAAAATAAGTTTATTTTTTGTCTAAAGGGGGTAGGCTTGCTCTTATCAGATCTATTTTGATGGCTACTTCTAACTACTTTCTCTCTCTTTTCAAATTACCGTCTGGAGTGGCAACGAATATTGAGAAATGAATTCTGCCATTCCTTTGGCGTGGAGTTGATAGTGATAGTAATTTCCATTGAGTTAATTGGAAGTTGGTTCAACGCCTTGTATCTGAAGGGGTGTTAGGGGATTGGTAATCTAGTTAAGAGGAACATGGCCGCCGCAAAGTGGTTATGGAGGTTCTCTTAGGATAGGTCTTTCCTTTGGGTTTAGGTGATTCTCAACATTCATGGTCGGTCTGCCTTAGGTTGGGTCATTGAAACCTCTTAAGAGTCCTTGGAAATTCACCTCTTCTATTTATCCCATTTTTGGCCCTTACCTTTCTCTTGCTATTGGTAATGGTCTCACATTTAGATTTTGGGAAGATCTTGGTGTGAGGATAGTACCCTTGTAGACCATTTCCTTCATTTATATCATTTATCTTGGTTGCACCATCGTCCTATTGCCTCTTTCTTCTCCACTTCGGATGATTCTAATTCTCTTTCCTCTCCTTGGACTTTGCACTTCATCTGTCCCCCATCCTCGAGAGCATCTTCTCACTTAGATGAACTTTTATCAATACTTCCCAATATCTCACTTTCTAACGACTTTGATAGACTTGGTTACTTCATGCCCCATGTCGATTATCTTCAGAGAATATCTTTGATTCTCTCTTTCTTAACTCTTTTGTTAACCCTTACCCTTTCCTTCTTCTTCTTTGGGCTGTCATGTTCCATCCAAAGTTAAGTACTTTGGGTGGACCCTAGTTTATAATAAGTTGACTACCGTAGAGGTTTTACAGAAATGGTTTCCATTTAATTGCCTATCTCCCCATTGTTGCCCATTGTGCTTGCAAGATGGCGGGTTCGTTGACCATTTGTTTTTTAATTTTTCCTTTTCTTTATCTTTGTGGCAAAAGTGGGTGACTTCATGAACCGGTCTTTTTGCTGATGTCATTTTCCTAGGGTGCCAGAGCAGATCTTGGAGGTTTGGAGAATGGTGTCTTTACCGACTCTTTGGAGTATCTAGTTGGAAAGGAACTGTATGGTCTTTCGTAACAGGTGTAAAGATGTTTCTCTCTATGGGATGATATTCTCTTATTAGTTGCATCTTGGGTTGTTGTTTCCTCCAAGCTTGATGGGGGTTTCTCTGTTTCAGATTGGTTTAGGGATTGGGGTTATTGTCTCTTATAGTTTCATTTGTTTCTCCGTTGAATACATGTAGTGCTCCTTTTTGTATGTTTTTTAATTATCTTAAAGTAAATTCTATCATGTTTGCTCAAAAAAAAAGGAAAAAAAAAGAAAAAAGAAAGAAAGAAACAAGTTATATTCAATCCTTCAGTGTTAATTTTGAAAAGAGATTGATTTATTCCTCTTAAGCTTATACTTGGTAGTCTTACAACATTATTAGTTGTTTTACAACAAACCTTCCTTTGATACCTAAACAATCAATATGTATGTAGTGAATAATTGTTCATGTACTTTTGACCTCTTTGCATTTTTTCTCACTTGTGGGGCCCAAAATTTCAAATGTTTTGAATCCACCCATTGCTTTTGTAGAGTCTTCTCTTTCTTTTTTGGTTTGTATTTGTATTTTGTCTTTTACCATTAAAATCTGTTGCTTTCAGCTCTCATAAGAATAATAATCAGTTAATGAAGGCAATATGCACCTTCTGATGTTTGTTGTGTGATTCGACAGGTGAGGTCTGCCACACTGGATACATGGCTTCCAGAGCAGGTTGCATTTATTCAGTGTAAGTGCATGGATTCTTCCTTATTATCATGTTTGAGAATTTGGTGGATTTTCAGTTTTTAAATGTGTTAATTTGGTTATTTTCGCATGCAGCAATGGGGAATGAAAAGTCAAATAGCTATTGGGAAGCAGAGCTGCCCCCAAACTATGACAGGGTTGGGATTGAGAACTTTATTCGTGCAAAGTATGTACCCAGAATGTTTATTATCCTCTAGGGCCTATTGTACTTGATATAGTTTAAGCATTTGGTTAGTCTTTCACATATTGCAATCTTGGCACTTGACTTTGTCATTCTTACATGTTTTCTCTGGTTCCCAGTGTAAGCTTATATTCTTATCTTTTTACTGATTTTGGTTGATCTGTTAGGTATGAAGAGAAAAGATGGATTCCGAGGGATGGAAAATCAAAAACACCGCCAAAGGCATGGGAAGATAGATCTACTGTATACAGGCAGAGACTAGAGGATAAGGGTGGTCAAGAACATACCAACAATTCGAACCATCATCCTGAGGAGCGGCAGAGAAATCATCCTGCAACGAAAAACAGTGCTCCAACTACCAGAACCAATATCCCTGCACCTCCCAGAGTATCTGATCAGGTAATTTGGTGTTTATGTTTAGGTATACCTAGAGATCCAGATATTTGAGAATCTGCACTAACCTTCTGTAAACACAGGCTAGATTTTAGTATCAAACTAAGGTCATTTTCTCTTACCTGAGATGCCTGGCTTATTTGATTTGGTGACAGATTTCTCCTGATTCACAATCATCTAAGATTGTGCACAAACCAGAACCTGTTCCACAGCAGGCGAAATCCGCTCCTGCTGCTAGTGCTAAACCTGGTGCCTCACCTCCAAAAGTTGATTATGCTACTGATCTTTTCAACATGCTTTCTATGGAGAGTCCCTGTGAAAATGGGTCTGAGACATCATCCTCTGATGATTCCGCCTGGGCGGGATTCCAATGTATGTGTTGCTTTTCAAATGGAGACGTTAAAATTGCTGTATCTTCGTGCTTATTTGCTAATATTTTCCGGTTCAACTGTTTATTAGTTGGAGTCACTGTATGTCTGTATCCAGTAATTTTACTCAATTGTTTCTGTTCACCTTGAACCTTGAATACTTGCAGCTGCAGAATCGGCATCTTCAACTGAGAAACCTGCTCCTGCAAAACCTGTGGAAAATAAGACTAGCTCCTTATCTGGAATTGAAGATCTGTTTGAAAACTCTCCATCAGTTGTGTCACATCCTGTTTCAGAGAAACCAAAGAAAGACTCAAAAAGTGACATCATGAGCCTCTTTGAAAAGGTGCATATTTTCATCTCCGTTTTATGCATTTTTATGAAACATGTACTGACAATGGCTGGGTTGGTGGATTGTACCTAGATGACTGACTTGCAGCTGTGCAGGCTTGCAGCAGGAAATTTGACTATTTGCCATTGCTTTTGCTGAATCTTGTTGTGAAAAACCTTTGAAAACTTTTCAGTGAGCTTGTTTTTTATAGTCTTGTTAATAGTTTATCCTGTATATGAAGGTGATTATGGATGAACTCAGGGACAAGTCATATGTTTTAAACTATTTACCCTTTTGGCTTTTTCCCTCATAATTACTCGTATCAATTACTACGTTATTAAACATTGATTTTTACCATGTGCACTATGTGCCATTCCCATGCTTATTTTACAAGTCAAACGGCTGTTCTTTGTTTTCATCTATAGTAGGGTTTGACCTGGTCACTTGACTCTGTTTGGCCCTTGCAAGGCCATAATTTTTTTTTTCCTTTCTAATTTGTGACATTTATAGTGGACTATCCCTTAGGAATTGCACATAAATTGGCATGCATCACAAGGAAGTTCCAAATAAGAAGTAATTCTTAGCTTGTCTGGGATATGATTATATGCACACTTTCAGTGCTGCATATTAAGGCTTTATTAATTTGGCAGCATAAACTTCTATGAGCTTACATTATTAAATTGGTGGTCCATGTTTATGTTCTTTTGTACTTTATCTAGTATAAATTAATTGTTTCAGGATGATGTGTAAACCTAAATTGTGCTTTAGTTATCTTAGTCATAATTATTAATGACTCGCCTCAGAAATGTCACGCTAATGTCTCTTTCAAGAACACAAGTGATTTCCATATGGTTGCTGTTGATTTGTCATTATTTTTATTATTGTGATTACTGTTATTTTTATCATTACCATAATCATTATTGCTACTCATTAACTATTATAAATGCTAATATACAAATTTACATCCATGGGAGTGATCATTGCTACCTAATTATGTTTTGTTGTTTGGATTTGGAGAATGTTGTCTTATCTCGTCATTTGTGAAATTGTGCAGTCCAAGATGGTGTCTCCATTTTCCCTTCATCAACAGCAGCTTGCAATGTTGGCACAGCAGCAATCTCTGCTAATGGCAGCTGCATCCAAGTCCAGTGGTGGGGTCTCAGCAATTCCTGCCAATGCCCAGCAACTCCACGGTGCCAATGTATATGGTGGCAGCTTGCCCACTCAAAACTGGCCAAGCCTTGGGTATCAGGTTCCGGCTGTAAGGATGCCGGTTGCCAACCAAAATGAGTTACAGAAATTTATGCAGGTAAAATTCCTTAAGAATTTAACATCTAGTAATTTTGTCCATAAAGATCCAATGAATCTATATATCTTACTTATTTCTTACCTTTTGGGCCAGATGGGAAACATTAGACCGATGCAGACATCTGGGAGTTCTGTTCCTTTTCCAACATCGAGGTATTCTCTTTCTTACTTCTACTACAATAGTATCATGCCATGAAAGAGTATCCTAAGCATGACGCTGGATTGAATAGATGAACTAAAACCTGCTCCTTATCTTTTTGGTTCCAATACCTATGCATCTCTCCAACATAGTTACAATGTGACAGATACCCCGTGAACTCGGTGTTAACTGGGCAAGGTGTTTGATCCAAAAAAGTCATTAAATTCGAGAACATATCCACATTAGATATAAATCTCTAGGCTTCACAAAATTTTGTTTTATGACTTGGAATCCCAATTTGATAAGCTGGTAAAAATTCACTGATTATGGGGGTTATTTCTGTTTTGCAAAATAGCTTGGTAAGCCACATTTTATCTTAAGCAATCCCAAGGAGCAGGAACTGCCATTCTAACCCTTCTCGGGGGGCGATGCTTCGGTAGCATAGTCTTGTCTGCATAGTAGAGGAATTGGCTCATATCTCTTTTTGGGAAAGAGAAATTGATAAAAAGTGCTTGTAAAATAATTACGTTGGTTTTAAAAGTGCTTTGTAAAATAATTACATTGGTTTTATCTCTTCTTGCAGCATGTACACTAATGGTCAAGTTGCTCATGTTAATGGCCTGATCCCAAGTGGAGTGAGCAGGCCTCCTGCAGCAGCACCTTCTTCTATTCCTTCTGTCTCAGCAACTCAATCAGTGAAAGATTATGATTTCTCATCATTAACACAGGGCATGTTCTCAAAACCCTAGGCAATTTATCCAGTCATAATAGGGTGGCAGATGTTGGGTCTTAATTTTTTTTTTAGTTTTTTTTTTAACCATACCAGAGTAGTAATTTTTATAGGAAATGTAACATTTGAAGGGTCTCTCCTGCATTTGGGTTGTAAGCTCTTTGTAGAGGCAGTTTTTAAAGTTCTTTTTATTTGTGGTGGTGGTGCCTTCATTTGTACGTGTAGCTGTATTGAATTAATAAATTTGTGCTCATTTTTTTTTTTCTCTTAAATCTGCTACACTTATTTAGATTGTAACATTGCAGAATACTTTGCAATCCCAGACCCTAGAAATAATGTATGATCAGTTTGTTGTGATAATTCATAGAAGTGATGTGTCATTGCTGAAGATTTAGTAATGTTGAATAATTCAAAATGAATTTATTTTATGCTATGTTTGATCTTTATATTGGCTAAAAGAGTAAATTTTCTTAAATACAAAGATTTTTATTGTTCTTATTAATCTTAACGTCTCCCTTTCAAAAGTTATAGAATGGTTGCCAATCAAATAAGGCCCTCATCATGAAAAGTTAGGTGAGCTAAAGCTATGATCACTAAAAATTGAAAGAAAAGATGCTGCATTTTTTTTTTTGCTAAATTAATTCAAAGTCAGGAATTTTATTTAGGGCCGTATAGTATAATAGAATATTGATTCAAGGATATTAATTAAAGGAAAAAGGGCCGGGAGAAGGGACGAAAGGAGGGAGTTTAGGGGACGAGCACTCTATAGAAAAATGAACAAACACACGAAGATCTTTTAAAGTTTTGGGCAAGGGTCCCAACCACCCTACCATACAGCTTCTTAAATCTATTTAATCATTTTTTGGAAAGTTGTAGCTTAGACGCTTTTTAATTGGAATAAAAAAAGAAAAACCCTTTTTTTAATTTATGAAGAAGATAATTGCTGTTGCTAAGAAAGTAATAGATTTTTTGATATTTTTTTTTTGGTTAAAAAGTATTTAGGTAAGGGGATGCTACGGTTACTACCTCAGTTCAAGGTTAGGGCATTTCAGTTGTTACAAGCCTCAAAAAGGGTTTACAGTGATACTTACGGATCACGAAAAACACCATTCAATTTTGAAAGGTAAAGACGACTGACATAAAATTTAAAATTATAATTATAATCCAAAACATAAATGGCTTTGAGATTTTTTATAGAACATCACCCTTTACACTGCATCATCCATGCCATCTCTAAAGGCCTTTCTTTTGAACTGTTACATCCTTAATCTTTTATTTTTTGTCTACATACAATCCATGCACATGCATGATGCATCCTGGCCATTTACACCTATTTGTCAACAATGATTGGTGTCCAGCACCAAATTCTTTCCTTCTAAGTCTTTTGATAAAGTAAATTGCTTTTGATACAACACTTTACAAATATGAAAATTAGCGCATAATTTGCCAGAACGTTCGGGCGCTATGTCAGAACGTTTAGGCGCCTGTCAGAACGTTCAGGCGCCATGCCAGAACGTTCAGGCGCCTGCCAGAACGTTCAGGCGCCCTGCCAGAACGTTCAGGCGCCCTGCCAGAACGTTCAGGCGCAAAAATCTCTATATAAGAAACCTCCTCATTTCTCATTTCTCACACCAAATCACCTTCTCTTGTGATTTTTCTTCTCCTTTCCACGCATTCTAAGTTTTTAGTTTTTGAGACTCTCTAATCGAGACTCTCGGTGCGGTGCAACAAAATTCTGCCCGGAAGAAAGCGCCAGATCTGAAAGCGGTGCAACGAAGTTCTGTCCGGAGAAAAGCACCAAATCTGAAGGTGGGGAACGAAACATAGGTTTGCGTGTTTTATAACTTTTATTAAAGTTTACATTCAATTATTATTATGTCTACTATTCATTTACACTGCATTATGTCAATAATGTTATGACCTGAATGTTATAACTTTGCACGTCTACATACTTATACATACACAAACATGACATAGCTTTGGATAGAACAAAGTAGAGACAGCAGAGTCACGTAGCTAACCGTGCGTGTGTAGTTGATGTCATATATTTAGGAATGGTATGCTAATTAATTTTATGTTTTAAACGATTAAAAATGAAATAGTTGATATGAAAAATCAGTTTGGATATATAGTTACTTATCAATTAAACTACTACTAAAATTCATTTTAACTTAAATCATAATATTGCCCTTCTTATTTTCATGGCGCGCCCGCGCGCACACACACATATATATATATATATATACTTTATTAATTGTATATTGTTATTTATAAGATGATGAAATTTAAGTAACGACTTACTAGAAAGTTTTATTTTGGATAGTAATAGTTTGATTTAAGCAACTTATTTTTGTTTTAAATTTAATTATAATAGTACTTATTTTAAGTGAATTAGTCTACGGGGTACACTTAAGCTGACTTGAGAATACTACTACTATTAAAAAAAACCTTCAATTATATTATCACTCCTCTTATTACATAACATTTTCTTTTTCTTTAATTGTATATATATACTTTGATGGCATCACTTTTTCTTTTTTAGAAAAATAATAATAAAGAGCTACCTTTTAGCACCAAAAAAATCATGAATGAGATTTTTTATGAGTGACTTCACTACCCATTATTTCTGGGAAGGTGATGCAATACACACTATATATAATATTGTACTAACTAATTAATTAATAATTCCATTAATATGTTGAAGATTTGTTACATTAAATTTTCTGCAATGGCTGGTGGAGAATGACGACTCTTCTCTCTACTTAACGTTCAAGTTTTCTTTCTTTTATTATAATTATATATCCCCAAAGTCAAGCAGCAAAATTAATCTTTGACATAGATTATAACTAAATAATATAATTATATACAAATTATTAAAAAATAATAATAATATACAAGTTAATTAAGAATCAAGTTGTAGATTCCGGATAATTAAGAACTTGGAAGATTCTTTCTCACTTACGCTCTCAGGACACGTGGCTATAGAGTGTGCATTTGACGGTGCCAAGTAGAAAAGATCAAAAACATTAGAGATTACTGACTTTGACTTAATGACCAATTAGTAGTAACTTCAACTTTTGAACGGCTCAGACAGTCTCCTTCTATATAACATAACCTTGTTATCTTTCGGCGCTTCTATCTCGTCGTTACACGTGGCTTTTCACCATTATCCTCCAACTTTATTATTGATTATTGGTCCACGTCCCCATTCATAAACTTATCTTATATATTTTTGTTTGATACTTATCTTATTTATATACTATTTATTTATTATTTAAAATTTAGTTTCAATAAATGTAATTGACACTTACACCTCACCCACCTTGAGGTATTCCATCTTTTAAGAATAGACCAATCCCTACACCTAATCAATTGACATTATTATACGAACTCGGCTTCTATGAGTTTAAAAATTTGTCCCGTCTATTCATAATGATAGACACATTTCTACCTATGAGAGAAGGTCAGCAAATAATAAGCAGCTTGTAGCCACCTTAAAACTCAAACTCAAGTCTCCTCCTTATCCCCCTAAGTCTGGAACTAACGGCGCCATATTTTTGGTAGACATGTAAGTGGCTTACTTATTAAGAATAAATAGACTTGTAAAATTAAAATTGCATATATATGTATTTTAAAAAATAAATAAAAGTAATTTTGATTGGAGAAGAAAATGAGAGAGAAAAAATTAAAAATGTTTTAAACGAAAACAATGAAAACCACCATGGATGGCGAAGGATTAGATTATTTTGACAGACTTTTTTTTTTTTTTATGAAAAATTATTATGAGTCCTACTCCATCCATGGTGTAGTGAGAAAAGACCTTGATCTAAATATATATATATATATCAATAATACAAAACATAGTTGTAATATTAATTTCACTGCAAAACATGGGTAAAAAAACATTAGGAAAGGCTTTGTGAGTACAAATTAATTGTTTGATTTAGCCACCCAAACTAAGGGGCTTGTTTGTTACGGTAACAAAAATATATATTTTTTCACTTTTTATAATCAAAGCTGAGGTTGACCCGTTTGTTTGTTTTTACTAATTGTCAATAATAGCAGATCTATTACAATTTGAAAAAGCTGTTTAAAAACAATTTCTCCATTCTGCTTCTACCATTATAATTTTTTTAAACCAAAAAATATATTTTGCATATTAAAGTTGTCAAACAAATTATTTACAACTTTTTACAAGTATTTTTTTAATAAGCACTTCTATAAAAACCATAACTTATAAGCAAAAATAATATCAAACAAGCCCTTAGTCATTCTTCATCCATTGAGAGCTAAAGTGATTTTCTCTTTCTTTTTTTGGTATTCAATAGTAGTGTCCCTTGCACAAGTTTACGTATACTAACGGTGACAAATCTAGACCTTTGATCTTAAAAGGGCGAATCTAGACCTTTGATCTTAAAAGGGCGAAACGAAAACATATAACATAACATAGTTATAATTTTTTTTTTAAATGTTGGAAGGACGAATAATAATAAACTATCAATTTTTTTTTATAACATAATATACTTATAAATGGTTTTCCTAAAATGTTAGGGAAGCCGTCGCTTCCCTCAACCCCAGGGATCCACCACTGTAGTAAGTTTGTCCTAAGGGTCAAACCTAAGACCTCACACGAAGAAATTTCTGCCACCCCATCAAATTGATTAGTGTGGTTAAAATGATTCTTTTGATATGGTTAAGCATGATTGAGACTCTAAATTATATAAAAAGCAACATTGTTTGGAATGCTAATTAATTTTATTATGTTGAACTAGTTGTTTTTTTTTTTTTTTGGACTATATCATTAATCCATGTGATGGGAGATTACAATTAATGTCATCTAGGGCTAAATGTTGCAGCAATGGAGAGTCCACCCACACATATAATCAATTGAACTACAATGAGTTAGAGTAAATAGCATAGTGTAGAAAAACTTGAGTGCAAAACCGTTTATACTTCCTACAAATAATCAGACCTTTGATGATGAACGCTTCATCGCTAATATTTGTTAACCTTTAGTTGCTAAATCTCTTTAGGGACAAAATCTATCTTTTTGGCTACTCAAAGTATATTTGTGATGAAAAAACATTTTGTTCACCTAAGAAGGCAATTCAAAACCTTCTACAGAAACTATTGGTACCACAACTGAAAGTTCATGAGGCGACCTACCCTTACCGACATATAGGATTCCAACCACCTCATCATCTATGGGATGACAGAAACCTTACAAACCTCAACAAGACTCACTATAAAGTTCAATTTCTCAATATCTACTTGTAGGTACCTGTAGCATTTTTACTATCCACAACTACATAATTTTCCACCCATTGACCTCCTGATTGGTTTCCCGACCAATCCCACACTAAGCACAGCTAATTTACACCACAAAAAATATGCAATACACTTTATCAAGACACACATAACACAATCAAATAGCATCACATAATATGATCACCACAAAAATATACTCATTCACCAACACACTAGCAGTCTTGCATAAAGAGTAGGGCATCCAAATGAGGTATAAGCTAGATGAGAATGCGGGTTGTTACAGTTCATTCATATTTTGCCATTAGTACATCAAATCTCTCTTTGATGAGTCTATGATAATTAACCATTCTCTAGGCCACTATTAATTTCTCCATTATTATTCTAAACTACTTTTTCCATCTATTTTCAACCAATATAATTAGTAGCAAAATAAAATATATATTTAATGCAAAAATAACAAATGCAAGAAATAAACTTACTAACAATAACATGAATTTACATAATTTAGTGAATATGTTTATGTATATATATAATATATACATTATTCACCCTATCAATAAAAAACCATTCATTATTTTTAGTAACAAACAACTTATGTTTTATAGTAAAAATAATTAACAATCAGATACTTAAATACATTAATTTATACTAATTATAAGTTATAATACAAAGACCTATAAACTTCACAATATATATGTTCATTTTAGTTCCAAAATTATATAACCGTTTAAACCCATATATATTATCATTTATTTTTGGATTATAGTAATTTAAATAATGTTACTCTAACTAACTTCAACTCCCCTCCATAAATGTCTTCTATTTTACTATTTTTAATTATAATTTTTTACCTTTTTTTACCTTTCCTCTATTTTCAATTCAAAAAATTATTAATCTTCTACTCATTGTCAATGTTAATGTGTTTTGTCAAACAAAAACTAATATTAATAATTGTTGGTAGTCCATTTTATGTGTTCTTTCAAATTAAGATATTTAAGAAGTTTTACTCCGTCACACTAACAAACAAGGGACATTGTCTTTAAAAGAAAAAAAAAAATTTCAAGACTTTTCTTTGTTTCACGTGCTGTGTAGGCACCCATAGGCCCGATGGCCTAACTTAAGAGCCGACCAAACTTAGGGACATATAGGAGAGACAATATCTTGGTGGGTGACTAAAATTGGCTTCAACAATAATATTTATAATTCTAATGTTTTCATATAATAAAAAAAATCATACATGCACATACTCCTCTAATACAATAGTGCCCCGGACATCCTTACATCCCAGAGCAAGGAGGTGAATTTATTCTTAAAAGAATATTTTAAAAATATATTTTTTAACGTTGGTTGCCTCATCATTAAAAAAAGTATGTTTGTCCATCATTACCCTTTATTCTATATACATGTAACCGTACTATATATATAAACCTTGTACTGGTACAGTACTTGGTACCGTGGAATAAATTAAGGAGAAAAAAAAAATCTAATGAAAACAAAAGGAAAAATAAAAATAAAAAAAATCTTACATCCGAGGACACAAGTGCTTCTCCTGATTCCTCTGGAAATACCTTTTTAGTTGGCTTCCAAGGAAAACGTAATAAGAAGAAGGGCAGAAATTAACTACACTTTTCCCCCCAAACAGCAGGAGAGGCTCTCTCCTATAACGACCTCTCTTTGCTCTTTACGATAACTAATCGGGTTAGGTTGTCTCGGATTTTTATCCTTTAACCCATTCCATCCAATGAGGTCCGATGGTAACGGGTTGAACCCAATGCTATTCAAATTAAGATAGAGTCGGGTCGGTCTGATTAGGCCCCCATTAAATAGCTCAATTTTTTTAAAGATTAATAGTTACTATTTAAGCTTATATTAATAATAAAATATATTAGATTATCATGTATCAAACTTATTAAATTACTATTTAAGCTTTAAAAGATGAGATCTTTTTTTTTAGAACTCATTTATGTACAAGTCAAGTTACTCTTAAACTTGACTTATGAGAATGAGAATGAATAGGGAGTTGATGACTTTTATAGATAAAAAGAGTCTTCTATTCTTCTCAACAAGTAATGTGAAACTAAAATGAAATTTTTTTTCTTTTAGTCTCAAACATCCATCTTATTCTATTTTTCTTACCATCTAACCTAATAACTCAAGAAAAGTAGTTGAAGATTATGAGCCTTTTTAATTAGAGGTCTTGCATGTAATAATTTTTTAATATTTTTATTATATATATATATATAAATTTTAAGAGTTTGAGTCGGGTCAGGTTTGGTCGGATTGATCAAAAATTAATCCGACCAACTTGACATATTAATCAGACCCGACCCGAACAGGTAAGTTGCTTACCCCCTACTATAATTACACTTTTCCACTTTGTCCCTACCCTCTATTGTTTTTTTCTTCTTTCTTTAATTTAATAGGAAACCGTGGTCGGTTCGTAAAAGCAACTTGCTGGGCCCTGTATTGGGCCCCACTTAACCACTGTCCTCTTAAAAGCCCTGTTGGCCGATCTGATCTCTCTATCTATCTCTTTGGAACTCATACTCACAAAACGACGAGGGGACACGATTCTTAATCGTTCTAGTTTTAGTATTGCTATCAGATGTGACAGTTAAGAAAATTGAATTATATATTAATTATTAAAGTTGAAGAAATTATAATCACTTTTCATTTCTTTTTTTTTGAAAAATACTCATTTAAGCTTCATTGTTATTTTTCTTACTTTAAAATATTGTTATTTTGACGTGAGGGGTATTATTGTAATTTTACTTTTAAGCTTTTTCACCATCACTCTTTTACAATTTAGAACTTCAATTGATTGATTTATTTATTTTTATTTTTTTTTGCCTTTTATGTGATAATAGTTTACCTTTCTTTAATTCTAATTTTATAGTAAATAACAATCTTACTTCTTTCTTTCTTTCTTTTTAATCCTAGTAGAAGATATATGGTCGAATGATATAAATATATGCACATTAATTATATACAATAACCTTTTTGTTAAAATTTTAAAAGTAACCTTCTAAATTTTATGATTACTTTCTATTTAAATCTTAGTTATAGAATAATTTAAATTCCCCTCCTTATACACTTTTGGAATTATTATTTACTTAATATGTCTAGGACTTCTAAGCCCACAAATGAAAGGTATGCTAATAATAAAAAGTTACAAATCACATTGTAAATAACTTTTAGAGTAATTCTAAATGTACCCGTAAAAAATATTTTTTATATCCACTTGAATATATCATTGTTGAAAATTTATAAATTATGTAGGTATAGTATTTTTTATAGGCACATTTAGAATTACCTAATTTTTATGCCCACCTATAAGAATTTGAACCCTAGTTTTTTTTTTTATAGACATTAAGTGTTACTGGCAACCGTGAGTTTACTAATTTATCTATTTTAATATTAACATTTTACTATTTCCTACATTTTTTTATATTTTTATTTTTTCAATCTTATATATATATATATATATATATATATATATATATAAAGCCATAACTTCTTATTTTTGACGTGTTGCTTTTACGGTAATCCTAGTAATACTCATTTTTAATCTATTAGATATTTTGATTTTTAATCCATATTATAAATAGTTAAAGGGGTAGTTTTGTAACAATTAAATCTAACCAATTCACTTTTTTAATTTCCAATTTTTTTCTCTATTATTGTTTCAATCGACACATATAACCGATAAGGCTTAATCATTTACACACTTTTAAAATTAAAATAAAATAAATATAAATTATAAAATATAATTATGAATCATGTACTGCACGTGCACATTCACTA
Organism: Paratinospora sagittata; assembly: GCA_035771175.1. Taxonomy (NCBI): domain Eukaryota; kingdom Viridiplantae; phylum Streptophyta; class Magnoliopsida; order Ranunculales; family Menispermaceae; genus Paratinospora; species Paratinospora sagittata. The sequence goes on along the minus strand of CM069612.1, from coordinate 25,550,638 downwards.
TTATATATATATAAATAAGAAAAAATACAAAATATTGTTATTTTTTAATAACGAAAAGCTGGAGTTTTATTATGCACGTAAGTGAGAGAAGGAAACTAATATGCAAATTTCATAACTAAAAATGAGATATCTCTATAACACTAGTCAAGCAAAAGGCCCCTTTAATTATAGCATTTCCTTTTCTTCTTTATAATGCTATCTTACTTTTTTAAGGCTGCAATAATTTCTTTCTTGAAAAGAAAAAAATAAAATAAAATCTAAAAACAATTTAAAAAGATATAATAACTTTTCATATAACTGTACACTTATAAATTCATGGTGTTGACTTAGATGTTGTTAACTAAAGGTTTTTATCCAGTTCAGAGCGTTTTTTATTTATTTATTTATTTTCAATTAGAATTGGAATGTAAAATACATGTAATTAGGGATAAGACATTCCAGTTTAACCATAACCTAACCAAGAACAAGAAACAGACCTTATCATCGTCAACGTCAACGGTGCAACTTCCTTCAGCTCTCGTAGTAGGAGCGCTTCTGTTAGTTGGTACAGATAAAATTCCCCAGTCGACCACACGAAGACCAGCGAAAGCTCAGTACGTAGGGACACGAATAATACACACAACTTGCGACATCCTGGGCCCACCCCTTTCAACACTGACCCAACGGCTCATATTCCATCAACAATACAACCCATCCTTATATATATCTCTCACAACTTCATCTTCTTCGTGAACATCATCATCTCTCAGTACAAACTCTCTGTTTCTACTTAATTGTAATGGCGACCTCATCGTCATATCGAAGTAGAACCAACTGGATTTACTCGACGAAGCATCTGTTGATTTCCAGTGGTGTTGTTGTATCCATGGCGCTGGCCGTGATTCTAATGAAGCTCTCGATTCCATTGGTTTACGAGTTTTTAGTTTACGCTGTTCCTGTGCTTAGGAACTCTCTTCGTTCGTGGCTTACGCCTCCTTTTCTTTACGTTGTGATCAACGGTATCATCGTTGTCATTGTTCTTTCTTCCAGGTTTCAACAGAAGCTCGAGGATCAGAGGCATCCGCCGGCGCCAGCTCCGGTGAGGATTCAGGCCTCTGATCTACGTCCGGTGGAGTATAACCACGTTGTTGTCGTGAAGAATCCTGCGAAGCTGATGCCGCCAGAGACATTAGAGATGACGGTGTACGATCCGAGCGAAGATGGAGCACGGAATGCCAGATCCTTGGTGATTGCGTCAGAAGAAGAAGAAGAGGATCGTGAGAATGATTATAATGAGATAGATTCATCTAGATCTTTGAAGAAGCTGATCAATCGGACGAATTCAACGGAGATACCGCTGGAAAACTCGTTATCAGTGGAGACAATACCGGTTTCCTGTAGAGTTGGTCACCGGAAATCCGTGAGCAACATCTTTGAAGGTATTTAAGCGAGTCATCAAATGTGTTGTGTTAATATTTACTTAATATTATACGAAATTTATATTATTGCTCTATTAATTATATTTTGTTAATTGAGATTTTTTAATTAGAAGAATAAAATGATTATATATATATATAGTTATAAACACTAAAAGAAAATTAGATTTAAAAAAAGAATTACGACAAAATATTAGAAAATGTTGTTCCCATGTTTTTGGGAAATGTTCGTTTCTTTTTTTATTTACGTTATTTTTTGTTATTATATAGCTGGAAAGGCGTTGGATACGCTGGAGAGCACATGGAAGATGATAACAGAGGGCCGTTCGATGACACTTGGCAGGGACTTGAGGAAATCAGACACGTGGAAGACAAAGGGAGAGCTTGGGGACTCGGGCCCACAGCTTAAGAAAGCAGAAACGTTCAAGCAATTGGAGGACTCGGTGAGGCATAGAGGAGAACCGTGGCTGAGTCAAGACGAATTGAACAGGCGAGCGGAAGCGTTCATAAAGAAGTTTAACGAAGAAATGAAGCTGCAGAGGGAGGAGTCTTTGAAAAAGTACTTGGAGATGATCAACTGTGAGACTGATGAATAGGAAATATATATTTAAGGTTATACTATATATGATGACTATACACACATATTTTTTTTTTTTTTTCTAAAGTTTGATCATTTGGATTAAATTATACAATTTGGGTGTTTTTCTTTTTTTTAGTTGTAAGTAAGGTAAGGAGTGAAACATACCCTGTACAGATATATACGTGTCATAATCTTTATGTTTTTATTGAATATGTCACTTTTTGTAACTAATGAATCCAATGTTCATGTGAACTACTTATTAATTTATCTGTAATTAAGATTATTTATACCATAATTAAACTTCATATGTATTGAACATATTTGTTGCACTAGTACTGATTAAACATGGAAAAATTAGGAGAAGGGTTGTGTTGGATGTGACTAACAATGAACGTGAAACTTTATTAAATTAAATGACATAAATTTACTTAATTAATCAAATTACTTAATTAACTTGCCTGATGGCTCCACTTGGCAGCAACAGGAAAAGTGGTTGTAGAATGGACACATCAATTAAAGGAAAAGAAATTAAAAAAAATAAAAAAATAGAAAAAAGAGAACGGGATCTTCTTTGATCCTTTAAAAAATTCCAATAGAAATATATAAAAAATGGACAAGCTTTGTTTAATTCTTCTCCTACTCTTTTGGGTCGATTTCGTAGAAATTGAGGTGATTTTGGGTCTTTTATTATTATTAATTAAAAAAATCTTATCTCATGAAATTAGTTAAAGTCAAAGATATATCTCATGAGAGCAGGTGGCGCCAAAATAAATATAAATTGAGTTAATATCACATTATCACGTCCCTTCAGAGATCTTTCCAGTGGCTTCCAAGAGAAGAAATCTATGTTAAGGGCAAAACAATAAGCTAAAGTAAGTATAGAATTTCACTTCTATGGATTTCCTATAATCATTGCTAAGTATGTCGGCTAAGAAAACACCAAATGGGCAATTAGGATTAGTTCGGTTTCAACCAATAAACACTAAACACTTCGTATTATAAAATTTGAGTGCATATATATATATACATATATATATATATATATAATATTTTATGTACGTTAAATGTTGTTATTTTTTGACACTGATATCTAATCTTTATTAAATGTTAGGATGTGTAGCATTACTCTCTTTATATATATATATATTAAATGGTTTGATTTAAGAAATGGATCAAGCTTCTCATCATTACCTAACTAAATATATGCTATTATAAAAAAATTCTTCCATTATTATTAATAAAATAAATGAATATCTGAACATAATATTGTCTTAGCTCAATTACTTCCTATCAAACTATTGTCTTGCAAAATGAGTATATATGTGGAAAACATTTCAATGGCTACAAGTATTATTGGGGATTTTAGATTTTTTTTTTTTTCAATCTATAGAATTACATTGAATCACATACATACAAAGAATTACACATTTATATATTCTTTAATAAAACCTGGAACCAACGCGTGTCAAAACTACCCATGAAATCAGGAATGGAATTGTTGTATTAATAAATGAGAATGACGTCAAATGCCTCAGACTTGGGTCAAGAGTCAAGACCAGCCGTTTGTACTGTGTTTTCTTCTACTACTTTTAAATACAAGTGTTTGGTAACATGAGACACGTATCCAGATCCGGAATCAAATAAGATACACCCTTATTCTCCCCAAGAGCCAACCGACTCATTGTTGGTGTTGGGACACTAATTAATTAACAAGTACTCACCGGAAATGGTGTGTTTTATGTGTTAGATTCGGTGGACATGTTTAAGAGAGATTCTAATATTTATAATTTTGCACCTTAAAGTTGCATTTAAACAAATGAGGATATTTTTTAACAAAAGAATGAGGATATAGAAAGGCTGAGTATCAACATTTTCCTTATACTATTGAGATACTTTAGGGTTTGAATATATATATATATATATATTCAATTGTTGTAACTGTTTTTCATTTTCGTTTCTTAATTTAATCATTTAGCAAGAAAACATTTATCTCTTTTTTAATTAGACAATAGCCAGAATTTTTTTAAAGTGCATTTAAAGTAAAAATATTTTTAAAGATATTTGATAATATCTGCTTCTAACTAAACTGTAATAAAAAAAATCAGCTTTTTTTTTTTTAAATACTTTTAAGTAGAAACATTTATCAAAATAGTGCCTTTAAAAAAATAAATTTAATTTAATTTAATTTTGTCTAACCTCTTTTAAATTTAATTTCTTTTTCTTTTTCAAACCTACTTACAAAAATAAATTACCAATTTACCGTAAGATCCATCTTCCATGATTCAATAGACGCATCACCATGATTCAATAGACGTAGAAAGCTAGTTTTCAACTGAGCTTTGATGGATGTAGCATTATTATTTTATTTTTTATTTTTTTGAGTGAGGGCCCATTGTCCAGGTGTCTCCTCAATCTCCATCAGTGTCAGTAACCATGATGTGGGCCCTTAATTCACCCAACCCTGACATGTATCAAATGAAAGGCCCGACACCAACACCAACACCCCTCCAAATTACTCTCTTTATCTCTCTCTCGCTGCCACCAACTTGAAGCTCTCTCTCTCACTCACTAATGGCGTTCTTCTCTCGAGCCTCAACCTCAAATCTCTGGTTTTTCTCACTAAAAATCTCTCTAATATCCATTGCCGCTTTCACCACAGCTCTAATCCTCAAGCTCTCCGTTCCAGTAATCTCACAATTCTTACTTTCTTCTGTTCCTGTTCTCTGCGCCTCTCTCCGCTCATGCCTCACTCCTCCCTATCTCTACGTCGTCATCAACGGAATCATCATAATTATCGCCGCTTCCTCGAGATTCCAACACAAAACCGATGATGATCAAGTTGACGACAAGATTGATCCGCTTGCGAAACCTCCAGCCGGTGTTCTTCACGACCTCGCTCCGGCGCCGGCGGAGGAGGATTACCACGGCGTTTCGTTGAAGAATAAGACTGATCAGGTGTCTAGGTTGCCGGTGTTCGGAATCGGAGATCTTGAGGATTGCGACGATGGTGAGATCTCGATGAAGAAAAAGAAGAAGAAGCAGACGGAGGAGTTATTGGAAGATCAAGCAGCTAGGGATTCGAACGAGGATGTTGTTATCGCGAGGGAAAGGACGATGATGAGTCGGACGGACTCGACGGAGATTCCGTCGGAATATTCGCTCTTGTCGCCGGAGAAGCCGCTGGTTTCTTCAAGGTTTGGTCACCGGAGAAACCTCACTGTGAATCCCGAAGGTATCGCTAGATTTTAAGCTAATGTGCGCCGGAATCGGCATAGGCGTATGTTAGCTGCATCAATCTTTTCGGCCATTATCTAGAACTTCAAAAATTGCCTCTGCAACGAAAAATAATCTCAAAAAAATAAAAATAAATCGAAGATACATTCGATTTATTTACATCAAAAGAAGATTATATATGTTGATTTTGTTTGAATTTTTTTTGTTTTTGGTTGAGTTAATTAATGAATAGGTGGAAAGTCGCTGAGAGTGGCGAAGACGAAGAAGCAGGACACGCTGGAGAGCACGTGGAAGAAGATAACAGAGGGACGATCGATGCCATTGGCGAGGCACTTGAAGAAATCTGACACGTGGGAGACACACGTACACCCCCAGCAGAAAGCTACAGATCAGGAGCCTCATTCTATGAGACTGAAGAAAGCAGAGATGTTCAATGAAACCACCACTAACAACCCTACTTCTTCTTCTTTGAAACGTTGTTCTGGGAAGATTAAGAAGGACCCGTCACTGAGTCAAGATGAGTTGAATCGGCGAGTTGAAGCGTTCATCAAGAAGTTCAATGAAGAAATGATGTTGCAGAGGCAGGAATCGTTGAATCAGTACTCGGAGATGATCAACCGTGCTTCTACCTCTACTGATCATCAATGAAGATTTTTACAGGTTTTTTTTCTTCTTCTTTTTTTTTTACCATGAGAGAAACTATAGTTTTTTATTTATTTATGAATCCATCATGTTCAGTGTACTGTTCTGTACAGCTACCTACTTACCTTATTAACACGTGTGGCATTAGGGGTTGAAGGTCCTCTGCTCGACGTGACATGAGTACACATCTGCCAAAGCTTGCTTTCTGTTGAAGACGTTATGATTGTGGACACTTGTTCCATGCAAAAGTGACACTTGGCAAAATGGGCATGATGTGTTGCCTCGTAGTGGAGGATAAGCTCTCTGTTTGTTTGGTTGAAAACTATGGTGGGAGGAGGAACCAAACATTTGGCACCGTATTAATTGCATTTTGTATGGATTAGGGACTAGTTTTTCTTTTTATTATTACAATACTATTAATACCAATTATTATTATTTATAACATAAGTTCTTTTGTGGCTCCAATTGAATTGTCTATAAGATAGCTGGTTTTGTTTTTAGGTAAGTTTGGCCACTGGAGATTGCTTCTGTTTTTTAGCATCTCCTGTGGGATTTTTGAGTGGTAAAAGTGTATTTGCGTGTGTATAATTGACATAAAAAAATAAAAGTTTTAGAAGTCAAAATAACCGGCTAAGGAATTGTCTTCTATTGGGTCAAGAGGTTGGTTACCGTCCCTAAGAAAATTAATATATATTACTCTTTTGTCAATACTCACAGTTTGTTACGAAACCCAATTCGTATCAATACCAATATCTTTTCTTACCTACAATATAACTGAACAGTCCTTCACAGCTATCCCTACACCTTTTGGATGAGATTAGTAATATCTTTTCTTACATACAAAGTAACTCAATAATGCTTTTCTTTTTTAGTTTTCACTAGGTATTTCAGCACCCTTTGGGTACGAGATTAGTCTTGTTTGATGCAGGAGTAGAATAAAAGACCTCTTCAAAAAAAGAATTAAATTATGAAGTTTTTATATAAAGACCATTTTAGTCCACTTTTATTGAACAAACCACTCATTGGTCATTTCTATTGACTATATTTTCTATTCTATTCCATAAAGGTTAAGTAACTAAATCTTTTATTCTTATTATTTCTATTTAAATTGTTTTAAATCTTTCTTTTTTTATATTTTGTTGTTGTTAATATTCAATATCATTATATAATGATCTTAGTTATATTTCATTCGGTTCTATCTCATTTTAAAATCGCGCTACTTGAACTTTAGTTGAATCATCATAAACTTCTGTCGGTTGTCTTAAATCATGTTCTTTAAGGTATATATAACTTAACTATATAAAGCATTGCATTTAGATTCTTTTCAATTGTTCAACTTCCTTTATCTATATTTCTTTCATAGGTTGCAATTGGATAACCATTTAATAAAATAAATGGCAATTGTGATCTTGGAAAGACAGTGATAAGATCCTTTACATAAAATAATACAGATGTACGGAAGCATTAATAACATTTTCCATTGGTCATCAGACTTCCACTATTCTCATTTCTCTCAAAACTACCATGGCTCATTCAATCTAGAAAATTCGCTTTACTACATATATATTCTAGGCCATGGGCATCTCATATGCTTCAAGATGCCAATCCAGCTACATAACATATTAGATTTGTAAAAATTATAAATTAAATAAACATACAAACCGACCCATGTAGTTAGAAAAATAAAAGACTATGTTAAGTTGAATTAAATATACATATCATTGCATTAGCTCCATGCAACAAGAATGTACACAAAGTGATAAGGGTAAGAAACCTGATACTCAGTATTGATGAATTTCTCCTTTAATTACATATATTGTTGTTTTAGGTCACACACCATGAATAGCTACATTGCCATTGTTGTAGGAAACAGCCTATCCAGTAGTGTGTACAAGCCACCGCCCAATAGGAGTGCGCCGCTGCATAAACAGTTAGATTGAAACTTGTATCAACCAACTGAGAAAAAAACAATTAGTTTCACAGCCTAATTTACAGTCAAAAGTTTTGGTCAATGTTCAAGTCTTTGGATGAAATACCTCATAGGGTTGATCCAAGCTGAGAACTTGCGGAAGGAAAGTAAACTCTGCATTTATAAAATCATGTTCAGTTCTTGTTTGGATGAAAATATATATAAAAAAAAACAGTATAATATATTCCCATTAATACTATATGAACAATCTCAAATCACAATTCAATATAATAAATATATATATAATAAAAAATATATATAGAAGTAATAAATTAATATAAGAGCTATAGATCGGAACCAAAATCTCTAGAATCCATTCCAAATTGAAAAAGTTAGTGGAGAGAGTTTGGAATGGATTCTAGAGATTTTCAGGGTCCCCACCCCTCGAATTTTCTTTCATATATATATATATATATAAACAAAACATGTAAAAGATCTAATGATTTTTAAGTAGGGTTCGATATCACTTTATGCATTTTGATATGAAGGGCAAGGTGGACAGCTACTCTATTCCCTTTCCGCTCCGGCCTGCCCTGTAGGTCCGCTAATGTAAAGTAAGGAGTTGAGCCGGACCTTCTTGATCTCCATCGCCAGGTTTCAAAGCTGCAAAGAGAGTGTCCGCACTGTCGGGAACATCAATAGGGGCACCTGTCCTTTTGCATATAGCACTCCATCCTCTCCCATGGGAAATGCCATCGATCAATTGAAGAACGATGCCAGCAGCAACTCTTTCTTTCCTTTTTTCTCTGTTGGATTTGGGCGCTCTAGCCAAAACGAATCCTATTTCGACTATGAAGGGCAAGGTTGACAGCTACTCTATTCCCTTGTATTTGTGATGGTCTCACATTGGGATGGGCACCAAGAGGGATACAGGACCTTAAGTGAGGAATTGTCTTGAACTAGTGAAAATTCCCATTTTGGGAGGACCTTGAGGGTGGCATGAGAGGATGAACTGTGTGGGCTGGCAGGCTTCACTTCCATGTGGCAGGCTTCAGGTCACTATTCAGGTGGGTAATTCAGACAGGCCTTGCATGTGCATGCATGTTGAAGACATTCATGATGGTTGTAAGGCCCAAAATGGACAATTAGTTGTTTGGTTTAAGCGTTCTATCACAATATTGACATATGCTCTATCAAACTTTCAATTAAGGATCAATACCTGCAATGCACTAGCAAATGAAGCAGCAAGAAGAAGAGGAGCAACATAGCCGGTTGTGTATGTTAGAAGTAAGCTGCCTCCTATAACTGGATCCTGTTATACCAAGTCTCTAGTTAAACCAATGGAAAAGCAATCCAGATGGGATAATATGTTAGAAGAAAGCTGCCTCCTATAATAGCACAAAGAGGAAACTCAATAGAGGCAACAAGAACACAAGATAATGGAGATTTGATTGTACTCTGGACGTAGCCACGTAACCAAGAAGCGTAGCCAGCACAGGTGTACTGCAAGGTGAGGCAGCTAAAGCAAATGTAAGCCCAGCTAAATATGCTTGCACACCTTCAAAAGTAGATATCCTAAAGGTTAGAACAATCTCAAGACAAAAGATTAACACTATGATGGGAACAGATCAAATGGAATTATGTAAACTCAAGAATTGCAGATCAAGGAATCAGCTAGGCACTTGAGGGGAAGTTAGCTGCAGCAGCCCGAGGGTCAAAGTTGTTGAAGAATGAGGGAAGTTGTAACTCAATCACCTGCAAGAACAAAAGCCTCCATGAATCCATTAAAAACAGTGGAAGAGTTATAAACAAATCTTAAACGCCATCTTCAAAAACATTTGAAGTCCTGTAAGGATGATAACATCAGTACACTTTAGTAAGAAAAGGATCAACAGCTATCTTTGACTGTGATAACTTGAAAAAGAATCATGAGTCAACATTTTAAATTACCTGAAACACCTATCCAAACTCCTCTTCACTACTTTTATACAATAGTTTTAATTGCATATAGTGCTCAACAGAAAACAAGTTTATTACTTTCTCAATGGTGCATAACTTTCATCTTACTTCTACCAATGGCCACTAGTGCTCCACTAGCAGATGCCTTCAAAAGAGCTATGGATGGATCTCAGATGGGAAAAATAAATGAATGCAGAGCAGAGGATAAGATTGCAAAAATCATCCAAAATTAACTTAAAATTGCGAGCTAATGAGATGAAATATCATTCACAGTATCAGAAGTGCGATTATGTACCTCCAAAAGATTCAAGCCCATGATAACAGCCAAACCAGAAGCAGCCAAAGGTAGCCCTGACCCTATTTGTCCATAAGCTTTTCCAGCAAATGAAGCTGCTATTCCTAAGATTGCTAAAGTTGTTGCCAATCCCAATGAGAATGCAATCGAGTTCCCAATTACCTAACAAGGAGAAAGAGGGAGGGGACAAGAGGCAGTACAACTTATTGAGAAACAAAGAAAAAGAAAACAGGATAAAGAATATAGTAAGTACATATAAAAGCAAACTGAATAAATCAAACTCTTAAGAGGAGTGAAAACTGGAAAATGTAAAATTTGGAGAAAAAAAGGGTTTAGAGAGTTAATGATACCAATAAGGGGATCTCTTCCTTGATTGCTTTTTAACCACTAAACATTTGATTAAAATCTTCTAGTTCCTACCACAGTTACAGTTACAGTTACAGACATCATCATCATGTCCCGATTCATCTATTAGAATAAAGCACAACTTCAATGGATGCACATATAGGCCCTCTAGGATCCCCTTGTCAGCCTAATATATATACAGCCCATTAGGGGATTTGGCCAATGCTCTCTCCCGAACTCTAGCTTTCAGAAACATCCTCCTCCCCCAAGGAAAAACCATGCTGAAATTCGGAAGTAACCATATCTAATTCAGAGATTATTTGAATATATCTAATTCAGAGATGATTTGGTACTAACGGATTCCGTCTGTTTTTGGTACTAACTGACTGAAGTAACCATATCTAATTCAGAGATGATTTGAACATCTGACTTTAAAACATTAATAGAATCTCCAATAAAGAACTCAGGCACCGGAGAAAAATTAGGGACCAGAGAATGATGATAAATCATTTAACAAGAATCGTTACCTCAGCTTTACTTTTCCCAGAGCCAAATGCTCCTGAATGGTCAATAAATGAGGACCAAGAAAAATTGGCAATTAGAAAATATACAGCATAAGATAAATTAGAACAGGCTGAACATCAAGTAATGCTTACCAATGTAACCAAGAGTCAATGGTAAAACACTTAATGTACAAGGAGATAAACTTGTAACAAGTCCTGCCCCAAAAATAACTGCTAAGCTGAGAAAAATCCATCAAAGTACATATCGAAATTGTTAGCTACCAGCACTTCCAGCAATAGAAATAAATCAAGATTCACATAGGGTTGAACCTAGCAAAACTCAAAGCTGACAATTGATCCTGAACAGCTTCATTAGCCTGCTGCCCAGCTGAATATAAGAAACCTCCAAACCAATCACCAAGGCTTAAATCTGCCAAACTGGTAACAGACGCTGCTCCCTCCTGACTAGAAGAAAAATAGGAACAGCTCCTGAGACATTCAGTAATGAAAACTAGCATGCATGATAGATTAGTGGTATGCTTTGCTAAATATAGGCCAATCACGCAAAGTATGAATAATTAAGTACAAGCGAGTGGGCAACGGGGCATAACAAACCGGGAGAGACGACTAAAACCTACCAAATGAAATGCTCATGATATCAATAGGCTCAACCTTAGCCTGGTCATGGAAAGCTAGCTCATGAAGTACATTACATGGAACACAAAAGATCACACATGATTAAAAAATTAGTCATTTTTTTCATTCTGGGCACCCTGTATGCCCATAATATAGAGATATAAACGTGTGTAGGTTTTTTTTTTTTTTTTTTTCTCTTTTCATTAGGACTAAAACTTTTACTTGACAGAATACTGGCTGATATAAAACAATGGAAAATATATATAACAAACATTATTAAAACTACTTGAGGAAGAAAATGCGCTTACCATTATACTTTTTATTGGCAGGGCCTTTGCTGTATCAGTTGCAACCAAATCTACCACTGCAACCATCGCAATCAGAAGGCTTATAGTTAACAGCTCGTATTCGAGCATCTATATGGACACAACAAATAACTAGAAGACAAAAAAGAAATATGGATCTTCTACAACAATCAATTGCCCTATGAAAACACCAAAATACTGTAGCAGTTCAAAGAAAGGCCAATTCCAGAAGCCAACACCAGGAGCACTACTGGTGCTCCTGTTTGTTTATTCTCCAAAAAAAAAAAAAAAAAACAGCAGAGGAAAGTAATCCCCAAGAATTCCAAAGAACTATCACACGGCTCACACCCTTTAGAAAAAAAAAACCCACCATTTGAATGCTTGGGAAATATTGCACATTTTGGGAGTAAGTTCTTTCTACAACTTGTATTTAGCATAAATGTCTTCCTTACCTAACAATTATGTTTCCATGCCTACTAATCATTTGCTACTTCAACTTTGGTGGCAGCTTTCGATTAATTTAATTGTTCTACACTTTTACAGTTATTTTGCTCAAGAGACTAAAAGCTAGAAAGTTGGAAGTTAAACTTTCAAAAGGAAACTATGCATTAGTGACTAATTGGACCTTCTCTCCTTTTTTCTTTTTATTCTTTCTCATGTTCTTTAAGTATCCTATTTTTCTCTTATTTCAATGAGCACTAATTTATGCATAGGGATATTATAGCGCTCATGAAAAATGGATGATTGTTAGGCCTATAATCTTGCATATTGAGTGCAACACCTGCAAGTTGTGGCAAGTGATGTCTTTGCCTCGTTTTATTAGCATTTAAAAGCAATGTAATACAAGATACACATGGTACACTACTACATTAGTGCCCAAGTACATGGATATTTGAACCTATCAAATGGTTGAGAACTCCTCAATTCAACTCAACAAATCTTTTTCCAAACTACATGGATTGATTGAATTATATCACACAGTTGAGAACATCTAACATATCTCGTATATAAATGGACAACATAACCTTCCACGTAGACACGCACAAACACAAAGAAGTATTATCACAAATACTATATGCAAGAAACTTAAACAAATCGAAGTTTTCTTTAACAATAACTATTGTGGAAAAGAAAAAATGAAAAATGAAAAGTAAAAGAAGAAAATGAGGTAGATATTTGATACCTGGAATGAGACTAACCAAAGCATTGACATGAAAATTGCCACTTTTATTGAGCTTAGACGTCGTAGTTATATCTCTTCTAACATCCACATCCATGGAAGACCTCTTGAGCATCTTGATAGCTGCTTTTGATATTCCAGTACAAGTACAAACAAAGAACCTATTTGCATTAGGTTGCAAGAAGAACCATACATCTATATGAATTATATGAACTTGCATACACTAAGATAAAGATATCAAAAGTCAGTAGCATCATGAAAAAGAAAGTTCAGACTCCATAAATCATACAATATAAATTTCTTTCGTCGGCTAGACGTAACTTAAGCACAATAATACAGTATCTACTGATCCAAAAGAAAACACAAAACAACAATCTAAGAAGCCACCTCTTGATCCTCAACCTATAACTTCCACCAGAAAATTAAGCAACCTAATGGTTTCAAGTAAATTCAAGAACAATAGAAGTAAGAAAGCATATTATTTAGAAGAATGATACTCTTTGATCCAAAAAATGTTCCAAACCAACTTGAGGATGGTGTGACGGTTAAGAACCCGCATAAAAAAGTAGGAGTTTTAAATTTGAATCATCCCAAGAGGACAACTCCTATATATAGAGTTGCCAATATTGGGGATAGGGAGATTTTCACACATTTTAATGGACTAGATGGGTGCATCAAGAGGCCCAAATACCCTCAAATTATAATTGAAAAAAAAAAAATTACCTAGGACTTGGGGTACCAGCCTATTCAATTCGACATGTCCAATGCATATTTTTCTCTTTTTGATCAAAGCCTAGTTGGCATGCGATTCTGTTCCCCGTGTTGTTCACCAAATTAGAATTCAAGTCTCCAGGAAGGCCACAAGGTTAATTTCTTAAGAATTCTCAAGGCTTATTGTGGATGTTCTGCCTCTAACTAGCCTGAGTAAGCAAATTTGTGCAAGTTGACATGTCACCCTCCTCATTGTTTGAACCAAAAGAGAGAGAGAGAGAGAGAGAGAGAGAGAGAGAGAGAGAGAGAGAGAGAGAGAGAGAAAATAGAAGAAGATTTCATGTCCTAATAGGGATCAAAATACTAATACTTCTTCTCATCTAATTAACCTATTTAGAAGTTCGGCCATAAGAGAAAACAAACAAAAAATCAGGGAAAAGAAAATCGATCCAAACAGTACAACACTATGACTTAGAACCACTCAGTAACTTGCTTGATTGGATAAGACAATTCAAAAGCCACTGTGTGAACAACAAAGGTGCAATCCAACAAGCATTCTCCTATATTTTCTACTCATTAGATTTCATGCAATAACCAGGAGTAACCACTCTGACAATCACAACAAAACCAAAAAGCCCATGAAGTGAGTGCATTTACTCCCACATCCTCGTTCAAATCCGTCAAGCTCAAACAGAACCATTTCCATTCAATAACCAAAGTCTTTGCCCTTGTTCACCCAATTTCCCAACAAATTAACAGTGAAACAACCAGAACAATAGGTTTTTGCTTATATTGCTTTCAAGAAATTATAGATACAAAATTAAGAATCACAAGAAGCTCAAAATCGTAACAGAGAGAGAGCGAGAGAGAGAGAAGTGAGAGAAGAAAGCTAGAACCTCACCATAGCTAAACCTGTGATGATGATTATGCTTGTAGCTTGAAGTACTTGTGCGTGGATTGAGATTGAGAGCACCAACACCGCTCACAACCGAACACATCTCTGTTCAAATTTTAGTTCCCAGAAATCTCAAACAAGAGCGTTCGTGAGATTGAATCGAAGAACACAAACCTTACGTTTCTCTAAAATTCTCCTCTGCGGAACAGTAATAATTTATGCAACATTCGTTTGTCTTTAATGAATTGTTTGTCTGAAAAATCAACAGATTCGTGACGTGGTAGAATATCAATCTTCGGATGGAACACTTTTTTGTCGTCAGATTCTTATGGTGGATTTAAGATCCACGAAAGTTAGTTTACCGTTTAAGGAAGTCTTGGCCTTTCTAAATCGAAAATTATAACTCTATTAATCCTTTTTTTTTTTTGTATTAATGATAAAAAAAGCATAATTCAAGGGTAAATTATATTCATTTAGATAAATTATAATTTTTGATAATTATCCAACACATTCTCGCAAGTTTGGAAAATTAGCTCAAATCACATTTACTAAAAATAATAATATTAATATTTAAAATTACACAATTTATAAATAGAATTATCAATCAAAACAGTTCTTTTATCCATTCTCATTATCCAAAGCTACTTTATCAAATTCTCCACGTATGCATGCTTTCTGATGTTGGTTAATGACATTAATATGTAAACGGCTATTAAAAAAGCTGAAATGAGAACTTGAGAACTTTGTACGTATACATAAACAATCCACAGAGACTAGGCTAGAGAAAATGCATCATTTTTCCCCCTTGAGAACAGCCAGATCATCATTCAGTATAACATAAGGCTTTCCCCAACAACCCATCCTGTGTATTTCAGAGGATGATAATTACATTGATGATTACCATAGAAAGCGAAAAAAAAAAAAAAAAAAAAAAGCATTTTTACCTACCTGAACTCCTACCTCTTTTCTTTATATACAAAGATATGCCGTCGGCTTACATGGCAGGCTAGGGGCCTCGCAGGGAAAGGCACGCAGTGTCCGCTGTCTCACAGTGATGCCTTTGTGATGTACAATGCTATAGAACTGCACGAATGAGGTCCACGGCTCTATCCTGTAGCTGACGTAGAAGCTGATACAGACATGGATAGAGCTACAGGGCGATCCAATTCCACTTCTACTTTATCCCCGTCACGAGGAAGCACAGTTTCATGGTTGTTTTCTCCAGGCACAGCTCCACTTAACTCTACCTTGTCAACCTTCAAGTCTCTATCACCGGCGGAAGTTGCCAGCCGCTGCTGCTTGAGATAGAGGTCGGTGGCATCTCGCAGCAGCCTCATCATGTTGCCTGGATCTGCCACCGGAGATGGCTCATCTTCTCGCTCCGGCTGGATGTTCAGGTCTATCTGGCCTTTAAAAGGTGAGAGTTGTTTCTTCCTGTTGTAATCATCTTCGGCTGTGGTCCCATTGGCCTCTATTTTCGGTATCATGTTGCTGCTTGTATTACTGCTAATTGTTAGATCATCCTCTGGCTCCAGCTTTTCAGGCTGCTGCTGCTGATGATGATGTTTTTTCTGAGAGTTCTCAGCATCCTTTTCCGGCTGCCTCTTCCCACGCCGCTCCATGAGGGTTCGAAACCGGCGCTTCACAGTCAAACAGACATTGCAAGTGCATGTCTCCCTGTGCTTGGGGCCCTTGCCACTTGGAGGTTGGATGCATACAATGCATGTACACCCAGGGCGATGGCGAGGGTGCCTGGTGGTGGGCTGTGCTGAAGAAGTTGAAACCTTACTTTCTCCCATGATTGCAAGATCAGCAAGTGTGTCGAGGCCATCTGATGGTTCAACTTCAACAGAATCCTTTCGGGCAGACTTCATTTTCTTGGAAGCATCTATGAGGTAACAATCAGAGAAAGCCGTGAATTGGTATTCTGCTATTTTCGATGATTTCATACTCAAATTACTTTATTCTGTACAGGAAGAATCCTGCCATAAAAGTTAATAGCATACCAGATATGGAATAGACATTCCACAAAATGGAATGGTTGAGTCAAACAAGAAAAAACTCTTAAGTCATGGTTAAGTTTACATACCAGCATTACTAGATGAGAGCAGATTTTCAACTTGTTCTGTCGTTATTTCTTGGTCTGATGAGCATGAAGACCTTGTTGCATAAAGAACACCAAATAAATAAATAGAGCCAAAAACTTGTACTTGAGGAACTGTTTGAGTCAATGATGTCAACAAAAAGCACAAAGCCACAAACAATTTCAGATTTATTCCTATAATGTATACATTCCACAACATGAAAACGGAAAAGAGGAAATTCCATCTGGACCATATAAATATAGCAAGTAGTGTGGACCATTTAATCACTTCACGCAGCCAAGTAGTGATAGAAACTTGATAAAGAGAGCACTAGAAAAAGTAGAAACTAACAAATTTCATGGGGAACTTAATGGACAAGGGATAAATATTAAATACATCAATTGATTAAAACTCAAACTTCTCCAATGCATGCTAGTAGTATTTAAGATTTATTCAATTTCTTACATTTAAGAATCCAGAAGATTTCCTACTATATTCCTGTAAGCCAACTTTGTTGATATACTGAATTGCACTTAGAACCAATAAACCACCAGGCACAAAGATATGCTAGGTTTATCCTCCAAGTCACTTAAAGTTAGCTTTCCAGAACCATCTTTTCATACAAAGAAAAGATAGAAAAAACCCTCAGGAAAAGGACCTTCATTCCAGACCCTTTTACTACATCAACAATACCATACCAATGTTTTTGACAAAAAAAGACTTCACCTGAAGGTGACCAGCTTTTACTCTCCTGAAACATCTAGGTTACCAAAACCAACTGTAAAAGAAAAAAGGGAGACACACACACACACACACACACGAGCACACACATAGAGAGAGGGAGAGAGAGAAGGAGAGAGAGACAGACAGAAGCTGGACACGGATAAAGCAAAACAGAGAGCACAAATAGCATTCTCATATCAGAGGTCCTACAGAAACTATCGCCGGTTGGTGGTGTCCAATGATAAAGAGGGAAACCACAGCATAATAGAGAAATGGTGCTCCCATTTTTTTGGCTAGAAGCAAATGTCCCTCATAAATGCTGCCACAGCGCCACTTCATAACCACCCCTATCCATCATCGCCACCAGCATTATACTAACATGATTTAGGCATTGGCACTACAGCCAGGTATCAGCAATCATAAAAAACTCCAATATCAGGGAAAAGGCTAGGAAATATCAATGAACAGGAAAAGAAGGCTAATAAAATGAAAATATATATAGAAGAACTAGCACACCGCTTACCACAATTTTGGTGTACAACTATATTGGAAGTGGTCACACAAGTAGCAATACCACCTTTCCCAATTAACATTCTTCAGACAAATGTCAAAGGGGAATAAGAACTGTAATAAAGTTAAGGCCCTCATGATGTGCATCAAATCTATGTCTATACTTAAACAACATCACAATGTATTGGCAGCCTAATTGATATCATTCTTTACATTATGTATGTAAATAATAGCTGAAGACAATCTTCTAGCAAAAAATTACAAAAAGGAAAGTCATTAAGAACAGCAACATCACTGTTTTGAATATCATTAACGCCAAATTAATGAATTTGGAAAATGTCAGTAGAAATATAGCCACTAATTAATATCAGTTTATGAAGAAAAAAAAAGAAGCTAATAATTGAAAATCATCAAACAGAACTTTCCAAGAGCTTTACAAAGGACACATTTAACCAGGATGGCAGGACTGGAATACCACAAAGTTATAAGCATTCAAGAAATTAAAAAGAAATGAAAAAATTCTTCAAAGTATAGGAGGTACCAACATGTTCTCATCTTTTTTAAATGCCTTGTGTAACTAACAATTAAACAATTACTAGTGCTTGCATGGTTTCTTCACTCTATCTATGAATAAAAATAAGGTTTCTTCCTTACATGTTCTCATCTGCTTCAAATGCCTTGAGTAACTAACGTTAGTGTAATCAGAGAAATTGATCGAAATAAGGGGTTCTTAACACCCCCATCAGAGATAATTTTAAACGTAGGATAACCAATAAAACAATTGTTTAAAATGATTCTACGTTTATCCAGAATATCAACAAGGAGAGTACGCAATAGTAGTTGTTCCAGGATTGGCCAAAAACAGAGGTGCAACAGCATCAGGCATTGGAAGTGGAGAAGATGAGATGGTTTTTTTACAGTAGAAAGTCAGGCAGTTGTTGCAATTCCTCACTTCATATGAAGATAAATTCAGCAAATAGAAAATGAAGTGTTCCAAGCAAGGCAAAGATGAGCAGTAGCAGCATCCAAAGATGCATTAAAGGAGGAGAAGACATTGTGGATAACAGGGTGAGATCTTTTTTTAAAACAAGAAAGTTTGACACCACTCTCACCTCTTTGGATCCCACTTGTTGTCAGAACAAATCCATCTAGAAGGAAGAAGTGCATCAACAGGCAGTTTGCGCCACTTGGAACAGTCTTCACACTGAACCCACTGAACCTTCTCACTAACACATGAAACAAACATCAAAATTCTCAGTAAATACATATGTTTGGTAAATCTGTGTGAAGAGAGTACAAACAAAACTGAAGACAAGCACCAGGTAGCAAAATAATTTTGTTCATTAGAAAAAGAAAAAATAGGTCTGCTTGCTTGTTACAATGTTTGCAATTAGAGAAATATGACATGAACCAACAAAAGAGAGTTGAATTCTGACAATGATAAGCAAGCAAGTGATCAATGTCAATGTAATATTCAGCAAACAAGACTACCAAGAAAATCTTAATGCTTCAACACTAATCACTTACGATGTGAGTTGGAACAACAATGAACAAAAAGTTGGGTTTGAAGGATCCCCCATTTTGTAACGCCAATTTCACCTGGTCTAACCTAAGATTTGTTCCTATCTATTGTCACCTAGACCGATATCTTTTCTCAGGTGACCAGGAAAAGATATTCCCATATCATAAACAAGAAGCTTTGGCTAGGTTAACGTCAAATCACAAGCCTATCTTGCTTGACACGAGGGAGGCAAAATGGGGACCATTGCCATTCAAGTTTGAGAATACATGGCTCACACATAGGGACTTCTCGAGCAATTCAAAACTACAGTGGCAGTCGATCACGGGGCATGGTAGGGAGGACCACAGTTTCATGGTTAAGCTAAAGAAGTTGAAAGATTTAGTAAAATCATGGGATAGGGAGGTTTTTGGTTCCATTCTTCAGAAGAAGAAGGAGATTTGAGGTCAAAATTGGTAGTCTAGACAAGATGGAGGAAGAGGCAGGGTGGTCAGAAGAACTAGACTCCTTTAGAAAACTCTACAAAGTTGACTTGGCAGAGCTATGCATGAGAGAAGATAGGGCGACCCTTCAAAGAGCCAAAATTAGATGGCTAAAGGAGGGGGATGCGAACTCTAGATATTTCCATAGCTCCTAAATAGTCATCGGAATAAGGCCACCATTGTTAGGGTCGAGAGGGAGGATGAAAACTTGATTGATTCAAAAGAAGGGGTGGTAGACGAGATCATCACCTATTTTAAGAATGTGCACTCATCACAGGGGAACAGTGTATAGAGGATCGATGGCCTTGATTGGGAGGTCATTACCCCAGAGAACAGAGAAATGCTTGAACAACCTTTTGAGGAGGAGGAAGTACGGGCTGCAGTTTTCAGTTGTGATGGAAACAAAGCATCGGGACCGAATGGGTTTTCTATGGCATCCTTTCAACAACCATGGGATGTGGTAAAAGACAACATCACGAGTCTTCGGGGAGTTTTATCAGAATGGGGTGATTAACATTCAGACAAACGAAACATACATTTGTCTGATTCTGAAGAAGACGCAATCATGGTGCCTAAAGGATTTTCGACCCATTAGTTTGGTCACAAGCCTGTATAAGATTATCTCTAAGACCTTATCATTGAGACTTAGAGCGGTTCTCCACAAAACAGTTGAGAACACTCAATCAGATTTTGTTCAGGGGCGTCAGATTTTGGACGCAGTGTTCATAGCCAACGAAGCATTGGAGGATTACCGAGTACAACGGAAAGAGGGATGGTTTTCAAAATTGATTTTGCTAAAGCCTATGATTCAGTGGAATGTGGATTCTTAGAGTTTGTCATGCACATGAAAGGCTTTGGGAAGAGATGGGTCCGCTGGATGATGGAATGTGTTAGCTCCGTTACTTATTCAGTGGTGATCAACGGCAAACCAAAGGGGAAAGTTCGCAGCTGAGAGAGGGCTCAGACAAGTAGACCCATTGTCTCCGTTTCTATTCACATTAGTGACTAACTGCTTGGGGAGACTAATGACAAGGGCAAGACAATCATCTTTGATAAATGGGTTCTCAGTAGGAAAAGAGAAGGTGGAGATCTCACACTTGCAGTTTACTGACGACGCGTTCTTTTTGAGACGGGAGAAAGAAAATATTTTGAATGTTATTCATTTACTCAATTGCTTTAGCACGATGTCCGGATTGAAAGTCAACAAGGCTAAGTGTCAACTAGTAGGCATTAACATGGAGTTCGGGATGATTCTAAGGATGGCTAACAAGGTGGGTTGTTCGGTGGTGGTGTGGCCGATGAGGTATCTTGGTCTCCCTTTGGGAAGAAATCCTCTATCTTCTGGTTTTTGGGAACCGGTTCTCTCAAAAATCTCTAAGAGGTTGGATGGATGGAAACGCACCTTCCTTTCCAAAGGTGAGCGACTGCCACTTATTCGCACGGTGCTGTCAGCGATGCCCTCCTATTACTTATCTATCTTCAAAATCCAAAGGGGAGTGGCCAAACAAATGGAAAAGAAATTCAAATCCTTCTTCTGGAGTGGGAAAGCAGGTGCCAAGTTTGTTAGTTTGATAAGTTGGAATGAAGTTCAGAAACCAATGAAAAAAACGGGCCTCGGTGTTGGCAACATAAGTTTGAGGAATGCAGCATTGTGCGGTAAATGACTTTGAAGATATTTCAAGGAACATAATTTTTTGTGGGCTCAAGTGGTCAGAAGCAAATATGGCATAATTTCCCCACATGATCAACTTGGAGGCTCGGGTAGAGCTAGAAGAACAACTTTTAGGAGCCCATGGAAATTCATATCCTCACTTGCCCCACAATTCTTCATGCAAGTGAGTCTCAAGATCAGAGACAACCACATCTTTCGTTTTTGGGAAGACAAATGGTTGGGGAACTCCACATTGGCAAAATCGTTTCCTCACCTCTATTGACTTTCATCCTCTCATAATCAGCCAATTACTTCCTTCATTGTCATAACCCCTTCCTTACCACCTACTCCATCATGGAATTCTCATTTTGCTAGGGCCTTAAGATCTATGGAACAAAGTGAGATTGCCTCTCTCTTGGACAGACTTGAGACATTGAGTTAGTCCAACAACCCGAACAATCTATTTTGGCGACCTAATTCATTCGGTCTATGTTCATCACTTCAGGTAAATCCTTTTTTGACACTCTTAGTGATTCTCCTTCTTTTCCTATTTTTTGCTTTCAAAAATATATTTGACATGTACAAGTTCCATCTAAGATTAGGATATTTGGTTGGTTACTGGCCCGCAAGAAAATTAATCTACAGAGACACGCACCCAATTATTGCTTGTCTCCACACTGTTGCCTTTATTGTCTGCATGATGGCGAATATTTGGAACACATTTTCTTTTCTTGTAGATATGCCAAAAGAATATGGCACAAGTGGTTTATCTTTTCAGGTAATAGGTACATAGAGCTCCCCAAAATATCATTGAAGAATTATCATTCTCTCACATCTCAAGTCTATCAAGGTCAGAAAGGGAGTAGGTTTAATCGCCTCGTATGCAACTCTATGGTCTCTATGGTTAGAACGTAATAATAGAGTCTTCAACAGTTCTTACAAGGACAACGATCATCTTTGGGATGGTATCAGACTATTGGCGAGCTCTTGGGTTTACGCGTCCTCTTGGGGCAATGGATTATCATTATCTAGCTAGCTTTTGCATTGGAGTAACTGTTTGTTGTCAAGTCATAGTTTTTAATTGGAAGTTTTGTTGTCGGTTAGACAAGGATTGTACTAGAGGGAGGGCTGAGAATGAGATTCATTAGCACTCCTGGTGCTCTTTCAACACTTTTATACACATTTTATTCTAATTAATATACATCTTTTGTTTTTGCACACACACACACACAAAAAATGAGCAAAAAGTTGTTACTTGGTGTGTCAAGAGAACACGATTAGAATTCCGCCAAAAGCAAGGTAAAGCGACTTGGGGAATCCTAAAAGTCACCATTCTCCATTCAATTCAACAACCATAAGGACCAGTCAAAGAGGTTTTACTTATATCAATGATATGGCCAATTATAAATGATTGGTTATGAGAACATGCATAGGGAGCTGATCCATAAATAATGAAAGGAAAGAAATATATCAATTATTTTAATTTGAAATGTTTGCAGTAGCGATTGAATAAAGCTAAGTATTAAACCTTATCAAAGTCCCCTTCGGTAGAGTTAGGTATAGATTATACACACAGAAAGTTGGATGCAATGGAGGGTGTCACAATGGAGATCACACCCCCAGTCTCAACTTCCCTCCACAAGAAAAATAGTACCCAGTCATGCCCCTTGCTTGCAATCAATTATTCAAATCATTCAATATAGAAGAGTAAAATGTCAATGAAGCTTGTCATTCCTCACGTAAACGGTCTAGGGACAATTGGAAGGCATCTATACTTTGGCAACGGCCTTGGATATCCTCCAATATTGAGTGGGCATGTTTCTTTTTCTCTAAAAGAAAAAGAGGAGAAAGGGTGAAAGAGACTATGAGAACAAGAGAGATCGAGAGCGCAAGAAAGATAAAAGGGAGTTGGTTAAAGAGACATGGAGATAGAGAGAGCAGGCAAGAGAGATAGAGAAAGTGAGAAGAATAGAGAGAAGAATAGATGAGAGGTGAGGAAAGATTGAGCTTGAGCTCTCATAACAATTGATGTAAAACAAAGGAAAAAAGAAAAAATAGAAGAAGAGGAAGAGAACGAAGTAGATATAATAATCAATATTTTTTTCATTCAATCATTCATTGTCTTACTCCATCACAATCTCTTATTTATGGAAATAAAAAATTGTCTGATTTGATGCCTACTATAATTCAAAAACTAAATTATTAACTCAAGTTATTCAATTCAACTCAACAAAGCCTTTTTTCCCAAACTCAATAACAAAATTAGAAAATTACCTAATTCAATTCCAATTTCAATTTGTAAACTAAGATCCTCAATAACAAAATTAAAATCCTACTAAAAGAAAACTACTAGATTCCAAATAGAAATAAAATCTTTCTAAAAACAAATCACCTCAATCAAATAATTAAAGATCTTAATAAAATTAAATATCTAAATACATTATTTAATTTCCATTCATTTACTGCATTACATATCTTTCATATGACCACTTTTTCCAGATTCTTATTTGAGAGATCTGAAAATGCACCTTCTCATAAGAGGTTCTATATGTCAGCCATTTTGCCATGAAGTTCTTAAGGCGAAGACTCACACATTAAAAACAAAAAAAATACGGCAAGGAGTTGATATTAGGTAAATATAGAAGTTAATTAATAAAAGAAGTCAAAGATAAAGGATTTACCCAAAATTATTGGTAGCCAAAACAGTAGGTTTTCCTAGTATTGGTGCTTCCTGTAATGAAAACCACATTAGAGATCGAATACACCAGTAAAACAGTGTCACTCATTAAGATGTAGGGCCCTAAGAACACCATCATGAACCACCATGTCATATTTGCAGATTCATATCTATCAGGTAGAATAGGCATAACAAGCAAATGACCACCAGAACCAACAAAGCATGTCATACCTGGAAATCCCCTTTACCATATATTTTTTAAAAAACATTATGTATGCTATTCAATTATCTGGACCGTGCATGAATTAATATCCAAAAATGAAGTAAGTCATTAAGTATCATACAGCCTGCATAATAGTCACATTACCTAGCAGAAAATGGCAATTTCAACAGTGGCAAGTAGTTATTGTATAAAGCATTGGCATTGCAGCATTCATTTTCTGTTGGTTTGGTTGGGGCAAACATTGAATCTGAAAGGTTGCAGACTAGGAAATGAACAGAAGAAGATAGTAGAAAGAGAACAAGAAAATGCACACCATCTAATGCTCTATAAAACTATCAAATGTGAACAATTGTTTGGACATTGAATGGCTCCGTATCAAATGAATTTATAAGCAAATAGAATGCAAGACAAAGTGCAATACTGGAGGATTGAATTCATTATTGAATAGTCCAACACCATAGAGGATATCAAGCTCCATACTAAGGATCAAAAATTCATATTCTCCCTAAACTTCAATCCGTTAAAATTCGAAATTACTAAGGAGAAGTCCAATTAAACATATAACACTAACACTACAAACACCCTATTTAAAGCACTTTCTATAATTATTTCTTCTTCATTTCTACTTTTACCTTCTATAGTCTGTTTTCTTCTTTCTTACCTTCTCGTGGGTCAATCAGTTTTAAAAATCAAGATATTTGTCTAGTTGGTCAGTATAGTGAGTGATGTGTGCAGCCACTCATCATGGCTGATAGGTGGAAAAAGCTCTCGGCAACTGCATGAAATTGTCTCTAGTAGCTCATACCGCTTATCCTTGTATGTCTTTTTGTTGTATAAGTGAGTGAGCTCCTTAAGCAACCGAGTCAGTCTAGTCTCTGATTCCTCATCTTTGAAGGTTGTTTTTTTGGGAATGCAAAAGGCAAAGTCAAGACCGGTCAATAGCCAAAAGCATTGATAAAAGTATGGTAACAGAAAGGGAAAGAAACCAAGTTGGTAAAGGACTAGGGCAGAAGGAACCAAAACCTCGAGATTCACTTTGACTCTCCCCATTGCCAACTATGTTCTATTTGTAGGAAGAAAGTTGATGTATTGGTAGGCCAACCAAGCCCATCTCTAACTAAAGAGACACAAAGAGGCGAGACAGACCCCATTCATTGGCGATGTGCCAACGCTGCCTTGCTAGGACACAAGTATACATTTCTATCCATCGAATTTCATGCCGAGATGAAGCAATCTGAATCATCCATTCCAGTCATATATGCGGGGCCGAAGGGAAGGATTGATTTGGGAGTTAGCTAGCATAATATAGCAAGTGGCCGCTCTTGCTCAATTTGGGTCAAACCTTGATGTTGTGACTCAAGCTCCACTAGAATTTGTATCCAAAACCAATATTCTCTATTTCCCTTGATTTGACTCCAACCCATTTAGTTGCTTGCTGATATACCAAATTCACGTTTCTCCTAATCATGATATCCTCTATCTCCTTCCTATACCTATTACCATACTAATGTTTTAAGTCACTAATCTAAGTCTACCATATTGGTAACTTCTTTACCCGACTCATCTAAAATAGTACAAGAACCTTTACTTACCAATCACCACCTCATAGACAAGTGCAACCCATCATAGAAAGGGAACAACTTCGCCCATCTCTTAGTTTGATTAAGATTCATGTTCATAATATACCTAATAAACTCTTACGCTCACTATCAGCTACCAAGCAGAATCTTCCTTTCTCTATGCTTAATGTCAACTAAACTATGTACAAAGGTAAAGTAAGTAATGCCTAACAGATGAGTTTTTAAAAAACTAATCTACCAAGCATAAATATAACACTAAAAATTGGTAAAGTAAGGAATTTACTACATATAATCATTTGTAGAAGTAGAAATACAATTGAAGAGATAATGAAAGTTGAAAGCCAAGAAATACCAAGGAATGAAAATTTAGGTATTTGAGATCAATTATTCACCTAGAAGAAGAAATAGGTGACGGTATGAACTATAGAGTTAAAGCAACATAAATTAAGTGGAAGAGCGCTTCTAGAGAATCATATGATCAATACATCCTATTAAAGTTCAAAGGAAAATTTTGTTATACTTATATTAGGCCAGCCGTGCTCTATAAAATAGAATGTTGGATGAGAAAGAAACATCACATTTACATACTAAGACGC
This sequence comes from Paratinospora sagittata, assembly GCA_035771175.1. Lineage (NCBI taxonomy): Eukaryota > Viridiplantae > Streptophyta > Magnoliopsida > Ranunculales > Menispermaceae > Paratinospora > Paratinospora sagittata. Next base: position 25,523,984 of record CM069612.1, on the reverse strand, counting down.
ATACGCGATAAAACATGGAAAGACAAATTGGAAATGAACATATTTGAGAAATGGTAGGAATGCCTCCGTTGGAGATAAAATGAGAAAAAACTAATTCAAATGGTCCAGACACATAAAACAAACACCATTGGATGTGCAAGGAAGATTGACCTATTAACAATCCACGAAGATGAGGTAGAGTGAGTCATAGAATAAAATGGACAATGATAATATTGCTTGTTATATACATGTCAACTTAGCCTTTGATAGAGCGAATTGGAGGAAGGGGATTCAGCCCATTGTAGTGAGGAGAGTTGGGAAATACATTTGTGGAAAACTATTGATACTAAAACCATAAATTACATAGGGTATAGCAAAATCCGCTCAAGATATGATGTGCGAGTTTACCTATGGGAAGCCAAGGAAGGCGGAATTCATGATCATCTCCTCGCTTGGGAAGTAGTGGTAATGAAACACCCGAAAGAGAAAAGGGGGGTTAGAGATAGGCAATATTGCTTGAAAAAGAAGGCATTAGTCGCCAAATGGCTTTAGAGTCTCCCCCTAGAACATGAGGTTTTATTGGTCAAGGTCATTAAAGGTAGATATGGTCTCTAATAATAACTGAGATACAAGTCCAACTCTTAAAGAAACATATAGTAAGGGTGAGCTTCAAAACCAATAACCCAAAACACCTGCCCAACCTGATCCAAACCGATCAAGTTCGGGCGGGTTCTTTCGAGGGGTGGCAATTGGTGTCCGAACCCATTTGTCCGATATCGTCCCGCCTAATAATAAGCGGGTATGAAAATTAGTTACTTAAAATCGGGTGGGGTATGAAAAAAATTTGGTGTTCGTTTTTAAAAGCAGACCAAGTCCGGGCGGGGAGGAAAAAACGGGTACCCGGTTACCAGGGGTAAAAATGTATTTTTTTTTTAGGATTATATACATATATATAACCCAACAATGACTCTTGATTATCTATACTAATATAATAAATCTTCTTAGAACTTTTCACCGCATGGCCATTTTTGCATTTCTTCCACATTTGTTTTGTCTTTTATTCTTTGCCAAAAAATTAGATATTTAATTAATAAGGGTATTTGGTAACTAGATATTAAAAGAAAGATGCTATTTTTAATAGTTAAATAACTTCCACTACACTTCCCTTTACATCTCATATTTTTGTGTCTACGCATAAAATTTCTATTTTACACTTTCCAAATTTAAATTTTTATTCTTTTTTGTTATTTTATTTTAAAATAAAATTATATTTTAATTACAAAAGTAAAATTTTAATTTTTAAAAGTTACATGGAACGCATGTGCCCACATTCTAGTATATATAACTCTTTGGCTATATATATAATATTATATATTGTACTGTATTCTACAATAATGCCAAAGACTTTTGGTTATTGTATAATTTATAATAATATTATAGATTATACTGTATTATTTTTATATATATAAGGTGTAAGAGAGCATAAATAGCTTGAATAATTAATTATATAATGTATAATTATATTTTATATTTAAAAATAATATGAAAATACAAATATGGGGAAAAAGGACAAAATCGGGCAACCCGTTTTTTTTTTAACCATACATATATGGACAAAAGGCTTACTGTCCATTTTAAAAGCAAGTCGAGTACGGACACACTATGTGTTCCTAAGTATAAGGGGTTGTTCGTACCCGTTTTTGTCCGTACATGCATTTTTGCCACCCCTAGTTCTTTCCCTATTGTCAGGTAGGTCGAGTGTATAAAAACAATAACCTAAATAGTCGAGTTAGATTTCGGGTTGAAAAAATTAAACTTGACTTCCACCCAACACATACATACATACGGGCGCGCATATATATAACATATAATAAAAGCAAGGGAAAAAAATTTGACTCTGCTTGACTCGTGCACAACCCTAATATATAGGAGTTTTGCAAGTTTACTTCCTCCACATATTTTATCTTTTTGAGATCATTGACATTTGGGATTAAAAAAAGATCTTCCATTAGATTTTGGGAGGGCACATAAGGCAGAGAGGAAGCACTTAATGTGTCATTTTCTGCACCTATGCACTCCCATACCTCTCCACAATGAACCAACCTCTACTTCCTTGTTCTAATGATTCCCCATTTACTTTGTCTCTATGGCCAAAATTGCTTGAAGCAATTGGTAGGATGTGGGTTCCTCCTCGACATTGAGTCAATTTTGTGAGGATTTCTTGTCATGAGCTGAATTCAAAAGGTGAGTCATGTGGAATTATGCAATTCTCAACTTGTTTCGGAGTATGTGATTTGAGAGAAATTATACTATTTTTGAGAATTGTTATAACAAATGGAGAAGGTGTGACCGTGTGGAGCATTGTTAGATTTAGAGTTTTCTCTTCTTTTTCTTTTTCTTTTTTTTTTTTTGAGAAAAGATTTAGAGTTTCCTCCTGATTGAAGTTGGATAAAATTTAATTAGGGATTAGACTGTGTTGTTTTAATTTATAGTTGTTCAAATTTTTGTCCAAAGGATTCTTGTCCTATGTTTTGTAGCCTTCTACAAATGTAGAGTCTTAGGAGGGCCTTTTTGGTTATGGTCCTAGTTTTTGGTATTCTTATCTTTTAAAATTAATCTTCTTGTCCAATGTTTTATAGTCATTAAGGGCTTTTCTTCCAAAATCTCATCGCCCACAATGACTTGATTTCCATCCAGATTACAAATTTATAACCAAGATGTGAAAGATTAATCAAGGAAAATGGTTAAAGTTTAGATATTATTTAAGGTTACATCATTTAGTTATTTAATAGGTTGCATGATTGAGCAATCAGAATAAGAAAGGTATATTCATATTATTCAATGTCAACCATAATGACGTAAAATTGAAGAATAAAATCACATGAGATATTAGAGTTGGGTATATATCTAAAATATAACAATGACTTAGGATTGTGCTCTATTTGGAGTATTGTATGTCCCTTTACTAGCCAGGCAATCCTTATCAACAAAGTACAATGAGATGCACATGATGCCTCCTCATTAATTTAGATTTCCCATCCTTAAATAACTAGTCGGTAAATTTTTTAGCTACTACGCTAACCAATTTGAACAAATAAGAACTTTGTGTTTCCACTTATACAAGTGTGAGTTAGACTACTAGTATGCCCAAAACAACAGATAAGATGGCATATTAGTACCCAGTAGATAACTATTAATTTTTTTTTTACCAATGAAAATGAAGGTTTTTTGAAATTTAGAACTCTTTATCTGCAAATCATGAGCATTTGCAAAAAACGTCTTAAAAAATGTGAGAGAGAAAGAGGGAGAGAGAACTTGTTGACATGTAATGTTTGTCAAAACACATTTCTCTGCAATCTTGCACTATGACCAAAAAAATGTCATCACCAAGCACTTTTTTCTTAGAAGAAACAAGTTATGTCCCCCAAGGTATCGGGACCCACTTCAAGCTCGTTAATTTTGTCAGACTCGTGGGGTTCGCCGGACTACGTCCCGCTCATCCTACGTCCACCCACTAATCCTCTCACCAATTTAGAGGGACACAAGGGTTGGGGTTCGAACATGGAACCTCCTGGTTCCTCATCCATCACCCCAACCACCCAACCACTTGGCCAACACCAAGTGCTTGATCATCACCAAGCACTTGGTCCACCAACAGTATTAACCAAATATTCCAGTATATTTGGAATAAAATAATTGAAATAAAAAATATTTATTTCAAATTATTCCAGTATATTTTATGGAAAATTATGTCCAAATTGATGCCTTCAGACTAATAATTCTTGTTTCCTGTCCAAAAAAAAAAAATTCTTTTTGTGTTGCACTGAAGTCATGTTTACGATTTTACCCACCCCCTTGTATTGTATTTCTGGGGGTAATTTCTAGAATCCTCTTTCTAATATCTTTGTGGAATTTACTGACCACACCATGATTGCAAAGAAGGAAGAAGAGAATAGAAAAGATTGTCTGTGTACTTTCCTTTTATTTCGTAACAGCTACTTGCACACACTACTATTAATCAGAAGAATAACGAAACATACATGAAGAGCATACATACACATATAAACACTATCAACAGTATAAACACTGGACATAAATTAACCAGCGTACCTCATATTCCTCAAATTCATGGCCTTCAATGACCACTATGCTGGGAACATGGCTAGGAGGAGGGCGGAGCAGCCCTTGAGCTTGTTCCCAGGTAAGCTTTATTTCTATCATGTCTTCATTTGCAATCCGTAGCCGTTTACTTTTGGAGCCAAGAGTGCTGCTTTTCCTCTTACTAGGGATGAGAGAAGACTTGGCACTGTGCACTTCTTTTGCTATGTAAGCTGATTTATCAACTTTGGACCATGTACTTGCAGTATGTGTTGAATTAACCTGATACATTTACAAATGACTAGTTGATTCTGCAGGAACAGAGAAAAACTTAGGACAAATTCAATAGGACTAGTTTCACTATTATCAACCTCTGCATTTGTGGAGACACCATTTCCAGTCTTCAGTGTTCGATTTCCCTGGTAATTAAACATATAAAAATCAACAATAGTGACAGAAGATCCGCAGATGCAGAAATAAACATGAAGCTTTTGCACAAACATTTGTTTGAAAATCATTGGAATGTATAAACAATAACAGCAGGCAATGCTAACATAGCGGAAGTGATTTCGGCATGAATGCTCTGGCAGAAAAGAACATAGTCATAAGACAAAACATCCAAGCAGCTAAACAAGGCCTGCAAGACAAAGGAGCTCGACCTAGAGGAGGAAGGAGGTGATTAAGGGCAAGAGAAAACTGCAGCAAGAAGGGAAGCTAAAACGGAGGTGGTGGAAGTTCAGCTCAAGAAGGAGAAACGGATGGCAAGGCAGAAATGCAGAATCACACACCATTTCTTCTCACAGAATCAAATTTCAAGAAGCAATCCAGTTTGGTGTCCACCATCCACCATAAACTCCAATAACAGCAACATATCACCTATTAAAGTTTGCAATAAGTCACCTAAAACATCGCTAAATCATGCAAGCTTAATCACATTTGAAATTACAGCTAAGAATTTGGAAAGACCTCATAAATCTTTGGACTGAGCTAGAGCTTCATGATGCACCCAGTCATTGCTAGCTGAACTACTATCTATACAAATGTGATCTTGAACTCCATGCTTTTCCACCCAATAAGCTAAGTTCCTTGGCTAAAGCCATGCAACACCAACACGAACATCTCCTTCATACGTTCTTTGACTAAATCTATGCAACATGAACATCTCCTCCAAACTACCGGACCAAATCAACTCTATTGAATATCCTAGGGGAAACTGGAAACCTAGGAGCAGTAAGAACCACGAAGCAGCAGACATCCCTACTAATCGCCAATTCACTATGCAACTTGCACCACAAGCATGGAACAATAGGATGAGCCTCTTTCTGGCAGATAACGTGGGAATCACATATCATAGAAGCAGCCAACTAACAAGTGTGCCATTTTGGCATGCAAGGAGGCAAAATGAGCAAACTATCTTTGTTCTTATTTGCATCTGCTTTCAAACTTTCTGTATAAGTCTTTTTAATATCTGAAAGAAGTCCAACACCACAGCTGATGCCTGGCAAAGAATGCTATAAGTATGGCTTCCATCCCATTCATTGCTGTGTTACCCAAGTGCATACTTAACGCACGTTCTTACACAGGACAGGTGAGAAAAGACCACCTCTGAAGTGGATTCTGGTCTTCAACAAGTTCAGTTTGAACAGAAAATAGAGAAAATAAAATAAAATACAAGGCAGAGAGAACACCAATTGGCTTTCTATCTAACTCAGAATAGCAGATGGGCAGAGACTACTCCTGAATTGAATAACTTCTATAACAAAAAATAGACAAATAAGAAAAGGAAAGACAGACCTATATTTAGCTATTAAAACTAAAATGAACAACAATACAATGATCAAATCACATTGTGTTGCAAGTGGTAACCAACTAACCACCATGATATGAAATGAAGGGAAAAACAAAAAGATATAAAGAAAAGAAAGAGCTGCAAATAATAATTTAAACATAGTGATGGTATCTAACAGAAGGAACCTGGTCAGATGGAGGAACATTTGAAGAAGCCTTTCTAAATCCCATTACCAACTTTCCATCAGGATCTATGCGACTGAACGTTACTGAGCAAAAGAAATTCAGTCTCAGTTTTAAAGAGAAAAAGAGTAACAAACAGATAAATAGACAAAAGGAATAAATAACGAAAGAACAGATATAAACATTCAAGTCAGTGTATCACGGTGCTTATACTCTATCATTGTTGTACTGGTTTCATTTAGTATTATAAATAATATATTGTTTCTTCACCCAAAAAAAAAAAAAAATTCAAAGTCAGTAAAAAAGAGGGCTTCAAAATGGAAGGACATAATGATAATATGGCTGAAAGAGGGAAGATGATATTCACTGAAACATTTATGGTTTTACAAATTTAAAAGCTTTCAACTTACATAATATGTCTCAGGAGTAGGAAATATCATGAGATTCAGCAGCATTAACTCCATTCCCATAGATAAGGATAATATGAATGGCAAGAAAAATATCTAAAAGTTCAAGCTCAACTTCTCTCTAAACTGCAGATAATAAAAATGTAGGATTGTTTCAAGAATGTTTTCAAGCAGAAAATTTATGTAAAAATTAAACAACCTGGAGAACTACATATTTTTGTGAATTGATATTGTTAATCTGTATTTTTTGTTACTACATATATTATTGAAAATCTTTTGGAAGTTTGTAGAATCTTATGATCCAAAATTCAGCGGAATGATCACATCTGAAAAACTTCCTCATTAGTCCTACATAGGAATATAGGATCATGATCATAATAGTCACTACTCAGGAAGTTTTAACAATTTTTTTTAACTCTAACAAACCAAATTGCAAGTCATCCTCTCACAACCTAATCACATGTTTCTCAATCACCACTCATCACTGCCAAGCACCAGTGTTGTCAAGGCGGAAAGGCGGTGGTAGGCGGTAATATATATATGTAATTATTAATTTAATTTATATATTAAATTATATGTAATTATTAATTTAATTCAGAAGTTGAAGTGGAAGAAAGGATTTCGCGGGTTTTAACAAAAAAAAATTAAAAAAAAACCCTTTAAAAAAAATATTTGCTTAGACCTCCCCAAACAGCCTAGACGGTGGTCTAGAAGGTGCCACTACCCAAGAGCCTAGGCGCCGCCTTGACAACACTGCCAAGCACAAATGTCACCCTCCTTTGTTCTCCCTCAATGGCATCATCATATGTACTCCTCTTAGATTAGCCACCTTTTTCTTCATGAAGAGAAGTGAAAACACGTAAAAAAAGGAGTTATGGTTGTTTGCAGTCATGCCATTGGGCAACGACAATTGCATTGGGGTGAAGCACTTCTGGTGCTTCCAAATTTGTATGATGCTTATTATAAATTAATACAATACTCTCTTTGTTTCTACTAAAAAAAACACGTGAAAGAATAGTAATGAGAATTTGTGCAATCTGGAAACAAGAAGAGATTTTGGCCCATTACCACAATTGCCCTGCATTGCGAAGAACAAATCAATGTGGAATCATGTTTACATCCCCCATGTTGCTAGTTTCTTTGTTTTAGTATTTGCTTTCTTCCCTGTTCAATTGGGATCTTCAGGCTCTGCTGGTCAATCCTTGTTGGATTAGTTAGTCAATTTTAGGATTGGGTTTTGCTCCCGTTCTTTTTCTTTTTCTTTTTTCGGTTGAGAAGTTGATTTTCCATTATTGTTTAGACTTACTTTGAAAACTTGTTATAATCAAGATTGCTAGAATCAAAATCCTACAAAGGATCAATAAGGGGAGCTTGAAAATCGAATCGTAGATGTAGAATCAGATTGGGAATCAGAAGAATTTATGAACCATGACAAAGATTTCTTATAAATATATCTAAATATTGAAAATTGTAAGACAAAACACATTTAAAGCAAACCAAATAAAAAATTGAAAGAATTTAGTATAGCAGAGGCCTGGTTTACATTTAGTAAACATATTAGGAGATCAAGATTTGAGTTTTTACTTTACACTAATAAATTATCAATTCAATTGCATATAAATTGAACAAAGCTTATCAAATTGCAATATAAAGCAATATATGCCAAAATCTCAACTAGTTCCAAAGATGCCAAAAATAGTAAAGTATGATAAAAATGGAGAAGAAAAACAAAGAAGAAAAAGAATGAGGAAAGGGGGAAAAGTAGGAAAAGTAGGAAAGATAGAAGACAAAAAAAATAAAGAAAAAGAACTAACATGAAGTGAAAAAATAAAATAAAATAAGAAGAATAAGCGGAAAAAAAAAGGGAATGGAGAAAATGGGAAAAAACACATTTATGGATTGTGTTCCTAAGGGATGGGATTCATCAACTTCGTCCTTTGATACTCACAAGTTACAACTTCCTTTGTCGTTAAATTCCCATGCTCATTGATTGGTTTGAGCAATCAATATTGGTTTAGGAAAGTCTGGGCTTCAGCTTTATTAGCTTTGGGATTAAGCCTCATGAACCCAAAAGTTTCTTGTCTTTAGGTCACGAGTTCACAACTCAAGATGGATCGATAGAATCAGGCTAAGATCAGGATCCTTCAAGATTCTACAATTTGGATCAGGATCCTACCTTTGACTCTTTTATGAAAATATTCTCATTGGAATCCAAATTGGAGAGGATTAGTGGGATCATTAGATTGTACGATCCGGATCAGAATTCTATCAACCATGGTTACAATGCATGGTTTAAGTCTTTTCATTTAAGCAGCAAATACCTTTGCAAACTGGGTTTGAGGGAATTCTCTGTACCAGAAAAAATCTATAAACAAATAAGTAAAAAACCTTTTTCATGAGATTCTTTCTGCATTATTTTTTATTTGAACTAGCGGCTGCTATTGGTTCTGAATGCCGAAAAAGAGAGAATCATGGTTCTTATCTTTATGTTCAGAAATCAAACTTCCCTTTCCAAGAGATAAGAGTTTGTATGTTGATTGTTTCCCGGCTGTTCGACAGAACTATTCATTATTTCACAACCTCCATGAATACATGGATGTCGAAGATCAAAATCTAGAGAAGACCTCGAATTAAACCAAAATCTAGAGAAGACACTAGATGTTAATGTAAGGCATTGTCCGCATCCGGTGTTTGACACACAAATTTACAGTATTATCAGCAATTGCTAAAGTGTGGCCTCATTTCTACAGCAACTACAAGTGTTTCAGTGCAACTCTAAAATAGTTGAAGTTGACAGTGGCCCAAATACCTCATTTCTATAACAGCTGCCTCGGAAAATGAAACAAATACTAAATAATTGGACTACAAAATGTTTTAAAGGCTTCCTCAATGGAGTTGTAATAGCAAAGAACAGTAATAGCTACAGGTAAAATTCTATTCACTCCAAGTCAAAAAGTGGAATTTCAGCTAGCTCCTAGCTTTGCTAATACTTCAACAAAGGTTTCGAAGGCATAAGGCTTTCTGGGGGACTTGCCTCCCTGCGGTTTCAATCATCACCTACGAGAATTTGAAACTCCGATAGGAGCTTGAGGGAGAACCCCCTAATCAGGGTACTTCCTAGAGTTAAGGAAGCCTGCTTCACTCACTCCTTTTTTTTTTTCAAAAGAAACAAAAAATTGTTGTATATATTGATGAAATCAGCGAGACAAAGTAACTGTACATTGTGGCCAAAACAATGACCCTTCCTATGGCTATACAAAGTTGCCCCACCCCTTAAGCCAATCGCTTATAGCATAACCCTTAGACAAGCTACTATTACCAACCCAAAAGGAAGCCAGCAAGTGGGATTTCTCCCAAACAAGGACAGCTTGATGCGTCTTGTCATCAAAAACCCTCAAATTTCACTCTTTCCAAAGAGACCATAGCATCGATAGGCAAACCACCTGCCAGTGTCCCCTCCAGCCTGGTTGAATGCTATTAATGAAAGGGAAAAGACCGGTGTTATCCTCATCAACCTCCTCCACGTGCACGATGGGGAAGTGATGACACCATCTACGCCACACCTCTTTAGAGAATGGGCAGTTCCAAAGTAAATGGCCAATAGATTCCGAATTCTGATTACAAAGATAACACCAAGATGGAGATAAGCACATATTTAACATGTCGTCAGTGTTCAAACCATGGGCAGCCACCCAACCCAAAAATTTAACTTTAGATGGTACTTGCGCTTTCCATATGAGGTTATAGTGAGCGAAGGAGGGGATATTAGGGTCGTCAAGGATAGCATTGAGGAAGGATTTGGAGGTAAAATTGCCCGTTGGATCCCAAGGCCAAAGAATTCTATCACTATCCCCAGATAGTTCACACCCCTCAAGTATGCTAAGAGGGGAATCGATGTCCCCCTCCCTAAGGGGATAAAAATTACTACCTAAGTGCAGATCCCATCCCCCTATGGTTCCTCCCCTAGGATCTTGGGCTCTCCTAAAGGTCGCTAACGGTTTATTATGGTGTAAAGAACATTGATAGAGACTAGGAAACAGATTCTGAAAAGCTTCATTCCCACACCATGGGTCTTCCCAAAACCTAATGGAATCACCTCTTCCGGGTTTAAGTCTGATGAAGGGAAAATAGATTGGGTAGACAGAAGATATGAATTTTCAAGGACCCCTAAATGTCGATCTGGTTGCTAACCCAGCATCCCTGCGGTTGTCCCTCAATCCATGCCTGCTACAGATAACTCTCCGTCATAATTGGTCCGTTTCACGAGAAAATCACCATAACCATTTGCCAACCAAGGCTCTGTTCCTAATAACAATATTCGCTACACCCACCCCACCTTGCTCGATCCTCCTTTGAACAGTACTCCAAGCCACAAGTTGTGAACCCCGCATCTTATCAACATTCTCCCATAAGAAATCCCTCATGAGTCTTTCAATTCTATCCGCCGCCATTATAGGCACCTTGAAGACTGAAAGATAATATCTAGAAGGGCATCCAACACAGATTTAATGAGAGTAAGCCTCCCTCCTTTGGATAAAAAAACTTATCTTCCAGACGTCAATCCTCCTTGAAACCTTGGAGATCATTGGCTCCCAAAAGTCAATTTTAGATGGATTGCCCCCTAAAGGCATGCCCAGGTATTTCATAGGCCAACACCCCGAGGAGCAACCAACTATGTTTGCCATATCGTCCAACCATTCCTGTTGGACCGATACCCATGCCAATTGACTCTTCGCCATGTTAATAACCATACCAGACATCCAACAAAAGCATTTTACTACCTTGGATGCATTAACGATGCACTCCTCATTCCCCTCCTAAAAGATCAGTGTGTCATCAGCGAACTGCAAATGAGTGACTTCCAATTTTTCTCGCCCAACCACAAAACCCTCGAGCAACTCAGCATCCTTTGCTTTGTCTAACATTCTACCCAACACATCTGCTACTAGAGTGAATAGAAACGGGGACAACGGATCGCCCTGCCTTAAACCCCTCTCACCCAAAATCTTCCCCCTAGGCCTTCCATTAATTAAATCGAATAAGAGACCGAACTCAAACAACCCTGAATCCATTTCCTCCACTTCTCCCCGAACCCTTTCTTTATTAGAACATAATCAAGAAATTTCCAATTAACCATATCGTATGCTTTAGCAAAATCGAGCTTGAGCACCACCCCTTCAAGACGACAAACTCTGTAATCTTCCACCAATTCATTGGCCACTAGCACCGCATCAATTATCTGACGTCCTTGAACAAAGGCCATCTGATTTTCAGAGATCGTGGTGTGTAAAACTCCCTTCAATCTGTTTGCTAGCGGCTTCGCGATTATCTTGTAAAGACAAGTGATAAGACTAATGGGTCGAAAGTTTGCGACTTTGCGAGACACAGTCTTTTTGGGGATCAGACAAATATATGTTTCATTAGTACATCCATTGACTATCCCAGTTTGATGGAAGTCTGCGAGTACCTTCATGAGGTCCTCCTTGACAACGTCCCAGCAGCTTTGAAAACATACCATAGTCATACCATCTGGCCTTGGAGCCTCTAATCCTTCACACTCAAACACAGCTTGCCTTATCTCGTCTTCAGCAAAAGGCAATTCGATCTCCACACTATCCGCCCCACTGATAGGGGACCAATCCAATCCATCCACTCCCCATGAGCACTGCCCTCTACTAGAAAAAACATTTCTGAAATACTCAGTAATCTCTGTCACAATCGCGTCCTCATCTTCCACAATAGCTCCATCCTCACTTTCCAGTCTTGCTATGGAATTAATAAACCTTCTTCCACTCATCAACCTATGAAAGAATGTAGAGTTAACGTCACCGTCCTTAAACCATCGAGCCCTGGACTTAATGATAGTTGCCTTATCCTCGACCTTACAAAGTTTCCATAAATCTACTTTAGCAAGCCTTCTTTCGCGAGCCAATTCTTCATTCCAATCCAGACCACCTTCCTTTTTGTCCAACCTTTGGATCAACTCTTCAAGCTCCTTCCTCCGCATCATTTCCCTCCCCATGATTTCTTTTCCCCAATCATGAATCCTATACTTCACTGACTTGATAATTTGCATAAACTTATAACCCTCCCAACCCTGGGAAGGCCCTTCGCTCCACCACTCCTCAACACGATTTTTGAACTCGACACGGGTAATGAGGCGACTATCGCACCTAAGGGGTGATGGTCCCCACTTAGGCCTCATAGTATCGATAATAACCGGCCAATGATCAGAGACAAATCTTCCCCCGACTTCCTGCCTATGGAATGGGAACATATCCACCCATCCAGCTCCCAACAAGAACCTGTCAAGTCTGCAGCAAACTGGAGATGCTCTGAAGTTGGACCACGTGAAAAGTCCATTGAGAAGAGGGGGATCATGGAGTTCTAACTCTCCAATCAGCTCATCAAAATCCCTCATACTCCTTGTGAGCCTGCCACTATTAACTTTCTCGGAAAGAGTACGCACCACATTAAAATCACCTCCGACGCACCATCTAACCCCTAAAATGCCACTAAGACCCGCCAATTCATCCCTGAACCGACAACGAGCTGCTTTATCATTCGGGCCATACACACCTGTCAGCCACCAAGCATCCCCGTTTCCGAATTCAATTTTTACTGATACTGAAAATTCCCCAAAAACTTTGTCAACAACCGTAATCCCTCTAGAGTCCCATGCCACAAGTAATCCTCCCGAAGACTCGACCGTTGGGAGGTAGGCCCAATCTTTAAACCTTGACTGCCAGAGAGCCCCAATCAAATCTCTATCAATCTTTAGCCTTTTAACTTCCTGTAAGATTACAAAATCAGCACTGCACTTCCCAATATACCTTTTAATCATTCGCCTTTTATCCTTGGAACCGCAACCACGAATGTTCCATGTGAGAATCTTCATTAAAAACTAAAAGTGCCTAAACAAACCAATCCACACAGATCATCGTATCACTCCGTATTGGGAATGACAGGCGCATTGTTGTTCAAATCAACCAAGAACAACGTCATTTTCCTCAAGAAGTCCACAACCTCAACCTTCGTCAGCCTGTCATCAGTAGCCTGAGTGTGCTCATCTGCATGTTTGAGCCCTCCCCTTCTAGCAGACTCGAATCCGTCCACCTCCCCGCATTGATAATGCACATCGGCACATACCGCTAGAACACTGGAACCATGATTGTGCGGAGTGGTCATTATGGGATGGTCAGTTTGGGCAGTGGTTTCAAGTACGGCAGAGAGATTGGCTAGGTTCAAAGATGAGGAGGAGAAATGAGAAGCACAATTAACATCAAAATTAAATTCCTAGGTGCGTACCTAATCCATGGACAGACATTCACCATTTTTCCTTTTTCTTCCACCATCCATCGCTTCGTCACCTTGCTCATCCTCAGTCTATCTGTCTTCGTCCGACGAGTTGCTTTCGTATTGTGACGAATCCACCGCTAACGAGTCCAGCATCATCTCGTCTTCAGATCCTGCATCACTGCAACCTTCATTCAACACACTTGGACCCTTGCGGTGATGAACCTTTCCACCGACTTCGAGCTCCATATTTTCTTCCCCCGCTAATATTCGCTGAAAAGTGGTATGTGCGGCTCCTTTTCTTCTCTTGTAGACTTTGATAACAGAAACAAGTTCGGCAAGTGTCGCAGGAAGCGACGAACGATGCCCACATCTCTCCGCCTCAACATGCTGCGAGTTGGTTGTGGGCCCCAATTTTGGATTAAACTGACCAGCCACACCCCATGAGGCCTGGCTCGCACGTGCTTTCAGTTTCTGGGCCAGCTCACCGCCCTTGTCTGAAACAGATTGAGTCCCCCCGAACCATCTTGCACGGCCCGTCATTTGTGGGCTCGATACTGTAATGTTTCAATGGACCGTCTTCGGTTTCCGCTAGACGCCCACAACAATTAAATTATGCACACTCCTTCGATTCCAAGCCTAGCCTAGAATCGTCATTATGGAAGCTCCTGCCAGCTGGAAGCAGGGTAGTGCTACCTGTTTCGTGCTCAGTACACTTCTGCTCTAAACGTACGTATGCAATCTGCACATCTCCACCACCCGTCGCAGCATCTTCTAACCAACTTCTGGCAAGAGCTGCGATACCTATCTTCTCTTCTGACGTCGGCACTGCACCTCCACCTTTCGGAGCTTGTCTCGCCAGAACTTGATCAACCATTATTGTCGGCGACGAATATTGCGCATTGTTCATGGGCGTAGCATCTCGATCCCCGTCTGACCAGTGCTAGCAGAATTCATACGGCGATGCAACTGATCCTAGCTCGAACAGTCTAATGGTGATGTTTGTCCGACCTTCCGTGAACGCCATAGTTTCCGGCAAAAAACCAGAAGCCCACCCCACCACACTCATACGAGCCATATCATACGCCATTCCAGCTGACGTCGTTGGATCCAGTTCGAGTAAACCACCGCATAGTTGGCCAATTTTGTGTAAAACCCCAGATGACCACGCCTCAACCGAAATCCCTTCCACGCCGATCCAGCCATTGCGGCAACAGAAGCAGCGATTCTCCCACTGCGTATTCGAGCTCCACTGTTGAATATTGTAATGGTGCTTGCTCCCCGACATCTTCCCTTTGAATAATATTGCCTTTTCCTCCTTCGACACACACCTAAGGAGGGCTCGATCGGCGCAAATAGGTGCGAGTAAAATTATCCTTCCAAATCGGCCCGAGAGTTCATCTTCCACATCAACCCACCTGGCTGCGTCAGTATATCGATACACCACCAGGTAAAGGATTTCATTGATGTTCCTTTCACACCTCTGGTCGGCTATATCATGGGCAATAGCCTTGTTCTTACCCCGAGCCGCGTCAATCCCCGAAGATGAGCAAGCGACTCCTATCTTCCTCGCCTTGTCTGCCTCAATCTTCCCAGTCGTGATGTTCTTGACATTACTAGCTAACCCTGAGCATGATTGTAAAGCTTCGACCAAACCCACCCATTATTTGTTCGCTCACTCCTTCACCTAGAGGTTTTGTCCCTCACTTCGTTGTTTTTAATTTTTATCAATTAGTCAAAATATAAGTCCATAACGACTCAAATACAAGGAGAAAAACTCACATAAGATGACAAAAGGTACAAAGAAAATTCTTAAAGAAAAGCAACCATTATGTCAGTAACTTACCTGTGTCACCTGCTTGCAGCTGCATTGACTGGATGCAAGGTGTGACACCCTCTAAAACATACATTCTACTGTTATTATTGGGCCAGAAGCGAAATTGAAATGTCCACTCCTTGCCTTTTGCATCCTGGACTTTAAGGGGTAATCCTTCTGATTGAGAAATTGCAGGGAAATAAGCCTGACAAATGATAAATGAATATTAATACCATATAAAATCCATCTGTACTTAGATATCTATAGGGGTAGGATATGAAAGCTGAAGGCTGCAACATAAAGCTCAAGTTCAACTAGAGCAAAACAAAGTTGGAACAATAAACATAATATTGAAGGCTTATTACAGATATCAACATTTATACATACATGAAACTACACTAGCCAACATTAATGAGAAAGGAAACAAAGAAGACAGAAAAGAAATGCAATATATTGTGATCAATAATCATTGGAGTGCTACACTAAAATAAGGGTGCACCCAATATACGAGGTTCCCACTATTGTGCAATTTGGGGAAGAGACGATGTACACAACCGTACCTCCATACTATAGTCCTACACTGCCTAATATAAGTCGTGCCCTATATCCAAATAATTGAGAAATACTTCAAGAAGAAGAAAAAAAAAAAGAATACACACCTCTGCACACTTTTTTGGCAGCACTAGACGCCCTATTCTCCCAGCATCACTGGCACTCAACATCTTCTCGAACAAAGGAGTTATAACTGAATTTGAACTTAGAAATCATTAAGGATCACATGGCGCAGACTTAGAAAAAGGATATTGGCCAAGATCATAAACATATAAAAACCACACAAAATAAAGGCTCCATGATTTGTCATACAAAATAAACTTTAGAACTGTAATATTACAATACAGGCTTCAACACTAACCTTACAAAATAATCATGGAATAATTATTAAAACCACTATTATCTCTTTCACAAATTCCAAGATACCAAAAGAACTAAATAGAAAAATTATGGATACTCTCCTGAGATCTGTTGCAGCTCTTGATCAGTTATTCTTGGCCAGTATCGCGGAAGTAACTGAGCTTTTCCCCGAGTATCCCCTCGTTGTTTTCCATTGCGTACTTGAGTTTCACCAGAAGAGTCCACTCCATTTTGTGAATGACCATTAAATTGCTTCACCAACGGAGGAGGAGGTGTTTGTCTTTGTGATTGAGTTTCAGAAACTCTGGTTGGACCATTTGTATCAATAGATGATGTGTAAGTTACAGCAGAACCAATATGTGGGGTGGATGAGTCGTCTTTTGAAGTCGATGGCTGTCGTGAAATATTTACACCAGAATCTGGATGCACATCGTAAGCCAATCCTGCAACAGAAGTGTCCCAACCTATCAGAAATCACTTTTCTACTGAAAGGAAGTATGAACCTTGCAAACCATCAAGAGCACCTTCTTCCTTGTTAAAGGTATTTGATGCAGCCACCATATCACCAGAATTGCCATTGGCAGCTCTACTACTAAGTGCAGTGAGCTCAAGACCGCTAGACATTACTCTTTCGGATGGAACTTCATGTTTCCCTTTTTCTTTGGAAGATGTAGATAGGCGCTCAACATCATTGGACAACCTCCGGTGCAATTCAGACTTAATAGATGCTGAAATTTGCATATTGGGTGGATGCCACCACTGTCCAGCAATTGCATTTGACCCGTTAACCGCATTCCAGTCTACAACAGGAAACTCTTTAAGTCTTTCTGATAGAGTTCTAGGCATAAATGAAGAGGGTGATGGCCATATCTGGTTTGAAGACTGAAAAGCAAACAGAAAAGAAGATGAGCACGTAAAAAGTAAAGGATTCAATCATGCAGACAAAACAAAGAAACTAATTGATAGCAAAGACTTCAAATTAGAACAGGTGCAAGAAAAGTGTGGCCTAGAGACTTCATGGGGGGTTAATAATTGATCAAATGAAAAAAGAAAGGCGTAAAAGTTTTGTTGAAAGAAAAAAGTGTAAAAAAAACCTAAGATATCTACCTTCCTCCTGATAATTTGAGAGACTCTTATCACAATCCCAAAATAAACAAAAGGGAGAAGGTTTCAGATGCATGGCATGCATAATGAAACTTTTTTACAAGAAAGAACTATTTTTTTCCGACACCTAATGAAATAGAATCAACCTGAATTTCTTGAAATAAATGCTTAAATTTATTAGCCTATCATCAAGGTCCTTTAACTAGCATTCATGCGTTTACCAATAAATAAAAAAACTATACTATTAACCTAATTGAAGACAAAGAAATTTAAGTTCAATGGCTAATCAAACCACAGAAGGATGCACGCTAAACTAATATGTTAATTTTATTTTATTTCATTTCAGGGAATTTGGGCCTCTTAGAGCACCCCCAACTACTCCGGATCATCACACCCCGAAAACTCCTGTTTGGGACAGAATCCAAACTTAGGGATCTCGCTTACAAAGGTGGGTTTTTAGCCATCACATCAACCCTCCTAAGAATTACTTATTGACGATGCTCCCTGTTTTAATAAAAGAGAACAAATCTAATAAGTTGAGATCAAGAAAAAGAGATGTCTCAACAATTTCCTGAAACAATTTGTATTTTATGAATTCTATTAGTGGTTGAGATCTAAAAATCCAAAATTTCCTTCACAAACAAGACCAATATCCTTGCACTTTAATGCTCTAGTAAGCAAAGACTGAAAATTTGAAAAAACAAAAATCAAATTAATTCAAGAAAAAAAAATCAATGAGCCTAAAGCAATTCAATTTTCTTCAATGCTTGCCCAACAAATCAAATGGAAATGTTTAAAATAAAAAATGCGACCGTTCAAATTACTTCGAACAGATTTGAAAAAAAAAAAATCAAATTAATTCACAAAAAAAAAAATCAAAACAAGTAAAATTTGATAACAAAAATATTAAGTTTAACTTTAAGGATTAATGTAACATGCCATTACTTTCTTTTATCATATTCTACAAATGTTTCTAACATCATTTTAGATCTAATACTACCATTAACAATATTTTAACATAAAAAAAATCGAACATAATACTTTACAATTTTTGTTCATTTAAAATTGTTTAAACAATAATGAAATCACTTTTAAAAATATTTTTCCAATTGGGACACATGAGTATATGTACAAAGAATTTCAATTGGCTTAAGATTTTTCAAATTCTTTATGTAGTTACTATTTCTTAAATACTTAATAAAGTTTTCAGTACAAGTAATAATGATGATATTACAATTTAAAATAATTTTAATGCAAGAAAGAATGATTAAAAACTTCATACAATTTAATATTATTTGAAAACCTTCAAATACTTAAAATTGATTACACAACCATTGACTAAAATTAGTAATTAAATTATTACCAGAAATTATCATTATAGTTGTAAAACATTATTTACACTACCCAAAAGGTCAAATTATTTAGCGTAGCTTGCTTTTGGGTGCATATAAACCCAAATACAAACAAATTAGCCAACAAACTTAATAGACCTTTCAAAGTTATAATCCAAATAGTTAAAATTTAAAATAGTAGCTCATCTTTCCAAAAGGTAGCAAATAAAATCTTAGCACATTAGTTTAGATGCAATAAAGTAAGCATATTCAAGAAAGTAAGAGGAGTAGCTTCAATTAGAGATAGAATGAGAGAGAATCAACCAAAAGAGTTTGAATACATAGAATGAAGACAATTAGATGCGCCTGTGTTACGCCTCAGGCGCACCTTGAAGCGAAGCGCACCTATTACGCCTCATTACTTGACAGGCAGAGCGTTTTAACTCAGGCGTGCACCTCACTTTCCTACTCCTCATTTTTTTTTTAAATATGTAATCAGGAAATAAATATTATATTATGTACTTTTTTCTCTCTTCTTTGAATAAATATACATGATAAATAATATAGAACATAAAACATTAAAAGAAACTTGTGTTTCGATTTTATAACAAATTTAAGATATTGTTACAAAGTTGTTATAATTGCTAGTTGTTCTTCTTTGCTTTTGTGTTTCTTTCTTCAATTCAATTTTAAATACCAAAAGAAATAAACATAATATTAAGAACAACTATAAAATAGAAACATTAGTGTTATTATGAACATTATGATGTATGACTGAAAAATTATAAAACTTTTATTGTTTTTTATCTATTTTGAATTATTTTATCAAAATGTAATATATAATTAAGTTTTTTAAGAATTTTGCGCCTCGCTTTAGTCTTTACTCAAGCGTGCGCCTCGCCCTGTGCCTTGCGCCTCAGGCTAAAGTGCCCCTCATCGCCTTGAGTGCGCCTTGCGTTTTTAATTACCTTGAGATGTGCTAGTTAGAAAGAGTAAACTATTTCTTGAGAGGGTTCCCTTTTTTTCTTTTTTTCTTTTTTTCTTTTTTTCTTTTTTTTCTTTTTAGAGAGAAGAAGGAAGAGTGAACTGTTAATAATTCACGGCAATGATAGAGGCAAAGGAAGGCCTATTTTTATAGAAAAAAATAAACTAGAGATTCATAAATATAAAAATAATACATGACACCCCAACATGCCCAAAGTAGGACAAGACATGCTCCTAAGGCTCCTGACAAACAACTCAACAAGGGCCTCCAATCTTGCAGCCACTCAATAATCATATACCCTTTTGACAGTTTACAAGCTCTAACCCAAAGGGAAGCTAAACAATGCAAGATCTCCCACGCCCCGATCACATCCCAATCAATACCTTCAAATATCCTAGAATTTCTTCCCTTCCACACAGTCCACACTATAACTAAAACACAAACACTGTCTAGTAGTCACTTAACTTTGCCGGAAGAAAGATACAACTAAATGGAATATAACTGTCGGCTAAGCCCTTGATAGAGCAAAGTAGAGGAAGTGAATTCATCATACATGTAGCTGATCTCATGTAGTTGAGAAAAACTTTGTTCAGCTGAACTGAGTTGAGTTGAACTTTTACAGAACATCTGGTTTTTTCTTAACAAAAGAGAAGCAAAAAAGAAAAAGAAAAAAAAGGTTCGGCTTGCTTACTGCTACATCCTTACGACCTTTCTTATTCACATAGACAAGTTTCAAGGTAGGATCAACTGATAAAACCATTAGAGATTTTATGTATAATGGAGCTCAAAACCAAAATGATTAAAAGACCTCCAAAATGAGAAAAAATGTAAAGGATATGATGTTCATACTCACCATAATTAAGTGTTTGCTCGCACATGGCATGCATTCTACTCCGCCAACATCTAGCAGTACAAATTCATGGACTGAAACAATGCATCCACAGTGTAACGGCTGCAAACGAAGATTTTAGATTAGAATCTTCTTATTGTTCCCTTAGAGCTTAAGCATTTATGAAATTCAAACACAAAATGTGCAAAATTTGATTAAACTTTTAATTTCTTAAATTTAGCAAAAAGAATAATGCATTTACTCAAAAATCCCAACAAAGGTTATTTTTCCGCTCACCTTTCTACAAGACTCACAATCTCTCCAACCTGCAGAATTTGCGTGAAATGTCTTACAGAATCGCCCATCCTCAAATGCAGAACTAGAGTCAAGAAAGCCAATATGACAATTTAAAGACACAAATAAAGGAAGACAATCTTTTTTAGACAAACAAACCAATATGACAAACCAAGTACAATCATGGCAATAAGTTGAAAGAACACAACTGGATATGGTAGTTCCAAACAGACTTTATTCCACACATTAATTCAATTTAGCCAATAAGTTTAAAGGTTACAACTTAAAACGCAATGAAGTAGCTCCATATAGACTTTTGATTTCAAGATAATTTAGGCCTTTCCAATGCCAATAGTAAATTGTCATAATTGTCATATACTTTAAGTTTGCATTGTTTACCACTATTTTAGCTTCTTTTTTTGCATCCCCATAATGTTTAAGACTTCCTAATCCCTAACCTATTGCCAAGTTTTATGATTTATCCGCTTAAGTTTTATGGCAATTTGAACTTCCTCATTTTACCATGAAGTTTCTTTCTTAATGATATTAAACCCCTCGGATTCTCCTAAAACCTCTTTTGCTATGTTTTTAATAAATTTAGTTACTTTATGTTATATTAGGTTGGGGTCATATGTACACACCGCCTATGTTGAGTATATTTGCATATCTTTAAACACAACCGGTCCCAAGCTTGTGTTAGTTGGTTGACAACAAACGTAAAACTTTGCAGATGAACTATTACATGAATCTACTAAATCTGACAACATGAAGTAGTCCTATTAAATGAAAATATTTTATCTCTAAATAAAATTATATAACTTAATTCCAAATGAAACTAATAATTTCATCTTATTACTTTATTATTTTATGGCATTACTCTTTTATTGTTCTCCTCTTACTTAGCAACTTAACTCCAATGAGTTACTATAGAACTATACCAAAAGATATGAGGATGATTTTTCTACTTGACCACAATTATTGGAAACCATAAGTAATAAGTACACCCTCAACAAAGGTACTTGATGATGAACAATCGATTTCCTTTAGATTTACATGTTGGCATTGTTAAGGTGCCAACCAATTATTCACAAACACCTAAATCAAAATACAATCTTCTAAATGTAGTTTTAGTTTAAATTTTGAAGATTGTGTATCTTGAACAAATTTGAAGTTGAGTTATTTACTTTTGCTAAATGCTAAGTCTAACTATTATAGAAACTTTTCAATTGCTTTATAACTAGTTTATTTATCCTATATACTAATTGATTTAATTAAACAATATGACTTATAATTGTACTTTTCAATTGTTTAAACTAGTTTATCCTATACATCAATTGATTTAGTTAAACATTGACTTATAACTGTAAGTTTGTAACATGCCATTTTTGTTTTATGCCTTTTCTGAAAATATGCTTTATATTTTCAATGAAAGACGAATGTTCACATTAATATCTTTGAGGTTTCCATAAAAGTCCTTATAGGTTATTCAATGACACTCGCATGATCTCTACCAAAGAGCCTCTTGCCAATCCTCATGAGCTTCTTTCTAAAGCTCGCACGTTTCACTTATGAGCCTCTTGCGCATTTTCACAACTTCTTAATGAAGCTTACACATTTTAGTTTAGAGCTTTTGCTCATTTCACTTCCTTCTTTATGAAGCTCGCGTGTTTTACTTTAGAGTCTTTTGCCCATTCTTGCATGCTTCTATACGAAACTCATGGAATGTACTTAAAAGAGTCATCCACTCATTCTCATGTTCTTCTTTACAAAGCTCACATCATTATAATCAAAAACCGTGAATCGCAATCAAATCACTTTGGGGCTTGGTGAATCAAATCGATGGGAGGAGCAGCTCCTTCCCTCTCTCAAGTCCAACATCAGTGAGACTAAAAAGGGAGGGAGAAGCGCCCCCAATAAACATCCCCTTCCCCTCAAGTCTCAAGTCACATTCCCATTCATGCAATGTCGGGTCTCTTCTCATGAGAAGAGAACCCACCCTCCTTAATTTTATTTTATTTTTCAAATCGAGTCTCACTATTTGAGGCTTGATTAACCTGATAGATTGATCAAAAATCAGCTTAAACTAAAAAAAAATTATCAAGTCGGTGGGGTTTGGTGGGTCAACTAGCTTCGTGCACACCCCTTGCTTACCCAACTAGTTAAACTACGGAAACAACAAATTTTATTCTACCATGGGAAGAAGCCTATTCAAATTCAAATGCAAGAACATAGCATTGTGTGAAATTCTAATTGAACAAAATGATTGCAGCAGGACATAGACATGGTAGTTATTAAGGGTGGAGGACGGTTAAGCCATTTAGTTAGAAGATCAGAGGATAATGGAATTATAATAAAATACAACGTTTCATTTCATTTCATAGAAGATGTAGATGACAAAAGCTCCCCTCTCTATTATTTAGTTTACCCTGTCCATTTCCTTGCATTAACTAGAAAGCTAGCCCATCAATTACTTCAATCCCAGAGATAACCAAACTAATTAATGATGTGTTGGTAATTTACATATCATTTATTTCATATTTTTAGATCAGTTGAGCTCAATATCATATTTTAATTTGAGAATTTTGGCTAACATGAGCTTATTTTGGTTATTTATTGATTTTGTAAGGAATTGGAAGGATTAATAGCAAAATTGCTAAATAAAGACCAATGAAAGTAAGGGTGTTCATCAACCCGACTGTACCGAACCTTTTGGGTTGGTTTGGGTTGAGTTAGATAAGTTGTTTGGGTTTGGTTCTAAAATACCCAACCCGATCAGTTTGGGTTGGGTAACGGGTTCACCCCATGGGAACGCAAGTAATCCAACCCAAACCGACGTCTATCAAAAAAGCGAAAGACCCTATCTCCGTCTCCCGGTCTCCCCCATTGGCCCTTTGCAAATTGAGATTTGCGACTTTGCATTACATGTTTCTCTCTCTTATCCAAAAACAAAGCCCCAACGCAGACCCTAACCTAATTGCTCCATAGCCTCCATTTGACTCTCCATATCATTCGACTCTCCATAGCCTCCATTCGTCTCTCCATATTTCTCAAACTCGAGTTCTCGACCTGAACTCTGAAGAAGGTTTCAAGCAATCAAGAGTCGCACTTCCTCTTCTCCAATCATCATATCGAAATCACCAAGTACTCTCTCTCTCTCTCTCTCTCTCTCTCTCTCTCTCTCTCTCTCTCTCTCTCTCGTTTTTGTTTCTCAATCTTTCTTCTACTTTCCTTCTTCTTCTCCTACCCTTGTTTTATTAAAATTTAACACTATTTGTTATGTAATCATTTGATGATGATGTTGTAATGGTTCCAGAATATATAGGGCATTTTTTATTCTCGATCTAAAGAAGGGTTTCCCTTGTTTATTAGAAATCAAAATTCTAGAATATTTGCTCCACCTTCTTTCTTTTGATTGAGATTTGAATCATTTGATGATGTTGTAATGGTTCCTTGTGCAAAATTATTGTTGTCTTTGTTGTGAATTTTTCTTTTTCTTATGTTTCTCTAATTGATTTTTTTTTTTTTGGTGGATTTCTTATATTGGAATTGGTAGTTTATGTTGTTGTGTATCTTGAATTATTTTAAATGGGGTTTTGAGCATAATTCTGCTTGTGATCTACAAATCTTTCCTTTTCATCTCTATTTTTTTTAACCTTTTTTTTTTATCCCACAAATTTGTTCTCTTATTTTTTTGTTCTACTAATTATTCTTCTTCTAATTTCTTTTTTCATTTTTTCATATTATAGGTGAAGATTTGAATCATTTGATGATGTTGTAATGGTTCCTAAGCCCAACCCGATCTACAAACCCCACCCAAATCAAACCAAGTCGGTTTGGGTTGGGTTGGGTTGGGTTGGATTGGGGGGTTGGGTTTCAAATTTGCCAACCCGAATAGTTTGGGTTGGGGTAGGTTTTGGCCTCAAACCGACCCAATCCATATACACCCCTAAATGAAAGATTCAATTGGGCTTGGACTTAAGTCATGCACTAATATCTCTCAAGAGGTGTGCTTTCGGAACCAAAAAAAAAGTCTCCAAATTAGGGCTTCACTAGTTTTCTTGGCACAATTAAAGGAGGACCATTGCATTAAAAGAAACGGAAATCCAACAGCATAAAGAGAAGCTATAAAAGGAAAGAGATGGAACCTAGAGAGGAGGCCCCCATTCTCACAACTATCCTTATTGTTTTTCTCTCATCTTGGCTAAGTTTTGAAGATCATCTTGGAGAGAAATCAAGAGGGCCACATTTTGATGGCATTAGAAAGGAGATTGAAGTAAAATTTAGGCATTGGAAAAGAGAGCAAGGAGAAGTAACAACTTTGGGCTAAATATTGAGACCTTTTTCTCTTCTTCTTGTTCTAATTTGTGAATTCTTCAATTGGAATGTTGAACATGTTTAATGCATAGATGAAATTTACTTTCATCTTTTGATTTTGATTTTAATTTTGTTTAATTCAAGTGGTGAATTTATCGATTTCATTAATGTCTTTCATTTCAATTTCAAATATGAGCTAAATTGTTTAATTAGGGCATAACATAACTTGTTTAATTTTTGCATGAATTCCTAATTGAATTGATTAATTGAGTGTTTTTTGTCTCTTTAATTGAGTTTGCATTTTAGTTTTTAATGCTTGAGAATGTTTTATCAACATTCATTTGATTTTGAATTGGTATACTAAGAACCAAGAGGTGGCGCACGCTATATGTTCGATGAAATGCAAACCATAGACGCATATAGGATAGAGATATACTTGCATGAACTATGTGGTCTATTTTGAATTGTCATTGACCTTAACGACTTTCTAAATTTTCTAATTTTCATCGATAGATAAGAAATTGTCATTTAGAAAGACTTTTAATATTGCTCGATAGAGAATATTAAATAATTTAGGGTCATTCAACCTTCAATTAGGACAAATACATCAATTAACATAAAATTGAAAATCTATGCATATTAACAAGTGAAATCATCGCCCTAGTATTCCAAGCTTCTTATTTTCAATCCAAAACCTTCAGTCTCAATCTCCAACTCTTTGCCATATTTTAATTTGAATTTTTAGTATTTGAGTTCATTTTCGTTAGTTAATGAGCCGCTCTATTTTTTATTCCCAAATATAGTTAGATTTGATCAATTCAGTAATTAGTGACTTAAATTCTCAAGGGAACAATACTTATACTTTTTTTCACTCTTTACTACTTGTGCGTCCAGTTCACTTGTGGGAAAGTTATGAATTTCAGAATTTAAAATAAAATTTGCAACAATAAGCTCAATAAGCATGGCAGATTGAAATTAATCCAAAAATGCCAACTCAGAACCAGAATAGAATAAACAAAGCAACTGATTTAAAACAGTTCTTGCATTTGTCCATAAGAAAACAGGAAACACAACAACAGAATAGGGGAAACTCAATTAAACCAAAAGCACAATCCACCAAGAAATTTCTCACACTCTTTGTTCAACAAGAAAAGAGAAATTTCGTTTCCTCAGCTATAACTCACTGAAATTAGACAATTCTTTCCAAACCATCCTCATAATTCCACAAAGCCAAAAAAAAAAAAAAATTACGCTCAAAATCCTCCTCGAAAATTCAACGTTTTGCCTCAAACGAACTCAATCAACTAAAACAAAGCAGAAAACCAACCAACTAAACCTAAAAAAGAATCAAACTAACACAAAAACGATTCACCAAAGGCATAGAAATCGCTTACGCGCATCGACCACAAAGCTCAACGAAATCCCCACTCCTCAGCCGCCATCCCTTCCTCGACCTCTCCAATATCGACTCCTTACAGTCCGGATTATAGCAGATCTTCGTCGAAGACGACGACGACATAGAAGCCGCAAACTTGCTAGATCAAGAACAATACTAAAACGATAATAATAATAATAATAATAAACCCTAACACACACGATTTCGAAGACGAAATGGAAGAGAACAGGTGGCTACTCTGTTGTTGCCTGCTGCAATCATGACACAGTAAATAAAGGCTTATAGAAGAGAAGTTAAGAAAGGAAGAAAAACAGAACAAGTAAAGTTTTTCAAGACACGACGACGACGACGCTTCTTGTTGTTTTGTTTGGAGCTTCGTCGTCGGCTGCTTCTCTCTCATATTACTACTCTCTTCTTCTCTCTTTGTTTTTCTCGCGCTCGTAATGTCGTCATTAACCGGATAAAATTCCACAATTTTTTTTTAATCACGCTTATCTTTTCCCCCCTTTATTACTAACTGATATTTTATTAAGTCTTGAGATATTAATATCAAGTACTCTTGGGTTTACCGAGCTACGGTACTACCGATTTACATTAACGGTACACGTACTTTGACTTTTTTTTTTTTTTAATACTGACCCAATGTCAAAAAATGATGATCAAGCCCAAAAAAAAAACAAAAATTATTTATTATAATAAAAAATGTAAACACAATGATAAAAGACACAAGACACAAAAAAATAAATGAAGACCTGCAAACTGACTATCATAATTATATTTTTTTTATTAAACTTCTGATTTAAATTAAAAAGGTTCAAATACACATTATTGAAGTTAGCTAATATTTATATTTAAACTCATATTTTATTATATTATAAAAATATAATAAATTTAATGTAAAAATTTAACATATTAGATTTGTAATAAATAGTGTAAAAATTTTAATCTCACATTAAATTTGATTTGTTGGAGATTTCTATCAACTTAAATTTTTTCTTATTTTTCTGATGAGGAATCTAGATAAATGAGGATGATTTCGTGGATGGACTTTTTTTGATTTATTAAATGAGGTGGACAGGTTGAAGGGTGGGAAGGGCATTAGTAGGAGATTATGGTAGTGTTGAGAAGTACTCTATATATATTCTCGGAAGATAACTGCTGCTAAATATAATATGGGAAAATCGTGCATGACCCATACGTTTATTCAGGCGGGTAGGCACGTAAAGTTTCCAACCACGTCAAGAAAGTCTGTATCAAAACAGGTTTTTTTACATAAAATATATATCTGAGGACCCTTCTTTCCGCGCTTGACCGTATGGTAAGCTAGAGGTCTACCGTTGGTGGGCTCTATATATAAACAAAAAGAGTGGGAAAAAAAAAAACAGTGAATTTGATACAGTGAGTGAAAGCAAACGGCTACTAAGAACGGAGCATATTAGCCAACAGCGCCTATGTTCCTGCTGAAGCTGGCCGTCAATATAGTTTACTACACGTTACATCAATATAAATATAATTTTTAAATTATAAAAAAATTTATATTTTTATAACAAATTATATTGTATTATAATATGTAATATCCCTATTATTTATGTACTGCATTCAGTTGCATATTTACTTATATGCATTTGATTCAATTAAAATTTAAAGGTATTAAGGTAATGTAATTTATAATGTCATTTTCATCTCAATCCACAAGTGGCACTACTTTAAATTCTTAAATCCTATTACATGCGTCATTCAAGGAATTTAAATCTCACACTAAAAAGCCATTTGAGATTTTTTGTAAATGAGAATTAATGAGCTCAATTATCCCATAAATAAAATTAATAAAAAACAAAACATATATTTTTATTGACAAAAAATTGGATGCTATTCATATACATTTCCCGCGTTGATATCTTTAATGTACAACTCCTTAAGCTTGCTAGATGTCATCAAATTATATATTTATATGATCCATATGTATTCAAATACATGTTACAAGACTAAATATACACTTATTATTTTCTTTAAGTGAGATACAAATATAATAAGTTAAGTGCAAATGAAGGTTTTACATTCTTTAAATATTTGTAACTGTACTCAACAAAAATTAATGGGACGTAAGTCATACCGATCGATCTAATAAATAAAAAATAAAAAGTGAGATACAGACATCCTTATATGAAATAGTTTTGAGGAAACGTGCATGATAACATGTATGGGAGTATAGAGGAAGTTGGTTTAAAAGCGTGTCTCCGTCGGAAACTGACGCTACAGACATCGATCAATACGTTGAACGCTCTAAATGTTAAAGCGTCCTTAACTTGAAGCTACTATAGAAGAACAATAAACGGTCGGACTTGAAGCTAGCATAGGTAACAGGAAACAAAAGGCTGAACCAGCTGCCTTGAAGACTTCGATCTTAATTTGTCATATTTTATATACTTATTATCGCATTCAATGACCTCTTATTAGTCGAACTATCTAGCTAGTATCGTTGATTTACTATCTGTATTTTCCAAAAACTCATGCATAAACAAGCACTAAGTACTGCGTACTTAATTTATTCTGTCTATCCGTATCTATAAGCGCACTTCCCTACAAGCTAGCTGCCCAATTTTATTCTATTCTAAAAAACTATTTGAATGTACTGGGTATGGCGTAAGAAAAGAAGATGGGAATGAAGAGACAACATCCTGATATCTTATGGCCAAAAGGCCAAGCAAAGTTCAAACTTTTGAAGTTAATTTAAACCCTCTTGCTGCATGATGAAATCTTTAATAAAGTTGCCATGCGGGCATGACTTGCTTCTCATGGTCAAGTGCATATCTCTTCTGATGTCATCAGCAATGTGTCACAGTAGAAACCCTGAAAGAGCATTGAGCTACGAGGGACGTACGTCTCTTGTCAATTGAAAGAGTGCCTCGGAAAAGCCCTCAAGTTTACAACTGCTTTGGTCGCGTCGTAGGTGAGCATTAATGACGCCTCTGGTTGACTTTGCTGCGACCACGCTGCTACAGTACTACGTCCCTTCGAGAAAGAGTAGATATTACCAGCCATGCACCACTTTTTTATTACTTCAAAATTAATGCGCCTACGTTAGTGTGCCGTTGAAGTCTAATTCAAAGAAACGAGATATTACAGACACTTTAAAAAGAGACAAATTACATGATTACCCTTCAAAAAAAAAAAATTCACAAATGCCATCCTCTAAAAAATAATGTCACTTTTGCCATAGTTTACTATTTACTGCACAGTCATCGCACAGTCAGCTCGCCAAACAAGCACCACGTGGGCGTCCAGGTGGTATTTTTTTAAGTGGAAGGGAATGCGTCTTTTGAAAAGACGCCTTCCCTTCCACTTAAAAAAACGTCTTCCCTTCAACTAAAAAGAAACGATTTATCTTAGGTGAAGGGAAGGCGTCTTTTGAAAAGACGCCTTCCGTTCACTTTTTTTTTTAACGTTGAAGGGAAGGCGTCTTTTGAAAAGACGCCTTCTCTTGATAATTTTTTTTTTTTAATGAATGAAAAATCAAAATTGTTCGACCTCACCGAATCCAAACCACTTAGTTTTTTTTTAACCCGACCACTTTCGGCACGTCCCACTATCCTCCCCCGATCCCCCGGAGTCGACGGAATCTCATTCCCATGTCCGGTTGAATTTTCGGACCCCCATCCCGATTTCAAGTTTAAATCAAAATTCGAAGCTTTTTCTAAACTGTTCGACCTCACCGAATCCAAACCACTTGGTATTTTTTCACCCGACCACTTTCAGCACATCACTATTCACATTTACTATTCACTATTACTATTTACTATTCACTATTCACTTTTACTATTCACTCTTTTACTATTTACCATTTATTTTTACTATTCATCCGAAAGATGTAAATTGTATTAAAATTGTCCAACGGCTCCAAAAATCATAAAATTGAATCTAACCACAGATTCAGGGTCCTGACAGTGCAGGGAACGTTTTTCTACCTTCCTAGCGGGTTTTCATTCACGTTGGGGTCAAAACCCCAATTTGTCAAAACGCCGCAAAACGGCTCCTACAGTCAAAATTACTCCGCTAGAAAGTTTACATCTAGCTTAAATATCAATTTTACAAAGAAAAGGAGTGAAAATCACTTACCGCAAGTCCCGATTTCGCGTGATTTCCGAGTTCTCCCTTCCGTTCTTCTTTCCTTCTTTCCTCTGTTTGCCGTCTGCAACTTCTTCTTCTTCTTCCCTTAATTTCATTTTTGTTTTTTTTTTCTTTTGTTTTTTTTTTTTTTATTCTAGTTGCATCCCACGTTGGATGCAACTAGAATATTTTATTTTTATTTTTTATTTTTTTTTTTATTATTATTTTTTATTTAAATTTATATATACAAATGATTCCATGCACCTGGACTCCCTTTATTAACTAACTCCTCCATCAAATTTCATTAAATTCATTCAATCATAACCAAATCCACATTTTTATTAACCAACCCCATAAATTAATCAATTTACTTCAACTCCATCTCATAATTTTATTTATTTACTAATCATACACGCGTATATTTAGCGCATAAGTATAAAATACGTGTATTATACATCTTGATATACGCGTACTTCAATGTATGTATTTAATTAAAATTACGGGGTGTTACACCCGGAGTCGACGAAATCCCATTCTCATGTCCGGTTGAATTTTTGGACCCCCATCCCGATTTCAAGTTTAAATAAAAAACATAAGCTTTTTCTAAACTGTTCGACCTCACCGAATCCAAACCACTTGGTATTTTTTCACCCGACCACTTTCGGCACGTCCCACTATCCTCCCCCGATCCCCCGGAGTCGACGGAATCCCATTCCCATGTCCGGTTGAATTTTTGGACCCCCATCCCGATTTCAAGTTTAAATAAAAAACATAAGCTTTTTCTAAACTGTTCGACCTCACCGAATCCAAACCACTTGGTATTTTTTCACCCGACCACTTTCGGCACGTCCCACTATCCTCCCCCGATCCCCCAGAGTCGACGGAATCCCATTCCCATGTCCGGTTGAATTTTTGGACCCCCATCCCGATTTCAAGTTTAAATAAAAAACATAAGCTTTTTCTAAACTGTTCGACCTCACCGAATCCAAACCACTTGGTTTTTTTTAACTCGACCACTTTCAGCACGTCCCACTATCCTCCCCCGATCCCCCGGAGTCGACGGAATCCGATTCCCATGTCCGGTTGAATTTTTGGACCCCCATCCCGATTTCAAGTTTAAATAAAAAATGAAAGCATACATTCAAGTACAAGGTAATTTTGTTAAAAATTATTTATTGAATTGAAGGGGCAAGTTTACATACATGTTGAGTACAACATTATCAAAACATATACAAGTTCAAATGAGAAACAAGTTGTCAATCTGTGCCACATATTGGCCATTTACGACGTTTATTGCGGCGTAAGTGATCTCTTCTATACTGCTGCAAAGACACCTGAACAACTTGCTCGGCAGATGGTGCTGGATCATTGTCAACGGGCATAGCATGATGATCGTGGTCATCCTCCCGATCATCATGCGCCTCAATAGCCACATCTGGTATAAATGCACGTCCTCGCCTTGGCATTCTTTGTCGTCTACCTATCCAATGTCCTTCTTCACCCAAGGTTGGATTGTCCTCGAATGAAGTAGCCGTCGGGTCGATATTAACATCTGGTATTTCATCGCCAAAGGAGGATGGCTCGTGACGCAATGGTGACGTGTGGACATCTGTGAATGAATCGGCACGACCGGAAGGAGTGATGGGACTCTGATGATATGCTGCGGATTGTCCCTCTGCTGTGTCCCTCCTGATCATGTAATCAGCATGCACACTTTGTAGCGTAGTCATTGATATCTTGTTAATGTCCCTCGCTACAGTCATATCATTCACCTCACTGCGCAAATGCATTTCAGCCACGTTGCATACCTAAATAAATTAAAAGTGTCATACGTTAGCGCAAATAACTACAACTTAGGTTAGCAATAAGTGAAAACGTGAATTGCATAATGTACTTTCTTACCAAGAAATCGATTGTCGCACCACTTTCAGTCATATACCTCCTAGTTATTGATCGAAACCAAACCATACATGGGTCATTGTACTCCATAGGCACCGAATCATTATTTTCACCAACTGCCAAGTTATCGACACGGCGTTGCCATTCATCAACGTAATATATGTGCTTTTCGATCCAATTACTGTCACATTGGCTTCTCATGTCACACTTGTGGAGCTCAATACTTGTGTCGCATGGCTCTGGAATCGTTTGTCTCATGCCAAATTGACGTAACACTCGATCTGGCCGGTGTAATTCAACTATGGCGAAACAAATGAGTGGAGAAATGGTGTGCCATATGTGTCGCCCATGCTTGCAATACTCTGGCAAGGCATCAATCAAATCGTCGGTGTATGGAGTCCAACTGACCTGTACATGGGCCCCTAACATCAAAATTGGAAAACATTGCAAAAAAATAAGGAATACATTAATGTAAATTGTTTGGAATATTGTACCTCTTCGAAACCTTTAGTGTCCAACGTCTCTCTATATTTATTCAATACATGCGTTGAGACTTCTTTCTTTATTAAGGCATGTCTCCACCTGCAAATAGTAAGGACAAATTAATAAACGTTAACAGTAAATGTTGAAAAGGAAGATTGGTGTGGACTTAAGTAAAAAATGACTCATTTACCTATATGCCAATGGTGGTGGTGGCAACAGATGTGCATTTGGACCGGCATGATCCTCGCGTTGAATGTTGCACCTTCGTGGAGCCAAAAAAGGAAATCTATCCCATGCCCATAGTTGTATTAGTACAAGTGCTCCTGAAACACCTCGTTTTTCATAATCAACTGCACGGCACATTTGACGATATAACCATGCTAGCACTGCACTGCCCCACGCGTACGTACCGGCAACATCGAAGTCCGCAAGAAGAGGCAGAACACATAGGTGTACAAGGTTGTTTGATTGGTCTGACAACAACCCACCTCCAATTAGCTGCAAAATATATGCTCGTGCATACTGTTGTATTTGAATTTCTGTTGCTTCTTCGGGTAAATTTGGAACTCTTTCTCCAAGGGTGACTAGACTCAATCGTCCCCCACGTCTTTCTTTCCCAACTGGAATGAACCCGAGCAACTCAGCACATAATTCTTCGTAAAGAAGGTTGGTCGATCCCGTCACAGGTAGACCATCGACACGTAAGCCCAATTGAACCTCCACATCTTGGAGTGTAATAGTCGCTTCTCCGCAAGTAAGGTGGAAGGTATGAGTCTCTTGACGCCAACGCTCTATGAAGGCAGTTATTAAGTGCCAGTCTAACTGAATGTAGCCCACACGTGCTACCCCATAAAAACCAGCGCGCTGCAAGTATGGAATAATACGCGGGTCAAGCGGAAGTGTGCGATGGACAACGGCTTCCCTACGTCGACAATGCAACTCAGGCACTGGCTGCAAAAAATATTTATTATATTGTCAGTCAAAGATTTAATTCAAAAGGGATTAAATATCAAAATAATACGTAAGTACCTCTCCATCCCATATGGGACCAGATCGATGACGGGCCTGCAACGAAAGTACTGACGGATCTAAAGGTCCTGGATCCATCTAACGTAGATGAACTAACATTACATTTAATAACCACATATTAGGATCAAACGTAGATAAAGAAATATTAAGAAAAGATAAAAATATCAGATTTAATTATCAGACAATAGATCGTACACGACAAAGGCTATCCCACACAGTGTCATATTACATTGCAAAAGAGATACAGGAGACATAAAAAGTAGAAAACATGAAATATATGTGGGCAAACACTAGCTTATGCACCCCCATCACGGAGGGTTGGACACCTCTTCCTGTTGTGGCCTTCTTGTCCACATTGTCTACATCTAATCTTAGAAAAGGGTTCCCTTATATCCATCTCATTTCTTAAGCGCGACGACCTCGGTCGACCAGATTTGCGAATATGACCAGAATCAGGTATCACCGTATACGGAATAGTACATTCTGGCCAATAAGATTCGTGCGGAATGGGATGGAACTGAGATTCGTAACACTTAGAGTAATGCTGGAGAAGGTACCAATGATCAATGTATTGGTCACAATTAATCGAAGCATAACGACACGCTGCTTGGACGTGTGAACAAGGAATCCCATAACATTGCCATTTGCCGCAGCTGCAGAAACGATCTTTTAGTCGGACCACCTGCTTGTTTCCCCCTTTGTTCATGCGGACATCTTGTATACCGGTAACAACCTCAAATGTCTCAAGCTGTCGATTGATCATTGTAACAGTGTGGTTCCCTGCCTTAAGCCCCCAATTTTTCATTTTCTCAACCGCATACTTTGTGAAAACTTCTCCATTAGTAATTGCTTGATCTATTTCTTGCCGTCTAACGACAAACCACCGAACACATCGATAAAACGTCAATTGAACCAATGCTGTGACCGGATAAAATCGAGCCCCCTTTAATACTCCATTGAAACACTCTAAAGGAAAAAAACAGGAAACAAATCAGACGTTAATTGACAATAAAAAAAATAACTCAGAGATTTCAAATAAGTAAATGCATAGACTAACCAGCGACATTCGTAGTCATCCAACCATACCGCACCCCGCCATCGTAAGCCATTGTCCACCGCTCTCTTGGAAGGGTAATGGGATTAAACCATCTTGTGCAACCCTCTTTCTGGTGCTCTAGTTCTTTCATTAGTGCCTCAAACTTACGTGGTTGGTGTTGTGACCCTGCTGCCTTGACCAAATCTCTCAACTTCTCGTTACGGTACTTATCATTGAAATTACTACCCACATGCCTCAAACAGAACCTATGATATGCCTCCGGCTCGGTCCAACCATTCTCTACTCTTTTAACTGCATTCAATATGCTAGGGTGACGATCACTGACAAGGCAAATGCCTTCTCTGTTAGTCACGCTATAACGAAGCTTCCTTAGAAACCATACCCAATTGTCAGTATTTTCTTGATGAACAATAGCAAATGCGAGAGGGAATATATGACTGGCTGCATCGATTGCCGTGGCGATGAGCAACTTACCGCGGTACTTTCCATATAAGTGTGTACCATCTATTTGTATGATAGGCCTACAATGCTTAAAACCCTCAATTGAGGGACCAAAAGCCCAAAAAGAACGATGAAATATGGCTATCCCATTGTTGTCAGGTTCGTAGTGATTTACAAATGCGTGCGAACCTGGATTACTAGCATTCAATGCATCCATCCATTTTGGGAGTAGGTTATACAATCCCTCCCAATCACCAAATATCTTTTCCATCACCTTTTTTTTTGCACGCCACACTTTTCTGTAATGCACATCGTATTTGTAATTATTTTTAATGACTTGATGTAGCGCTGACACAGAAGTTGAAGGATCTCGCTTTACAATATCAAAAATTTCGCGATATATTAGCTTTACATCCAATTGTCTATGATCTTGCGACATTTGGGCATAAATACATGTGTGTGGAAATGGACATTTTGTGATCTCAAACAATCCCGATTTCTTGCGTTTCGAAGCCCGTAGCCTCCACTGACAACCATCTTTCGATTTCTTACACCTAATAGACCAAAATTTGGGTTCTGAATCGACCACAACATATTCTTGTTGCTTGGCAATACAACATCGTTTTACTCTATGTTGCAAGTCTTCCTTTGAGGGAAATATGAGTCCTTCGCAAAGATCTTGTGACTCGTTCCACCCCATCGATATGTTATCATGATTGTCTGATAATGGGGTCATAGCTTCATGATTAAGCTCCATGAAATTAGGTGATGGAGGCTCAAAACTTGCTACGGTAGGTTGTGGTGTATCACCCATACTATGCAAGTCAGTGTCTTGTAACTCTGTTTCTTCAATGCTTACGCCATTGCCATCTTCTCGTAGTGGCGATGCATACATAGACCCATCATTTTCAATTACTCTCAACAAAGGACCACGCAAATCAACAAAATTATCCATTTCATGTCCGTCATCCTCATCACTGTCGTCGTCTTCAAAATTGAATTCATCATCAGAAAAATGTACATTTGAAGGGCTGCCATCTTCAGAATCATTGGTCATGTGATCCATTGTAGCATCAATAGGTGAAGCTGTACTCGGACCAATGTGCTCCATTGATCTTCGTGCACTATGACCGCCAACATTCATGTGGCTTCGCCGATGACCCGTTTGACGACCTTGGGTTGGATTTCCACCAACAACTTCTACATACACCTCCATATTAGTAGGAGGCGGGACCTCTTGCAACATGGAAAAAATATCCCTTAGCTCTTCCTCATTGCTAATCGGAAGAACCGTATAATTGAAATCCTTTTCGCCAAAAAGCAAAGGATATCTATATGTGATATTGATCGTTGCACACGTTGAAATCTGTAGTTTACCTCGAATAACCCCTTCAAATTCTTTAAAATCAATGCCTGATCGGACTCTTACAAGCCCCACTGGCGGTCTATCGTATGATGCACCTCGCGAATCATGTACTACAGAACCACCACTGTAGCATATTACGGAAACAAGCCTATTTGTCATCTGTGTGGGAATAAGCAAAATACAATCGTCATTCTTTCAAAGAAAATATGAAATTAAAGCCTATGAGTGCAACAAAATAACAATTAAAATAATGTAGCCAAAGAACAAAAATCACACTATCTGGCGATGATTGGTGACTTCCTCAAATAATGTTGTAAGCAACCATCATATATAGTTGTTAAAATAACTCGTAAACAGATGCTCTCTCTTGCTCATCTAAACAAGTTAAGCTTGAACCATGGTGAACTCGAGATAGGGTAGTCATAGTATCAGTGATTTTTAATACTGGTTGACAAATAGGGCTCCAAGTTGATTTGAAGACAGAACACCTGGAAATCCTAGTATGGAAAGTAATAGCGACACTAATAGTTTCCTTGCAGCCATGGAAACTTGTCAAGATTTTATCAAAATCAAGGAAAAACAATTAAGGTGATGGCGTATAGTAAAAGCATTACCTCTGGAATTTCTCGAGAAGAACTTCAGTATCTCGTCAATTATTATCACTTGTAAAGCAAATGGCATGATAAAAACAGTAAGAGGGAAAAAACCTAAAATTAATTAATGAAATGATATAAAGGTACATGTGAAAAATAAGAAACTCAAACCACCATGATTAAACCATCTATACAAAGCAACTGCAGGGTTATAAATTTTGAATATTCGAACAATCGATAATGAGTTAAATGAAAAGCCAAAAGCTAAAAGTTTCCATCTGTAGTTCAATTTTTCCCCTTTTTCAAATTATCTCAATACCAACCAATGCGTAGCCAAGTATTCTACTTTTATTAATCATCCCAAGAAAAGGTACCTGCAAAGATTTAATGTAAATTCAATTAAGTGATTTTAGGACAGATATACCATGAGTCCATAACTGATGTCCTTCCAGTAGGAGGTGTCATTTACTCAGTCCAATACCAAATTGCTCACTTCATGAGAGCATGCTTGATCCTTTGTGATTAAGGTAGGACTCACACACACTTTTCCTTCCATCACCTCCTTTTTTCTCTCTTTATTTTAAAGATTCAAAACAGATTGTTACCCTAAAACTGGCACATAACAGCCCATAATTTTAAGAAAACCAACGGATTTCTACCAACCATCCAATGCTTCACAATCGAGCCAAACATGTAAGAACAGAGAAAAAAATATACGTCTACTACATCTTGCTCTTTTGGAATGATTTTCAAACCTATAATAAGAAGAAGAAAATGAAAAAATAAAAATCAAAACTGGCACCTTTGTTTAGTGATCGAGAATGGCAACAACCACGGTCAGATCTTGCGCGGAATGGCTCTCGGCTGCCAACGACGGCAACGGAGCGAGACGACGGCGACGGAGCGGCGGCGAAGAGTTTCAGAGAGAGGAGGGGGCGAGTGTTCCGTTTGCTCGCGGGTGGGGTATATGTAGGGTTTAAGGGAAGGCGTCTTTTCAAAAGACGCCTTCCCTTAAAATAAAAAACACTTTGAAGGGAAGGCGTCTTTTCGACTTAAAAAAAATGGTGAAGGGAGGTGAAGGGAAGGCGTCTTTTCAAAAGACGCCTTCCCTTCACAGTTAATTTTTTTTTAATGTCGAAGGGTGAAAAGACGCCTTCCCTTCACAGTTAATTTTTTTTAATGTCGAAGGGAAAAGACGCCTTCCCTTCAACCCTAAAAATTTTCACCTCCGCGCCGACGTGGCGCTGAGGTGGAACGCTGACTGTGCGCTGACTGTGCAATGAACAGTAAAATAAGGCAAAATTGACAATATTTTTGAATGGATGGCATTTGTGAAATTATTATTTTTTTGAGGGGTAATCATGTCATTTTTTCCTTTAAAAAGTGTATATCATTATTAATATAATATTAAATTATTTTGAATCGCTTACAAAAATATTATTTAAGGTAATCTAATAATATATATTTTATATTATGTATAAAATAGGTATTAATATAACATTACTCTTGTTATAATTAAGAAGAGTAATGCTAGATGGACTTACAAAATACATTATTGAATTTTCTCATATCATGCATTGATTCGAAATAGAGTAATACTTGACTAACACATTTTTCAAACACATTTTTGTTGATATTGTTCCTGAGAGTTATTTGATTGTCTTGAATCTTAATTCGAGACGATTTAATTATTCTCAATAGCAATGTCAATAAAATATGTTTGAAAAATATTATTCTAAAGCATTTTCATTCGAAGTAATCATCTAATGATTTACAAAGCAATGTGTATTTTGAATGTATGTTTGAATGTATGTTTGAATGTCATTTAACATTTTTCAATTACAGAAAAGTGCTACATACACATTATTTATAACTGCCTAGATAATAACATGGACCTTATCTCTGTTATGATTAGTTCCAAATCCGAGTAAAGAAAGATTACATTAAGTAATTGATTATAACCAACGTAAAACTTTGTCAAAATAACTATGACATTCAAATAAAACTGCGTGAAAGTGTTAAGGACCACTGACATAACTCTCAATAGAGTGAAGTGAGGAAGTAAATTCGTATAGTTGATCTAGTTTAAAAAAAATTTAGTTAAGTTGAGTTATAAATAATAATACAAACCTTAATAAAAATTACTCAAGATTCGGAGTACACTTCCAATCTAGATTACACTTGATAAAGGGAGTCTAGCTAGATTAATTACTTTGAAACTGCATATACATACTTGAGCCCTTTAAGTCCCTTAAATTAGTGTGGAGCCATGTAATATATGTGGTTACATATTAATCCAAGTCGTGGCTTGAACGCTTTATATACTTAATTCTTTGGTGTGTAGTCTTTCTTCTTTAGAACAATTTTCACCTTTAATATTATAATATTAGATTGTCTTAAATTGTATATTAATAAAAGATCAATAAAATACAATTGTGCGTCAACAAAGATGTTTCTTTCGATGTCAGATCAAAATGTCACTTTAACATTTTCAGTGATTTTATAAGTGATGCTAATTCATTCCCCATCCGCATGTGTGTAGTATTTTTCCTACTTATTTCATAGTATCTTTACCCAAGAATATCGTGTTCTTCCATGTGTTCTGCATTCAATTATGTGCATCATTTTAAACATTTTATATTTTCAACCTTTTATAAAGTTTAGGAGAAAGGCCTTGGAAATTAATGAATTACCTAGCTAAAGAATTAACGTTCCTTTTCATTATACGCAGTTTTGAATTCAAAAACAACATTTTCAATGTAAATAAAAAAATAATGCTAAAGTAATTAAGGTGTGTACCGTGGTAAAAACTACATCAGTCAAATAATATTAATTTTAGATTATATCAAATTATGCGTTATTACGTGATTCAATATATATAAAAAAGTGTTAGGTAATGAATATGTACACCCCAATTAATACAACATTACCCATGTAAAATTGCATGCTTCATCCACGTTCATCACATCCATACCTTGCGGCTGACCTATGAATATTGTAACTCATTTGATACCTTGCTCCAAAAGCCTTAGTGACTAGGTTGTCCGAGTGACCATAGAGCTTTGACAATGATCAAAATTTGAGTCACCTCGGTGCCCTTTAGTGAGGTGGTATATATATTTATGTCTTTGGTTTTATATATGGATACATTCTAAGCTTTGATTCCAATATACTTGGAGTTAGAATATTTTCCAAATGCATGTACCATTTTCTTACCTTATGCAAAAATGACAATGGAAGATGGATTTATCAACTATATTAGGTATATATAAAATTAAAACATTACCTTGTGTTATACATTTGCAATAAGGTGGACTCAATAATGCTAAACCATTTTTGTTCTTCATTTAATTTTTTATTTTAATTTTTTATATATAGATTCTATTTATTTCTATCTGGAAATATAAAACTGAGTTTGATTTACAACCTAAAAATTATTTTTTATTTTTAACTAGTAAAATAAAATAAAATAATAGAAACTTGTTTATTAGAATAATTTTTGAAAACTATTTTTTGAAAACTTAGAAAATAATATTTTATTATTTTAAAAAAATATAATTATTTATTTTTGGATGCTAAGAAAATAAAAAAATCGTTTTTGAGTCCAAGCCTAAATTATGGGCGTGGTAAAATAGGCTTACGTTCCACTCTTAGCTTTTCTTGAACTGTTTTTCTCCTATTTTTAGTCAATAATGGCAAAACAGTAGTTTGTTCAAATATAGTGTGGCAGAATTGTACTTGCACAAAGTGAGGTTTTCCCTCCCAATTTAAAGCGAAATAGAGACTCCAAACTGTCGTTCTCCGCTGGACATCTGGTTTTTTAATGTAATTTAATTATTCATTTTTGGCTCCTTTCGAGAATCTAAAACGTTTCTTGGTTCGAAAGTCGACGCTCACGATAATGAGATATACGGACGAAAACAGAACTGTTCTGAAAAAATTTGAATTTCTTTCTAATCAAACAAAAGAAATCTATTTCAAGAACAGATCACAAACCAAAAAAAATAAAAAAATAAAAATGCAGCTCCGTTTTCGCCATTAATTTTCCATTAAAAGTCTGGGATTAGGGTTATTTATTTATTTTTATTTTTTATGTTATTGAAGGAACAAGATCCGGAGTTTGAGTTTTTGTTGAAGTTCGAGGTTTGAAATTTGAACTGCTAGTTTCTTCGAGTTTCGTTCAATCATGGCGATGCAAGTGTTAACTAAGAGCAGCGACGCTATCCGTAGCTCGCTGGAGGAAATGCTGGATTCGATCAGGCAAAGAGATGTGCAGCCGAAGGATCTGCCACCAGCATTGCCGGTTCGACCTGTTTCGAAAGCTCGGTTACCTTCGGCGAGAAGGCAATTGGCAGCGAACTTGAAAGTTAACGGTGGTGGTGTTGCTGATGTTCATGAGCAGTTGGCGAAGGATTTGAGAGAGAAGGAGAAGAAGAAGAGAGATAGAAAGTTTGTCAAGGAAGAGGATATGGAATGTGGTTTTAAAAATGGTGGTTATGGAAGCAGGAAGGCGGCGAAGGTGGAGAAGGTTGCAGCGGCGGCGAAGGTGGAGAAGGTTGCAGCGGCGGCGGAGTCGCCGTATGTGAGGACGGTGGAGGATTCGAAATGCGAGAAGAGGTTGGAAGAAAATGGAAGTTTGGATGACTGTAATGCAGCTTCGGATGTGACATTGTCGGACGAGGAGTCGAATTCAGGTGGAAATGATGGTTTTGTTCTGAGAAAGGTATGCATCGTTTGATTTTCTACGCATAATGCAATCGAACTGCGTGAATTATGTTTCACCGTGTTATCTGCTTCATTTTCATGTATGTGACAAATAGAGTGAATTTAAATTGGGTTTGTAGGTTGCTAGAGTCAGGACTTAAGTAGGTTTATTTATATAGAACTGGCAATGATGATGTTATAATGTTTTTTGAGTTTTATGCATTCAGATGTTCTCCATAGATGTGATTGTCATATGAAAGCATTAGAATGCTCTCCAATTTTAACTTTCTTCCACCTATAAGCTACAGCTTTTGGGTTTCTAGGTTGCTAGAATCAGGATTTAAGTACAGTTAGTTATTTAGAATTGGAAGTGATGATATTATCAGATTTTAGAGTTTTAAGCACCGGGATGTTTTCCTAACATGTGATTGTCATATGAAAGCATTTGAATGCTCTCCAAATTTTACTTTTCTTATACTTACTGTTAATGATAGCTTGATATGCATTGGTGGGCTTGCACCTATAAGCTATAGCTTTTGGGTTCAATAGTTTCTAACACTTACAACCTTGAGTGTGATTAGACAAAGCTACACTATGATAAGTGGTTAAGGAAGAATTTGGACTTAAAAAACCATTTTTTGGGATTCATGAGCTCTAGCTATTTGAATACAGGAGGACTACGGCTCAGTTTTAGAAAAGTGCTACACAGACATGCGCTAGAACTATTTCTTTTTCTCATTTCCAAATGGCGAATTGATTAATTAAGTATGAGATTTTGAATCTTAACTGCTACTGCTAAATTTTTGTTGTAAATATCCTGACACCACATTTTTTCATAATATTGTCCCATCTATCATTCACCTTGATGTAACTCATTAGCAATACATTCATCAATTTGACATTTTTTTGTCTCAGAAACTTGAGGTTTGGTGTAAGCTTCCTAATGATCAATGGGAATTGGGAAGGATTCAATCAAATTCTCAGAAGGATGCTGTTATTTTGCTTTCAAATAACCAAGTATGTTTTATCTTTTCCTATGTCTTTTAATTAACATATGTCCCTAAATAAAATCTTCATACTTCCACACACTTAACCTGGTGGACTAATATATATATACATATGTGTTGTCAGGTCATGACAGTTCCAATTGGGAATCTGTTGCCTGCTAACCCCAATGTCCTCGAGGGTGTGGATGATCTTA
Organism: Paratinospora sagittata; assembly: GCA_035771175.1. NCBI lineage: Eukaryota > Viridiplantae > Streptophyta > Magnoliopsida > Ranunculales > Menispermaceae > Paratinospora > Paratinospora sagittata. Next base: position 25,480,372 of record CM069612.1, on the reverse strand, counting down.
TCCAGCTCAGTTATCTGAACGAGCCATCAGTTCTACACAATCTCCGACATAGATATTCTCATGATATGATTTATGTAAGTGTGAGCTGCACGTTCCATTTCTTCCTTTAATTAAAAATGCTATTTTCATTTCTCACTATTATTTTTTTCCTCTTTACAACAGACAAAAGCAGGGCCAGTTTTGGTTGCCATAAATCCCTTCAAAGACGTGAAGATTTATGGAAATGATTTTGTTAATGCTTATAGGCAGAAAATTATGGACTGCCCTCATGTCTATGCTATAGCAGATGCTGCTTTCAGTGAGATGATGCAAAGTGAGGACTACTTATAGAATGCTACATATGTTTGGATATCTTCTATTCTTTGTTTGATTAAATCCTTTCTGTTAAGAGCCATCTGTGCTTTGTTTCTTTACTATTGATAATTTTCTCCCCCATTTCGGGGATTTTGCAGATAAAGTAAATCAATCCATTGTCATAAGGTAAGTAGGATATGCATCTCAATTAATGCGATGCGAGATTTAATTACTAATTATTCTATAATTACTATTCTAGCAGTCTCTATCTATTGGTTTAAGACAATCATTTCGAATTTTTAGAGAGTTTATCTTACATTTAAAAAATTGTTGGTTCAGTGGGGAAAGTGGAGCTGGCAAAACTGAGACAGCAAAGATAGTGATGCAATACTTGGCTGCAATTGGTGGAAGCAATGGAACAGAGAATGAAATCCTTCAGACAAATTGTATATTAGAAGCATTTGGGAATGCAAAAACGTGCAGAAATGACAATTCTAGCCGATTTGTAAGTATTTATTCTTCATGATGGGAGCTGTGTGCCATTCTACTTTGAATAATCAAATTCATTTTGGTCAAAGCACAAATTTAGCCTCATGATCTTTGTGATTTCCTGGTAGACGCTTTCGTCATATTTTACTTTTGTAAAGCTGTTGTAGTTAGCATACAAAGTAATATGCAGTTAAAATTAACTGTTCTCCTGATGTGTACAGGGAAAGCTGATTGAAATTAATTTTAGTGCCACTGGGAAAATTTATGGAGCTAAGATTCAAACATGTGAGCATGTCTATAATTTTTTTTGTACTTTTTGGGGAAAAGATGGTTGATCAATCTCTAATGCATTTTTTGAGCTCAAGATTGACTTATCTTGCTTTTGATGTTGACATCGTACTTGAACTTGCATGTAAACATCATGGATAGTTCTCCTTGAGAAGGTAATTGTTTGTCTCTTTTAAACTTTGGTTTTACGCATTAAACTCTCCGGTCATTTCTGAAGATCACATACTTTTTGTGAGTTAGAGCAGTCAAGAGTGGTGCAACTGGCTAGGGGAGAAAGATCATACCATATCTTTTATCAACTGTGTGCTGGTGCTCCATCCTTTCTTAGAGGTTCTTATTACTTGCTTTCTCTGTCTAATCAATTGTTATTTTGTTTATTCTTGATGATTTTCTTCTTATTCAAATCCAAGCCTCCACATTCTTTTCTTGTAAAGGGTGCCGCGGTCTAGGTATTGTTCAACTTTGCAGCTCTTTAAGAGGCTCTGCAAATTATAAACGTCAGAAATGCTTAACCATCTTCCAGTCTCTTTTGAGAACTTGAGAGACACATGGGTCGAGTCCATCATGAATTAGAACTTTCTGCTGCATAAGCTGTTATTAACATGAAATCTATAGGTGTAAAGCAATATGGTTTTATCATGCTCAACTTTAATTTGAGCTCTGAACTTGTGTTCTGAATTAGTTGCCACATATGGTTGAATGGCTTGGATCATCCAATCAGGTTGATTTTTGGATTTAGACATATTCTCCAGTGCTGTCAGCCTGTCAGATTGATCCTGATTAGAATTAATATGCATCGTTATCTGTAGAGAAGGGGCAGCACTGGTTGCATCTTTAAGTCTCGATTATTTGCACTTCTCTAAGTCTGACATGCTGAGAAATACACGGATGATTTACTGAATTCTCATTATATTTTACTTATTAAAGACCTGGCAACTAGGAAAATTTCACTTGGGAAAATCATGACAATGAATTCTCTTGTAGGCAACTAGGATTAAGATAGGTGATGAATTTTATAAGTTTTTAGTGATAGTTTGATATTCATTGTTGGGCTGCAACCTATTAGCTATATCTTTTAGGTCAATTGGTTTCTAAATTTCCAACATGGTATTGAGGTTTGGTTTTGTGAAAGGTCTTGGGTTTAAGTCTCTTTATTGACATTTGCATATTTGGTATTTGCCCCTTCTTCTATCTCCTTCTATCCCTCCATGTTCAGGGTGGAGCTATAAGTATGGGGGACTCTTGTTAGTGATAGCTTGATTTACATTGTTAGAAAGAGCTTGGTATACATTGTTAGACCTGTACGGTCTACCTATCATCTATAGCTTTTAGGTTTTGTGGGAATCTAATATAAGTAACACTGCAACACCAAACATCTATCTCATAGGCATCACTAATGCTTTTGACTATCTGGTCATTTATCAAGTGTATTATGTATATAATTAGTTCTGGATTGAAACAAGCATGTTCATATATTGTTACCCGGCATTATCTTTGGCTGATTATTATTATTGTTGTTGTTGTTATAACTTATTTAAGTAGATTACCCATTTAAGCTCTACCTTCCGACTTAGTAAGATGTTGGCTGCTATTGATCTCATTCGAACTAATCCATTTATGCTTCCTGTTAACGTACTATAACTAGCAGAGTCTTCATTTTAGTATTAGGCTGTGCAGCTAAATACAAGCATACTTTCTCTATCTCTAACCTTTTCTGTGTATCTAAGTTATTGGACTACCTAGTCCAGGTTAGTGGTTTTAAAACACTTTCTTTGTTTTTAAGAAGCATATGAATAATATACTACTGAGTGAGACAAGTGCTTGCATGTGTTTTGCTGATATTTAAATAATCTAAACTTGATAACACTGAAAAGTAAAAGCTGCTGATGGAGTTGTTTTAAGAGGATGTGGTCTAGAATTAATGGCATTGATGTTAGAAATTTGAGCATGTTATGTACTGGGTGATTTTTAAGCATCTTTTTTCTGATAGATATTTTTGAAACATGTGGTGGTATTGAAACGTATGGTGGAATTTTAGTTAGCAATATTTGCTGGTACATTCATGATATATTTCTTACTTTTGTCTTTTTCCTAAATTGCTTGGCAGAGAGGTTTAATCTGAAAGCAGCCAATGAGTACAACTACCTTAAGCAGAGTGATTGCATGATGATTGATGATGTTGATGATTCTTGGCAATTTCATGTGCTGATGGTAATTAGGAAATGAAGATGTTACTGCTTCCACTGCTGTGAGGAAGTCACTCTTTTCCAGCTCTCTGTGCCTTCTTTACTTTTCATGACTTTGTCAAACTTCTGTTTCATTTTTCTGATCAGGAAGCATTGGATATTATTCAAGTTTGCAAAAAAGATCAAGAGAGTATATTCTCCATGATTGCTGCAGTATTGTGGTTGGGGAATATTTCCTTTCAAGTAATTGACAATGAAAATCATGCTGAAGCTGTGAATGATGAAGGTATCTTCTTATTACTTGAACCTATTTATCCATTTCAGAAAAAAAGAAAGAAACAAACCAAAACAAAGTAAGGACTTAATGTGGTTCTCATTACTTGGTCTGGTCGATTCCTCTTTTAAAGAATTCTAGAATCAGATGTTCTTTATGAAACTGCATTTTCTCTCCTGTTCATTTTTAAGTTGTTTCAGATTAAGTGGCTTGTCATTTTTTTTTTGTGATCATTGGAACTTAATTGTAAAGGAAAGAAATACATGATAGAAGATTTGAATATGAAAGTATTGAGAGGTGGTCTTTGGTCTTCTAAAACATTATAGAAAAAGGTTTTAAGATAAAAAAGGTCATGGCCACAACTTGGGTAGTCCTACTTCAACCTGGTTTCATGTCTTTTGTTGGTTTCAAAAAACAACATTTGGGTTTTCTTTGAGCCAACCTAACCAAACAGATATTCACTCTAGTCTACGGCTTTGAAAATTAGAACTTTATATGGAATCTATACTAAATGCAGCCTAAAGAGACCAATAAAACCCCAAAGAATAGAAACAATAGAAATTCCCTTGAGCATAATTGGGAGAATATAAAGAACTCTATGCTAAAGTTAGCTTTATCTGTTTTTTCTTGGGTTTCATATGGCCTTTTCAGACATTTTTTCAGGATTTGCAATTTGTACATACAGTCTATAGCTTATCAATTCTAAAACCAAGTTGTGTACTTAAAAAAGGTCAAAGAAATTTTGTTTGTCCGGCTTGGTCTGATTTTGCTAATTTTTTAACATATTATGTTTGTTAATCATAGCTTCATAAGCATTGTTGTGCTTCTACCTATTTGCTATAGTTTTTAGGTTGTATGGTTATCTAACAATGTTTACAATGAAGTTTTCAATTGCGCACACATCTATTACCTTAAGGTATTGTCAATACCGAAGAGTAAACTACATTTGTATACAATAGTTGGGCATACTGCCTAATAATTATGAGAATGAGTGTGGGTCAGATGTTGAACGATTCAATTTCATGCAGCTGCAACCACTGCTGCAAAGTTGTTGGGTTGCAATGTTCAGGACCTACTGTCAGCTTTATCTACTCACAGGATTCAAGCGGGCAATGATAGTATCATCCGAAATCTAACCATATCTCAGGTTTGAAAAATCCCATGTTTCTTTGTCTAATTATCTCCTACATGTAAAAGTTCTTCATTTCTTGGTGTATTCTTTTACAGGCCATTGACTCGAGGGATGCATTGGCAAAATTGATCTATGCAAGCTTGTTTGACTGGCTTTTAGGACAAATCAATAAGTCACTTGAAGTAGGTACACAACATACAGGAAGATCCATAAGTATCCTAGATATCTATGGATTTGAATCATTTGAGGTACATCTTCTTTGCTGATTGGCTCCATGAAAAGGACTAAGGCTTATGAGATGATTTCCACCCTTGGATGAGGTGTTTTAAGTAATGGCTTATGAAGTAGAAAAGCTCATATACTCAACTCAACCCAAATCTTCAATAAAAAAAAAAGAAACTCGACTCAACAAAACCTTTTCCAAACTACTTCGAGGTAGATTTGCCTCCATTCTACTCTATCGAAAGCTAGATCTTTTGTTATTCCCCAAGTGATTACATCTTTTTATTATCTTTATCCATTTATTGAATTTATTCTTCTTCCTCCGTCATAAATGCGCAGAATTTATTTGTCATTCTTCCTAATTGGTGCATTTAAAAGTCTTTATTCTATGTATTCAAATTACTTAATTGGTTTATTTGAATTTATCTCCAAATGGGGGCTACTTCTACCATCTCCCAAATGTGTACACTTTCAGTTCTATCTTTTAATGTTTTATTAGATGTCTGTCTTAACATTCATAATTTCATTACCTTTAATCTATTAACATATTGTTTTTTTTTATAGCCCCACAGTTTGTTCCATAAAGTATGGCAGGTATAGTAGCGGTTTTGTGAGAGTGTATATATTTTAGACCATGTATTTGAATGAAAAGAGAGATTTAAAAATGAGTAAGAAAAAGATGTTCATACACCTAATTTTGTAGAACAGCTTTCTAATATCAAAAGTTGTTTTAACCACTTAATGCCATAATTTGGGGAATTATGGAAACCTTCTGGGAGTCGTTTTTCGAAAATCAACAAGGAGAAGGATATAACCTGACAGACTAGGATCCCTATCAGGGGTTGCCTGTGTATTTGAATGTACCTAATGATAATACCTAAAATATTTCTATGCCTTGTTACTTGAAACAGTTAAGTTTATTTTTAGTGGCTAAATTGCAAAGTAGCTCATTTCAATCTAATGGACTCGCTTTTACAATTTTCAGAAGAACAGCTTTGAACAGTTCTGTATAAATTATGCTAATGAAAGGCTGCAACAACATTTCAATCGGCATCTGTTCAAACTAGAGCAGGAGGTGAGCATCTCAGATCTTGTGTTGCATCAAGATTTCAGTGTATAATCATTATGTTGAATTTTAATGCGAGTTCAAGGTGATTTTTGAACATTTTCTTTTTTTACTATGCTGATAACTATTAGGTTAGAACTTCTGAGACCTTCATCTCATGCTAAACATAAATTTTTGATTCTTTGACCAGTTTTGGTGTGAAAAAAATGTGAACGCAGTGTTCAATATTCTCTTCCCCATCCCTTATTATCTTTTGTAATGCATATTCCATTCACTTTTTGGATACTTTAACCTAGTAGTGGAGGCTATCTTCTTTTTTTTCCCAAGTAGCTTCCTTTCTTAAATTATTTTATTGTTGGCTTCCCCAGCTCATATATGAAGTAAGATTCATTGATATCCATGCATTATAATGTTCCCCGGTTCACAGCTTTCTTAGATGAACGTTGCTGTCGAAGGATAATTCCTGTTGGCTATTTGTCACTAACTGTATAATTTTGTTCCAACTGCTTGTGCAAATAAACTGCTTTTTTTTCCTTTTGTGACTAGTTTACATTAATATTCTGGAGCATATTCTTCTCATGATCTTATTTTGATATATGGATAATTTGTTAATCTACATGAAATAATTAATGAAGGAGTATGCTCAAGATGGGATTGATTGGACAAAAGTTGATTTTGTGGACAACCAAGAGTGTTTGAATCTCTTTGAGAAGGTGGGTTTCTCGTGGCTACCTTGTATTCCTTGTCAGTTAGTTGCTTAGACATATGAAATTCTTGTTCCCGTGTAAACTAAAAACTTTATTGTCTTTAGAAGGTTTTTATTGTATGAGACACCAGAAAATAAGGTTGCCACCATGAACTTTAAGTTCCTGTATGGTTCACCATTCAGAAACAGTTTTCAAAAGCAAATTTAAAAGTTCTCTTTCAGAAAATCTCCTTTACAAAAATCAGAGTTGTATTAAAAAATACTTTTTCAATTCTTCTAGCACTACCCAACCGAAAAATTATTCAAGAAATCTTTATTTTCAAAAACAGAAAACAGTTTTTGAATTAATGACTGTCAAATCTCATTGTGTATGATGGTTGTCAGTGTCAGGCTGAAGTTGGCAGCCTTAAAATGATGGCAACTGACAATTTTTTTTTAATTCTCGATGCAGAAACCATTAGGGCTACTTTCTTTGTTGGATGAGGAATCAACTTTCCCTAAAGCTACTGATTTGACTTTTGCCAATAAGCTTAAGCAGCACTTGAGCCTGAATCCCTGCTTCAAAGAGGAAAGAAATGGGGCTTTTAGTGTTTGTCATTATGCTGGAGAGGTTAGTTGTGAAGACATCTCAGCTGTTGAGAAAGTTTTTATATTTGTATTTTGGTGTTGGATTGTTTGTTGTTGCTACCATTGAGAAAGTTTGCAAACTGGTATGTGGGTGTAAATGTTCTTCAGTATCAATAATAAAAATAGATTAAAAAAAATGGGCGGTGAAAACATGCAGCTGAGTTTTGATTAGAGAAACTTAATAATGCCCATAAAAATCGCAATGACTAAAAGTCTGAAAATGGTTACTGACTAAAAACATACGGTATAAATTTGATAAACACAATTGTATAGACAAAAACTACTAAAAGGAATCAAAGCATGCAGCTCCTTATGTGCCTTCTTTTCTTCTTTATTGTTATTCCTCTCTTGATTCTTTCCATCCCTAGAGAAATAACAAATTTCTGTATTCATCAATTGCAAATTCTACTTGTGTCTTATGTTTAGGTTCCTTTTCTTGTTGCTTTACTGAATGAGGTGATCTAGGCCAAATACTTCTATAGCAAGTCTTCAAATTAGAGCAATGGTTGAAACTTGGAAGGTGTATACCAAAAATGAAAATTGCAGGCAATTCAAGAGGGAATCAATGAGGTGGTCTCAAGTAGAATTTTACATCAATATTATGTGCCTTTATCTGCTGACCCCCATGGAAAAGTCTTAGCACAGGAATGGAGAAATTTGGTTCTTCATAAAATTTTGTTCTGATCTAGTAAGAGCAAATTGAGTCATATGAATATGGATCTTCTGAATATACTTGTGGTGTCAATTGTGAATTCACCTCCCATTTTGATAATATGTGATGTTTTGTCAGGTTTTATATCATACTAGTGGCTTCTTGGAGAAGAATAGAGATCCATTACACTCTGATTTGATCCAACTTCTCTCATCATGCACTTGTCAACTACCTCAATTTTTTGCAACCAACGTGCTGAATCCATCACAGAATCCAGTGAGTCCTTTATGGTGTAGGGGTGCTACCGATCCTCAGAAAAGAAGTGTTGGGACCAAGTTTAAGGTAGAGATGCCTATCAAGATGTTTTTAAATCTAGACCAACTTATGCTTGTCCTTTTTGCTTCTTTTCTAATTTTATACTTATGATTTAATATTTGTTGTATTGCTTTCTTTTTATTATTTACAATTGAGGTATCTTGAATTCTTAATATCTACACTCTATACTAAGGGAATAGTTTTATCAACTTATTGTCATACTTTTCAGGTGGACCACTTACATCATGGTCATCCTTTGCTGAATTCTAATTTTCTCCTAATGTTGATGTAGGATATAGACCCGAAAGTGGTCTGACACTTCCCCGTGACCTTGTGCATAGGCTGGAGCTCTGTGCCTTGAGCTGCCCTTTATTGATGTAGGTTATAGGTTAACACATGCAACTCTGATGCATTTCCCAATATTTGTAGAAGGAAAAATTTTAAGCTTAGATCTCCTTAATTTTGTATAACTTGCTGAAATCTACATAATTTCCTAGCTGTAACATATAATCAATAATTCAATATGAACCTCATTTTGAGAATTTTTTCATTCAACTAAATTATGTCTAAGATACAAGAAGCAAGGGAATAGAGAGTTTCTCTCCTTATATATTGGCAGAAGCATTGACGTGTTTTGACCTATGATACAGAGTTATTGGGACGATTTTGATAGTTGAACTCTTAGCTCTAAGTAACAGTTTTTTAGTTTTGTTGTTCATGTGTTTACTTGTATATTCACTGATTAGATAATGATGTAATACAACTAAGACAGATAAGTACCATGCACATAGTCTTGGAATGCCAAAATAGAAATAATTGGAAAAGGTAAATCCAACTGATGGATTTGCCCTCCGCCTCTCCTCTCTCATAGCTCAATTCAGCTGCTTATTGAGATGGGCTTCCACTACAGTATAAAACTTCTGCCCCACAAGTGAATTCAAATCAAGTTCGTGCATCTGTTCTGTACCTATTGGGCACAACATATTTCACCTAGTGAACCTGATATAAATTACAACTATCACAACAGGACAAGTTATACTTGTCTAAGTGGTGCATTCATTAACAAAATTCATCAAAAGCAGCCAGTATTGAAACAACAGAGTGAAAGATCTAAACCACATGACTCCATTCCATTCTCATTTGTGGGGGCTCAGGGTATTTGATACCATTGATATTTAATTCATCTTATATCTTCTAATATGTAGATATAACAATGCCAAATATACCAAGGAAATAACCATGGGGATTTTTCATTTTTTGGTGCATATGTGTGATTTAAGATTCCTATCCTGGTCCCCTTTTTTCCTCATCTTTTCTTAAACTGATATACTTCAATGTGCACCATTATTTTATTAAAGTTGTCTGCTGTTCCTCTAGGGTCAACTGTTTAAACTGATGCAGCAGTTGGAAAACAGCAAGCCACACTTCATTCGTTGCATAAAGCCAAATAATAAGCTGCTTCCTAGAATGTATGAAAAAGAATTTGTATTGCAGCAGCTCAGATGCTGTGGAGTTTTGGAAGTAGTCCGGATCTCAAGATCGGGGTATCCAACTCGTATGACACATCAACAGTTTGCCACAAGGTATTGGATGGGTCATGGGACCATAATTCTCTTGTGGCATTGTTTTAAAATTTCATTTTTCTTCAAATAATAGATGGACTCATCCTGCTTTTCTATTGTCTTTCAGGTTTGGCTTTCTTCTTTCAGAGAATGTTATAGATGATCCATTAAGCATATCTGTGGCCATTCTTCAGAAATTTAATGTCCCACCAGATATGTATCAAGTTGGTTATACAAAGTTGTTTTTTCGAACAGGGCAGGTAATTTTCTCTCTTTATCGAATACATGATGGCTATTTTTCTTCCCTCCTTGATAAAGTCTCTTCAAATTTTACAAGCTCGCTTGCTTCCTTAATGAGTAACATTGAAAAGGGCCTTGGGGATCTAAAGACTTCTTTGTAGTTGAAAAAAACTTTTTCATAACTAAATATCTGATTAGTAATGTTGAGGGCTCATTGTAATTGATAAGGTATGTAGTAAGAAAATTCTCACTTGTGGAATGTTGGTGGAGTTTGTTGTTTTAAATTTTTTGCTGGGTAAGAAGACACTGAAGTTTGGATTTACATCCTTTGTTTGGTCTTATTTGAGAAATTTAGGAAAACACATAAGCAAAACCCTTTTTAGGCCCTTTGAGAAATTTACTCTTATTTTACAATGTAATTTGCTAAATGAAATTGATGGTTTTTCTTATTTATATTAACATGATGAAAATCTCCATTGAAATCCCACTTTGTTTTTGGGTGAAAATGTTCAATTCATTTGAGATATTTATCTTCTCAAATGGGAAAGACTAAAGTTGTTAACATTTCTTTTTTAAAAAAAAACCTGAGAATTTGTTCCCAGATTTTGAATATTTCAGGATTATTTTAAGAAAGATGTATACATATTTGGTATAGAAAGATTTAAGACGAGAAAGATTACCATGTCCTAGTCATTTTTTCCTTAAGAACTGCCCTTGCCAATTGAGCGTAAGATTTCCATATAGTGTAAGGATGAAACGGGCATTTACTTTAACCAAATTTACCAAGCAATTTCTCTAATCCAAGATAAATTTTCTTTTGTTGTTTGCTTATTTCTTATATGTTGGTTGCTTTCATAGATTGCTGCACTGGAGGATGCCAGAAGGCACATGCTCCAAGGCATACTCACTGTTCAAAAATATTTCCGTGGTCGTGAAGCTCGCCGACATTACCATACATCCAAGAGAGAAATAACTATAGTGCAATCATGTAATTTATGTGGACCAATTCCAGATTTAGAGCTTCCATTTGAAATAGTTTCTTTTCTTATGTCGCTTATCATGTGGTTTTGTTATATCTTCATGTCTAACTAGTTGAGCTTTCTGCGGACACAGTCATTCGTGGTGAAAAAGCAAGAAAGGAGCTTCAGCTTTTGATACAGAGGCAAAGAGCAGTTATTCTCATTCAGAAGTGTATAAAGCAAGAGCTTGCTAGGACACTCAATGATAGGCAGAGGGCAGTGATATGTTTGCAGTCTGGTAAATATGTTTTCATTGTCCAAGTTTGTGGATTCTAATAGATGCATTTCCTTCTTTTGCCCCTCAATCTCATAGCCCTTTGTTTTCCATAGCAATTCGTGGCTGGTTGGTGAGAAGGCATTCTTTCAGTAGCCACAATCTGGGAGAATCAGATCGTAACATACAAGACAGAAGGCAGCTAGGCCTAAAGGTTCCAGAATTGAAGGTACTTAAATAGCCCTTTGGTGCTCATGCAGGAGTTTTTGTTACGAGCAGTACCTACCAAAGTCATTGAATATGATCAAGGAGACCATAGTTGCAGCAACAGGTCTTGTAAATTAGGGCAAATTGGTTATATCTAAAAGGTTCTAAATTCAGAGAAATAAAATGTGCACCTGTGGACATAAGAATGAATTTACCTAGAATTCAGAAGGATAAATTTTCTCCTAAACTACGAACACAAGGATGAAATTAGAGCTACTGATATTGGTCAGAGCTACTATTATTGATCTAAGACCACCCCCAAACAAGCTCTTAATCATTATCTCAAAAGTAAAATCTAGATAGCAGTTAGTTTGCTTTTATTTTATTCGAATTATACAAGTGATTCATGACTGTTTAGCAGTTACCACTGCTTCCATAGAAAATGCTGACTGTAGGTTGCAGTTGTTGACTTCCACTCACTGGAGCTGCTATAATCAATCAGTTTGTTGTATGAATGGTTCTATTCGCTTCTCGTGTTACTTTAAAGTCAAATAAAGAACTGTTAAGACTCATTATCTAGTGCTTAGTCCTGCCTTAATCTTGGAAGAGTCAAGGCTAGTTATGATCATAACCTTTGATCTACTTTTTAGTGGCCATAATGGGACTCAAATCCATATTTTATTCTTGTTAGCCCCAAACTTATAATATTGCAAGCTGCACCCAAGTAATGACTAGATTATAAGTAAGTAAAGTTTCTAAATTTAGGAGTTAGGACTTCAGCCAATCTTTTCTTTTGGTTCTCAAAATTTGATGTACAATGAATTACTCCAAGATCTAAATAATGTTTCTTTAACAAAAATCTTAGCTTGAGTTCTGTAGTGAGAGTCTCAGTTTCTGGTCCAATTTCTGAATGTTCATTCCGTTTTCTGCTAGTGGGTTCCATTTCTGTTTTTTTTTTTTTTTTTTAATTTGATTTAATTTATTTTGAATCCATCTGATATTGAGAAATTCAAGTTGAAATTTTTGTATGTTAATCTCAAAAGAAGTGCATGGAGGAGGAGGCAGAAAAGGACCAATAAGTGCACTTTGGGAGTGTGGCTGTAGAATATTGAGCATTTGTAGGCGTTGCATGCTTTACCTACATGTGAATGCTGATCACTTTATTTTTTATATATACAGGGTTCAGAGGATGAGCATGTCCAAGTTCATTCTTCAGTTCTAGCGGAGCTTCAAAGACGGGTTATGAAGGCAGAAGCAGCACTTAGACATAAGGAAGATGAAAATGCTACATTGCTGCAGAGTCTAAGGAAATTTGAGACAAGGTGGTCAGAATATGACGCAAAGATGAAATGCATGGAGGAGATGTGGCAAAAGCAGATGACATCCCTGCAGGTTAGCCCCTGCTTGTCTTTTATGTTTTCATTTTTTTCGACAGTATTTTATTTTTCTCTACCTTGAAAATGGTGCAAAAGAAAAGAGTGATCGAAGAGCTTGCTGTTTGGTTGTTTGTTTTTGTTTTTTTCCTCACTAAACATAGATTCAAAGATTTCTTTCTCAAACATATTTGCATTTTCTTTTCTTTCCCCAAGTTAAATTCTCTTCTTGGATGTACCCGGTGTAAATGTTCGGAGTTTCTTTCACATCCACCTGAAGAAAGGCTTTTTTTGCTAACCAAAAAATATTGAAGTGGCATGAGCATTTTAGTCTAGGATTGATGTGATGGCTGTGTTTCTACTCAAATATGCATTAGCTGACTCACTGATTTAGAGATTTAGATTGTCTTCGTTCATGCCCAGGCAGTCCTTGAATTTGTTCATTAGTTTTACATAAGAATATTATTATTTTTTAATTTTGGACATTTTACTTCATGAGTAACACCCTATTAAATATTCTGTAGGCACAAAAGCAATTACTATCAAGTTGTGGCCCCACTATTACCAATATATTCCATGTTTAGTTCAGACCCAAACATACTTGGAATGGATGCAAATGCTAACAAAGAGGCTTGAGCTAAAGACATCCATAAATATGTGTTTGAAACAATGTTAGATATGCGTACTTAATACAATAGTTATGAGGTAGATGCCAAACAACATATAATCAAACTAACACTTATGATGCCTAATTATACTTAAAAAAGTAAACTCACATCACTAAAGGCTTTTTTATTTGTTGGATAAAACTAAGTGCTAATTAGGTGGTAAATATGATGCAGGTGAGTTTGGCTTCCGCGAAGAAGAGCCTAGCAGCTGATGACATCAAAGAACATGGAAGGCCTGACATTTCTCCTTTGTCTCTCTGTTATGACTCTGAGGATACAATGTCCATGGAAGCTCACACTCCAGAATTCAGCACCCCTACAAAATATCCTAAGATCAACACCGAAGCTTCTTCACAAGGGAGAGACTCCAAGACTGCCCTCAATGCAGTGAGCAACCTTGTGAATGAGTTTGAGCAGCGAAAACAATCATTCACTGATGACGCCAAGTTCCTTACTGAGGTCAAATCAGATGAGCCGGACGTGGATGAAGAGCTTTGGAAGCTGAAGCTTAGGTTTGAATCATGGAAGAAAGGTTACAAGACTAGGATAAGAGAGACAAAATCAACACTTCAGAAGTTTGGGAATCTAGAATCAGAGAAGAGTGGTCGACAGAGATGGTGGGGTAAGAAGAGCAGTAGATAAGTTTAGAACTTTTGGATGCTCAAGTTTTTATTAGCTCAAGCAGTGCATTGGATTGCCCAGTTTGCCCGTCATTCAATATCAAGGCAGAAATCTTTTTTAATCATGAACAGAACAAGATGAAGAAGGGAGAATCCTCAAGTGTCTCTTGCTGTTCTCAGTCCCGCTGCTTGTCCTGCATTTATTTGCATGATTCTCTCTTAGGTTGTTGTATATACTGGCATTTTTGTTCATTTGGGCGGGTTTAAAATCTTGTTAATACTTATAGTGATAGACGGAATTCAAAGGAGATCTTAGTATGTCTTGTACTGAACGTCTCCTTTATTATCAGGGAATGTATACGAGCTAGGAGTATCACTTGTAGCATGTCAATATCCCATTGTCTTGAGCTGAATGTCTCATTTATTAAACTACCTGAATACTCAATTATGATTTTTTTGCACAAGGGCGCAAAATGATGAACTTAAAACGGAGAAGGAGAAGAATATACAGAGAAAGAAAGAGATGGGAAAAATGAATTTGCGCTTCGGAGGAAAGTGAAGGAGCTTGATAATTCCCTGAATACCAAGACTAGCTTCACTTTCTTTATCTTGTCTTTGAGGATAATATGAGGGGCTGTATAGTTGAGTCCCTCTGTGACATGTTGTCATATGTTGTAAATTTTTGATAGGTAAAGACTAAACAGTAGACCCATTTCTAGGGAATAAATTTATGTGTTATTTGTGTTTAGCTTTTCTTATAAAAATTGGTAGATATATGCAGGGGATTTTCTAATGTTTGCTAATGTGAATCATTTTTGAAAGGGGCGAAAGTTTTTTTTTTTTTGAAGAGAATACTGATATTCAAAATTTTAGATAAAATAACAAAACTAATTGAATTAGATAAGTTGAGGATATTAATAGAAATTAGGGATGTGGGGCTATGCATACTTGCGTTATTGCTATTCAACACTTGCAGTGACTTCAACCCGTTATTCTTCTCCATATAAGCCAAGGTGAAGGGACTTTTGACTTGATTGTCCTTAAAAAATAAAATAAATTTATAAATGCTATCAAAACTTAAATAATAACTGCTTTGCCCTAATTTGACTATTTAAAGCCTAGTCAGCCGACACATAAGCGCCACATGGGCGGGGAGCTGATGCAGTTAAGAAGACATCTTTTAAAAAGACGTCTTTCTCTGTCATTTTTTTTATGCCTTCCCTAACAAATTTTTTTTCTTTTTCGAATTGAAGGCGTCTTTAAAAAAAACGCCTTCCCTAAAAAAAAATTGTTTTTCTATAGAAGACATTTTTTTGAAAGAAGCCTTTCATTCAGATTATTTTTTTTCATTTTTTTTTGTACTTGTGTCAATCAATTGAGAGGGAACATGTGGTTTTTTTTTTATCCGACCACATTTAGTGCGTCCCACTATCCTCCCATGATCCCCCGGAGGTGACGGAACCCCATTCCCATACCCGGTTGAATTTTTTGACCCTCATCCGGAATTCAAGTTATTAAAAAAAATCGAAGCTTTTACTAAATTGTTCGGCCTCACCAAAGCCAACTAGGTGGTTTTTTTTTACCCGACCACTTTCAGCGTGTCTCACTATACTCCCACGATCCCCCAGAGGCGACAGAACCCTATTCCCATGCCCGGTTAAATTTTTGGACCCCCATCCGGAATTCAAGTTTAAATGAAAAACTAAAGCTTTTACTAAACTATTCGGCCTCACCGAAGCCAAACCACGTGATTTTTTTTTATCCGACCACTTTCAACGAGTCTCACTATCCTCCCACAATCCCCCGGAGGCGACGGAACCCCATTCTCATGCCCTGTTGAATTTTTTGACCCCTATCCAGAATTCAAGTTATTAAGAAAAATCGAAGCTTTTACTAAACTGTTCGGCCTCACCGAAGCCAAACCACGTGGGTTTTTTTTTACTCGACCACTTTCAGCACGTCCCATTATCCTCCCATGATCCCCGGAGGCGACGGAACCCCATTTCCATGCCCGGTTGAATTTTTGGACCCCCATCCGGAATTCAAGTTATTAAGAAAAACTGAAGCTTTTACTAAACTGTTCGGCCTCACCGAAGCCAAACCACGTGGTTTTTTTTTACCTGACCACATTCAGCGCGTCCCAATATCCTCCCACGATCCCCTGGAGGCGACGAAACCCCATTCCCATGCCCGGTTGAATTTTTGGACCCCAATCCGGAATTCAAGTTATTAAGAAAAACTGAAGCTTTTATTAAACTATTCGGCTTCACCAAAGCCAAACCACGTGGTTTTTTTTTACCCGACCACTTTCAGTGCGTCCCACTATCCTCCCACGATCCCCCGGAGGCGACGGAACCCCATTTCCATGCCCGGTTGAATTTTTGGACCCCCATCCGGAATTCAAGTTATTAAGAAAAACTGAAGCTTTTACTAAACTGTTCGGCCTCATCGAAGCCAAACCACGTGGTTTTTTTTTACCCGATCACTTTCAGCGCGTCCCAATATCCTCCCACGATCCCTTGGAGGCGACGAAACCCCATTCCCATGCCCGGTTGAATTTTTGGACCCCCATCTGGAATTCAAGTTATTAAGAAAAATCGAAGCTTTTACTAAACTGTTCGGCCTCACCGAAGCCAAACCACGTGGCATCTATATGCATAGTTTTAGCTCTCTCAATCGGGCATCTATATGCATTGTTGATCTACTAGGCATCATTTTCAAATTTATTTTTTGGTGCCATAGTTTTAGCTCTTCTTCTACTCTCGTCAACTGTTCTTGTTGTTGATAAAATTCTGTTAATTACAAAACTCTATCTTTGTTTGAACTATAGTTTAACAAGGATATCATTTGATTATCGAGTCTTTGAATATTTCACTTTCCCTGAAGTGTCTTTTTGGCTCAAACACTCCATATCTATGATATAATTTATTTCTAATAGTTTCCTTTATGAAACCATTCTATGATTTTGATTTAATAACACTAATTTTTTTTTTCTCCTGGTACTCTCTGTACTAATTTAATAACACTAATTTGTTGATTATGATGCACAATTTTTTTAATTGAACTCATCAAGTTTTGTTTTATTTAAATCCATTTGGGGTATATAAAGCAAAACCAAAAAAATTGCACTATAATATTTATACTTTAAACAAATGAAAATTTAAAGCAAAAACAAGAAAAACTATTATAAAAATTAATATTGAATTTGAAAACATCTCTCTCGAGGAGGTATTTGAACAATTTAACTCCATGATTTAAATTTTATTTTTATATTTTGATGTAATTACGTCAAAACTTATTTTTAACTTGACTAATTACTAATAAAATAATCTAAATAACAAATCAAATTATTATATATCTGATTCTCACCAGAGAGGTCTTCGCAATGCTGCCTACTTTGACGTCGACACCAAACGTCTACAATATACGTGAAAAATAAAATAAAATTAGTCATTTGATCCAAATAATTTATACAACTCATCAAAACAAAAATATTTTTTATAAGTTACAAAAATCATAAAATATATCAAAAAAAAACCTACCCAATCAAATAAAATAATTTGATGGAAGTATTGTAACAAGCTAGGGAATGGTGTCGCTCGCAAGAAGAAAGTGAGAGGGTCGACACAGCTAGGAGGGAGAGAGAGAGACTTCCGACGAAGGTGACGGCGATGGAGGAAGGAGTTGCAGAGAGAGAGAGGGAATGACGTCGAGAGGGAGGGAGAGCACGAGCAGAGAGAGACGGAATGACGTTGCTCGCAAGAAGAGAGCGAGAGGCTTCCGACGACGGCAAAACTACGACAATGGTCGAAGAAGTTTCAGAGAGAGGTGTGAGTGTGGGGTAGGTCGAAGAGGGTGGGGTCGCGGGTATTTGTGGGGTTAGGTTTAGCGAAGACGTCTTTTAAAAAATGCATTTTCTTAAAATTTTTTTTTTGGTTAGGAAAGACGTATTTTGAAAAAACGCCTTTCATACAAAAAAAAAATGATAGAAGAAGGCCTTCTTAACTACTTCAGCTCTCCCGCCCATGTAGCGCTTTGTGTCTGCTGAATGAGCTTTAAATAGTTAAATTTGGATAAAATAGTCATTATTTAAATTTTAATGACATTTGTAATTTTTTTTTAAAAATAAGGCAAAAGCCCGAGGTGAAGCATAAAGTCTACATTACAAAGTGTGGTCTCATTTTCGCCAAATCAAATCATTCCCCATGAGAGGTGAAGCGTAAGTCCCCAGGTGAAGCATAAAGTCTACGTTACAAAGTGTGGAATGATTTGGCGGTCTACGTTACAAAGTGTGGTCTCATCTTCGCCAAATCATTCCACACTTTCTCATGCATTCATGCATTGTCGTCCAAAGCACGGTGACTTTCCTTCCTTCCTTCCTTCCTTCCTTCCTTCCTTCCTCGTCTCTTTGTTTTACTTTTCCTCACTGTCTGTCTCTGTTCTTTTCTGTATTTGTTGTATGTCATATATTAGACACCTTACCACCTAATTTGAAATGCTGCAACCTTGGTAATTAATCATCTTCTTTCTCTTCTTCATCATCTACGATAGCAGTAGAATGGAACAAATTATTGAGCCAGCGCTTGGTTTCGTTAAAAACGTAGTTGGTCTCGAAGAAAACAAGCACACCTTGATAAAGAAGAAAGAAGAGGTCCGTGCAAGAGAGTCCGATGTCAAGTCAATTTTACAAACACTTGAAGAGCAAGGAAAGCTCCCAACAGAGGAGGTTAAGCTTTGGTTGAGAAATTTGGAGCAATTCCAAGGTGAAGTGAGCGACATCCTCAACCAGATTTCCTCTTCTAACTACTGGTCTTATTGGAGGCTTGCCCAACCTGTCGTCGCCAAAATTGAAGAAGCTGATTCGATTCTTGAAAAGGGCAAGTTCCCAAATGGTCTTGTAATTGAGAGGCCATCTCATGGTAAAGCTATTTTGTTCGAACCACCGAGCTTTCGTGGTCAGTCAACAGCTGAGAAGACAATTGGAAGGATAATGGAGCTGCTGATGAACCCTGAGATCGGTAAGATTGGAGTTTATGGCATGGGGGGTGTGGGCAAAACAATGATCATGCAGATCATCAACAACAAGCTGGCTGCCACGAAGCAATTCGGTCGAATCATCTGGGTTACTGTGTCTAAAGATATGGGAAGCATAAAATCTGTACAAAACAAAATTGCCCATGATCTTGGGATTAATTTTAACGAAGGTGAAGCTGAAGTGAAACGAGCAGGTGCGCTTTTGGAGAAACTGAAACAAGTCAATAAGAAGTTTCTCATCATCTTAGATGATCTGTGGAATGAAATTACTTTGGAGGAAATTGGGATTCCTGATCCTAACCGAGAAGATAACCAATTTTGCAAGATTGTGGTGACCACTCGGTTGTTGTGGGTTTGCGATTTCATTGAGACTCAAGTGAATGTTGAAGTGGAGTGTTTATCAAAAAACGAGGCATGGGAACTGTTTGTGCAAAAGGCGGGTGAACACGTTGCTCGGGTTTCTGAGATTCAAGCTTTGGCTAGAGAAGTTGTACGCGAATGTAGCGGTCTACCACTGGCCATCATCACAGTTGGCCGCGCCATGAGGCGAAAACGCAACGTCAGGGAGTGGGCACAAACTTTGAAGGAATTGAGAAGCTCAAGGGCAGAAATTCGAGGTATGGAGGACAAAGTGTTTAAGTTTCTGAGATTTAGTTACGACCATTTGAAAGAAGAAGTTAAAAAATGCTTTTTGTATTGTGCATTTTTCCCTGAGGACCATAGGATACTGGCCTGGGAACTGATCCAGTATTGGATTGTGGAAGGATATATGAGGGAGAAGGGAAGGTACCAGATGGAAAACAATAAAAGAGGACGACTAGAAGTAGAGCATGGCGATACATGGAATTGGGAAGGAGAGTTTGATAAGGGGGTCAAAATATTGCAAGAGCTCAAGGATGCTTGTATGTTGGAAGTGGTCCACAAAAAGATCCAAAGAGAAGAAACTCCAGAAGTGGAGTTTTTCAAAATGCATGATTTAATCCGAGACATGGCAATCAATATCACGAGAAGGGATCTTGGTTATATTAGTAGAGCTGGTCTGGAATTGAGAGAATGGCCGGCATTGGCTACTAAGATCTCTTTATTATATACTAAAATTAAAACCCTTCCAGATCAGCTAAAGTGCCCTAATCTTTCCACCTTGCTGTTAAGAATTTTTGATCGAGTCGAAGTGCCTAGGTTGTTCTTCTCCCAAATGCCTGCACTCCAAGTTCTAGACTTATCGGAAAATTATATGACAGAGTTACCTGCATCACTATCTAACTTGTGTAACCTTCGTGCCTTGTTTCTAGTAGGAATATCAACGTCGAAAATCCCGTCACTGGCAAGGCTGAAGGAATTACGGGTTCTGAATCTTTGTAGGAGTAGAATTGAGGAATTGCCAGAGGGGATGGAAGAATTGGTTAACCTCATATATCTTGATTTGAGCTACACGGAAAAGTTGAAGAACCTCCGATCCAATTTCATAAGCAGGTTAACGTGCCTTCAGGTACTGAACATGGTGGGATGCAATATGGAGTTCTTCAATTCCAATATTTTACAAACCTTTGAGCCATGTCTAAAGGAAATTGGATCTTTGAAGCAATTAACAACTCTCGGGATGACATTTAAGGGATTTTCTGAGTATCAAAAGGCCATGGAGCACATACAATGGGACGTGCTCAACAACTTCTGCATCACAGCATCATTTTCGTATTTGTTGATAGTTGCAAATTATGGTAATTTTATGTCTTGTAAAGTGGAAAGGCTTCTGTGGTCATCATGCATTCAACAGTCATTGATGCCCCCAATCATTTCCAAAATGAATATTGTAGAGATAAGCAAAAGCGATTTATCCAGCCTTGTTTCTAGTTTTTGTCTCCCAGGTAAAACCCAAGTATTTAAAATTTTCAATTCTCAGATCCCGAGATTATCGGCATTCCGATGCTTGAAGACGCTGAGACGCCTTAAATGCCTTATAATTTCTAATTGTGACATCAATGTAGATCTGTGGGGAGATTGCCTTGTGCTAGGGGATGAAATAGAACCAAATGCATTTTCAGTCTTAGAGCTGAAGCTTTTCAACATCATGAAACTCCAAGTTTTGTGGAACATTGGCACAGTGCCAAATGGTGTTAACTTCTGCACAAACTTGAAAATTCTGAAAGTTTTCAAATGTGGTAGCTTGAGGACTCTCTTCTCCTATGGGATTCTGCAACATCTCAAGAACCTTGAGGAACTCATTGTCTCCGACTGTAGAAAAATCAAAAAAATTGAAGGTCCAATTGATGGAGATCAGAGCCTGTTGGATGACACTGGCAACATCATTGTAGTACCCAAGTTGCGTAAATTGGTCCTCTGTTGGCTATCGGAATTGCACTGTATGTCTAAAAAGGAGTGGGCGTGTGATTCATTGGAAACCCTTGTGGTATTCCAATGTCCAAGACTAGATAAACTCCCTTTTCACAACTTTCTTTCTTGTGGAAAAATTTGGGGAAATGTTGAATGGTGGGAGGCATTGCTATGGGATAATGCTGAAATTAAGACCCTTCTTGAACCCTGTTTCCAGTCAAGTGTTGGTTATATTGTTCAAAAATTAATGGAGGACGAATTGCAATTTTGAGTGCTTTCCTGATTTTCAAATAGCAAAGTGAAATGGTTTATGGTGGGACGGGAAGACATTGCAGTGGGATAAATTGGATGGTGAAGAAATTAAAGTCCCTTCCTTCTTCCTTCAATTTCAATCTCGTTTCAAGGCGGTGGATTCCACAACTAACAAGGTTGGCAGGTATGCTAATCAGTTTCATAGTTATGTTTTGACCCTTTGTTACCTAAGTTCCTATCACAACAACTCAGTGACTTGCATTCTCAAAGACTTGATAACCCCCAACTCTTTTCTACATGCACCATTATTTTAGCTAAATATTTTCACTTATGAAAATGCAATTTTTATATATCGATGAAATTGTTTATATCCAACATTGCTGTAACATTTTTCCATAAAATATCATGAAGCCATTCGAACAAATACTTCTGCGAAGAGAGTAAATATGTTGTAGGTAGGTACCTGGGTGAAACACTCATTGGCTCATTGGAAACTTCCATCTAATGACATGAATGATAGTATTGTATATGTAGAGGTGCTACTTTTTTAAATTGGCTGAGATTATAGGGAGTAAGTATAGCTTTAAAAGAGTTCTTGAAAGAAACTTCTTGTTGATAATTTTAGATATTTTTGGCTCAACTATGTAAACTTTATCTTAGCTTAGATTACCGTTTTTCTTTCTTGGAATTCAAAATTATTGTCTATCATAAGTTGTTTGATATTTTTTTTTTGTAGACTTTATCTGTTTGAGAAGAATTATGGTAACAAGAAAAAAGGCAGCCCGGTGTATAAAACTCCTGCCTATGCGGGGTCCCAGGTAAGGGTTGGACCCATATTTGAGTCTACTGAATATAGCCTTACCTTGTTTCGAAAAAGGTTGTTTCTACGACTCGAACCCCTGACCACATGGTCACACGGCGGCAACTCTTATCGTTTCCCCAAGGCTCCCCCTAGAAGAAGTATGTTAATACCTTAAAAACATTTTCGATTAATTAATCAATTAAATCATCATCACGTACTTTACTTTTTTAATTAATACCTTAAACAATTTTGTAATTTTCTGTTCTTATGCTTCTGTTCTCTGTTTCTCATTCTTTTATCAATTTACTCTGTTTTTCACTTTTACTTTTAATTGATGTGTTAGACATTTTTCAGTGTTTTTCCAGCTTCTCACTTCTTCTTTCTTTTTCTTTTGTTAGGTCTGTGTGTTGATTACTATATTTGCTTAATATACTGTTAGCACGTATTAATAAGCGGGAGATCCACCACTTATATCTCAATCTTACGGTCCATTCATCATCATAGGCAGTTGGGCTCTGATGAACCCTCACAAGCTCTTAAGGTAGTTTTGTCTAATTTCTGACAATAATGAAGTCTTTCCTTAAACATAAGAAAATGCACGAATGGTGGCAGAGACAACCTCTCTTCTGTAATGTGACAACATTTGATAGTCTATCTGCAAGCATTAACAGATGATGTTATATATAAAACTTTAGAGGGATTCCAATGCAAGTTTCATTCTACTTTGCGTACTTGTGATTACTCTGCATCAACATGTTAAACAAGCATGTGGAAGTGTAGGTGCTATCCTAGACGGACAATGTTGATGTTATATATATATGGTATTGATATAGATAATTCATACACAAAGCCAACATTAGATTGGATTATATACTGCTTAATTTTTTTATTTTCCAAAATAAATTAAGAGATTTTACTATGATCATTTTCTCTGGTTTTTGAATGTGTATGGTGCTGTAAACTTTGAAAGCCTGTTTTTATCGTTTTTGATAGATGCCTTGCTTTAATGTTCAAAGTAACATGGCTGCCTTGACAGGGAAGAGAGATGAGCTTATTGCCTAGGATTCTGATATATTGGCACAGATTGGAAGGGCGCAACAGCGAAGAAAGCAGCCTCTAGATGAGGAGATGCTTTGGCTTAAAATCCTGGAGAAAGTGAAATCATAAGTAAGCCAGCGATATTGAGAGATCATTTGGGGATTCAATCAGGAACATGTTGTTGCTTCTCTGATTGTTACTCACGCATGAAGCTTGCTGAACTTCTCGTTGACATGATTCAACATGTGAAAGAGCTTCTTCATTCAAAGAAATTTCTAGATTGGTATGACACTGATCAGTCACAAGCTCAGGCTATTTTGTTAAATCTCCCACCCTTATTTCACAAGTCGACAGTTAGCTATGAAGGGAATTGAGAGCATAATGAAGTTTCTGATGAACCCAGTAATCAGCAAGACAACCATGCATAATGGAAACATCAAGCCATGAGCCACTTTGATAGGATAATCTGGGTCGCTGTGTCTAAAGACAAACCCAACATGGGTGGCATAAATGGGTTACAGATCACAGAATCGTGCAAGAACTTTGCCTAGCCTTTACTAGGAACTGTCTTCCTGTGAGGACAAGGTGAAACGAGCTGCAATATTGTTATTCATAGTTCAACCATAAATTGTATGTTTTTATTATGGTATTAAGTTACCAAAGTTGGCAAATAATTCTACAATTAAGGGCATTAGTTATTCTTTGGAAACCATTAATCAAAGGTTTTCGTCTTTCATTCATTGAAGTTTAGTTACACAACCAAAGTAAAAGAGGATTGAGAAACTTATTCCTGAAAATGCTCTGCTATATTATCAATATATCACTTAAAATATCAAAATTTTACAACTATAAAGTAAAGAGCTACTTCATAACATCATTGTTGCTTACTGTTCACTAATTATAGACGGCGCAGGGATGACAGACATACTTAGAATGAGTAGGGAATAAGAAGCTTTTGCTCTCAACTTCCCAATCTCCACACAGTAATACTTGAGCATTGCTAGATGCTTTTGGCAGGTTTAGCAGTTGATCATAGATGGTACTGATGGATGATGATGAAGCTGAAGACTGAGATGGAGTACTAGTAGTAGTGCATGAGTCCTTCAAGTTCACATTCCCAATTTGTTTCTCCAAATCAGAATTATGTGCAGCAACTAATACCAGAAGTTCAAGTGAGACAGCCTTGCTTAGAAAAAACTTCACCAATCTCATCTCACTACTCTTACTCCCATGAAAATTAGTGATCTTGACAGTCTTGAGATTGTAGAACCAGCAGCTGGATGGTTCTTCTGCTGCTCCTTCTTTGAGGTAAGGTGCCCATGAAGGGTCATAATCAAGGTCTAAAAGCTGCAAGGAAACCACAACAAAAATTGAGAAACAGGAATCATTTTTCTTGTTTTATTAGAAATCTAGAACAGAATTGAACATAAACTCCAAAGAAGTACTAAAATTTAGAAGGGTTCGTACCTCAATGAATAACCTTTCCAAGCAAGGACATATAACATGCTTGAAGAAGCCATAGATGAAACTAAGGTAATCTTCATCTAATTGTAATCCAATTAGAATTTGCAATTCTTGTAGATTGGGCAAAGTAACTGGCAAAGCCTCAGGGAAGTACTCCTCTGAGGTAGTAATATACTAGAGAGAGAGAAAGAGATTTAATTCAATTAAAAGAACAAAAAAACTGATAATAAGAATAACAAAAAGTATTTGCAAAATAATTAGCAATTACCATGAGAGGCCCAGTGCATACTGTGAGGATCTTGATGTTAGAAACACTAGACAAAATGTGTATATAATCATGTTCTGGCTCTGTAAATTCAAACCCATTTGAGTTCAAGTAGACATCTTCCAAAGCAGAGACATTCTGGAAGGAATACCCATAGAATAGACTACCACAGAAATGGAATGACTTGAGATTTGGAGCAAAAATCTTAATCTGATAAGCATTATAACAATTACCCACAAGCAGGCTCTTAAGCTTGAGATCTTGAGGACCCAAAATCTTGATCGACTCCAAATCACCACACTCCCACAAAGACAAGTCACTGAGCAGTGGGCAATTAGATAAAACACTTTCTAGAGCATTATCTGAAATGGTAACTCGTTTAAGGTAAAGTGATACAAGGGACCCAAAACCAGTGAAGTCCAAGGGAGGGCTGAAATCACAGTGCCCCAATTTTAGATGGGTAAGAGGAGAATCACAAGTATATAGAAAATTGGGTAATTTCGTACGTTCTCTCTGAACATCTTCTGCTTCATTATTGGAATCCCTTCCACAGAAATCGATATCAAGCTCCTCAACTGATTTCTGAATTGCGAATTCGACCCATTTCTCTGCATCAACTTGATATTGAGTACCCGGGTAGAAGAAGAGTCGGAACTTCTTAATCTTATTGCTTTTGTGGAGTAGTAAATATCGATTCACGGTATTAACAAACTGCTCCTCAGTTTGGGTCTCAGCAAAATCCTCCCCAAAATCCAGACTGTGAATCCAAAGATATTCCCACAGTTTTTTCCATCTGTTTGACAGAATACTTGTTTTTATTGCGGATTTGAAGGGAAGTAAAGAGAGGATTAAGTGAAGGATGGCATCTGGTAACTCGCTAATTCTATCAGCAGCAGCAGCAGCAAGAAAATGGGAATCCCCACTTCTATCACTGGTTTTCTCCATGGACGCCTTAAGCTTTGTTCAATTTTCTGAAGTGCAATCGTCTAGTCTCAGAAGCTTTCTTGAGCTGTGTCTCCATTTGCTGTAGTTATCTTGGTAGGACGATTTGATCCAAGGTCGGACAGACTTCAAAGTTCATGATTTATTTATTTATTTATTTATTTATATATAATTTGGGGATCTACCCTGGACCATTTTTTACATTAAATTTTCGTGGAACGAGTCTTTTCAAAATGCGAGTGACCTTCGCAGAAGCTTGAATCTTATAGTCACTTTTTAAAAAGGTGACTCTTACCACCATACTTGCTAATATGTCAAAAATTCTGTTTGACATTTTCTTTTGATGTTCAATAAATATGTGTGTCTTGCACATTTTAATATATAAATAAATAATTTAATAGACATAAATATATATTACATGTATAATTGACGTTTTTTTTATTTAGTTAGCCCAAACCCTTCAACCTCACCACATTAGATTATAATAATTTTTTTCATTAAAATCAAAGATTTGTTTTAATTTTAAGTTAATTGCAATGATTTTTTAATTAATATTTAAAAGTATTTTTAAAACGTTTACTTTATGATTAATATGATTTTATATTATTTTTTACAAAATGCCTTGCAAACTTGTATACTAAGAGCAATAGTAAAGGACTAAGAGTCAGCTTACGGATGAACTAAGATTATAACAACATTAAATTTCAATTCCTCAAACCAACATACCTCTCATAAATAAGACCTACTTATTGTTGTTATTGCAAGTTGCTGTGATGTATCACATTATTGAAGTGCGAAGAAGAAACAAACCAACATACCTCTCATAAATAAGACCTACTTATTGTTGTTATTGCAAGTTGCTGTGATGTATCACATTATTGAAGTGCGAAGAAGAAAGAGGACCATCGTAGGTATCGTTGTTGGATAACGAAAAAAAATTACAAAAGAGAAAAAACATGTAGTCTCCCCCAAGTTCTTTCTTTTTTTTTTTTTTTTTTTTTTTTTTTTGAGATCTAACATGGTATCAGAGCAAATTCATGTTAGATCTTGGGATATAAAAAATAATGGGTCTAGACAAGTAGAATAAGGCCTATCTGTTGCCGCTACTATAGGTTGCAGTGATTTATCACATTATTAAAGTGTGAAGAAGAAAAAAGAGGACGAGCGCATGTTTCGTTGCTAAAACGAAAGAGAATTACAAGAAATCAAGCGTAATCTCCCTTAAGTTGTTGTTGTTGTTTGTTATTTATTTTTATTTTTATTTTAGATCTAACTTACATAATATGGACATCCAAAGTGATACTTTACAAGATGCCAAAGATCATAACGGTCACATAAAGACTCATTAAAAATTCTGTTCCATCCATATGGACCAGAAAAGTAATGTTTTAAAAAGCCATATTACTTATATCTTAAATAAAAAGAATAGTACTTATTTAAATAAATAAAGAGTATGTTGAAAAAATATGAATAAAGAGTAAAAACTATGTAAATTTAAGAGCCATGTTACTTATACTCTTAGTTTAAATGCTCAACTTCACTTTTATTTCAATGCTTGATTAATTTTAAACAAAGATAACACGTTGATTTTACAATTTACAAAATCACAAGATTTCTATTTTTATAATCATGAAATACTTATATTAAATAAAATAATATCCATATTTTAAAACTAAGTAATGTTGCCGTGTTTAATGCTCCAACAAAATTGATCCAAGGGTTAGGCCCCCCATGTACTAACTCTTATCATAGAGTAAGAGAGAAAAAAGAACCAGTTTTAGTAATGAAGAATGCAATTGGGCCATGCGTCGAACTGCTACCCATATATCACAGGATCTCAATTGCAAAGAGCAGAAGAACAAAGAAAGTAGCAGTCAAACATGAGCTTTTTCAGTAAAAATATTTTTGAAGGTGTTTTACAATACTTATTTTTAATTAAATTATAATAAAAAATAAATAAATTTATACTTTTACAAGAAAGTAGGTGAAGTTGACTTTTCAAGATTTCTGAACCGGGATATGGAGAAAAAAAGAAAAAAAAAGGGCATTCAGTTCCAAGCCTCAATGCCATTTTAAACCCTTTCAGTTGCTTATTAAGAAATCAAAAAATAATAATAATAATAAATAATAAATAATATACAACTAAAACATGAAAATTCAAAAAATGATGTTTTGTTATTTTTTAAAAACAAGCTGTTTTCTAGTCAAAATTTTAAAAACTTGTTTTCGAAATTGTCAAACCAAACTCATTGTTTGGGTTTCAAAAATTTTGGATACAAAAAATTGTTTCCAAGTTTTATACCAAACGCAACCTATAGTTTTTACATTTAAGAAAGAAAGAAACCCTAGCAAATAGGGGAAAGGAATGCCAATGTGCCCTTCATTCAATGGAATTTAACAAAAGTCTCCCGCCCCTACCCCACCTCTCACATTGCTCCTTCCCGCCGCCCCCCCCCCCCCCCCCCCCCCCACACTGCTCCTTTCTTTATTAATCACATGTTTATAATTTGGTAGATTTGCAAACCTGTAAGTGGGAGAAAACTTTGCAGTGACACCGCAAACGTCGCCAGAGCCGCTAGTGGTGGTGGTATTTGATCTGCCATAAAAAAAAAGAGATAGAAGAAAAGGGTGTGTATTACACTCTTTACCATTTAGCAACTAATGAACCTTTTGGTTTAAGACCGCATTGGAACTCAATGGGCTAGCCCAATATTTATATATGTGGTAGATTGTAGGGACCTCCCCTTATTAGCCAAAAAATGACTCATCCTATTATGAGTCTAATAAACAATTATAATAAAAAGATCACACTTAAAATGTACTATTCATACTACTTAATTATGGTACATCATAAATGGTACAAATACAACATTAATCACACACATATCAAATATACTAACACATAAATGTTCTTGTATATTTGACATTTAATCATTAGTGTTTTCGAATCCAGACAAGAATGATTACACCAATCTTATATTTATAAATAAATGCAACTTTCTCCCACTTGGACAATATAAGTTATCCTTAGCTAAACATAAATGACTATGCTAGGCCACACCATTTATAAATAAATATAAGATTCTTTCACTTGGACTGCAAACGTCATTCTTGAATATTTCCAAAACAAGTTTACTAGATGTAATATATATATACATTTGAAAAACAAAACATGATCCAAACTAACAAAATGGTTGTAACTAAAAAATGTCAAATGTGAGCAAATACCAAAATCATTGAAGCCTTTCCAACATATACTTACAAGCAACTGAATATATAAGTATTGACATGATACAAACACATGAACTTATAAACATCCAATAAGGCGGTAGTATGCTAGTGTGAAATGGAAATGATACCAAAAGTGTGTGATTATAATTCATTTCTATAAGGTTCATGGATCTAAACAGAATGATGCACATGCTTTAAAAGAAACCCATGAGACTAACACAAAATGTCTCATCCAACAAAATGTCATAACCACAGAATATGCCTAAAGCATCACATATATGGCAAGTAGAATCTATTAAACATAGTTACAATTGATTATAAAAAACATCTAAGGGCTTCCACTAACTTAAAACAACAAAAGGTTTTACGAGCCCCAAACACTGTAACAACCAAACCTTTAGTTAGTGGGCCTGCAAGCATAAGCCTTGTAGAAATGTGCTTTACAAAATAATGGATTCACTTTTTCTCTAACAAACAAATATTTGATGCCAATTATGTTTGAAGTGTGAAGAGCTCCAAGTGTTACGAGAGAAAATTGCTGCAGAATTATCACAATACATCTTCAGCGGTCTAGGAATGAGAATAACATTATCTAGCCCTGGGATGAAATTCTGCAACCAAATGGCTTGACATGTAGCTTCATAACAAATGACATAAATAAACCTTTAGGTTGCCCAATAAACAATCTTAAAACCTAGAATAAATTGTCGTGATTGGCCCTATGATAGGTACCCCACAATCATTTTAAATCAATGATTTTGATATTATATTAATATTCACACTATTAATAAAAAATTAATTGAGATTAATACATGCATCAACAATTAAATATGTAATATCCTAAAAACATATATCCAAAATTCAATAACATATCATAATCTCAAAAGTGTGAATACAACACCAATGATATTACCTAAAATTAGGTGAAATATCATCATGTCAAAAACTGTAAATGATATGACATTCAAGGTAATATAATTTATGAGCAAAATGGGTAAATAAAATAATATTAACAAAGTTACTCAAAAATAATTCACATACTTTAATACAATCAAAAGAGTGTATGTGCACTAATTGATGAAATAAGTGGGCCAGAGATGATTGAATCAACAAATATCCCATCTCTCTTCAAGATTATACCCCAACTTAAATTTATTTATTTATTTAACAAAATCCGAGAGTCTTTGTGCCCAAGAAATAAATGGACAGTTAAGACAAAACTTCTTTATAAAAGCAAATCTTTTTTATAAAAGCAAAATCCTGTAAGCCCCACTTGAATTAATGCATGTTGACAAACAAACATTATCACGTAAGAGCACATAAGAGTGAATTGCTCAATTTATTTTATTTGTTATTTTCTATTATCTTCTTCACCAAGCTACTAACATTTTCTGCAACTTGTTTTAAAACATGAAAAACTAAACCATTTTGAACTAATCAAGCTTCAAATTTTCATTTTTGAAACTACAATAAACTCCACAATTCAAATCTAACATTATATTTGCATAAACCATAAAATCTGAAATACTAAAAAAATGGGTTTTATGGTTTCACCCAAAAATTAATTTTGAACAACAAAAAATTCAATTTTCTCAAGTACACAAGCATGGTTAATGGACTTAAACAAGTTGGCTCTGATACCAAATGTTAAAATCAATCTATAGAAGCATATACAAATTCAACATCTATAACTTATAAATCCATTAAAACATGTTCATAGTATAGTAGATTTGCAAACCTGTAAGTGGAGTAGACGAGAAACTTTTGTCGGAACCTTCCCCGGTAGGGAGTGACGCCGGAGCCGCAGGTGGTGGTGGTATTTGATATGCCATAAAGAGAGAGCGATAGAAGAAAGGGGTGTGTACTACACTTTTCACCACTTAGCAACTAGTGAACCTTTTGGTTCAAGACTACATTGGAACTCAATGGGCTATATATGTGGTAGAGTGTATGGGTTTAAGCTAACCCTGCCAACCCGACCGAACCGAACCAAACTCGACAGGTTGGGTTGGGTTGGGTTGAAAAATTCCAACCCAAATTAGTTTGGATTGGGTTACGGGTTGGGAGCCTAAAAAACCGACCCAACACAACCTAACTCGAACCAATTAATAACCCTAACTTTAAAAATCCCATTTCCCTCTCGTTCTATATGAAGATTGAAGCTTGGAAGTTGCTCAAACTTATGAATCTTTCGCGTTATTAACAACTTGATGCTACTTTAAACTGTCTTGATTTTGTATTTGTGGTTGTAATGAAACTCTTTTGAAACTTTTTTGATGAAACTCTTATCAATTTGTATTTGTCATATTATGATATAGTGGTAGATGAATATGATTTATTTAAAACATCTTCATATTTATGGTTAATTTGAAATGGTTGTCAAATTTACATGTTGATATGGTTGTATCTGAAAGTAAAACATTACATATTTGATGTTTATTAACATAGAATTTGTATGTGAAATTTACAGATATAATTTAACTCATTTCAAGATTTTTAACCGAAATAACCAACCCAACCCAACCCGAACTAGTTTGGGTTGGGTTGGGTTGAGAGGTGGTTTGGTTTGAGTTTATGGTTAATTTGAAATGGTTGTCAAATTTACATGTTGATATGGTTGTATCTGAAAGTAAAACATTACATGTTGTGATGTCTATTAGTGTAGAATTTGTATGTGAAATTTACAGATATAATTTAACTCATTTCAAGATTTTTAACCGAAATAACCAACTCAACCCAACTCGAACTAGTTTGGGTTGGGTTGAGTTGATAGGCGGTTTGGTTTGGGTTGAGTTTTAATTTTCTCAATTTGAACTAGTTTGGATTGGGTTAGGATTTGGCTCCAATCTAACTCAATCCAACCCGTTACACCCCTAATAGAGTGTAGTGACCTCCCCTTAATAGCCATAAAATAACTCATCCCATTATGAGTCTAATAAACAATTATAATAAAAGAATCATACTTAAAACCATTCATATTACTTGAGTTGGGTACATCATAAATAATACAAATATAACATTAATCATATACATACCAAATATACCAAGACATAAATGTTTTTTATATTTGACAATTAACCTGTTTTCGAATCATGACATGAATAAGTACTAAATCAATCTTCTCCTTATAAATAAATGCAACATATTACCCCACCCCAAAGTACCACCTCCTTCATTACTTTTTTACTTTCACTTTATTTATTTTTCCTTCTGATTCGCAATTCTCTCCCTAACTCTTCCTTTATTAACTAAAGTACCACACCCCTGCCCTTTACCAAACTACCCTCCTAACCCAAACCCACTCAACTACTTCTCATTCTTTCACGTTCCTTTGGACTCAAGTTGCAAACCAAGCATGCCATGCCATCATTCTTTCACTAACCGCTGCCTAACCTTTTCATTATTTTACCCACCAATTTTCAACTATATTATTATTATTATTATTATTATTATTGTCAATTGAGAGAAATTATTCTATTTTGCCATTGAATTGATTTCATCAAAATATATTAGTAGACTCTGCTACTTGATAATTATGGGTGGACTGAAACATCATGATTGAAACACAACTCTTAATTTTTTATTTTAAAAAAATGTTGAGGAGATTAAAATCTCTACAAATTTAATGTGTTAAAGTTCCATATTAAATTTATAATTTTTTTTAAAAATGTATTGTCCTCATAAATTATGTGTTTGACTTAATTATTTCTTATACGTTCAACCAATATTGGCGCACCATGAAACTAAAGATTTGGCCGACAATGGCTAAACTTATATGAAACCATCGACGTTGCTTGAACTTATATGGAATTGTTCATCCAATTCCAACTAAAGTAATATTGACAAGTTCAATAATAGAGTTACCAAAAAAAAAAAAAAATAGTAAAAGAGGATTAAAAGAGAGCAAAGAGTGAAATCGGTACGGTAGAGTTTTGTTAAAAAAAAACACAATAGAGTTGAGAGGAAGAAAATGACTGGATTAAGAGAGAGACAGAATTAAATTAAGAGAAAAGAATAAACAAGTAAATTTGAATGTAAGTGTAAAGAGAAGATTTAAAGTTTTGTAGGTGTGCTTTCACAAAGAAGAAAAGTTTAGTAGGTATAAAAAATATGTGGGTAAAGTGAGTTTGATTATTGGGCAGGAGGAGAAGCATGCACCCACTGCAGTTTGGTCCAATTTTTAGTTTTATCAACTTCTTGGCCAGATTTTCCATAATTTCTTATGTATTTTTGCTTTTTCTTTGTCTATATTCAATGCACATGTGTTTTTGAGACCATATAACTAAACAAAATCCAGCTAAATAAAGGCACACATACTGAAGCAAGCACCCATGCCCAGCACTTAGAACAAACCTGTCCCTACTAAACCATTTGGGGTTGTTGTTGTGATTATAATTCATGATGTGCCTGTATAGAATGAATCCAACATCAGCCATCCCAAGCGCTATTCCCGGATGACCAGCTTGGGCATGTTGCACGGCGTCCACTACGTACCAGCATCCTAACGTTGTCAATGGATCTTTTGTCCACCCACTTCTGCACCACCAATTCATCTTCCTCTTCTTGATCATCAATATGAGAGTAGTAGGCAGCCGGTTCAGACCCATAAGCCTTTTCAAGCTCATCTTTCCATAACAGCTTCTTTTTCTTGTGGTACTTGTACAAATTTTGGTGATGAGATTGCATGTTGGGAATCTATTTGATGATAATGAGAAGCAGCTAGTTGTAGTAGTGGGTTTAGAAGAAAGAGGAGGAAGAAGAAGGAGAGGTGATGGGAATGTTTGAAGGGGAATTGAAGAAGACACGGCTATGGAATTAGAGATCTCTGTGTGTGTCTTCCATTTACAGTTAGAGAGACGGAAGAAGATCAAGAAGAAGAGGGATGAAAATTTGGTCAAGTGTCCACGTGTTAGAAGTCATTGACTTATGTAGGTAAAAAAGACACGTGCGCTGATTTGGAGAAACCTGATGATTTGACGAGAACAGAGTAAATGAAACGTTACCGCACGAGCTACTGCGGCATGGAAACCGCGCCCTTTCTCTCTGTTAAGAAGGAAGGACCTATTTTTCTCTTTACTGTCAGTTCAGACAGTAAGGGAGAGAGAGAGAGAGAGAGAGCTTTAACGGTGTCGAAGCTCGGAGATATGTCCGGCGAGATTGGCTTTTCCGACGAGCTTTTTGCCGGATTTCTGGCTATCTACGTCGGAAGCCGTTGGTTTCCGCCGTTGAATTCGAAATCCAAACCTTCTCGGTGTCTTGTTTGTGTCAGATCCCGGCTGCGTTACGTTCAGTCGGAGAACTCGCCGGAGCTGTCGGAACGCTCCACCTGAGCTCTCAATTCGAGGGTCTTAGCTTTTTGAGAAACCTTTTGCACTGTTCTCAGCTCGTAGCTGTTGTTTTAAAGCCCCAAATCCAAAAGCTTTATGTTTCTTGGTCTGTTTTGAGCAGAGCTTCTAGGGTTTTTCTTCTAAACCGTTCTGTAAATCTGTTATTACTTCGTTCCTGTGTTTTCCACGCTAATGCAATCGGTTTTTTAAGTTTTCTTTGCGATCCTATTGAAGTTTGGCGATATCTCTTTGACGAAATCTCGCTTTTACAGCTACTAGATCCTCTGAGCGGTCGAGAAAGGAGGTTGTTTTACGCTTTACTGAACTGTAAAATGCTCGACTTCAGATCTTCTATTCACTAAATAGCTTAAAATTCGTTTCTTCCAAATTAGATTTTTCCCTTTTTGAAAAAAATTATAGAGGAAGATGAGGAAGCTTTCTTTCCCTTTTGTCTTTGGTGCCGAAAATCGAACAAAGCCGTGTTCTTTAGACCACTTTCTTTTGTTCGAGTGTAGAAATCTAGTGAAGAAGATGAGGAAGCTAGTTGTTACTCTTGCCATTCTGCTCTGTTTTTGGTATAGCCAGTTCGTTGGATCAATCTCTCAATGAAGACGTTCTTGGGTTAATAGTCTTCAAAGCGGACCTCCATGATCCGAACTCAAAGCTGATGATATCTTGGAACGAAGACGACGTTACTCCGTGCAGCTGGACGGGGGTGAGATGCAATCCGAGAACCAACCGGGTATCAGAGCTTGTTCTCGATGGGTTTGCGCTTTCTGGGCGGATTGGGAGAGGTCTCCCCCAACTGCAATTCCTTCCCAGGTTATCACTCAGGAATAACAATTTTACTGGAACCATAAATCCTAGTCTATTAAGCCTTGAGAATATACTTGTGATTGATCTGAGTGAGAATAGTCTATCTGGTTCACTTCCTGATGAAATGTTTAGACATTGTGGGTATTTGAGAGTTGTTTCATTTGCAAAGAACAACTTGACAGGACAGATCCCACAGAGTTTGAGCTCTTGCTCCACTCTTGCTTCTCTTAATTTTTCCTCGAACTAGTTATTACGGGTGTAATGGGTTGGGTTAGGTCGGGTTCGAGCCAAAACTTAACCCAACCCAAACAGTTCGGGGTTGAAAAAAATTAAACTCAACCCAAACCATACTAGCTGCTTAACCCAACCCAATCTAATCTGAACTAGTTTGGAATGGGTTGGGTTGGTCATTTGTGTTGAGAAGACTTGGATGTTTTTTTTTTTTTTTTGTCAAGATGGCTTGAACTTTAGAAGAAAAAATAAAATAAATAAAAGAAAAATCTAAGAAGAAGAAGAAATACAAACAAAGAAGAAGAAGAAGAAGAAGAAGAAGAAACAAAGAAAAAAAAAGCAGATTGAAGAAGAAGAAGAACAAAGTAGACGAAGGGTTTTGAAGTTTTATGTAAAAAGCCAAAAAGGTTGCGATTTGGGTTTGAGACTTTTGGGGTTTCGTTAGTTTTGCGATTCGGTGGCTTTAGGGAATAATGAATTTAAAGGTTAATGTTAGGTTCAGATCAATTTGGGTTGGGTTGGGTTGGATTCCAAGGGTGTTAACCCATAACCCAACCCAAAGCATTCAGGTTGGGATTTTTGAACCCAACCCAACCCAACCCATCAGGTTGTGTTCAGTTTGGTCGGGTTGGTTTACACCCCTACCAATTATCGGGACCATTGCCAGTTGGAATATGGTCGCTCTACAACCTTCGTTCGCCTGATCTATTAGATAATTTGCTAGATGATGAGATTCCTGAAGGGATTGAAGGGTTATACAATTTGAGAGAAATTGACTTGAGGAAGAATAAGTTATCTGGGCAGATATCGGGCGACATTCGAGTTGTATGCTTTTAAAGGTGCTTGATTTCAGTGAGAATTCTCTACTTGGGAGCCTTTCAGAATTAATGCAAAAACATACAATGTGCAATTATCTAAGTTTTGGCGGGAATTCGTTTTGTAGGAGAAATTCTTGGATGGATTGGAGAATTGAGGGGACTTCAAACTTTAGATCTTTTTCAGAATGGGTTTTCTGGCCAGATTCCTGATTCATTCGAAAATCTTCAGTTGCTCAAGGTACTGAATTTATCAAATAACAAGCTTGATGGAAGTTTCCCCGAGTCATTGACTAATTGCAATAATCTTTTAGTTGTCGATCTTAGTGGAAATTCATTGACTGGTACTTTTTCCTGCGTGGATGTTTGATATAGGCTTGCAAAGTGTTCTGCTTTCAAAGAATAGACTAAATGGAGTTTTGTATATACCTTCTTCCTCATCAATGGTAGCTTCATATGAGATGCTTGAAGCCTTGGACTTATTTTCCAATACCTTTTCTAGTGAAATTCCATCAGAGCTTGGGGCTTTTACTAGCTTGAAGTCCTTGGATTTGTCCCTTAATTCTTTTGGTAGTGCTATTCCTGCAAGCATAGGTGAATTGAAGGCTGTTGATGTTCTTGATTTGAGTGCAAACTGACTAAATCGTAGCATCCCTTCTGAAATTGGAGGAGTAGTTTCATTAAAGGAATTGAGGCTAGAGAAGAACCTACTATTCAGAAAGATTCCAGATTGGGAAGTGTTCATTGTTGACTTCTCTGGAAGCTCTTTTCTCTGTTTCATGGTTTCTTGAATCGTTTGGCAGGACATTTTGGTTTTTCAATGTTTGTTTCCAATCATTAGCAACATTTTAACATTTTGTATTATAGTGGTAAAAACATGAGTTCTTTCTGTTCAACTCTATTTGAAGCGCTATGAGTAGTTCCATTAGGAAATTAAGTGGAAGGATAAAACATTCTAAATCTTTTTAGTGTTTGGTAGAAGAAATAGAAGGCTTCAAGCTATTGTTCTTATTTAGCCTTATTATCATGAGTCATACCTTGTTTTTCTTGGTTGTTTATTGAGATTATACTAACTAAAGTGGGAGCTTTAGAAGTTTTGTACTCAGATACTGCATTTTCTTAATAATTTAGAAAATAAGATTTCTCATCTTCTATGCTTCTAACAGACTTCTTCTGTATACTCTCGTTTGTTTGCACTTTGTATAGGGCCTTGGACATAACAATTTGATCGGTCCAATTCTTGCAACATTAGCAAATCTCACCAATCTCCAAGTTGTGGATTTATCTACGAACAATCTCATTGGAAGCTTACCCAAGCAATTGGTTGATCTTCATCACCTTCTTTCTTTCAACATTTCCCACAACCACCTCCAAGGTGAACTACCTGTTGGTGGATTCTTCAACACCATTTACCCTTCATCTGTCTCTGATAATCCAACACTTTGTGGATCTGCCGTCAATCGCTCTTGCCCTGGAGTTCTTCCCAAACTCATTGTTCTCAATCCCAACTCTTCTTTCGATTCGTCTGGTCCTGGTTCTTCCTCACCTAACCTCCGCCAAGAAGATCATCTTCAGAATCTCTGCACTAATTGCAATTGGTGCAACTGTTGTCATTGCCCTTGGTGTCATTGCCGTGACAATCCTCAACCTCCATGCCCGGTCATCTACTTCCCGTTCAGCTGCAGCTCTTGCATTTTCAGGTGGTGATGATTCCAGCAACTCTCCCACCACGGATGCCAACTAAGGCAAGCTTGTCATGTTCTCAAGTGACCCTGACTCTAGTGGTTGAGCACATGCACTGCTCAATAAGGATTGTGAACTTGGACGTGGTGGTCTTGGAACCGTCTACAAGACTGTCCTTCGTGATGGGCATCCAGTTGCAATTAAGAAGTTGACTGTTTCGAGCCTGGTAAAATCCCAAGATGATTTTGAGAGAGAAGTGAGGAAACTTGGAAAAATCCGGTGCAAGAATTTGGTGACACTAGAAGGTTGTTACTGGACTCGGTCATTGTAGCTCATCATCTACGAATTTGTCCCTAATGGGAGTTTGTACAAGCATTTCTATGAGGGACTAGGAGAAAACATTCTCTCACGGCACGAGAGGTTCAATATAATTCTTGGGTCAGCAAAAAGCTTGGCTCATTTGCATCAATTGAATGTGATAAACTACAATCTTAAATCAAACAATATTCTAATTGACAACTTAGGCGAGCCAAAGGTTGGAGATTTTGGGTTGGCGAGATTACTGCCAATGCTAGACCATTATGTTCTTAGCAACAAGATACAAAATTTGCATTTTAGGCCCTCAATAAGATGCCATGAGGGAAAAACGCAACATTAGGGAGTGGAGGCAGACTCTAATGGAGTTGCAGAGCTCAAAGGCAGGTACTATAGGTATGGATGATAAGGTCTTTAAGCTTTTAAGATTTAGTTACGAACATTTGACAAATGAGCAACAAGATTGCTTTCTGTATTACGCGTTTTTCCTTGATAATTGAGTATTGGATAGCAGAAGGATCCCTAGACAAGGAAGAGTTTGAATATACTTCTTTCAACTCTACCAATAACTGGAAACCTTTATCGATCTCAGCTTCTCTGTTCCAAATAGTATATTCAAACCCTTTCTTGTCTAGGAATCCTTCTGCTATCCAATACTCAATTATTTCATTAGCAGCTATAAGATAATCTTTAGGGTAAAACGCGCAATACATGAAGCAATCCCGTTGCTCATTTGTCAAATGATCGTAACTGAATCTTAAAAGCTTAGAGACATTATCGTCCATACCTGTAGTACCTGCCTTTGAGCTCTGCAACTCCTTCAGAGTCTGCCTCCACTCCTTGATGTCGCGCTTTCTCCTCATGGCAGAACTAACTCTAATAATGGCAAACCACCACATTCTCTTACAACCTTTCTAGCCTCAGGTGAGAGAACATGGTTACTAGTCTTGGCCACAAATGGCTCTCATGCCTCCTCATCTGATAAACTCCTTACCTCTACATTCTTTTGAGTCTCAATGAAATCACAAACTGATAACAAGCAAGTGGTTACCACTATCTTGCAATTATTCTTTCCTATGTTGGGATCAGGAACCCCCAATCCATCCAAGCTAATTTTGTCCCACAAATCATCTAAGATGAGAACAAACTTGTTGGCTTCTTTCAGTTTCTCCGATATCTTTGCAGTCCGTATCACCTTGTCCTCGTATGAGGAAAGTTCCTTGCTAAAATGTTCTCTAAGTTGCTTGACAAATCGGTCTTGTAGCCTCGGTATGTCATTACTGACCAAAACTCAAGTGAGCGACATTGACAGATCTCATGAAGAACACAAGAATACCTGTTTCTCTAATTTTTGCTCGCGCTTAAAGCTCTTTAAACGTGTTGTCGAAAAGACCCAAGAAGTAAAAGAGCTTTTGGGAAAGCAATTTTCAGATAAACTCAGAATTGATCTGTAGCAAGCGAGGGCTATTTTGATGAATCTACTACCCTTATTCGCAAGTCCACAACTGAGAAGACAGTTGAAAAGATAATGGAGTTGCTGATGAACCCTTAGATTGGGAAGATTGGGGGTGTATGGTATGGGTGGAATCGGCAAGACGACGATCATGAGGAACATCAACGATAAGCTTGTAGCTATAGGCAATTTTGATCGGATTATGGGGGTCACCGTATCTAAAGACATGGCCGGTAGTGGCATATTGGGGCTACAAGACCAAATTGCCAAGCAATTTGGAGAGCATTTTAGCAAGGAACTGTCCTCATACGAGGACAAGGTGATATGGGCTGCTAAGATATCGGAGAAATTGAAAGAAGCCAACAAGTTTGTTCTCATCTTAGATGATTTGTGGAACAAAATTAGCTTGGATGAATTGGGGGTTCCTGATCCCAACATAGAAAAGAATAATTGTAAGATAGTGGTAACCACTCGCTTGTTATTAGTTTGTGATTACATTAAGACTCAAAAGAATGTAGAGGTAAGGAGTTTATCAGATGAGGAGGCATGAGAGCTATTTGTGGCCAAGACAAGTAACCATGTTCTCTCACCTGAGGCTAGAAAGGTTGTAAGAGAATGTGGTGGTTTGCCATCATTATAGTTAGTTCTGCCATGAGGAGAAAGCGCGACATCAAGGAATGGAGGCAGGCTTTGAAGGAGTTGTAGAGTACAGGTATGGATGATAAGGTCTTTAAGCTTCTAAGATTTAGTTACGATCATTTGACAAATGAGCAACGAAATTGTTTCCTGTATTGCGCGTTTTACCCTAAAGACTATCTTATAGCTGTTGAT
Organism: Paratinospora sagittata; assembly: GCA_035771175.1. Classification (NCBI taxonomy): domain Eukaryota; kingdom Viridiplantae; phylum Streptophyta; class Magnoliopsida; order Ranunculales; family Menispermaceae; genus Paratinospora; species Paratinospora sagittata. The sequence goes on along the minus strand of CM069612.1, from coordinate 25,439,388 downwards.
GAAATAATTGAGTATTGGATTGCAGAATGATTCCTAGACAAGGAAGAGTTTGAATATATTATTTGGAACAGAAAGGTTTCCAGATATTGGAAGAGTTAAAAGACGTTTGCATGTTGGAGTTTTTCGACGAAGAAACTGGTTTCATAAAGTTAAGGATGCATGATTTAATCAAAAGATCTAGCCATCAAAATTATGAGGGGGGATTTTAATTTTTTGTCTAAAGCTGGGTTGGGTTTGATAACATTGCCAAAAGAAGTATGGGAAAAGGCCGTTAAGATCTCCTTGATTCGAAGTCGTATGAGTATGGAAACCTTTCCTAATATGCTTAACTGTCCCAATCTCTCGACCTTGTTGATGGTACAGTGTGTCCTCTAATTGGCTTTCCTGAGTCCTTTTTCTCTGGAATGCTTTTGGCACTTACATTTCAGAATGGAGTACATCACCCAAGTTTTTCATGGAATGACCATCATGTGGTGATGCCTCCTTCTAGCTTACAAGTGAAGGAACAAGAGTCATCATGGGAGTACTTATTTGAGCAATACATGGAAAAGATGGATAACATAATGACAAAAATGGATTATAGAATGGAATTGCGAGATGAAGTCATAAAGAGGCTAGATGCCAAACTTGAGCAAATGGAACAACACTCTACTTCCATCTATAGTCTTGAGGTTCAGATTGCTCATTTAGCAAGCACTATTTTAGAAGAAACTCACGGAGACTTGCCAAGCAATACTGCAGTCAACCCAAAGGAGCAAGCAATTGAGGATGTTCCTTCTATCATACAAGAGCAAAACCAAGAGGTGATTGAAGAGACAAAAGAGGATACAATTGTGTGTAATGTTTTCAAAGAAGAAGAATTTCCATTAGAGAAACACAAGTTTGAGGATTAATGTAGAGTATGAGAAAGTGGCAAAAGCATTTCAGTTGAGCCATCTAAATGATCCATTTCAAGCATGCCTATTCCAAGAAGAAAAACTTAGTCCAGTGCAAATGATACTAAAGAAAAATGGGATGATTGTGCTAAAAAATGAAAAGAATGAATTCATCCCTACAAGAGAAGTCACTGGATGGAAATGTTCAATTGATCCAGATGGGACATAGTTTACATGAAGCAGTTTGTGACAATTGAACAATTCAAGCAATTTGATCCTGGAATATAGTGATTAAGGTGGTCGGTCCGTTCACCAGTATTCAAGTGTTTCCCTTTGGCACAATTGAGATACATAATGAGACCAAGAGAACTTTTAATGTGAACGGTTGAAGATTAAGGCACTATGTAGATGGTGGTTCTGAAAATTTTAAGATATCCACACCTCTTGAGCCCGACACGAGGAGTGCCACAGTCTGGCTTAAGACTAAAAAAAGCTCTTCTTGGGGAGGCAACCCAAGTTCTACACCTTTTTTGATTTTGTTATTTTTTTTATGTGTTAGTTTAGAAGTTACTCTTATCCTTATCTTTGATCTTATGTTGTTTCTTTTTGTGTTTGAGGTAGGTGTTGCATTGGATTGGAGAGCTATGGAGATCATTTTCACACTTTGGGTTTTCTCCTTCAACTTGACAACATGAATGCAGGGAAGTTTTCTTGTTCCATTATTTTTTTTTAATTGCTCAAAACATTGAGGACAATGTTGATTTTAAGTTTGGGGTAAAGAGGCAAAACTTTCATGTTTTTGTGCATAAATAAATGTTTTGTGGATATGTTTTGGGAGTTTGTAGTAAAATTTTGTTGTTTTGTGTGTTTGTGGGAAATTTTGAAATGCTTGCTGGTATGTGGTTTGTTGTATGGAAAGGCCAATGATAGAATTCAGTGTAAATGAATGTGGCTTTTAGATGTTTTAGGTATTATGATTGTTCATAATTGGTGATTGAGTGCTTATTTCACTTGTGAGTCTTGGAACACACTATGCACATAACCTTGAACATCATGTTTTCATGCTTTCTTAGAGAAGGTTTATGTGAATTTTGTAATGAACTTGATCTCACAAACTCTAGAACTTGCTTGATTACCTCTCGAGGCGAAATCCTAGGCTATGCATGATTGAGAAAATGATTTAGGCCTTCTTTCGCCTAGTTTGGCTAGTCATTGATTGAAGCCTTGGCCCATCTAGTGATTTCATTTTTGCTAGTTAAACCTTTGAGCCTTATATATATTTTGGCCTTTTTCTTTGATTAAACCACATTATCTTTACCCACGTAACCAAAAAAATAAAAATAAAAATTGAACTTGTCCTAGCTAGGAAGACTATTAATGAAAAAGGAAAGAGAGAACTGTTGTGAACCAAAGAAAGAAAAAGAGAAATGAGTGTTTTTCCAGATGTATGAAAACCATAAGTTTGGGGGTGAGAGTTGCATTGGCCTTTTCTTTTATTATGAAACCTTGGTATATTTTGATTCATTTGGTTGGGTTTTTGTATAAAAGAGTCATTTTTCTTATGAGAAGCTTAAGACTCATTGCTTTGGAAAGTTCACTAAATGGGGATTTTTGAGAATTTTTAATATTCAAATCCATTGGGTTGAGAGTATTTGAGTGACTTTTTTTACGGCATTATATGTAAAGAGAAAAAAAAAAAAAAAAAAAAAGAGAGAGAGAGAGAGAGAGAAAGAGAGAAGAGGAAAGCCTTGACAAAAAAAGAAAAGATAAGGAAATCAAGGTGAAAAAAAAAGGGGTTAAAATTTTCTTTCGTGTTTCCTAAAGTCATTGTTCTTCTTTGGAGAGAAAGGAAAGTTAAGTGTCTTGGAAGTGAGCTCAAATAAATGTATTATCTTTGTTCTTCAAGTCAAGAGTTCTCAAAAGTTTCTTTTTGTACTTTCTCATTGACATGTCCATTCTTATTTGCATGCCTTTTACCCAATTTCTTGAGAAGCCCCTACCTAGCCAAACAGTACGTCCCAAAATAAAGTCCTATTGATTCTTGATTGTGCATGGAACCTACATTAGTGGAGAGAGGTGTGATGGTTTTGCCTATGGAGTTTAAGATTGCTTAATCTTGAGATCATTGTGAATTGCAAGTTTGCATAAACTTATCTAATGTGCATGAACTTGATGTGATTGGTGATTCACACACACACTCCATGTCTTGCATTGAAAATATTGCTCACTCTTGATCCGAAAATAAGTTTTCATAAAACTTGAGAACATTTTTGAGTCACATGTATTTAAAATCACTGAGGCAAACTTTTCAACCTCTAGTCACTTGAGCCATGTATCTTTGTTGTTTTATTGAGTTTCTTGTTCCAATTCTCTCGTTTTAGTTTTGCTCAAGGACAAACAATTAGCCAAGTTTGGGGGTATTTGATATGTTAGTAATTTGCACATCATTTATTTCATATTTATAAATTAATTGTGCTTAATTTTATATTTTAATTTGAGAATTTTAGCTAACTTGAGTTAATTTGGGTTATATTTGTTGATTTTGTAGAGAATTAGAAGAATTAATGGGCAAAATGAAGAAATTTCATATACATATTCAATTTGGCATGCTTGGTGAGGTGGAAATGAAGAGAAAATAGGATCACACATCTTGATGTTTGTTTGGCAAAATAAAAATAAAAGAAAATTTAAAGAAGAGAAAGGGGGAGCTTAGTTAAGTTTAGCTTAGTTTTTATTTTATTTTATTTTATTGTGGGGAACTTGAAAAAATGGTGGATTGCATGGCACCATATGAGTGTTGATTAAACACAAGTAAAAAGGGAAGCAATTGGGGCTGGTTTTGTTAATGAATTGTGGGGTATTGAATAGTTTCCTATATATCTATTTGAGGTGGAATTGGAGTAGAGAAACCAGAGAGTTGCTGCTCTTGACTTTGGCGATTTTGAGTGAACCACGACTACGACATTTATGAGCATTTCTTATCCTTCTCTTTCTTTAATCTTGTTTTATGTAAATTTGGATATTGAATATGAAGATTCCATCAATGCCTATCATTTCCTCTTCAAGCATGATTATAAATTTACTGAACTAGGGCATGATTAAACTTAATTGATGTGCATGACTTTCTAATTGAATTGGTAGATTGACATGATTGATTTCATTATTGAGTTTCATTTTAATTCTTGATGCTTTTAAATGTTTGATATTAAATTAGTGTATTAAGAATCGAGAGTTGTCTTACACGTGTTTGATGACATGTAAATCATAGATTGCATGTAGGATAAAGATGTACCTCTATGATTTATGTGGTCTAAGTATAAGAATTGCTAATGAACTTAATGGCTTATTAAATGTTACAACTCTCGTCGAGAGATAATGGATTGACGTTTAGGGAGTCTTTTGATGTTGCTCGAGAGCATTCGACCATCAATATGAACAATCATATCATTTTTATCATTAAATTAGAAATTCATGCATTTAATTAGGTGAAATTATTGACTTAGTGACTTTAGTTCCAATTATTTTAATTCAAATCCATTCTTTTTGTTCTCAAATCTTTTTGCCATTAATTAATTAACCGTCGTTTTTTATTTTTTAAATATAATTAAAATCAACTAATTTTAATAATTAGCATTAATTTTTGTGGGATGATATTTTATTTTATTATTTTATTACTTGTGCGACTTTTTTACTTACAAAATTTTTAATTGTAAAATTAAATACATAACAACCCATTATTTTTTTTTTGCTAGAGGGGTAAGAAAAAAAAATTGTCATGAGAAATTTTTTTAACACTGAATTTGAAGAAGTTATAATTGTATAATTGAATAATTAACTAATAATTAACTATAAATTTTTTTTTTGTCTAATCAAACAATTATGAGAAGATTTTTTGAAGAAAATTCTTTTTAGCTACCATAATTTTTTTAAGAAAAATCTATTTTTTAGTGTTTTAAAAATTTTTAAAAGAAAATTTTTAACACCCTTCTTTTTTTCTCACCATAATTTTATCTAATAAGGGAACAAAAAAAAAAATCTCATCAGAAAAGTTTTTACACTGAACTCGAAGAAGTTGTGTTATTCAATTAAATAATTGGCCAGTAATCAATCATGAGAAAATTCTCATTTTCTTAATTACAATTCCAGATATTGAGAGAGTTAAAATACGCGTTGGAGTTTATCGACCAAAAAAAAAAAAGTGAATGTAATGCATATCTTTGCCCAATATATGCTCGAACTCCCATTTATGGAATCATTATTAATTATTCTACTTCTTTTCTTTTTCTAGTTTTATAATTGTCATCCGGTGGTTGATCATGACTCATCAAATTAGTGGAGAATAAAATAAAAGTTAAAATTCAAAAAAAGAAGAAAAGAAGGCAAAAATGAGTGGACCGTTTAGCGAAAAATAATTGAGAATATCAGTCAAATCAGCGGGAAGAGTATAACAATCAAATTATAATTAGAAGTACTAAATCTTAATTTCTCATATTTAGTACCCTTACTCATTTCATGATCGAGCAAAATATATCATTCACTTAGTTATATATTATTAATTGATAATTGCCTATTTGGTTGAGTGACTTGTGGCACTCCTGCCAATGGATTAGTGCTAGTCATTGAGTCCAATATATATTGAGTTTTTTTTTTTTTTTTCTTAACTTAGCGAAAAAAGAAAATTCCAAGAAGAAAGAAACAAATTTTCTCAAGAAAATAAAAAATTTATATGTTTAATGGCCAGTATTTTGATGGGTCGACGGCTGAAACTGCAATTTTATTCGATCCAGCACCAATACGTGGTCAATCAACAACAGAAAGAGCCATGAATGAGATAATGAAGCTGTTGATGAACATCAACAACAACAACAAGCCCGTAGAGAAGACAAATGACCCAACCTTCAATCGAATAATCTGGGTGACTGTATCTAAAGACGCTAGTGGCGTAGGAATTATCAAAATGGGATGATGAAGTGAGATGAGCTGCTGCACTACTAGAGAAACTCAAACAAATTGATAAGTTTCTCATCATCTTGGATGATTTGTGGGAACAAATTACTCTACAAGAAGCTCAACCCAACAGAGAAAACAATTGTAAGATAGTGGTGACTACTCAGTTGTTGTTGGGGTCCACCTCAAGGTGGGCGCCCAACAATTCTAGAATGGCCACACATGGACGGCTGAAACGTCAACAATTCAGGCTGCATGGGATGCGTGGGAATGCTGCATGGGACACGTGGGCGGAATGATTTTTTATTGGCTCTATAAATAGAGCCTTACTTTCATTCTTCAAAAATCAATACTTAGAGATCAAAATTCAGATAGCCTCAAAGAGAATTTCTTTGAGAAGAAAAAGTGTGAGCCAATTTGTGAAGTTTTACCCACAAATTGAAGATACATAGTTATTGTATTGTTTGTGAGAGATCCACCTAAGGGTGAAGTTTGTAATCCCATTTTATCATAGTGGAAGTCTTTAAGCGGCCTACAGGTCCCGTGGTTTTTACCTCATCTTTAGATGGTTTTCCACGCTAAAATCTTTGGTGTTATTTTATTGTATTTTAGGTTGAGAAATTGTCTAGGGATTGTAGAATTTATTTCTTTACTATTCACAGAGCACTATTCATCATCGAAAAAGTGTCAAGCTCCGCGAAACCTGTTGACTGACGACTCAAATGGAGGAGAGCACAAACAATATGAACACAAGCAATATGATCAGGTTGACTGCATTTAATTATGCAATTTAGAAGCCGAAGATGGAGGATCATTTATACATTAAAGATCTGTGGAAGCCGATTAAAATGACAAAGGAGAAAGTCGTGACTACAACTTCGACAGATGACAAGACACCAAAAACAACCAACACAGACACTGACTGGGCTGTGCTGAACCGAAAGTGTGCTGCTCAAATCAGACAATGGATCGACAAGAGCATTTTCTAAAATTTTGCTAATGAACACGATGCTTACGTTCTTTGGCAAAAGTTGGAGAAAATGTATGCGAGGACAACCGTACAGAATAAAGCTAATCTGATGCGACGATTAGTCAATTTGAAGTATAAAGATGGAAGCAGCGTATTGGAACACATGAGTGAGTTCCAAGGCATTGTAAATCAACTCAACTCTATGATGATGATCATAGATGACGAGCTACAAATGTTGTTGTTGCTGAGTTCTCTACCAAAATGTTGGGACACTCTAGTTGTGTCAGTTAGTAACTCAGCTCCTGACGGCAAGCTTACCATGGATATGGTAAAAGACAGAATGCTGAACGAAGAGTCTCGACGAAAAGACGATGGATATACTCCTGAAACTGAAGCACTTTTCATGAAAAAACAAGGCAAGCAAGAATGGCACGGAAGGAGTAAAAACAGAAATCCTCGTAACCAACGTCAGTAAAGAGGATGCTCGAAGTCCAGATCGTGGCATGATAAGAAGTGTCATCACTGCGGCAAGCCCAAACACTTCATTCGAGAATGTCAAAAGTTAAAGGCGGAACGATCTAGAAATCAAGAAGCAGAAACCCGAACAAATGACACCGCAACTCTCACTGAAGAAGTTGTCATTGTTCGAGATGTTGATTATGTCAACCTTGCATGTCAAGACTCTACATGGGTAGTTGACTAAGGTGCTTCCTACCATGTCACATCACGACGAGATTTCTTCTCAGCCTACACGCAATGTGATTTTGGACGAGTGAGGATGGGAAATGATAATGCATCCAAAATTATCGGCATCGATAATATTTATTTAGAAACTAACCTTGGATGCAGGTTACTCTTGAAAGATGTGAAGCATGTTCCTGATATCCGCCTCAATTTGATCTCCACCGGAATGCTTGATGACGATGGCTACAATAATAACTTTGGTGAAGGAAAATAGAAGCTCACCAAAGGAAACTTGGTAGTAGCCAAAGGAAAGAAAGATACATCACTCTACCTCACAGAAGCCAAGCTGAGTAGAGGAGAAGTGAATACCATGATGAAAGAAGTTCCCACCGAGTTATGGCATAAGCGGCTCGGTCACATGAGTGAAAAGGGTCTCAGAACTCTTTCCAAGAAGGAGTTCTTGCCAAGAATGACAGGTACATCTTTACATACTTGTGTTAATTGCATTATGGGTAAACAACATAGAGTTGCATTTCGTAGTTCCCCACCATCTAGAAAGACAAATATTCTAGATTTAATACACACAGATTTCTGCACAATGAGTTGTAAGTCACTAGGAGGTGCTCATTATTTTGTGACTTTTATTGATGATCACTCTAGAAAAGTGTAGGCCTTTGCTTTGAAAACTAAAGATCAAGTGCAGGAAGTTTTCAAGCAATTTCATGTAAAAGTTGAGAGAGAAACTGGCAGACGTTTGAAGTGTGTACATTCAGACAATGGCGTTGAGTATCGCAGATCATTCAAAGAGTACTGCAGAAGTTTTGGCATCAGGCTGGAAAAATCGGTACCAAAGACACCTCAACACAACGGTGTCGCAGAGATAATGAACAGAACCATTTGTGAAAGAGTCAGATGTATGCTCTCAAATGCAAAACTGCCAAACTCCTATTGGGGGGAGGCAATGAGGAAAACAGTTGATTTAATCAACTTTTCTCCATCAGTTCCACTGAACTACAACGTACCAGAAAAGGTTTGGATGGGGAAAGACGTTTCTTACAAATACTTGAAAGTATTCGGCTGCAGAGCATTTGTTCACATCCCTAAAGACGAGAGGTCCAAGCTGGATGGAAAAGCGAAGCAGTGTATCTTTGTGGGATATTCCCATGAAGAATTCGGCTACAGATTTTGGGATCTTGTCAACAAAAAGATTTTCAGAAGCAGAGACGTGGTGTTTCTTGAAGAATAGACGATCGAGGATTTTCATAAACCTGAGAAGCCACAATCAGATGAAATTCCAGTTAATCTGGAACCAGTCTCTCCACCACCAAATCCAGATGATAAGGGAGCTGCACCAGATACTGATGATGATGTTCCACCAGCTCAAAGTTCAGAACCAGAACAAGTTCCTGAACAAGTCCAACTAGAAGCACAACTAAGGAGATCCACCAGAGAGCGACAACCAAGTCAAAGATATTCTCCTATACCGAAGAGCTATACCGAAGCTATCACTGACCAGCATAAGACTGAGTGGATGAAAGCCATGCAGGAAGAAATGAAATCTCTGCATGAGAACCACACATTTGACTTGGTGAAATTACCGCAGGAAAAGAAAGCCCTCAAGAACAAGTGGGTGTACAGGATCAAAAGCGAAGAAGGTAGCTCACAACCTCGATACAAAGCAAGATTGGTTGTGAAAGGATTCGGACAGAAGAAAGGCGTTGACTTCGATGAAATCTTCTCACCGATGGTAAAAATGTCTTCAATCCGAGGTGTTCTTGGCTTGGCAGCTAGTCTTAATCTGGAGGTTGAACAACTTGATGTAAAAACCGCATTATTACACGGTGATCTTGACGAAGAAATCTATATGGAGCAGCTCGAAGGTTTCCAAGACAAAAGAAAAGAGAAGCTGGTATGCAGGCTAAAGAAAAGTCTGTACAGTTTGAAACAGGCACCGAGGTAGTGGTATAAAAAGTTTGACTCGTTCATGGATAAAAAGGAGTACAACCGAACAATGGCTAATCACTGCCTCTTCATCAAGAAATTCTCCGATGGTGATTTTATTATTCTTTTGCTTTATGTTGATGATATGTTAATTGTAGGCCAAGATATCGGCAAGATTAACAAGTTGAAGAATGAGTTGAGCAAGTCCTTTGCAATGAAAGACATAGGACCCTCAAAACAAATCCTTGGCATGAAGATAGTTCGTGACAGGAAGAACAAGAAACTTTGGCTATCTCAAGAGAAGTATATTGAGAAAGTTTTAGAGCGGTTCAACATGAGCAAAGCTAAACCTATTAGTTCTCCACTGGCAAGCAACTTCAAGCTTAATTCGAGTCAGTGTCCTTCAAGCGAGAAGGAGAAATCAGAGATAAGCAATGTGCCTTATGCATCGGTGGTTGGCAGTCTAATGTACGCTATGGTATGCACCAGACCAGACATTGCTCATGCTATTCGTGTTGTGAGCCGATTTTTATCAAATCCTGGAAAGGAACATTGGACAACAGTCAAATGGATACTCAGGTATCTTAGAGGTACTTCTAGTCATTGTTTATGTTTTGGTAATGATAAATCTGTATTAGAAGGATTTACAGATTCAGATATGGCTGGCGACGTGGATACGAGAAAGTTGATATCCAGGTACCTAATAACATTTGCAGGGGGAGCTATCTCATGGCAAGCACGATTACAGAAGTGTATTGCCTTAAGTACCACAGAAGCATAGTACATTGCAATCACTGAAGGTTGTAAGGAGATCCTGTGGATGAAAAAGTTCCTACAAGAATTGCATCAGAACCAAGGAAATTATATTCTTTATTGCGACAGTCAGAGCGCAATTCACCTCAGTAAGAACTCAACCTTCCACTCAAGGTCCAAGCACATCGACGTGAGATATCATTGGATTCGTGATGTGCTGGACAATAAACTGGTGCAAGTTGCGAAGATCCACACTAATGAAAATGGGACAGATATGATGACAAAGTCCATGACCAGAGAAAAGCTTGCTATCTGTAGAGAGATTGCAGGTGTGGAGGAGCCCTGTTCCACATGAGGTGGAGGGGGAGATTTGTTGGGGTCCACCTCAAGGTGGGCGGCCAACAATTCTAGAACGACCACACATGGGCAGCTGAAACGTTAACAATTCAGGCTGCATGGGATGTGTGGGAATGCTGCATGGGACTTGTGGGCGGAATGATTTTTTATTGGCTCTATAAATAGAGCCTTACTTTCATTCTTCAAAAATCTATTCTTAGAGATCAAAATTCGGAGAGATCTAATTCTAGAGATCCAGAGAGCCTCAAAGAGAGTTTCTTTGAGAAGAAAAAGTGTGAGCTAATTTGTGAAGTTTTACCCACAAATTGAAGATACATAGTTATTGTATTGTTTGTGAGAGATCCACCTAAAGGTGAAGTTTGTAATCCCATTTTATTATAGTGGAAGTCTTTAAGAGGCCTACGGGTCCCGTAGTTTTTACCTCATCTTTAGAGGGTTTTCCACGCTAAAATCTTTGGTGTTATTTTATTGTATTTTAGTTTTGGAAATTGTCTAGGGATTGTAGAATTTATTTCTTTACAACAATCATTTTTCCCAACAGTTGTTAGTTTGTGATTTCATTAAAACTCAAAAACGTTGAGGTAAAATGTTTGTTGGACGAGGAGGCATGAGAACTATTTTTTGGCAAAGGTTGGTGATCATATTCTGATCAATAATGAACCTGGAATTTAAGTTGTGGCTAAGCAGGTGGTTCATGAATGTGGATATATGCCACTCGCCATCATCACCATTGGATGTGCTATGAGGAGAAAACAAGACATCAGAGGTGGAGGCATGCTTTGATGGAGTTGCAGAGCTCAACGACTGCAGAAAGTAGTACTCTACTAGGTATGGAAGAGAAGGTCTTTAAGCTCCTGAGATTCAGTTATGATAATTTAAAAACTCAACTACTCCAAAAATGCTTCTTGTATTGTGCTTTTTTCCCTGAAGATTATCTAATTTCATCCAACAAGCTAATCAAGTATTGGGTAGCAGAAGGATACATGGAGAAAGAAGGAATTGATCAATATGATAAATGGGACATGGAGACAAAAGATTAACAAGGGGGTTTCATTTATTCCAAGAGCTTAAAAATGCTTGTATGTTGGAAACGATCCAAAGAATCTCAAAAGAACATGTAAGGAAGCATGATCTAGTTCGAGATCTAGCCATTAAAATCATGAGAAAAGATTTTGGGTTTTTAGCTAGAGTTGGGTTGCAATTGAAAGAATTGCTCGAGGAAGCATGGGAAAAGGCTAGTAAAATCTCCTTGATTAATAATGAAATGAAAGTATTTCCTGATAAGTTGAATTGTCCCAGTCTCTACACTTTGTTGCTGCGAAATAACATTACTTGGCATGCTTCTAACTCAACATTGATGGGATTTCCTCCATGTTTCTTCTCTTAGATGCCCACGATTCATGTTCTTGATTTATATCATTGTTTTCGAATAAAGTTACCTGCATCCATATCTGACTTAGTGAACCTTCGCGCCCTCTTTTTACAAAGGACCATGGTGAAGAAAATACCATCATTAGCAAAGCTCAAGCAACTACGAATATTAAATTTAAAGAAAACTTGTGTTGAAGAACTACCAAGGGGAATGGAAGCATTGTTGAATCTCGAGTATCTTAACTTGTCCTACACTCTTATTCAAGAACTACCACAGGAGATGGGTGCTTTGGTTCGCCTTAGGTTTCTCGACCTGACCCATCTTGCTACTTTGCAGAATATCCATGTTCACGTGATATCGAAGTTGACTCTTCTTGAAGATCTACGTTTGAAAGATTGTGAGTTCTTCCATATAAAATCTCCAATGGATGCCACAATTATAGACGAGATGAGATTCTTAAAATGCTTAACAAATCTTCATATGAGCCTTTGGGACTATGAAAACTATCTTGAAGCCATCAAGTACCTACAATGGGATTTGTTGAAGAGCTTCTTCATTGAAATGTTGAATTTATCTCGCGAATTGTCTACAATAGCTAAAGGTACAACAAAGGTTGTATCAATACATGACCTTTGACATATGCAGCAAATTATCCAGCTTTTGTCTCCCGAATAACACTGAAGCATTGTATTTATATGGTTGTACAATCCCACTTGTGTCTTAAGTTTCAGTGTTTAAAGAATCTATGATTATTGAAGAAGTTGTACTTGGAGGTCTCTGTTTTAGGAGATTTCCTAGTGACAAGGGAGGAAATGGAATCGAACACATTAGCGTCCTTGGAATATTTGAGACTTCAGTATATACAAGGACTGAAAGCTTTTGGAGAAGGTGCACTGCCAAGTGGTTGTCTGGAAAACTTTAAGTCCTAATTGTTGACTCATGTGATTGCTTGAGTAGTTTGTTCTCCATTCAAATCCTACAAGAATCAAAGAACATGGAGGTCATCGAGGTTTCCAACTGCGACGAAATGGAGGAAATTGTGGGTCATGATGATCGGGAATGGGAGAAAGATGAAAGCGTAATCACGACCACTGAGATCATTCTCCCTAAGCTACAAACACTGACACTTAGTCATCTACCAAAACTGAAGAGTATATCTAGAGAAACTTGGGTACGTGATTCATTTCCAAACTTAGATTACTGAAACTTTTTCAAATTTAGTGTAAAAAAATTTACTCATTTGCCTACTTTGGGGGAAGGGGGGGGTTTTTTTCTCACCTCTTGCCAAACAAATATTGAAAAATAAAATTTTCTCAATAAATCATTATTTTGAAAAAAATAATAATAATATTTTCTTACGACCAAATACACCCTTAAATTAAAAACAATTAATTCATAAATATCATATTTGAGGGAAGATGCCTTTACACTAAACCAAGTGGTAATTGACATGTAAAAACACTAGTTAAAAAGTATCCTTTTGTACTACATATATGTTTAAGTAAATTTATATTTTATAATTTTAATTTAATTAAACTAATTACTTTAAAAAGAAAATTGACCTCTCCACTTAAACATATACATTTAATCTTTATATTTAAAAAACTAATAGATAATGTAAGACATATAACTTTATGAACTATATTGGTACTTTAATTCTTAGACCTAGGGATAATTGTTTCAGATAATTAAAGTTAATAATTTTATTTTAATATGCCCACAAAGTCGTATTGTCCCTAAAATATTTATATTTAATTGAATAATCAGAATAATTTTTTTTGTAAATTTAAGAGCCATATTGTTTATATTCTTAGTTTAAATACACAACTTCAATTTTATTTCATTTTATTGTTGATAATCTAGGGGATGTACCTTGGGTCGGCTCACATACATTATAAAGACTAAATCACATGAAATGAGCAAACACTATATGGTGACATCTAGGTTCGGACAACACAGTACCACTCGTGTCGGGACCCGATTTATTTTTATAACCGGGCTGCTTGGTTTTGTCCAATTTATGAGATTTTTAATTTTATTATAGCTATAATAAAGATAATTTTTCATGTTATGTGTATACACTTTTTTTCTTAAGTTTTATTATATGTACAAAATATAATTAACAAAGTTAAAAATTCTTTTAGAGTTTTAGTAGGTTTTTTTTTTATGATTAGAAACTTTAGACAAGTGAAATTCTAATAAATAAAAGCGAACTAATTTTATCTTTAAAAAATAAAATTCAGACCATAAATGTCCAAATGTCCAGATTATTTTGTTTGGATCCGGTCTGGATTTAAATCTTGACATGATGAGGCCTTTGTCTTGTCTAGCCCTGTTATTATTTAAGGGTCTAGCTAAATTCACCCGCACTTTCCTATCTGTTCACCCACCTTGATCAAAAAATTGAAGAAACACAAAAATTCTTATGAAAAATTATCAAAAAGGACATTAGTTTTAAACAATCGCATCTCTCTTCAACCACTGATTCTCTATCTTAAACCTTTCAACTCTCCAATTTATTTCAATATTTAATTTTGTCATTTTCTTGTATTTTTCGAATCAAAAATATTCATTTCCGCCCTTTTAAAGTGTTTTTTTTTTTTTTGTAAAAACATACCCAAAATCAAAGAGAAAAGGGGGCAAAAATAGATTTCAAAATCTAAAAAATTACCCCGGATTGGGTGTTTCTGACCCTGTGTGAGTGGATAGAATGAAGTCTGTCCTTCGGACATATCTTCTTCGTTTGGCCCACAGGGTCGGACAAAAAGAGAAAATTTTTAAAAAAATAAAAAAACGCATTGTCCGACCAAAAAAGGTTGGACACACCTCTTATGTCAGATCAATCATAGTCGGATATAAAAGAAACTGTCCAACCCTGTTGGATCAAACGTTTCCAAGTCTAGCGCAGGGAAATGGGTTGCCACCTCATTCCACCATTTTCACCCATCTTTTTTGTGAAAAAATTTGCAAATCCAACAACAACACATTGAAATCCATTTTGAACATGTAAAAATCATGTTTTACTTACCGATTTGTGATCTAAGATTTGACTTGAATCGGTTTGAGTTAGACGCCTCTAAAACTCGATTTTTCTCAAGATTTCGTTAGGTTGCTGCTCACAAACCTTCATAATGTTGTTTTAACCTGATTGAAAAACTTGAAGAAATGATGAATCAATGGAAAAGAAACAATAGAGGATGAGAGTGTGGGGTTTGGGTAGGATGAAAATGAAAGGGGCAAAATAAAAATTTAGGTAGGTAAAGAGAGAAAGATTGTTTGGTTTTAAAAGCTAAGGTGGGTAAAGAGAATAAGTAGGTGAATAGAGAAAAAAAGGCGGGTGAATTTAGCTGGACCCTTATTTACTAGTTTTGTGTGGATTGCTTTATTGCGGATTAAACAAAATTGGACAACGGAGTTGGACAAATTTTGCAACCCCTACAGCCTATAACCTGACCCGTGCCTAATTAGGTTTAAATAAATAATTAAAGATAACACCTTAATTTTAGGGGTGTCAGTGGATTAGTTTAAACCTTGGCATTGAACCGAATCAGTGCAATCAGTTTAGTTTCAGTTTGGAAGTTTTAAAAACTGATCGGTTCAGTTTGTGGATTGAGGTCTTAAAAACCGATTAGATTCGGTTTGATAGTTTTTTTTTACTTTATTTAATTTTATTTAAGAAATGAGATATAAATTAATTATCTTTATAATAAAGAATGACACCATTATTGCATGTATGTTAGATAATAAATACTTTGATGTTGTTATTATATTATATATGTTAAATATTTCTATATGGGTATTGATGAAATAATTATTTTTTTGTAACATTTACATGATTATGTTGTATTATTTGTAATATGTTTTTTTTAATTTTAAAAAAATATTTTACACATTAAAAAATATAAACTAATCAATTCAAACCAAATTGGTTTAGTTTAAGGGGTATAATCGGTTCAGTTTTGATTTACAAAAAGTCAAACCGATGCCATCGGTTCAATTTACGGTTTAGGGTCTAAATCGATCTAAACCAAAATTGAACCTTGTGATTTTACCACCGGCAAAATCAGAAGGTTTTTGTTTTTATAATCCTAAAATAAATATTCATACAAAATAAAATAATAACCATATTTTTAAAGTAATTCATGTACCGTGTTGAATGCTTCAACAAAATTCATATCTAAAAAAAAATCACAAGAATAGATCAAGAATAAAATAATAACCATATTTATTTATTTATTTTATTTCACCGGTTAAGTAAGAAGCCGGTGATGCCAACACCTTCAACGGACCTTTTTTTATCTCTTGGGGGACCATTATAAGTTGATTTGGTGGCTAGCATTATACAATATCGTCTCTTCGAAGAAACTTCATTCCTAATTGTGCCCTAGTTACTCATCTTCAACCTTTTCTTCGTTCTTCTTTCTCTTCTTATTTTCTAGCTTCTGCAATGGAGGCTGCAATCGTGCCATGCACTGAACTAACCAAATGGGCAGCTAGTCCTATAATTGGCAGAATTAAGGTAGCTAAATTTGTATGCTTAGAAGTCCAAGAATTAGATCAGCTTCAAGGAAAGGAGTTCCCAGAAGGACTTGTTGCTGATGGATTGCAAGATGAAACTGCGATTTTGTTCGATCCAGCACCGTTACGCATGCAATCAACAACTGAGAAAGTCATGGCTGAGATAATGGAGTTGTTGATTAATCCTGATATTGGAAAGATTGGGGTGTTTGGAATGGGGGGTGTTGGAAAGACAAGCATCATGATGAACATCAACAACAAGCTCGTAGAGACGAAGAAGAACCAGTACTTCAATCGGATAATTTGGGTCACTGTATCTAAAGATGCTGGTGGTGTACGTGCAATACAGAATAAAATTGCTCATGAATTATCAAGATGGGAGGATGAAGTGCGACGAGCTGCTGCACTATTGGAGAAACTTAAAAGAATCGATAAGTTTTTCATCATCTTGGATGACTTGTGGGAAGAAATAACTTTGCAAGAGGTTGGGATTCCTCAACCTAACAGAGAGAACAGTTCCAAAATGTTGGTGACTACGCGGTTGTTATCGGTTTGTGATTCCATTGGGAGTCAAAAGAATGTTGAAGCAAAGTGCTTATGGGAAGAGGAGGCATGGGACCTGTTTGTGGCCAAGGCAGGAGATCATATTCTGATCAATAAGGAACCTGAAATTGAAGTTGTGGCTAAGCAAGTGGAGTTCGTGAATGTGGAGGTTTGCCGCTTGCCATTATCACCATTGGTTGTGCTATGAGGAGAAAACAGGGTATCAGGGCGTGGAGGCATGCTTTGAAGGTGTTGAAGAACCCAACAACTGCAAAAAGTAGTTCTACTGATCTCGGTATGGAAGATAAAGTGTTTATGTTTCTTAGATTCAGTTATGATAATTTAAAATCTCAAGTACTCCAGAAATGCTTCTTGTATTGTGCTTTTTTCCCTGAAGACTATCCAATTTCACCCAAGAAGCTGATCAAGTATTGGGAAGCAGAAGGATTCATTGAGGAAGAAGGAATTGATGATCAGTTTGATAGATGGGACATGGAGGCAGAGATTAGCAAGGGTTATCATATACTTCAAGAGCTTAAAGATGCTTGTATGCTGGAAACTATCCAAGGAGAATTAAAAGAACGTGTAAGGATGCATGATTTGGTTCGAGATCTAGCCATTAAAATCATGAAGAAAGATTTTGGTTTTTTAGCTAAATCTGGGCTGCAATTGAAAGACTTGCCCAAGGAAGCATGGGAAAAGTCTAGAAAAATCTCCTTGATTAAGAATGAAATGGCCATCTTTCCCGATCAATTGAATTGTCCAAGTCTCTCCACCTTGTTGCTGCAAAGTAACATTACTTTACATGCTTCTCACCCCATATTGATGGGATTTCCTCCATGTTTCTTCTCCCAAATGGTTGCACTTCGTGTTCTCGATTTATCTCATTGTTTTCGTGTAGAGTTACCTCCATCCATATCTGACTTAGTGGACCTTCGTGTCCTCTTTCTACAAAATACCATGGTGAAGAAAATACCATGGTGAAGAAAATACCATCACTAGTAAAGCTCGAGCAACTTCAAATATTGAATTTAAAGAGAACTGGCATTGAAGAAGTACCAAAGGGAATGGGAGCATTTGTGAACCTCAGATAGCTTAACTTGTCCCATAATAGTCTTCAAGGACTACCCAAGGGGATGGAAGCATTGTTGAATCTCAGATATCTTAACTTGTCCCACACTGGTATTATAGAACTATGGAAGGGGATTGAATTGCATGTTAACCTCGAATATCTTAATTTGTCCCATACTAAAATTCAAGACGTACCGCAAGAGATGGGAACTTTGGTTCGCCTCAGATTTCTTGACCTGACCAGTACCCATTTGCATGATATCCATGTTATTGTGATATCAAAGTTGATTCTTCTCGAAGACTTACGTTTGCAAAATTGTGAGTTCTTCCGTATAAACTCTCCAATGGCTGCCACAATTATACAGGAGATGAGATACTTAAACTGCTTAGCAAGTCTTTACATAAGATTTTGGGACTATGAAAACTATCTTGAAGCCATCAAATCCGTGCCGTGGGATTTGCTTAAGAGCTTCTTCATCGAATTGTTGGATGTTGATAGCATTAGCAAATCATTTGCACAGCCTAAAGGTGCAACAAAGGTTGTATCAATATACGACCTTGACATATGCAGCAAATTGCCTAGCTTTTGTCTCCCAAATAACACTCGAGTGTTGCATTTGTATGATTGCAAAATACCTCCAGTATCTGAGTTTATGTGCCTAAAGAATCTGGGATTACTGAAGAAGCTGTATGTGGAGGCCTCTGTTTCAGGAGATTTCCTAGTGAAAGGGGAGGAAATGGAACTGAATGCATTAGCGTCCTTGGAAAATTTGAGCCTTCATCATGTGAAAGGGCCGAAAGCTTTTGGAGAAGGCGCATTGCCAAATGGTTGTATGGCAAACTTAAAACTCCTAACCGTTCGTTCATGTCATTCTTTGAAGAGTTTGTTCTCCTTTCAAATCCTGGAACATTTTTGGAACATTGAGGTTATAGAGATTTCTAACTGTGAAGAAATGGAGGCTGTTGTGGGTTCTAGTAATGGGAATAACTGGAAAAATGATGCAAGTGTTAGTACAAGCTCTAAGATCATTCTCCCTAAGCTAAAGACATTGATCCTCAGCCATCTACCGAAACTGCGGAGTATATCTAGAGAAAAGTGGGTTTGTAACTCATTGAAAAACCTTGGCGTGGTTGAATGTCCAGTAATTGATCAGAAACTTCCTTTTGAGAGCTTTCCTGCTTTAGAGAACATTTTTGGAACAAAGGAGTGGTGGGAGGCATTGCAGTGGGATAATGCAGAAACTAAGACCATTCTTCAACCTTGTTTCAAGGTCCAACATTATCTTGATTGGAAATTAAGGCTGAGTTTGGTTCATGATCTGAAACTAAGGATACAACCCAAATATAAAAACTTAGAAAATAATATCTTATGTTCCGAGTGATATAACTATTTTCATTATTTTGACACTGTGTGCCAAAAATGATGAAATGCCTAGATTATTATGCAAGGCAAAGATACATAATATAAGAAGCCATGGTCCATACTTATTTATGGATCAGATTTGGTTTTGTTCTTCATTTTCTTTTTGTTTGTAATCAGTCAATATGAAATCACTTTTCATTTTCTTTTTGTTAAACATTCTGTTACTATAATTCAAAGTGGTACTCTGCTCTAAAAGTGAAATTGTAGGGTGTCAACTTTGCTGCACCAACACTAAGTGCAGGAGATAGCTCAAAATTTCAATAGGAACCCAATCTTACTAGACCTTGAGGACATCTTCCACTTCAATGCCACAGTTTCCTCTCTTTGAATCTCTCTCTGTTTCTCTTTGCCATTTTTGTTAGAATAAAGTTTAGGACATGTTGCCATTTGCGTTTCACTCATTATTTATCTTCCTTTTTCTTCGTTCTCTTCCAATTTGAATTCTCCAATGCAGAATTCTCTTGGATTTGCCACTGATTCAGAGACAACCATAGCTGGCTGCTCTGTAATAAACTCTGAAGAAACAAGTGCGTCTCGATGATCAGGAAAAAAGAAAAAAAGGAAGAACTCGGTGAAATGGAGTCTGATGTAAAGCAAATTTTATGATCCCTTCTTATTTATTAGACTTATGCTGGAGGGATGCTTCTGGTACCATTTATGGCCAATCCATGCAATTGTTTTCCTCTTATTCTTTAATATGATTCTTTGCCTAGAAAAATATAAATAAATAAAGAGGAAGATCTTTTTGACAGAAATGTGATCATATCATATTATTTCACAACACTTAAAATGTACATTCCAAACAACACAGTTGACAATAATATTCAGTATGTGTAGGATACAAGCTAGTATCAACTTCCCCTTGTTCACATAATAGTATTCTAGCATCATTTGATGCCTTTGGCAGGTTAAGCAGTTGATCATGGACAGCAATGGATGGGATTTCGAGTGACTTGCTTGACTGAGATGTACTAGCAGAGTCCTTTAAACTCGCAATGGCGTTCTTCAAACCAGAATTCTGAGCAGCAACTAATACTAAAAATTCTAATGAAACAACTCTGGTTAAGAAAAAACTCACCAACTTCAGCTCTGCCGCACTCCCACAAAAATTATTGATCTTAATAGTCTTGAGATTATAGAAACAACAATTCGTTGGTTCTTCTGCCAGTCCTATTATGTCATGGTAATGTGACCGTGAAGGATCATAAGGAGGGTCTAAAAGCTGCATGGTCCAAGACAATACTGTTCTATACACCCAAGATGGTGTTCAAACCATGTAATGTAGTAAATTCACTACCGCTAAGGTACCTACTGTTGGGAAAATCGATGGTGAGAACGAAATCAATTTCACAATCCCAGGATAATTTCCCAAACTAAAATACAACAAAGATAACACCAAAGACTTTAGCGTGGAAAACCCTCCAAAGATGAGGTAAAAACCACGGGACCCGTAAGCCGCTTAAGAAACTTCCACTATAATCAAATGGGATTACAAACTTCACCCTTAGATGGATCTTTCACAAATACACAATACCTATGTATCTTCAATTTGTGGATAACACTTCACAAATTGGCTCACACTTTTTCTTCTCAAAGAAACTCTCTTTGAGGCTCTCTAGATCTCTAGAATTAGATCTCTTTAAATATTTGATCTCTCTCAGATCTATCGAATGAATTTTCAAGTTGAAACAAAGTTATATTTATAGAGTTATGGAGGGCATTTTTGTAATTAAGTTTGATACCCACGTGATCCATGTTGTTGGCTGCCAGCCGCCCGGTTTGCTTGCTTGTTGCCCACGTGAAGTTTGCAAGCTACTCATGCATGAATTCAGCCGCCCTCTTTTGGTCAGCCTTGGCTTCTTTCCTTCCATTCAATTTAGTTATTCATTGGCCACCCACGTGAGGTGGACCAACAAATCTCCCCCTCCACCTCATGTGGAACAGGGCTCCTCCACACCTGCAATCTCTCTACAGATAGCAAGTTTTTCGCTGGTTAGGGACTTCGTCATCATATCTGCCCCGTTGTCATTAGTGTGAATTTTCTCAAGTTTATTTTCCAACACATCACGAATCCAATGATACCTCACGTCGATGTGCTTGGACCTTGAATGGAATGTTGAGTTCTTACTGAGGTGTATTGCGCTCTGACTGTCGCAATAAAGAACATATTTTTCTTGGTTCTGCTGCAATTCTTGTAGGAACTTTTTCATCCACAAGATCTCCTTACAACCTTCAGTGATTGCTATGTACTCTGCTTCTGTGGTACTTAAAGCAATACACTTCTGTAATCGTGATTGCCATGAGACAGCTCCCCCTGCAAAGGTTATTAGGTACCCGGATATCGACTTTCTCGTATCCACGTCGCCAGCCATATCTGAATCTGTAAATCCTTCTAATATAGATTTACCATTACCAAAACATAAACAATGACTAGAAGTACCTCTAAGATACCTGAGTATCCATTTGACTGCTGTCCAATGTTCCTTTCCAGGATTCGATAGAAAACGGCTCACAACACCAACAGCATGAGCAATGTCTGGTCTGGTGCATACCATAGCGTACATTAGACTGCCAACTACCGATGCATAGGGCACATTGCTTATCTCTGATTTCTCCTCCTCGCTTGAAGGACACTGGCTCGAAGTAAGCTTGAAGTGGCTTGCCAGTGGAGAACTAACAGGTTTAGCTTTGCTCATGTTGAATCGCTCTAAGACTTTCTCAATATACTTTTCTTGAGATAGCCAAAGTTTCTTGTTCTTCCTGTCACGAACAATCTTCATGCCAAGGATTTGCTTTGCGGGTCCTAAGTCTTTCATGGCAAAGGACTTGCTCAACTCTTTCTTCAACGTGTTAATCTTGCCCATATCTTGGCCTACAATTAACATATCATCAACATAAAGCAAAAGAATAATAAAATCACCATCAGAGAATTTCTTGATGAAGACGCAGTGATCAGCTGTCGTTCGGTTGTACTCAGTTTGCTCCATGAACGAGTCAAACTTTTTATACCACTGCCTCGGTGCCTGTTTCAAACCATACAGACTTTTCTTTAGTCTGCATACCAGCTTCTCTTTTCTTTTGGCTTGGAAACCTTCGGGCTGCTCCATATAGATTTCCTCGTCTAGATCACCGTGTACGAATGCGGTTTTTACATCAAGTTGTTCAACCTCCAGATTAAGACTAGCTGCCAAGCCAAGAACAACTCGGATTGAAGACATTTTTACCACCGGTGAGAAGATTTCATCGAAGTCAACGCCTTTCTTCTGTCAGAATCCACTTGCTTTGTATCGAGGTTGCGAGCTACCTTCTTCGCTTTTGATTCTGTACACCCACTTGTTCTTGAGGGCTTTCTTTCCTTGCGGTAATTTCACCAAGTCAAACGTGTGGTTCTCATGCAGAGATTTCATTTCTTCCTACATGGCTTTCATCCACTCAGTCTTTTGCTGGTCAGTGATAGCTTCGGTATAGCTCTCTGATTCTCCCCCGTCAGTGAGCATCACATAGTCGCTAGAAGAATATCTTTGACTTGGTTGTCGCTCTCTGGTGGATCTCCTTAGTTGTGCCTCTGGTTGGACTTGTTCAGAAACTTGTTCAGGAACTTGTTCTGGTTCTGAACTTTGAGCTGGTGGAACATTATCCTCAGTATCTGGTGCAGCTCTCTTGTCATCTGAATTTATTGATGGAGAGATTGGTTCCAGATTAACTGGAAGTTCTTCTGATTGTGGCTTCTCAGGTTTCTGAAAATCCTCGATCGTCTGATCTTCAAGAAACACCACGTCTCTGCTTCTGACAATCTTTTTGTTGACAGGATCCCATAATCTGTAGCCAAATTCTTCATGGGAATATCCCACAAAGATACACTACTTCGCTTTTCCATCCAGCTTGGACCTCTCGTCTCTAGGGATGTGAACAAATGCTCTGCAGCCGAATACTTTCAAGTGTTTGTAAGAAACGCCTTTCCCCGTCCAAACCTTTTCTGGTACGTCGTAGTTCAGTGGAACTGATGGAGAAAGGTTGATTAAATCGACTGCTGTCCTCATTGCCTCCCCCCAATAGGAGTTTGGCAGTTTTGCATTTGAGAGCATACATCTGACTCTTTCACAAATGGTTCTGTTCATCCTCTCTGCGACACCGTTGTGTTGAGGTGTCTTTGGTACCGATTTTTCCAGCCTGATGCCGAAACTTCTGCAGTACTCCTCGAATGATCCGCGATACTCACCGCCATTGTCTGATCGTACACACTTCAAACGTCTGCCAGTTGCTCTTTCAACTTTTACATGAAATTGCTTGAAAACTTCCTGCACTTGATCTTTAGTTTTCAAAGCAAAGGCCCACACTTTTCTAGAGTGATCATCAATAAAAGTCACAAAATAATGAGCACCTCCTAGTGTCTTACAACTCATTGTACAGACATCTGTGTGTATTAAATCTAGAATATTTGCCTTTCTAGATGGTGGGGAACTACGAAATGCAACTCTGTGTTGTTTACCCATAATACAGTCAACACAAGTACGTAAAGATGTACCTGTCATTCCTGGCAAGTGCTCCTTCTTGGAAAGAATTCTGAGACCCTTTTCACTAATGTGGCCGAGCCGCTTATGCCATAACTCGGTGGGAACTTCTTTCCTCATGGCATTTACTTCTTCTTTACACAGCTTGGCTTCTGTGTGGTAGAGTGATGCATCTTTCTTGCCTCTGGCTACTACCAAGTTTCCTTTGGTGAGCTTCCATTTTCCTTCACCAAAGTTATTATTGTAGCCATCGTCATCAAGCATTCCGGTGGAGATCAAATTGAGGCGGATATCAGGAACATGCCTCACATCTTTCAAGAGTAACCTGTATCCAAGGTTAGTTTCTAAATAAATATTACCGATGCTGATAATTTTGGATGCATCATCATTTCCCATCCTCACTCGTCCGAAATCACCTTGCGTGTAGGCTGAGAAGAAATCTCGTCATGAGGTGACATGGTAGGACGCGCCTGAGTCAACTACCCATGTAGAGTCTTGACTTGCAAGGTTGACATAATCAGCATCTCGAACAATGACGACTTCTTCAGTGAGAGTTGCGGTGTCAT
Source organism: Paratinospora sagittata (assembly GCA_035771175.1). NCBI lineage: Eukaryota > Viridiplantae > Streptophyta > Magnoliopsida > Ranunculales > Menispermaceae > Paratinospora > Paratinospora sagittata. Next base: position 25,414,857 of record CM069612.1, on the reverse strand, counting down.
TTGTTCGGGTTTCTGCTTCTTGATTTCTGGATCGTTCCGCCTTTAACTTTCGACATTCTAGAATGAAGTGTCCGGGCTTGCCGCAGTGATGACACTTCTTGTCATGCCATGATCTGGACTTTGAGCGTCCTCTTTGCTGACTTTGGTTACGAGGATTTCTGCTTTTACTCATTCCATGCCATTCTTGCTTGCCTTGTTTTTCCATGACAAGTGCTTCACTTTTAGGAGTATAACCATTGTCTTTTCGTCGAGACTCTTCGTTCAGCATTCTGTCTTTTACCATCTCCATGGTAAGCTTGCCGCCAGGAGCTGAGTTACTAACTGACACAGCTAGAGTGTCTCAACTTTTTGGTAGAGAACTCAGCAATAACAACGTTTGTAGCTCGTCATCTACGATCATCATCATAGAGTTGAGTTGATCTACAATGCCTTGGAACTCACTCATGTGTTCCGATACTGCTTCCATCTTTATACTTTACATTGACTAATCGTCGTATCAGATTAGCTTTATTCTGTACGGTTGTCCTCGCATACATTGTCTCCAATTTTTGCCAAAGAACGTAAGCATTGTGTTCATTAGCAAAATTTTGAAAAATGCTTTTGTCGATCCATTGTCTGATTTGAGCAGCACACTTTCGATTCAGCACGGCCCAGTCAGCGTCTGTGCTGGTTGTTTTTTGTGTCTTGTCATCTGTCGAAGTTGTAGTCACGGCTTCCTCCTTCGGCATTATAATCGGCTTCCACAGATCTTTAATGTATAAAAGATCCTCCATTTTCGGCTTCCAAATTGCATAATTAAATGTAGTAAACTTGATCATATTGTCTGTGTTCATATTGCCTGTGCTCTCCTCCATTTGAGTCATCAATCAACAGGTTTCGCGGAGCTTGACACTTCACCGGCGATGAATTTTCGACGATAAATAGTACTATGTAAATAGTACTCTATAAATAGTGACTACTATTCCAAATAGTGACTGCCGACAAAATAGTACCGTATACGTGAATAGTACTATACGTATGAACAATACCTTCGCTGAAAACGACCCAAGCTCTGATACCACTTTGTTGGAAAAATCGATGGTGAGAACGAAATCAATTTCACAATCCCAGGATAATTTCCCAAACTAAAATACAACAAAGATAACACCAAAGACTTTAGCGTGGAAAACCCTCCAAAGATGAGGTAAAAACTACGGGACCCGTAAGCCGCTTAAGAAACTTCCACTATAATAAATGGGATTACAAACGTCACCTTTCGGTGGATCTCTCTCTCACAAATACACAATACCTATGTATCTTCAATTTGTGGATAACACTTCATAAATTGGCTCACACTTTTTCTTCTCAAAGAAACTCTCTTTGAGGCTCTCTAGATCTCTAGAATTAGATCTCTTTGAATATTTGATCTCTCTCAGATCTATCGAATGAATTTTCAAGTTGAAACAAGGTTCTATTTATAGAGTTAGGGAGGGCATTTTTGTAATTAAGTTTGATACCCACGTGATCCATGTTGTTGGCTGCCAGCTGCCCTGTTTGCTTGCTTGTTGCCCACGTGAAGTCTGCAAGCTACTCATGCATGAATTCAGCCGCCCTCTTTTGGTCAGCCTTGGCTTCTTTCCTTCCATTCAATTTAGTTATTCATTGGCCACCCACGTGAGGTGGACCAACACCTACCTCAATGAAAATTCTTTCCACGCAAGGCCAGACCGTGTGGTTAAAGAATCCGTAGGTGTAATGAAGAAATTCTTCAGTTATTGTTGCTGGCAGTAGAATTTGCAGTTCTTGTAGGTAAGGAAAAGTAATAGGCAAAGCCTCAGGGTTGTACTCCTCTGACAAAGTAACATACTAAAGAAAACAAGAGATTTTTCATGAGCAATTTATCAAACAATCGCTATTCAATAAACTTACCTGTATATATTCAAAAATAAAATAAAACAAGAAAAGTTCAAAAAGAATATGATTAAGAAGGGTTTTCATTTTTTTTACCATAAGAGGCCCAGTGCAAGTAGTCAAGATCTTGATGTGAGAGATGCTAGACAAAATATGTATGTAATCATGTTCTGGCTCTGTACATTCATAACCATGTGAGCTAATATAGACATCATCCAAAGCAGAGACATTTTGGAAGGAAAATCTACACAAAAGATCACCACAAAAGTGAAAGGACTTGAGATTTGGAGCCAAAATACCAATCTCAGAAGCATCACAACAATTACCCACAAGCAAGCTCATGAGTTGGAGATTTTTAGGACCCAAAATCTTGATTGAATTCAAATTCTCACATTCCCACAAAGTCAAGTTCCTGAGCAGCCCACATTTGTATAAAATGCTCTCAAGCACACCATCTGAAATTGTAACACTTATAAGGCTGAGTGATACAAGGAACCCAAAACCAGTGAAATCAAGGGGAGGATTGAAATCACAGTGCCACAATTTTAAATGGGTTAGAGAATCACAACTGTATAGAAAACAAGGCAATCTCAAACTTTCTTCTGTGTTATCTTTTGAGTCGTCATCATCATCACTGGAAATAGAAATTCTGGGTCTTCCACAAAAATTTGTTGGTCCACCTCACGTGGGTGGCCAATGAATATCTAAATTGAATGGAAGGAAAGAAGCCAAGGCTGACCAAAAGAGGGCGGCTGAATTCATGCATGAGTAGCTTGCAGACTTCACGTGGGCAACAAGCAAGCAAACAGGGCGGCTGGCAGCCAACAACATGGATCACGTGGGTATCAAACTTAATTACAAAAATGCCCTCCATAACTCTATAAATAGAACCTTGTTTCAACTTGAAAATTCATTCGATAGATCCGAGAGAAATCTAATTCTAGAGATCTAGAGAGCCTCAAAGAGAGTTTCTTTGAGAAGAAAAAGTGTGAGCCAATTTATGAAGTGTTATCCACAAATTGAAGATACATAGGTATTGTGTATTTGTGAGAGAGAGATCCACCGAAAGGTGACGTTTGTAATCCCATTTATTATAGTGGAAGTTTCTTTAAGCGGCCTACGGGTCCCGTGGTTTTTACCTCATCTTTTAGAGGGTTTTCCACGCTAAAATCTTTGGTGTTATATTTGTTGTATTTTTAGTTTGGAAAATTGTCCTGGGATTGTAAAATTGATTTCGTTCTCACCATCGATTTTTCCAACAAAGTGGTATCAGAGCTTGGGTCGTTTTCAGCGAAGGTACTGTTCATACGTACAGTACTATTCACGTATACAGTACTATTTTGTCGGCAGTCACTATTTGGAATAGTAGTACTATTCATAGAGTATTATTCACGGAGTACTATTCACAAGGGCACTATTTACATAGTACTATTTATCGTCAGAAATTCATCGCCGGTGAAGTGTCAAGCTCCGCGAAACCTGTTGATTGACGACTCAAATGGAGGAGAGCACAGGCAATATGAACACAGGCAATATGATCAAATTGACTGCATTTAATTATGCAATTTGAAAGCCGAAGATGGAGGATCTTTTATACATTAAAGATTTGTGGAAGCCGATTATAATGCCGAAGGAGGAAGCCGTGACTACAACTTCGACAGATGACAAGACACCAAAAACAACCAGCACAGACGCTGACTGGGCAGTGCTGAACAGAAAGTGTGCTGCTCAAATCAGACAATGGATCGACAAGAGCATTTTTCAAAATTTTGCTAATGAACACAATGCTTACGTTCTTTGGCAAAAGTTGGAAACAATGTATGCGAGGACAACCGTACAGAATAAAGCTAATCTGATACGACGATTAGTCAACTTGAAGTATAAAGATGGAAGCAGCGTATCGGAACACATGAGTGAGTTCCAAGGCATTGTAGATCAACTCAACTCTATGATGATGATCGTAGATGACGAGCTACAAGCGTTGTTGTTGCTGAGTTCTCTACCAAAAAGTTGGGACACTCTAGTTGTGTCAGTTAGTAACTCAGCTCCTGGCGGCAAGCTTACCATGGAAATGGTAAAAGACAGAATGTTGAACGAAGAGTCTCGACGAAAAGATAATGGTTATACTCCTGAAACTGAAGCACTTGTCATGGAAAAACAAGGCAAGCAAGAATGGCATGGAAGGAGTAAAAGCAGAAATCCTCGTAACCAAAGTCAGCAAAGAGGACGCTCAAAGTCCAGATCGTGGCATGACAAGAAGTGTCATCACTGCGGCAAGCCCGGACACTTCATTCGAGAATGTCGAAAGTTAAAGGCAGAACGATCTAGAAATCAAGAAGCAGAAACCCGAACAAATGACACCGCAACTCTCACTGAAGAAGTTGTCATTGTTCGAGATGATGATTATGTCAACCTTGCAAGTCAAGACTCTACATGGGTAGTTGACTCAGGCGCGTCCTACCATGTCACCTCACGACGAGATTTCTTCTCATCCTACACGCAAGGTGATTTCGGACGAGTGAGGATGGGAAATGATGATGCATCCAAAATTATCGGCATCGGTAATATTTATTTAGAAACTAACCTTGGATACAGGTTACTCTTGAAAGATGTGAGGCATGTTCCAGATATCCGCCTCAATTTGATCTCCACCGGAATGCTTGATGACGATGGCTACAATAATAACTTTGGTGAAGGAAAATGGAAGCTCACCAAAGGAAACTTGGTAGTAGCCAGAGGCAAGAAAGATGCATCACTCTACCACACAGAAGCCAAGCTGTGTAAAGAAGAAGTAAATACCATGAGGAAAGAAGTTCCCACCGAGTTATGGCATAAGCGGCTCGGCCACATGAGTGAAAAGGGTCTCAGAATTCTTTCCAAGAAGGAGCACTTGCCAGGAATGACAGGTACATCTTTACGTACTTGTGTTGATTGTATTATGGGTAAACAACATAGAGTTGCATTTCGTAGTTCCCCACCATCTAGAAAGGCAAATATTCTAGATTTAATACACACAGATGTCTGTACAATGAGTTGTAAGACACTAGGAGGTGCTCATTATTTTGTGACTTTTATTGATGATCACTCTAGAAAAGTGTGGGCCTTTGCTTTGAAAACTAAAGATCAAGTGCAGGAAGTTTTCAAGCAATTTCATGTAAAAGTTGAAAGAGCAACTGGCAGACGTTTGAAGTGTGTACGATCAGACAATGGCGGTGAGTATCGCGGATCATTCGAGGAGTACTGCAGAAGTTTCGGCATCAGGCTGGAAAAATCGGTACCAAAGACACCTCAACACAACGGTGTCGCAGAGAGGATGAACAGAACCATTTGTGAAAGAGTCAGATGTATGCTCTCAAATGCAAAACTGCCAAACTCCTATTGGGGGGAGGCAATGAGGACAGCAGTCGATTTAATCAACCTTTCTCCATCAGTTCCACTGAACTACGACGTACCATAAAAGGTTTGGACGGGGAAAGACGTTTCTTACAAACACTTGAAAGTATTTGGCTGTAGAGCATTTGTTCACATCCCTAAAGACGAAAGGTCCAAGCTGGATGGAAAAGCGAAGCAGTGTATCTTTGTGGGATATTCCCATGAAGAATTCGGCTACAGATTATGGGATCCTGTTAACAAAAGGATTGTCAGAAGCAGAGACGTGGTGTTTCTTGAAGATCAGACCATCGAGGATTTTCAGAAACCAGAGAAGCCTCAATCAGAAGAACTTCCAGTTAATCTGGAACCAGTCTCTCCATCATCAAATTCAGATGACAAGGAAGTTGCACCAGATACTGAGGATGATGTTCCACCAGCTCAAAGTTCAGAACCAGAACAAGTTCCTGAACAAGTCCAACCAAAAGCACAACTAAGGAGATCCACCAGAGAGCGACAACCAAGTCAAAGATATCCTCCTAGCGACTATGTAATGCTCACTGACGGGGGAGAACCGGAGAGCTATACCGAAGCTATCACTGACGAGCATAAGACTGAGTGGATGAAAGCCATGCAGGAAGAAATGAAATCTCTGCATGAGAACCACACATTTGACTTGGTAAAATTACCGCAGGGAAAGAAAGCCCTCAAGAACAAGTGGGTGTACAGGATCAAAAGTGAAGAAGGTAGCTCGCAACCTCGATACAAAGCAAGATTGGTTGTGAAAGGATTCGGACAGAAGAAAGGCGTTGACTTCGATGAAATCTTCTCACCGGTGGTAAAAATGTCTTCAATCCGAGTTGTTCTTGGCTTGGCAGCGAGTCTTAATCTGGAGGTTGAACAACTTGATGTAAAAACTGCATTCTTACACGGTGATCTTGACGAGGAAATCTATATGGAACAGCCCGAAGGTTTCCAAGTCAAAAGAAAAGAGAAACTGGTATGCAGGCTAAAGAATAGTCTGTATGGTTTGAAACAGGCACCGAGGCAGTGGTATAAAAAGTTTGACTCGTTCATGGAGCAAACGGAGTACAACCGAACGACAGCTGATCACTGCGTCTTCATCAAGAAATTCTCTGATGGTGATTTTATTATTCTTTTGCTTTATGTTGATGATATGTTAATTGTAGGCCAAGATATGGGCAAGATTAACACGTTGAAGAAAGAGTTGAGCAAGTCCTTTGCCATGAAAGACTTAGGTCCCGCAAAGCAAATCCTTGGCATGAAGATTGTTCGTGACAGGAAGAACAAGAAACTTTGGCTATCTCAAGAAAAGTATATTGAGAAAGTCTTAGAGCGATTCAACATGAGCAAAGCTAAACCTGTTAGTTCTCCACTGGCAAGCCACTTCAAGCTTAATTCGAGCCAGTGTCCTTCAAGCGAGGAGGAGCAATCAGAGATAAGTAAGGTGCCCTATGCATCGGTGGTTGGCAGTCTAATGTACGCTATGGTATGCACCAGACCAGACATTGCTCATGCTGTTGGTGTAGTGAGCCGATTTCTATCAAATCCTGGAAAGGAACATTGGACAGCAGTCAAATGGATACTCAGGTATCTTAGAGGTACTTCTAGTCATTGTTTATGTTTTGGTAATGGTAAATCTATATTAGAAGGATTTACAGATTCAGATATGGTTGGCGACGTGGATACGAGAAAGTCGATATCCGGGTACCTAATAACCTTTGCAGGGGGAGCTGTCTCATGGCAATCACGATTACAGAAGTGTATTGCTTTAAGTACCACAGAAGCAGAGTACATAGCAATCACTGAAGGTTGTAAGGAGATCTTGTGGATGAAAAAGTTCCTACAAGAATTGCAGCAGAACCAAGAAAAATATGTTCTTTATTGCGACAGTCAGAGCGCAATACACCTCAGTAAGAACTCAACCTTCCATTCAAGGTCCAAGCACATCGACGTGAGGTATCATTGGATTCGTGATGTGTTGGAAAATAAACTGTTGCAAGTTGAGAAAATTCACACTAATGACAACGGGGCAGATATGATGACGAAGTCCCTAACCAGCGAAAAACTTGCTATCTGTAGAGAGATTGCAGGTGTGGAGGAGCCCTGTTCCACATGAGGTGGAGGAGGAGATTTGTTGGTCCACCTCACGTGGGTGGCCAATGAATATCTAAATTGAATGGAAGGAAAGAAGCCAAGGCTGACCAAAAGAGGGCGGCTGAATTCATGCATGAGTAGCTTGCAGACTTCACGTGGGCAACAAGCAAGCAAACAGGGCGGCTGGCAGCCAACAACATGGATCACGTGGGTATCAAACTTAATTACAAAAATGCCCTCCATAACTCTATAAATAGAACCTTGTTTCAACTTGAAAATTCATTCGATAGATCCGAGAGAAATCTAATTCTAGAGATCTAGAGAGCCTCAAAGAGAGTTTCTTTGAGAAGAAAAAGTGTGAGCCAATTTATGAAGTGTTATCCACAAATTGAAGATACATAGGTATTGTGTATTTGTGAGAGAGAGATCCACCGAAAGGTGACGTTTGTAATCTCATTTATTATAGTGGAAGTTTCTTTAAGCGGCCTACGGGTCCCGTGGTTTTTACCTCATCTTTTAGAGGGTTTTCCACGCTAAAATCTTTGGTGTTATATTTGTTGTATTTTTAGTTTGGGAAATTGTCCTGGGATTGTAAAATTGATTTCGTTCTCACCATCGATTTTCCCAACAAAATTAACGTCAAGTTCTTTAACAGACTTCAATGTTGCAAATTCAATCCATTTCTCAGCATCAGCTTGATATTTGGTTCCGGGGTAGAAGAAAAGTTGGAATTTCTTGATCCTAATGCTTCTGTGCAGTAGTAGATATCTGTTCACAGTATTAACAAATTGCAGCTTTGTCTGACCTTTTGCAAATTCTACTCCAAAATCAAGTGTGTTGGAGTGAATCCAAACATGCTCATACAGTTTTCTCCATCTCTTTGATAGAATACTTGTTTTTACAGCAGATTTGAAGGGAAGTAAATATAGGATTAAGTGGAGAATGGCATCAGGTAACTCACTAATTCTATTAGCTTCTGGTTGCGAATTACTGATTCTGTCACAGGTTTTCTCCATGGATGACTTGTTCAGTTGTCTAATGCAAACAACTTAGTAAGGAAGATTTCTTCAGCAGTCTCTTTAATGTTGCTTACTATGTCAACAAAGACAAGTAGCCAAGACCTTTGTTGTGTTCAAAGCAAGTTAGCTTCTCAGTGTGCAAGAAATAAAAAATAAAAGTTAGAAAAAGTTAGCTTTGAGAAGAAAAGGTATTACCTGCTTTTAGAGGTCCCATTTTGATATAAAATTCATTTGTTGAGATAGTTTAGACTTTAAATAGTAAAGTTACTTTTATCTATACTATATATATAATGAATTCTAGCTTCTCATTTAACTTATTCAAAGTCTTCTAGTTTTATTCTTTAAATCTTTAAATTTTTTTAATGAGATCACATTGTAAGATTTGTTCAATCATTTTAGTTTTTTGTACTTAGATGAGTGTATAAATTATATGGATTGTGATAGATCCCTTGAACCTAGCGATTAATGGTCAGCTTTGGCTGAATTACCCGCATATAAAATAATAAAAAGGACCTGAAAGCCTACCAATTGGCATAAGTCACCTTCTTACATTGTCCTTAATCCGAATTCAATACTTACATCTAATTATACGGATGATGTGAGACTATTACGCGAAATACTTAATTTAAATGTTGAAATGAGGACATATTTTAATGTTAGTACAAAAATTAATATTTTTACATTTTATTTAGTTATGCCATAAAAGTTTGGGTCACATTCCCTCCTTTGGAGAACATTTTATAGAGAAAGTGAATGGTGGGAAGCCTTGCAATGATCTACATTTACATAAACTGTATAAAAATAACTAGAAAGCACCAATCTAACTAAATCAATTTCTCTTCTTCTTGTTTACTTAGTTTTTTTTTGTTTTTTTACTTAATTTTCATTGTATAACATTTAATGAAGTTAATCCCAGTATCAATTGCCTTGTGCAAAAGAAAGAACAGTCTAAAGATGGCCATTTAAAGTATAAAAAGGAAGAGGAAAATCTTTATGACAAAAGTGATGATAAAATCACATAATATTAACTGACATACATAAAAAGATTCATGCTCAACAAAGGCATGGGTGACAAATGGAGGAGTTGGATTTATAGTTGTGTTAGCACGGTAAATTACTCAGTTATCGTTAATGGGCGGCCAAGAGATAAGTTTTCGGCCATTAGAGGTCGTCAACAAGGAGATCCTCTGTCTCCTTTCCTTTTTATCTTGGTCATATGTAGAATCAAAGGTACGCCCCAAACTCGTTGGTTCTATATGCGTGCACTGCCCTAATTTTAAGGGATTTTTAGAGGTTGGTCCCTATCTTTCATATAGGACAGAGGCCTCAAAGTTTTAAAATTTAACATTTGGGTCAACTTGTTGCCTTCCATCAAATTAAGGGTTACACTTTTCTATTTTTTCCTTCTTTCATTTAAGAATTAGTAGTTTTTTTCAAAAGACCGTAACTTTTTTTATCTTATTTTCGATTTGAGTGATTCAAAAGACATCAGAAAGATTTTTTCTTCCTCTTTCTAACGCATTTTGAATCACTCAAATCAGAGTTAAAATAAAAAGTTATGATCATTTTAAATTTGCACACTAATCGATCAACACACGGTAAGTGAGTTGACCGATCGGTAACCTATCGAAAATCGATCGGTAACCAATTAGTAAACTATATGTAACCAATCGATATGTAAATTTTATGTAGCCATAACCTTTTCATCTCAACTTCGATTTGAGTGATTCAAAGGGCGTTAGAAAGGTATTTTCTTTATCTTTTCAAAGCATTTTGAATAACTCAAATTGGAGTTAAAACAAAAAAGTTATGGTCATTTGAAGTTTACATGCCGATTTATTAACTATTTTGAACGATCGATAAGTAAAATTTAAATAAATTAGTAACTTTTTTATCCCGACTTCGATTTAAGTGATTCAAAAGAAGTTAAAAATAAGAAGAAAAGATTTTTTTTCAAAGTCTTTTGAGTCACATAAATCAAAGTCAAGATGAAAAAGTTATGACTGTTTGAATTTTACGGGGAGTTTGGTCCGAAAAGCTACCCAACGTAATATTGTTCGAGGTCTTTCCATTGGCAAGGACAAGGTCGAAATCTCTCACCTTCAATATGCGGATGATACCCTCTTCCTTCTCCACGGGAATGACTTGAATGTGCTTCGATTGGTGGAGGTTCTTATTATGTGAAATCGTGGTAAAACATGAAAGAAAAAATAAGACAACAATATTTAACGTGGTTCGGCAAATTGCCTACGTCCACGGGAGGTAGCAAACTTCACTTTTAGGTGGATCTCACAGATTGGATCTATTAAATTAGATCTCTCAGAAATATCTCTCAGGAATATGATTTTCAAGATCAAAGTGAAGCTCTATTTATAAGAGTATTCAGGAGTATTTTTGTAATTAAAATAATATATTTTAATATACTGTTTTCAAATAATTTGGCGCAGGGGCGCAGTTGCGCCGAATTGTTGACTGAGTTGGTGGCCAACCAATTGCTTGGTTTCCAACTCAGGTGGATCCCACAGTTCTTTACTGCTTTTGCAAGATTTCCGGGCTGAGAATTAATATGTCTAAAAGTCAATTAGTGGGCATCAATATGGATCATGCAGCTATAGTTCGTCTTGCTCAAAGGATTGGATGTGATGTAGGGTATTGGCAATTTGAAAACAAGGAATCATGGTTTGGCCGCAAAATGGTTGTGGAGGTTCATGAAGGAGGATAATGCTCTCTGGGTTCAAGTCACCTGTAGTAAGTACGGGTGCTCTACATCTGGAAGAGAATCTGGCAGTGTTGCTCGCACTACTTTTCGAAGCCCTTGGAAGTACATTTATAGCCTTTATTCCACTTTCCTTCCTCATATTTCTTCAAAAGTTGGGAATGGCCACTCTATTCGCTTTTGGGAGGATTGTTGTTGTGGTGATGAACCCTTAGCGCACTCTTTCCCTCACCTGTATCGTCTTTCTAATAGTCCCAATGCCCTTATAATAGCTTTCATAAATAATTACCCCACTCACCGTATCGAACAACCATCATGGAACCTTCATTTTCCTAGAAATCTCACTACTAGGGAGGAATCTGAAATTGGACCTTTCTTATCTAGAATTAATCCCATACATTTTTCACCATCAGTACCTGACTCTTTTCTTTGGTCCCTAGAAAACTAAGGTACGTATTCTTGCATGTCTCTTTTTACTTTCCTCACTGACCTCCCTAGTACACCCTCCTCAAATATTTGGCAATACATTTGGAGAGCACCAGTTCCAAATAGAACTAGAGTGTTCGGATGGCTTGTGGCCCTCAAGAGAATCTGTAGGATTTATTACAGAAACGCCTTCCTCATAGTTACCTTTCGCCTCATTCTGTGTGCGCAAGACTATGAATCGGTTGATCATCTTTTCTTTAGATGCTCTTTTGCAACTCAGGTTTGGAGGAGATGGGAGATATTGCTGCCTGGAAAATTTTCTAGGCCTTCGACAGTCGAAAACTGCTTTGCCTTTGATCATTTGGGTGCGAGTAAAAGATGCAAGGAGATTGGGAGCATCATTTCAGTGGGAGTTCTTTCGTCTATCTGGGGTGCAAGGAACAATAGGATTTTCAGCAATGTTATTAAGGGTAGTGATGACTGTTGGGAGAACTCTAGTGTTGCTGTGGCTAGATGGGTCTCTTCTTCCAAGATCGGAGTTGGTTATTCTTTTGCAGAGTGGCATAGGAATTGGATTGCTATGCCGTAATTTCTTGTGGGTTGGGGTACTGCTGTTTTGTTTAGGAGTGCTGTATCTTGGTGTGTGCTTCTCTCATGTCATGAGCATTTCTTGTGCTCCTCTCATTTGTTTCTTTTTGGAGTATTAATATATAATTTTGTCTCTTTTCAAAAAAAAAAAAAAAGATTCATTCAGTATAATAATATTCAGTATGTGTCATTTGTTTCTTTTTGAAGTATTAATATATAATTTTGTCTCTTTTCAAAAAAAAAAAGAAAAAGATTCATTCAGTATAATAATATTCAGTATGTGTAGGATACAAGCTACTATCAACTTCACCCTGTTCACATAATAGTATTCTAGCATCATTTGAAGCTTTTGAAAGGTTTAGCAGTTGATCATAAATAACAATGGATGGAGTTTCATGTGATTTGCTTGACTGCGATATATCGGCAGAGTCCTTTAAATTGCCAATGGCTTTCCCCAAATCTGAATCCTGAGCAGCAACTAATACCAAAAGTTCTAATGAAACAGCTTGGCTTAGGAAAAAACTCACCAACTTCATCTCGACCATACTCCCACGAAAATTATTGATCTTTACAGTCTTGAGATCATAGAAATGACAATTCGATGGTTCTTCCACTGATCCTTTTGCATGGTAATTTGGCCGATCATAAGGAGGGCCAAAGACCTAAAACATGGTCCATATAAAAATGTAAGAGCAATGGGATTGTTTAAACCATGTATTATAATTAGAATGCTAGTGCTATGGCCTCTACATACCTCAATGAAAATCCTTTCCAAGCAATGATAGACTGTGTGCTTAAAGACTCCATAGATGTAACAAAGATCATCTTCATTTATTGCTGATGGAATTAGAATTTGCAACTCTTGCAGGTAGGGGAAAGTAATTGGCAAAGCCTCAGGGTTGTACTCCTCTAACAAAGTAACATACTAATGAAAACAAGAGATTTTTCAAGAGCAAGTTATCAATTCAGAATATTGGCAATAAAAAAAAATAACATGTGAACAAACTAAGTGTAATGAAAATGTGAATATGTAGTAAACATTAAAAGATCGAATTAGAAATGAACATATTCAAGAAATGGCAAGAGTAGGCCCAATTGCAGATAAAATGAGAGAAAACTTATTAAGTTGCTTTTGACATGCGCAACAAAAGCCTTTAGATGATCCAGTTTGGAAGAGTTTCTTATTAACAATCCATGGTAATGATAAAGGTAGGGAAAGAAGTAAAATAACATAGACAGAAATAATTAAGAAAGATATAGTTACTTGTAATTTAAATGTCAGCTTAGTCGTTGATAAAGCGAAATTGAGAAAGCAGATTCATGTAGCCAACATCATGTAGTTGGGTAAAGGCTAAGTTGAGTTGCAGTTATCGATTCCGGTTTAATAAACTTAATTACTTGTATCCGAAAGTAAAATAAAGTGAAAACAAGGGTTCAAAATCAATCTAATTAACAAGGGTTTTTACCATTAGAGGCCCAGTGCAAGTAGTCAGGATCTTGATGTGAGAGATGCTAGACAGGGTGTGTATATAATCTTGCTCTGGCTCTGCACATCCATAACCATGTGAGCTAATATAGACATCCTCCAAAGAAGAGATATCCAGGAAGGTATATCCATGTAAATGATCACCACAGAAATGAAAGGACTTGAGATTTGGAGCTCTAAAAACAATCTCATAAGCATCATAACAAACAAGCACTTGCAAGCTCTTAAGTTGGAGATCATCAGGACCCAAAATCTTAATTGACTTCAAATTACTGCACTCAACCAAAGACAAGTTCCTGAGCAGAAGACAGTTTGATAAAATGCTTTCTAACACACTATCTGAAATTGCAACACATTTGAGGTAGAGTGATTCAAGATATCTGAAACCAGTGAAATCAAGGGGAGGACTGAAATCACAGTGACCCAACTTTAGATGAGTTAGAGAACCACAGCTATATAGAAAAGTAGGCAATTCTAAACTTCCTTCTGTGGTGTCTTCTGAGTTAGAATTTCTAGGCCTTTCACATAAGTCGATATCAAGGTCCTTAACTGATTTTTGAATTGCGAATTTCACCCATTCCTCGGCGTTAACTTTATACTGTGCACCCGAGTACAAGAAGAGTCGGAACTTCTTGATCTTATTGCTTTTGTGCAGTAGTAGATATTGGTTCACAGTACTAACAAATTGCTCCTTTGTTTGAGTCTTTGCAAAATCCTCACCAAAATCCAGAGTTTCGGCATGAATCCAAAGATACTCCCATAGTTTTCTCCATCTACTTGATAGAATACTTGTTTTTACTGCAGATTTGAATGGAACTAAAGAAAGGATTAAAAGGAGAATGGCATCAGGTAACTCACTGATTCTGTCACAAGCATTCTCCATGGATGATACCTTGCTCAGTTGTCTAATGCAACAAGGGAAGATTTCTTCAGCTAATTCCCATTTTATATTTCAAATTCTATTTTTTTTTTTTTCATATATTTAATGATGACTTTGACTACAAAGAGTTGGTAAAGCAGAGAAGAAATTTGGTGAAAGTTTATGGAGGATATGAATGAGAGTCTATTATTCCATTAAAGTAAGTTAGCTTCTAAGAGTGGCTCTAGAAAAATGGGTTTTTTCTGGTCTGTTCACTACTAGTTTATTTCCAAGAAAATGAAAGTTAACCACAACTTTGATTTTTAGAAGCAAAGTATGCCAGCATTCTTTTTTTTTTTTCTTTTTTGTGAAGAAGTCTTTACTCATAGTTATCAAAATCTTGAATAGCGAATCATTTTAATGGTTAATCATGTTTGTCTGTGAGTATGACTCTGTTAAATTGCAGAATATCAATTATTTGGTGATTAATTATATTTTTTTTTAAAGAAACTAAGAAGTATTATATATGTACAAGTATGAAAACAAAATAAACTATACAACTAGGCCCCACCTAAGGCCCCAAACCAACTATTACACAAAATTTCCCCACCCGAGCCAATCCCCCAATACATATCCTTGACAAATTGCTATTTGCTACCCAAAAGGATGCTAAAAGCTGAAATTGCTCCCACACTTTAGCAGCTGAAGCTAACACCCCATCAAAAACCCGATTATTCCTCTCCTTCCATAAAGACCATAGAACCGCCAAACACGCCACCTTCCAATGATCTCTCTGAGGATAGGATGTTCTCCATAAAGGGAAAGATGTTTATGGAGTCCCCCCACTAGCATAACCACTCATGACCGGGAAGTGGTGGCACCACCTACTCCAAACCTCATTGGAGAAAGGACAACTCCAACATAAATGTCCAACTGACTCCAAATCCTGTCGACCAAGATAGCACCAAAAAGGGGAAGGACACATATTTGGAAATCTTTTTTGCAACATATTCCCCGTATTAATCTTCCTATTAACAGCTACCCACCACAAGAATTTTATCTTTGATGGCACTTGTGCTTTCCATATTAAATTATGATAGGGAAAGGAGAGGACATTAAGGACATCTAATATAGCTGCATGAAAGGATTTGGTAGAAAAACATAGTTAAGAAATAAGGAGATGATGAATGCTAGAGTGTCAACAAAGATAAGCAGAGGAGCTTTGGTGTACGAGAATTAATTGAGGGTCCATGCTTCTATTCAAAGTAAGTCAGCTTCTAGGTACAAAAAAATATAAAAATTAAAAATTATCAAAAGATAGCTTTCCATGGAAGTTTTAGAAAATATTTTTTTTTTCTTTTTTCTTTTTTTAATTTAAGTGTGTCTAGAGGTGGGTTTTCATTTTAGTTTCTATGAATTCACTTGTTGAAAATACTTTAGGTACTCCTATTGATCCAATGGTGTACAATATACCCAATATACCCAAGCATAAAGAGCACCAATTTGTATTTCCCCAAATTGGTGCTCTTTATGCACTGTGTTGGGTATATTGTACGCATGACACCATTGGATCAATAGGAGTACCTAAAGTATTTTCAACAAGTGAATTCATAGAAACTAAAATGAAAACCCACCTCTAGACACACTTAAATTAAAAAAAGAAAAAAGAAAAAAAAACATTTTCTAAAGCTTCCATGGAAAGCTATCTTTTGATAATTGGTGCTCTTTATGCTGTCAAGGACGGAGAAAACATAGATCATGTATTCTTTTCATGTAACTTTGCTAGACAGGTTTGGAGCTTTTGGAACGATTATTCAGGTGGCAAAATTCCTTACCCAAGGAATGTCAGTG
Organism: Paratinospora sagittata; assembly: GCA_035771175.1. NCBI lineage: Eukaryota > Viridiplantae > Streptophyta > Magnoliopsida > Ranunculales > Menispermaceae > Paratinospora > Paratinospora sagittata. The sequence continues at coordinate 25,398,535 of CM069612.1, read as the reverse complement.
AGGGACTATCCCTGTCTCATAAGGACAATAGTTCCAAACAAATGATTGGAGAGGGATCGATTGCTACCTACGCGACCTTATGGTCATTATGGTTGGAACGTAACAATAGAATATTTAAACCTCAAGTTAAGGGTGTGGAACAATTGTAGGAGTTAATAAAGTTGGTTGCCAGCTCGTGGGTGCTTGTTTCCGAGTGGAATCCTAGATTCTCCCCCTCGGATTGGATGTTGGGATGGGATAGATGCCTTCAGTAATTTTGTTTTAATGTGCTTTTTCAGTTGAGGGCTTTTGTAATTTCAAATTGAGGTAGAGTCATAGCAAGATGTTAACTGGAAATATTCAATTAATAAATGATTATCTTTCTTTCTTCGAAGAAAAAAAAAACACATAGTGCACAAGGCAATATTCCTAGAAGTGTCCTACTTAATTAATTAATGTTAGAGTTGCCAAAAAAAAAAAAAAAGCATCGACTAATGTTAATACTCAACTTAACTCAACTAAGCGTTTTCCTAACTATATAGAATCAGCTACATGAAACCACTTCTTCCACTTAGCTCTGTCAAAGAATGATTGCTTTGGAGAACATTTACGGAGAAAGTAAATGGTGGGAGGCATTGCAATGGGATAATCCACTTTTACATGATCTGCTCAACTTACTATACAAATATTGATTTGATAATTCAATTTTCTCTTCTTCTTTTTTTTCCTTTTTTTTTTTTCTTTTAGTTTTTTGTTGTACAACAACATACTTCAACACCAAAGATAGTTGACATATGAACTTAAAAAAATTGAGTTTATCCTCTTGCCCTATGCTATGTTATGACATTTAATTATTAGGTTAATCCCATTATCATGAACTGCCTTGTGCAAAAGAAAAAACAGTTTTAAGGATGAATAAACAAAACTGATGATCAAATCACACAATATTATCATCTGAAATACTAAAACAGGTTCAATCAACATAATAATATTCAGTATGTTTAGGATACAGGCTACTACTAACTTCCCCCTGTTCACATAATACTATTCTTGCATCATTTGACGTCTTTGGGAGGTTTAGTAGTTGATCATGGATGGTAATAGATGGAGTTTCATGTGATTTGCTCGACTGAGATGTACCGATAGAGTCCTTTAAATTGCCAATGGCTTCCTCCGAATCAGAATTCTTAGCAGCAACTAGCACCAAAATTTCTAATGAAACTGCTCTGCTTAGGAAAAATTTCACCAACTTCATCTCTGTCGCACTCCCATGAAAATTATTGATCTTAATGGTCTTGAGATCACAGAAATAACAGTGGAATGATGGTTCTTCTGCCAGTTCTTTTTCATGGTAGTTTGGCCATGAAGGGTCATAAGGATTACCTAAAATCTGCATGTGAAGAAATGGGTTGAGTACTGTTTTATACCCAAGATGATGTTCAAACCATATAATGTAATTAGCTTTGCAGGCGCTTCGGTACATACCTCAATGAAAATCCTTTCCAAGCAAGGATAGACGGTGTGTTTAAAGAATCCATAGGTGTAACCAAGATATTCTTCAGTTGGTGATGACATTATAATTTGCAACTCTTGTAGGTTAGGGAAAGTAATTGGCAAAGCTTCAGGGTTGTACTTCTCTGACAAAGTAACATACTAAAGAAAACAAGAGATTTTTCATGAGAAATTTATCAATAAATCACTGTTCAATAAACTTACCTACATATATCCAAAAATTTAATAAAATGAAAACAAGGTTCAAAAAACAATTTGATTAATAAGAGGTTTTACCAGAAGAGGTGCAGTGCAAGTAGTCAGGATCTTGACATGAGAGATGCTAGACAAAATCTGTATGTAATCATGTTCTGGCTCTGTATGTTCATTGCCATATGAGCTCATATAGACATCCTCCAAAGCAGAGACATTTTGGAAGGAAAACTCCTATAAAAGATCGCCAAAGAAATGGAAGGACTTGAGATTTGGAGCCCTGAAAACAATCTCATAAGCATCATAACAAACAAGCACTTGCAAGCTTTTAAGTTGGAGATCATAGGGACCCAAAATCTTAATTGACTCCAGATTACTGCACTCAACCAAAGACAAGTTCTCGAGCAGAGGGCAGTTGGATAAAATGCTTTCGAGCACACTATCTGAAATTTTAACATCTTTAAGGTATATTGATTCAAGGGATCTAAAACCAGTAAAGTCAAGGGGAGGATTGAAATCACAGTGCCCCAACTTCAAATATGTTAGTGTTGCAACTATATAGAAAAGCAGGCAATGGCAAACTTTCTTCCTCAGAATCCTCAGGTTCATTGGAAGTAGAATTTTTTGTCCTTCCATAGAAGTCGATATCAAGGTCCTCAACCGATCTTTGAATTGCGAATTCCACCCATTTCTCAGCATCAACTTGATATTGGGTACCCAGGTAGAAGAACAGTCGAAATTTCTTGATCTTATTGCTTCTGTGTAGTAGTAGATATCTGTTCACAGTATTAACAAATTGCTTCTGCGTTTGAGTCTTTGCAAACTCCTCCCCAAAATCCAGAGTTTCGGCATGAATCCAATGATGCTCCATTAGTTTTCTCCATCTTCTTGATAGAATAATTGCTTTTAATGCAGATTTGATTGAAACTAAAGAGAGAATTACATGGAGAATGGCATCAGGTAACTCACTAATTCTATCAGTCATTGGTGGCGACTTAACCATTTTGTCACCGGCTTTCTTCATGCATACCTTGTTCAGCTGTCTAATGCAAACGACTTGGCAGGTCTTTCTATATTTCGTGTTCTTATATATATATAATTGAGATTCTATGATTTCGTCCAAAGTAAGTTAGCTTCTAAGAGAAACTCTAGAAAAGTGGGTTTTTCTGACCTGCTCACTACTGCTTGTTTGCATCCAAGAAAATGACAGTTAACCACAACTTTGATTTTAGAAGCACATGTGCCAGCATTTTTTTTGTGAAAAGAAGTCTTTATTCATGCTGTCAAAATATTGAATAGGAATCAAATTATTTGAAATGTTTATCATGTGTGCGAGTCTGACTCAGTTAAACTGAAGAATATCTGTATTTGGTGATTAATTACATTAGTGCTACAAAAAATAAAGAAAAATTAAGAAATAAAGAAAAGATAAAATTGAGATAATAAGAATGCCATAAATAACAAATATATGCTACACTGGAAAGAAGAGCATTTCCACAAGTACCCATCTCATCCACATGAGCTTTTACAAGGGCTCCCTGTCTACAAAATTGTGGTACTGTTAAATAATAAGCTTACCTTGGCAAAGACCAACCCACCCCCCATCTAATATCAGTGGACATTGCACTGTTGCAACAAAGGATGAGAGTAAGCGACATATTTATCCCACAAGGGCTTGTACTTTTCCATTCCAATCTTCAACCATGGCTTTGAATTCCCATTAAAATGCAACACAGCACCCTTTTCTATCACCTGAGATTCAACATTTGTGTAACCTAACCCCAGCACATGCCATTTGGGATCCAAAGGATGTGTCAGCCCATAGAAAGTTAATAATCCAGGGGGCAAAGTCCCAAGTTTCCACAAAGTCCTGTCAATATTCCTTTCCTGCCAGTAGTGATAGATGCCCGTCACATTCCTTTTCCGCCACTCCACCAAATCGAAAACGTTCATCCCAAAAGCCCACCCACATGCATCAGGATCAAAATGTCCTTTTATTAGGGGATGTGAGTAGTTCAAGTATTTGTGGTATCTATGGAATGTCTCCATGCATGTTTCCACTGCTCCATTCACATTACCATTCAGATCAATAGAGAACAATGGCGTCAAATCCTTCTGAACCACAACATCATCATCAAGAAATACCACTTTTTTCAACATAGGAAAAACTTCTGGGATGTAGAATCTGAGGTGGTTTAGCATAGACAAGTACTTTGGATTCCGAAACTTGATTGGTGTCCGACCATCACCACTACTACCAGAGAAGTAGTAATTCTGAGTTTCAGAGTCTTGGAGCTGCTTAAGGACAGGAACATATGAAGCATTGAGCCAAGTAAAATCTTCAAATTTCAGAACCTCTACTGTTACTCCTCGGAAGCTATTCATGGAGAACCAGGCCTTCATTGGAGGAAAGTTAACTTCATCAGTTACCAGGTGGAAGACAATTCTAGCTGGATTGGTGGAGCTTAAAGCAGTTGAGTTGACTACAACTGAAGTTGCAAGGATGTTGTCAGAGAACACACAGAAATGATAGAGATAGTTATCCTTAAGCTTTTCCGCAGTTTGCCTTCCTTCAGAAAGTTTCCTCTGTAAGTTAGAGTTTTTGAACCATTCAACTGTTAGCCTTACACCAAGACAATATAGACTTTTTGGGACTTCCTCAGCAGCAATTTGCCCATACTTTGAGCTCTTTTCACTTGCTGAGTTGGCCTGTTCTTCAAGAGACTGGATCTTAGCTTTAAGCTTCATAATTGCGGTTGCACTGTCATAATGGAGCTGTTGAGCTTGGTAGAGAAGAAGTGCCATGTTGCGGATTGCAGTTTCTGATTCCTTGGCAGTTAATGGAGTTCGCCGGGTGGCAGCATTTGAGACCATGATCTGTGAGTTGCGGATCTGAGCACTTAACTCCCATGCGAATTGGAGATTATTGCTCTCTTTTGCAATCACAACAAAACTTTTGGCCAAAGATATTTGATCACCCAACTGCCTTGCAATTGAGTATGGGCTCAGCATTTCTTCAGTAATATTAAGTCCTCCTACCAAGGTGCTGTGCCGGTACGCCCTCTACATAATGAAGAATTTGGATTGTATCAATGACAAGGAAAAAGAGGATAGAACAAGGGCAAAGAAGATTTTTCACAAGAAGTAGAAGTAGGCAGTTTCAATAAGATACTAAACAAATAACAATGATCACTCAATTGCATTATCAGCCTGATTAAGAATTTCAATACAATCAAAGGCCAAAAGATGCCATTGCTTTCTAAAACAGATCTGTGGCTTATGATCCCAAAGCAACAAATCCTTGAGCATGTTTCTGCCTGATGGGTATTCTAATACAGTTGTCAACTTGTTGAACAGCTAACACCTATGGAGCCATGCCTAAACATGTCCAATTTCTTGATTAGGTGATTATCAGAAATTGAGTCTATTTATGATACAAATTCAATTTGACAACCTTACCTATGATTCGAATGGTTTACCTCAATCTTGGCCACCCATGTAGTGCAATATTGAAATTCCTTTCTTCCTAATTAATGGAGATACTCTCCTCTTCATCAAGATCCATGTACATGGGCCCTGATAAGTCAAAATAAATGTTCTCGATCACAGTTTTAGACTCTTTGTTTCTAATCCATAAAACGCATAATTCACCAATCACAATAAAACTAGCATGTAATCTCAAAAAAATGTCATGCAAATCTCAAGAGCTAAATTTTATAACAGGCACACGAAATGCCCATAACCTAGAATTTGTTACTCTCCCAGTTGACACACAGATAATTTTTTTTTTTTTCTCAAAGCTATCCCATTCATTCAACTAGAAGAGATGTCAAGATATTATACGATCCCGGAATATGCAACCCAAGTATCCAATATCCATAAAATTAACCGTGGATTGGATCCCTTTCTAAAAATATAAAATAAAAAGAACTAGCTCTTGTGGTGATGTTTCATTTAGTAGCCAATTAATCATCAACTTCCCCTTGCAAATGATTTTTTTATCCTTCAGCCACAAGGCATATTGTCCAGCCTCAAAAAAAGCGAGGTTGAAATGCTATAATAAACTACTAAATCAAGAATTGTTAAACCAGCTTCTGTTTTCAGCACAAAACAACCGCTCCAAACCAAAAAAGTTTAAAACAAACTGTCATGATTCCACAAGCTTCTATGTCTATCACATCTCATATTCAATTTTATCAACAAAGTAATTCCTCTAAAGAAATATGCGAACCAAGATCACATGGAACAATACAAGTAATTCCGGATAGGCCAAAAAGAAACAAAAAAGTTCAAAACTTGATAAGATTAAAAAAGAAATGAGCACAACGGATCTTACACGAGATGTTGCAGGTCTAGATGTCGGCTGCTTTTCTCGACTCAAAACTACTATAAACAGCAAAACCACCAAACCGAACAATGTCAACCAGAACACATTCCCGAACCTCCTCCTCACCGGTCGCCGCAAATCCACAGCTCTCCGCCTCATCCCTACTTAACTAAAAACCTAAATCTAAATCCAACTCCTCCAAACTTCAGAAACCCTAATTTCCAGAAAAAAACGGAGCCAACAAATTCAACTAAACCAACACTAATAATACCAAACAAAATCCATCCGATTCATCCAACCCAAAAATGAATCAACGAACAGAGATTCTGATACAAACCGAAGCTCTTGAATCAGTAGAAACGAAAAGAAGAGAATCAGATCGGAGAGCCAAAAAAACTGAGATCTGTCAAGAAATTAGCAGCAGCAGCAGCAAGGTTCAGATTCCTAATGCGGTAGATTCGGATTTTCGAATCACATCTCGAAGAGAAGAAGAAGAAGAAGCTACCCGGAAGCACATCGAGCAGCTTCAATCCTTTCCAAGGTAAACGGTGTTATTATTATTATTATTATTATTATTACTATTGCTGTGCTCTGCTTAGTTCAATCAAAAAGTTTTCATTTTTTTTTCTTTTGTTCTTTCTTTTTCTTGCTTGTGAATGTGATCTCACTGGTGTTGGTGGCGCACGTTAACCTTCGACGCTCCCCTGGCGCATGTTAGTATGAACTATTAGCAAATAAGGCTCCTCTGCCCGAGGGAGCAAGAGGGACTGAACCGGGTTTAGAACGGTTGGACCGGGCGGTCCGTTCAAGCATGAGGAATAGTTAACGGTTCTGATTTTGTCTTGGGAAGGAGTGATGAGAGAACCACCGACACATATTTGTATATGGAAATGCATGTTGAAATTTCAAAAAATTTGTGGTTCATTTATTTTTGTAAGATTTTCTGTATTAATTACAGTTAGCATAAGAAATCCAGTACCATCTAGATTTATTTCTAATGTGATATATAAAGAACGTATTTAAAAGAAAATTGAGAAATACTAGGTATGAAATCTAAAATGAATATATATATATATATATATAATATTTTAAAAATATATTTATTGATATTGTCCTAAAAAATTATTATATCATTTTGAGTAACGTATCAATATGTAATTTAAGGTGATCTAATAATTTTTAGTAACAATGTTAATAAAATGTATTAGTCAAATATTATTTTATGTATATAACCTTATAAGAATTAGAAGGAAAGTTTGTTTTTTTTTTGGTATATTGATAATCGAGGACCCCAATAACGTTTTAAGGTATGCACATCTCCAAAATTAAGACGCAAAAATGGACTATATGAGGCCACGAACATGGTCTGACGCTCATTTATGTAGGAGAGAATAAACTCTTACTTATTTCATAATGAGGGAATCGAACCTTTTATCCTGAAGGCAGACGCCGAGCCAAGGATGTTGTGTCTCAATAAAATTTATTTATTTATTTATTTATTTATTTATTTTTGTGACAATAAAAAGCTTGATAGTTGAAATAAAAAATTAATTGAAATGGTCAAATGTGCTTAAAAATTGACTAGAACTATAAAACTGAAAATTCACGTGAACCCATTTAAGCTGTAGTACTATTTGCTAGTTTGATATAAACAATTTTAATAAACAATGACACATGAGTATACACATCTAAATCAAATGCTTTATTTTTCCATTAAATTGAAAAAAAATATTAAAATTAAAAAATAATATTATAAATTACTTAACCTAAAAGTTATAACTAACTAATATGTATATTAAGTTATTATCAATATTTTTTCCCACAGCCTTATCTTGTATCTTGTAATAATAATTGTAAATGAAAGTGACAATTTATGCCGTGACCCTTCAAAGTAGCCACCTAACATAGCAATAGCACATGAACATTGTCCCTTTCTTGACCCTTTTTATTAATGTTTTGTATGAAACACAGTTGATCTCAACGTGGGAACGTGGGCATTCAGAGTTCTGGCTAAAAAGCATAGGTCTTCTCGTGGAACAAAATGAGAATCAAATTTAAGAATGTAAAACTAAGACATGAGAATTTGGTAAAGGTAAACTACGTTTTGGTTGAGGGTGTTCATCGACCCAATCGAATTGAACCTTTTAGGTTATGTTAAATAGGTACAACCGGGTTGAGTTTTAAAATTTTTAAATCGATTAGTTTGAGTTGGATCACAGATTAAGCTCGTAAAAAATCGACTAACCTGACCCGAACCGAGCTCTTTTATAATTAGTTAATTAGTGTTAAAGTTGTTCTCTTAATTTTTTGATAAGTTCTTGATGTGCTATTTGCATGTTTTCTATTTTTATGCACATTGACAATTCTTATTTATTATATTCTTTTCTTTTATAATTGATGGAAGTTCTTTGATGGACATTTTTATTTTTTTAGGAACTATATTTTTCAACTCTATTGCTGTATGTAATCTAAGAGTATATAAATGTTATGTTTTTTAAATGAATGTTCATTAAGGAGCAATTTATAGTTCAAATTACCAAAGTACGACAGTAATATAGCATCTACATTCACCTAATCCACATTTTTCTCTTTTTCTTGGGTGACTTAAGTCCAACCCGATGAACCGATCCAAGTCGAACCTGAATTATTTGGATTAGGTTAGGTTTTGGCCCCAAATCGACCTAACCCAACTAATATACACCCTTAGTTTGGTTCGCGGTTGGAATACAAGAATACAATTTTAAAAGAGAAAATTCAAAAAATGTCTTTTTATCATTTTATGAAAACAACCTATGTTTCTTAACAAAAAGTGAAAAACTTTTTTTAAAATATTTTAAACAAAATAAGTTTTTAGTATTTTTAAATTTTTGAATATAATAAATGTATCAAAATCACAAACTAAATAGGGCCTTAATGACCTTTTATTTTTATTTTTGGGTTTGCAGTTGTTTTATTTTGGGTAGCATTGGCCCACTTAAGGGTGTTCATGGTCGAATTGATTTACTTTTTAGCTAAATCTTTTCCTGCCTCAATCAAGTAGGTTGGAAAAAAAAAATTCTCAAATCAACCCAACCTATAACTTCGCGTTAGAATTAGAGGTGTCAACGGTTCAGTTTGGATCGGATTAATGTCCAAACCTAAATCAAATTAAATATAATTGATTTCAGTTCGATTTAGCTTAATCGGTTTATTTCGAGTTATCAAACCAAATCGAACCGAATCAAACATAATCAGTTTGATTCGATTTGGGTTGATCGGTGTGAAATTTTACATAAACATATATTAAATAAATTAAAATAATCAATTATATATATATATATATAAGGTAATTTTAACTTTTTTAATGCATATTTAAAAAAATTAAAAACTATCTTTACTATATAAAAATAATTATATTATTTTTTAAAAACATCTATATAAAAAATTATAATTTTTTTTTTGGACTTGTATGTGTAATGTAACAAATATTATAGATTGACAAAAAAAAATTCTGAAAACTAGAGATATATTATAAAAACATCTATATATTATGATATGTAAATACATTTGAATTGTTTTCTTCTATTAATTTTTTTTTCTGGGTAACATAGGGTGTTCGGGCCAACTCACTCACCTGTATTGATTAATCCCTCTGAGCAAATCTAAATGAGGGAAGGGAGTAACGTCCTTCTAATAGGTATGTAGGTATGTAGTCTATAAAATAAAAGATTTTTTTCTAATAAAAGATTTTTTTCTAAGCAAAGGCCATTCTATCTCACTTAATGACTAGACTCAAATTCATATTCTTATAGATTATTAAATTTAATTCCTTATTCATTTTAGTTTGAAGTCAACAAAGTAAATATATTGCATTATTTCTTACATAAAAGAGAGTATATTTTAATTAAACTTCACCCAAAATAATTTTGGGTCTTATTTATAATTAGAGTTAGTCAAAACTCACTATGGGATCTTTTTTTTTTTTTTTCAACAATGCTTGTCACTGTTGTTTTTATCTATTTTAAAAAAAGTTATATGTTACTCCTAACTTCTTATTCCAAGTAAAGGATGGAAATGATAGAAAAATTTTCAATTGACAATAAAAAAAGAAGAAGCAAGAAGCTTATTCATTATTTATATACCTTACTGATTTATCAATAGACTATAGGGAGAGTTTTATGCTAAACTGCTTGAGTTATGGATCATATCCAAAGTTAAAAAAGAAATATATGTTTTAAAGTATATCAGTCAAGGTTTTTTTTTTTTTTTTTTTTCATACTAATATGCTCGTACATGTGTTGCATGTTATTTTTAGAATTTATCAATTAAGATTTACATTTTAATTCAAATATTAATGGAATTGTGAGTAATTATGATTTTAATGATTAAAATATTTTTTAGCCTACCAGACTCTAGCGTGGTTGATTCGCTGAGACGTAGACTAATTTTATTTGTGTAATACAGATATATAGCTGAAGTTATTATAAATGTAAGTCTCAAATATATTGAATTGTAATAAATAGCGTCTAGCTGTTTGTTTACTCTCCCCAAAATGATAAAAATTGAAAAAGGCCAAAGGTCCCCTTGACTTTTTGAAACACCCCCGACATGGACGACGTTACCAATTATAATGATGCTTTGAGTTGGCTCAATAAAACCAGCGAGGTCGAACCGCTTGACTCATTAAACGACTCGTCATCACCGGGCAGGCTTAGGCCGGCCCCAGTTCGAGGCGAACAAAACCCAAACAAAAATCCAACAACTGACGGATAACTAGAGTCGGGACAGAAAAACGCATATACCATCACTGTAGAGCATTGTGCTCTCAGCCTTAAGTTCTGTAGCAATTTCTCTTCTTTCCCACCAAAGCCGATTAACAGAAATCAAGGTAGCGCCAATTTTCATCTGAGCTTCTTCTACTTCTGCAATTACAACGGTTCGTGTAATCTCTATTATCTTTCGAATTCTGTTTTCGATTCTTCGCGTGTTTGTGGTAGTTGCAAATCGCATCTTCTTCCTTTCCATAAGAAATTCAGGAACTGAATCAAAGAATTATTGAGTTTCGTAGATTTCTTCTGCTTGTTTTGTGATGGAATGGGGTTCGTTTTTGGTGATCTATTTCTTCGATTTTCTCAAATTTTCCTGTTTGCTTCTGGCCTGATTAATCGATTGCCAAATTGTCGTGTTCTTTATGTATTTGATGGTTCTTGTTTTAGATGAGTCTCTTAAGATTTCCCGAAGTCGAGTTTTTTAACAAGGAACTACACAGTTTTTTTTTTTTTCCATGGATATTGTGGAGTTTTCAGTTAAATTCAAGCTTTGAAAATTGTAAATTGGTTTGCTAAGCACTGAGAAACTTGTTTATGTAACAATTTTCTTAAGCTTTTTTTCTTTTTTTTTTTCGCAAATTATTGAGCAAAATTTTTACTTTGTTGGAACTTGTTGATGAATTTCTCCCAATTTAGTGGTAAAGGCGTGGTATTCTGGACTTTCATGGTAACATAAACTTGTGAAGTAATTTCAAACTAGTCCCAGTTTGTAATGATTCAAGACTTCATCTTCATGTGCCTGCAATTTTAGTTTATTTCAGTATGCATTTGAGCACATTCTTACTTCATAAATTTGAGTCAAATATCAAGAGTTGTATCTTTTGCCGCTTTTCTACCTTATTTAATGACTAACCACTGGTATTTTATGACAAAAAACAGAAGAGAATATCCTTTTCAATGATAGTGGTTGAAATGTTGTGGGGATTTTTGTGAAAAAGCAAAAGAAGATGTCTTTTCAGATTGATTTAAATGTGCTTATCATAGGGGATTCACATCTACTATTTTCTATTTACGCTTATCTTGTTTGGGAAATTTCCGAGTGTGATCTTTATTATAGGGTTTAGGTAAATTTGTTGGAAATTCAAAGTTCTCTGGACTATAGTTCATTTAGCTATCTTGAATCCGTCCACAAAGATATGAATTGATCGTCATTTGGTATCCCTACATATAAAGAGTTAATTGAAGATTTTCTTCATGAACAACTCATTATTCATCTCAAGGGTGAAGATTGTATTCATTATTGATCAAGGTTACCTTTTTTCTAATGCTTTGGGTTACCAAATGCCAGTTTGTTCATTCTCTTTTGGCTTTATCGACTTTGAAATGGACAAACATAATGAGTATACTTTTTCTTGTAACGATAGGGTGAAAATCTAGAAATATCTATTAGTATATTATTGTTCTCCTTATACTTGCTGGATATCAGAGTTGGAATATGCTGCAATGTAAGTGAAGTGGTTATAGAGTGCGTGAGCTTAAGCAGTGAAACTCAGAAGTATTATTTGTGTGAATGCAATTAAAAAGGGACATAGGTTGGAATAGTGGAGTATTTAGATTATTTAATTGTTATGCTGTTGATAAAACCTCTAAATGCATTTATTGATTTGAAATTTTGAATAGTGATCCGTGCCTACAGTGTTATGCTGTTGATAACATAAGATTCTAGTAAAAGTCTACTTTTTCTAAAGTGTATCTTTGGGGAATTTATTCTTTTTATGGAAAGGTGTCATGGTTGGGAGGGTTTCACATGCTTTTTTTTTTTTTTTCCCTATTTCTTACAAGTTTTTGATCTGTTTCTTTTTGTTCCATCATTTAATAAGTATCTATCATTTTTTATTAAACAATTCGTTGTCCAATGGAAGGCGTGGACATTTCAATACTTGACTTTATCTTAATTTTTTCTTTTTCTCAATGTCCTAGTGTTCTTCACTGCTTCAAACAGAGTCTATGCATAATTAGGTACCATGAGGATTTGCGTACATACTTGACTCCGACTCTCAAATACAAGGCAACTAATCATTCAATAATAGTCAAGGGTATAACATTTGCCATTTTCTAGTTTATTAGAACATGATGTGTGAGAATGAGACCCTTATGCAAGTCATGTGGCATTGACGCTGATATTTTGGCAGTCTCCAAAAACTCACGCTTCACACTTTCAACCATTATTTAGCTTCCCCATAGGTCATTGCATTAATTCTATTAATTGCAATCTTTCATTATCTTTATCAATCTTTGTTTCTTATGTTCATTGAACTACAGGATTTGCTTTGGACTTCTCAAACAACATTAAAATGGCAGCAGCTAAGCCTTTTAGGAGGTTGGTATCATGTGTCATCCTTGATTTGGATGGAACACTTCTTAACACAGGTAGACTTCAACTCTTTTTTTTTTTTTTTTTACTTTATGTTATTATAAAATTCTTTCATCGGATGGATGAATATTTCTTGCGTGCCTTCTAGTCATTTTCACACTGTGGATGTTATGAATCCATTTGGGTGAACAAGTCGTTCTTCTTGTTCATGTGTGACCCTGATTGGTCAGTTTTACTTTTTGGTGACCTTAGTAACATGAGCCATCCCATGAGGGACACTGTCCTTCTCTTAAGTTGTCGTCTAAATAAGGTCCTCTACTTGGATAAACACCTCTTTGAATTTCTGGCCAAAACATCCTTCAGCAAGCTGCAATAAAAGTGCCACCACTTTACTTCTCTACTAGCACCCAGCATTGATATTTTGTGCTGAATATCCAAATTAATTTCCTAAATCAAAGAGGTGCAAATTTTCTTCGAAAGAAATGCTAGGGTTAAGGACATTTCTTGGGAGATTCCAAGTTCCACTTAATCATGAAGCTATTTCCTCATTTCAACAAGGAGATAATGTGACTACAAGGATTAAGGACATTTCTAGGTTTGTTTACTTTGCTGTCACGTGGTGTATTTGGATAGAAAGAAATGCTAGGGTGTTTCTAAAGATGCATTCACCGTTCGGGAGTCTTCAAAATTAGCAGCTGCAAGTTGGATTGCTTCTTCCAGCCTTGCAGGAGGGTATAGTACATCCGAGTGGTTTAGGAATTGGTCGAGCTTGCTTTAGCCTGGCTTGGGTTGAGTGTGGCGACGGGGGTCTAGAGCATCTTTGGTGCCTTGCTCTCTTTTTCTTTTTGTTTCCTCTTGTTCTCTCTCTCTCTTTTTTTTTTTCTTTTAGAGTAAAAAGCAGATATATTAATAAAGAGCAAACAAAATACTCAACAAGAAGACAGAGCACCAGCAGTACTCTGCGAGAACATATAGCAAAACAAAAACAACACATTACACATCCCTTTCAACAACACCTCATCTCACATCAAACATTCTCCCCAATTCCTAACCCAAACATTAATGGAGAAATTCCCATTAATTCTATAAGCCAAGAGCTTGCCATCAAAGCAACGCCATCCCACACCTCCTCCGCATTCCTAGTGACCCCATCAAAGATGCGGTAATTGCGCTCCATCCAAATCATCCATAACGTCCCGAGATTTGCCGTCCTCATAACTTTAACTTGGCTGCCCTTTAGACCTCAAATGTGAGCCAACGTCAAGCACTCTTCACTTGAAGCTGGAAAGGAGAAACTGTCCCCAATTCTTGTCTTCCATTCATCCCACAGCCTCATGGAGAATGAACATCTGAAAAAGAGGTCATTGGCTCTATCTGCACTCTTAAAACACAATGGATAGCAATGAGGGAGCAAGGAAATAAATGGTAGACGCCTTTGAAGATCATCACTCATGTTGAGCTTATAATGGACCATGATCCACCCAAACATTTTTAGCTTAGATGGAACATGAGCTTCCCAAATCGAAGGAGTCACATTAAAAAGTGGGGAAAGAGGGGACATCAATCAAAAACTGAAAAAGGGATTTGCAAGTGAAATGGCCCAAATGATGAAGTGTCTAAGAAAATCTATCGGACCCATACTCAACCGGACAGACCTTAGTAAGTTTAACAGAGCTTCTAACTCATTTTGTTGGCCAACCGTGGGGGTGTGTCCCAAAATCTGAATGTGCCTCCAGCCCCCACCATTGGACGAAGGTGAGGGAACAAATCCGGCAACAAGGATATTACAAATTTTCAAGGGCTTCTAAATGTTTCCTCTTGTTCTCATTTATATTCCTCTTTTATATTAATATAATTATATCTTGTTTCTTCTCTAACAAAAAAAAAAAAAAAATCAAACTATAAAAATGATACCTTCTATTCTCTGTGACTCCCTGCATTTACCCTACCTAGTACAGCAAAGGAGAATACCTTGAAAATATGAATTTTTCACATTCCTAATCCTGGTATAGATATTGTTTTACTTTCATTTATCCTAGAAAATGTTATGTTTTTGTGCTTCCTTAGACTCTTTGTCACTTCCAATTTCATGACAGATAGCATTGTGAGTGAAGTGTTGAAAGTGTTTCTAGCAAAGTATGGCAGGCAATGGGATGGTAGAGAAGCTCAGAAAATAGTGGGGAAGACACCTTTGGAAGCTGCAGCTGCTATTGTAGAGGATTATGAGCTCCCTTGCGCAGCAGATAAATTTATTTCTGAAATTACCCCAATGTTTTCCAATCGGTATTTCATTGTGCACATCTTTTATTTATTTATTTATTTTTATTTTTTATCTTATCATGCAAAAGTTTCGGTATCTTACATTCTCTTAAATAAGTGCCCATGGAGACTTAAAAATCTGGAAATATTTGTTACAAAGTAAGAAAAAAAAAAACTTGAGACTTGAAATCCTTGTTAATTTTATTAGATTTGAGCTATGAATGGAGAACAGATCAAAGAGTTGAACTGAAACATGTTCAGGGTAGAACTTAAACATGTTTCTTTGCCAATACAGATGTTTCACTAACTGCCTTTCCTTTTTTTCACATGTCATTCGATTGGACTGATTAAATACCTGTTTTCGTCATACTGATTGTTTGTGCCATAATCCAGTTGAAGATCTTACTATTTCAACTTTCTGATATTTTGATTAATTGAAATTCATATATTCAATTTAATGAAGTACTTAGTTGATTCAACATTTCATCTATGCTTCTTGATGTTTTCTTTTGGTTAAAACAATACCTTATGCTTCTATCCTTTTCGCTCTCAAGTGTTAGTGACACATATATATTATTAAATTCAAAGCAGAGGAGGAACTTCATTTCTTTAATGTTATTCCATATGATTAGAGAATGATCTCCTAGCTAAGGGACATACAAGAAAATATAAAGCAAACAGAGTAGGTTTTTTTTTTTTTTTTTCTCAAATAAGAAAACAGGTCAATTGTTTCTTGTTAAATGTCTCCAAGTTAAATTTTTGATGGACGAAAACTACTTTCATGTTTGCAATACCTATCTGATACTGCAGTGATAGATGGGTTATGGATGCTGGTTCAAACCTTTAGCTTGAATTTTGCTTTATTACCTTTCTGTTGTTTGTGTGATTTCTGTTTTGTAGAATTTCATGTCTTAGCACTACCATGTTTTATGAACCTTCCCTAACTTACGAAGCACTAGACTTCTCTTTGCAGATGGTGCGATATTAAAGCTCTTCCTGGTGCTAACAGATTGATTAAGCATTTAAATGATCATGGAGTGCCAATGGCAGTTGCTTCAAACTCTCCAAAGGCAAGCATAGAAACCAAAATATTTTATCAAGAGGGTATTGTACTTACGAAAAACTCAAAAGCATTTACTTCAAGTGTTGTCTATTAGACATGAGCTTTCTATATTGTGCAGGGATTTATTAAGGACATTATTCTTTGCTTTTCTACATTTGTAAGCTTTTTATTTTGTTATTTCAATTTTAGGTTGGAAAGAATCCTTTTCTGTTATTATTGGTGGCGATGAAGTGAGGATGGGGAAGCCATCTCCCAAAATGTAAGATGTGGAAACAAATAATTGGGATTACCCCATGTATTTTCAGCATTTCCTAGTCTACATTAGTCCAATTCCTCCTCCAAAAAATAAAAATAAAAAATACATTAGTCCAATTCCATACAAATTTATAATATCTTCTGTTTTTTGTTGTTTAAGATTCCTAGAAGCAGCTAAAAGGCTGAATGTTGATGCTTCTAGATGTCTTGTCATTGAGGACTCACTGTAAGTATTTTTAACTTAAGTTACCATGGTCTTCTTTTATTTATATGTAAAGGTGTGTACCCAATGCATGAGTCTCTCACAATTGGGAGGTCTGGGAAGCTATGATGTACTATTGCCATACACTGCACTATGGAAAGGCAACAAGTTTTTTATGCATATGTACTGACCTATGTTACCTAGACTCTTTACTTTAGTCTGACGTACCCATATTCGACACGTCATGATACAACATGGGTATGGGATATGTGTTCGACATTTTAGATTTTAGAATATTAATATGACGATTCTCCAATGGAAAGAAAAGAAAGCATGAAAGAAGATAATGACTAATAGGTGATATTCACTTAAATGGGAGAACCAAACGGACAATAAATGAGTGAAAAGAAGAAAAAAAAGGAAAGAAGAACATATAATATAGCCGAGTCTCCGTATCCCAGAATTTAAAAATGAACGAGTTGGACCTCTCCGACACCCATACCCGAGTCCAGGTAACATAGGTACTGACTACTACCTAATTTCTTTTGGTCAATGAATTCTTGCTGCATTCTCTATAAACAATAACCATCTGTACCATACATACAAAGGTAGAGTGGCTTAGTTGTTGATCTTAAGATGAACAACTTTTCCACACTTGAGAATAGTACAAATCAATTGCAAGATTAAATACTGAAATAAATCAATTAGACCAGGCTCTGTTTCCCTCTCCCTCTGTCAAACTTGGCATCCTCTCTTTATTTTTCATGCCTATCCCTTTACCATATGATTTATGATTCTCTTCCTTTTCCCAAAAGCCGTAGATGTATATGAGCTCAAAAGAACTGAACCTCGACATTTCTTCTTCCTTCAGATTTCTTCTCTGTTCTTTCTAAAATCTCTTGATATTTGAGTGGTTTCTACCTCACGATTAATGAGCCTAATGTCATAAAAATCTAAAGATTAAAGAGAAGGTTTGGCAGCAATGAAAAACATGAAAGAGCCTGTTGGAAATAAAGGTGTTTATTTCATTTCTCCTGTTGGTGGAAGAACTTTAAGCTTCTTTTTTTCTTCAATATCTCTATTTCTCAATTGCGAAGGTTGTGAGCTCTTTGTGATTGTTAGGGAAAGAAGCGTCCTTTTCCAAAATTTAATGACTAATACTTCTTGGTTAGGAAGCAAGCCATCCAAACTTACATTCAACATTGACACTAAAGAACTTTACCAAATAAGAGATTGTTTTGTCAACACCAATTTGTTTACTATTGACAGAAGAACATCAACTTCTGTCATTCTTTCTGTACATGATTGGACAAAAGTACAACAAATCATGATGCTAATGTTGCTGCTAAAGGAATTAAGTACAGAAATCCTACTTATAACTGTAATTTTTACTGGGGATATATTAATAAGTCTCATTATATTTTCCATTTTTTAAGCCTTGAATTAGTAAAGGCTCATATCATCAGCTAAGCTCTTGAGGCACCTACATATTTCAACATCAAATAATATGGTTGGTTTGTCCATTCATTTCAAATTAGCATTTCTCTCTTCACAAATCTGCTTCAATGTGTATCAGTCTAGGTGTCACAGCTGGTAAGGCTGCTGGAATGGATGTAATTGCTGTACCATCCCTTCCAAAACAAACCCATCTTTACACATCGGCTGATGAAGTGATCAACTCTCTACTTGACTTGCAACCTGAAAAGTGGGGGCTGCCTCCTTTTAAAGACTGTATTCCCTGGAAGCCTATACCTGCTTTCATGTGAAATCTATTACAATAAAATTCCTCTTTTTTGTGTTTACTGTCGTTGAGCTAATGATTTATGTTGCAGGGGTTGATGGCACTTTGCCAATTGAACCATGGTACATTGGAGGCCCTGTCATTAAGGGATATGGCCGTGGCTCAAAGGTACTAGGAATACCCACAGGTGTGTAAGAACTCTGAAGGCCTATGCTACTCTTATAAGCGAGGTTGCTAAAAATATGAGAATATGCTTAATTTTGGTACACTGAAATATTTGGCATAATTGTTTGATTTGTGGTTCACTTAAAGTCACTCATGTATGACCTACAGCTTTTAGTTCAAGATATTGCTATTAGATTTTTGTTTGGCAGGACTTAATTCTCAAACAAAAATTACTGGGAGGACATGCATAATGCAAACGTTTTTCTTTCAAGAATATGAGCAAAGTAAATGTATATGTAGCTTCATTTCAAGAATAAAACTTTTCTTGATTTTTGGATTGTTCAGTTGGCACTTGTGGTTTCTTGATAAATTAAGTGGTGGGCTCCAGAGGAGCATGTGACATATTGCTCCTTACAAAATGTTGATGCATGTAACTAGCCAGTTTATTAATGTTGGTAATATCGTTAATGAGCTGTCTCCTGAAATATTTTAATTTTAAGAGAAGCTGTATTTTATTTTAGATAAATCCTCGTTTAAATTTGAGGACTTCTGTCATATTTTTTGAGTTTTTATGGTTATATTTTTATGCTTGTTCAGTATTTAACAGAAACTTAACATTTTTCTTCTCGAATTGTTTTCCAGCTAATTTGTCTACAGAGAACTATTCAACCATCCTTTCAGAACATGCCTCGGGGGTGTATTTTGGTTGGGCGAGATTATCAACAAGGGGTATGTACAAGATGGTCATGAGTATTGGTTGGAACCCATATTTCAACAACACCAAGAAGACCATAGTGAGTGTGATTTATCCTTAATGAATGCTCCGCTTCATTGAGGAATGCTCCACTTAATTGACGAATGCTCCATTTCAGTACCTAAAAATATGTTTTCTGTTTCAGGAGCCATGGCTGCTGCATGAGTTTGACGAGGATTTCTACGGAGAGGAGCTACGTCTTGCTATTATTGGTTATATACGGCCTGAGGTAAGTTAAGTTTGCACGTTATCATTTACCCGGTTTTTTGCTTTTTACTATTTACTGATACTCTCTTTCATTTGAATTGCAAAGGCCAATTTCCCATCCCTAGAGGACCTAATAGCCAAAATTCACGAGGACGGAAAAATTGCAGAGAAGGCTCTTGATCTTCCGCTATATTGTAGCTACAAGGATTCAGAGTACATGACGTGTCCTCTGCAGGAAAATGATCATAACGTTTGACTCCTACGCTCTTCATGAATTACACAACATTATGGTAGGAGAATAAGAACTTGAATTCTCCACAGGTCCTAGTTTCTATTTTAGACAAGCAAAGCTCTTCCAAGTAGAAGGCATTTTAATTATAGATGTACAGTGTGGTGGGGTGGCTGCAGTTGCAGGGGTGGAGGGTAGGGGTTGGCCATTGTTCTTTGAAACTAGGAAAGAAATGTTAGAAATGCTTAAAAAAGTTAAGAATGTGTTTTTTGCATCTTCTCAAAAACATTAAATTTATTTTGAAAAATAAAATTCATATTAAATACAACTGTGTCAAATATTTTCTTGCTTGAATTCAAATACCCATGCATCTTTATGCTCAAATTTTCAAGATTTGGCAGTTCAGATTGATATCTACTGTTGAAAGTGCTGGATGATGCCAGTGTGTTTTGGAGAGAATGGCCATCATCACTAAATATGAATTGAAGAATCATAAAGTAGCAGAAAGGTTCTAATGCATTCCTGTGATTTGAGTTGCAAAGATTATGCCATCACTTCCCTAATTTTTAACTCTCATTTCAATTTTTTTGAATCAATTGTGATAATAAGAAAAAATTAATTATTTTCGATATAAATGTCCCCCTAGTATTTAATAGAGATTTTTTTTTTCCTATAAATGTGATATTAAAGTTTGCTGATAAATTTTTTTGGGTAATTGATCCACAAGCTTTAGGTTAAAATAAGGTTCACCTGTTAAACTTGAAATTGACAGTTTTATACAAATATATTTTGTGTTGAGATTTATGTTATATTTAGAGATTTTTTAATATTTTATGTCATGAGTAGAGAGTATAACTTTATAATGTTTTATTTGGTCCTTAGTATATAGCTGTATAATTATGATTTTGGATTTTGGATTTATATGTTAATTTAGAATTTATGCATGTTAAATAGGTTAGAATAAAGATTATAAACAAGTTAACCCGTTTATTAAACGTGTCGTGTTCATGTTTACATATAATGACATGTTATTTAAATGTGCCGTGTTTGAAGTTGCAATATACTTGTTATACATGTATCTTGACACGATTACGGACACGATAACACGAATTGTCACCTCTATCCACAAGAACCCAAAAGGCATTTATTTTATTCTATGATTTTTAGATAAAAGAAAACATATGTTTAAAACTTAAGATTTGTGTCTTTTTATAATAAAGAAGTCCAGAATATCTTCAATCATTTAAACACTTATTATGAGGTATATCATATGGTTAATCGTCTATATCTATAACTAATGAATTATGTCTACTAGTATATGAGAACGTGTGTTATTATACGTGATATTTAAAATTTAAAATTTTAATTAAAATAAAATTTATTTGAAAACAAAAAATGATAAAAAAGACTAAAAAAACTTAATTAAAATTATAATTTTAGCTTTATTACTAATTTAAAAAATAATTACAGAAAGGGGGCAAAACTAAAAAAAGAGCGGAAATGAGTAGTTGCTTATTTGGATGATTGCTTTGTGTAACGTGAGATATTAGCGGGTAGCG
This sequence comes from Paratinospora sagittata, assembly GCA_035771175.1. Classification (NCBI taxonomy): domain Eukaryota; kingdom Viridiplantae; phylum Streptophyta; class Magnoliopsida; order Ranunculales; family Menispermaceae; genus Paratinospora; species Paratinospora sagittata. Next base: position 25,376,969 of record CM069612.1, on the reverse strand, counting down.
TCAAAATGTCTTTTATACCTTCATTAATATAATACTTTTTTTTTTTTAAAGAACAAATATATATATATATATATATATATATAACTGAAAAGAAAAAAACGAAGAAGCAAAAATGACTATATGGTAAGGATCCTCGAAAATATTTATATAATAGGATAGATAGATTGATAGAATTTATAATCATACTTTATTGTACCTACTACATACTTTACATAAATATACATGTTAGTCTATTTCCATGTGAGTCTATGTTTTGAATTTTCTTTTTGTTTGATTACCAATTTTTGGCACTTAAAAAGGTGTCCTTTTTTCTTTTGGGCGTGACTAATTCTTTTGAATTCGGACATGATAAAAACGTTTGGACTACTCTCCCAATAAAGACAGATAAATAAATATAGGTTTAAGCTTAAACTCGATATCTGAATTTCAACTTTATTTATACTCAGTTACTTAACCAAGTCCGCTGCCACCTGTTACGATGACAGAAGAGTCCATTTTTCTTGTTTTTTATATACATATAAAAGAAATGAAAACATTTTAAGAAGAAGTAGTAGAGTCTATCCTATTTCCAAAGTGTTTTTACTTTTTCAAACCCAAAGAGGTTGAGGACTCGGTTTCAAATTTGAGCTCTTCTTTAACAAAATAATAGTTGAAAGGGGCTGCCTCTGTAGAATACTAAAGTCCGGTAGAATAGTCTCGTCCCAAAGGAAAAAGAGGACACCACGGATGTCAGAATTTCGGTACTCTAAAAAACAAAAAAAAAAAAACAAAAATTTTTAGCCCACCCAAAATAAAATTTATAGCTATGCCCTGGTATCCTATGTGTGCTTACTTTCCGTATGTAAAATTAACTCAGTTAAAAGTTATGATTTTTATCATTCTTCATTGGATTTTTATTTGATTATCTTTGGAAAGTTTCATGAGTCCAGTATATTTTCAGAACTAGTTGGGCCTCTAGAAATCCCTACATTAAGATCCTCAATTTCACATCAAAAACTTGTGAAATTTATAAGATCCTCAATTCCACATCAAGGGTGAGTTCTATCCAATGGTTCGCGTCACCCTTATATGATTATTTCAACTTGAAATATGGATTCGTTTAGTTTGTTGCGTGTTAGATCCAAACCAATAGCATAGCTTAAAATACCTCAAGTAGTTAGAAATTTTTGTTTGGAAATTCTGTTTTGTGAACTTTCCTCTGCCAGGGATCTCTTAGCTTTAATCTGTTGGGAAAGCGTTCTCATGTATTTTTAACCAGTGATTGCTTCGATGGAATGTACTGAAGATTCAGTTTAGATATAAGTTTGGCTATAGTCTCTTAAGCTGCAAGTCAAATCTAGGTGATGTGTAGAATGAGAATCAGGCATCTGCGTTGAATAGTATTGTAATTGGAGATTAGCTTGGATGATGCATTAATTTTTAATATTTTGATTTGGGTTTTATGGTTCAAACAATTTATGAATAATTTTTAGAACTCGTAATGTAGCAAAACTGGGGAAGCTCCGTGATCCTTTCATCCTTCAGCAGTTACAGGAATATGAATGCTTCTAATATATACATATATATATATATAGGAACACAAGGAGTGGAGTACAAGTGATACTCCAACAAAACCGTGGAGGAAATTAGGAGCATCTGATGAAACTGTTGCACCATAAAACCCCTTTTGTAGCAAACATTGAATAAATTTTTCTCAATTGATTTTTGTTGCTTTTGTAACGTCTTAGGTAGTTACTTCTTGTATATATGAAAAGGGCAGCTTGGTGCGCGAATTCATGCCCGCCTATGCGGAGTTCAAGTAGGGGACATACCACTTTAGATCTATTTTATGCAGCCTTAACCTGCATCGTGGGAGGTTGTTTCCACGACACGAACCTGTGACCATCAGGTCACATGGTGACAAGTTTTACCCCTTTGCACCAAGGCTCTCCTTCACAATTACTTCTCATATTTCCCCAATAGTTTTGTAATTGATTATTCATTGTTTGCTTGTCCAGTTGAAGTTTCTTCCAATATTTCCAGAGTCATTGGGACAGGTGCTTACTTCCTATAGTAACCTAAAGAATTTGGAGCTGAGAACACGTCTTAGCAATATTGCTTGCCTTACTGGGCTGGTGTTTTGTTCTTCCATTGAAACTCTTGTCTTGCAAGTGATTCAGGTAGGAATTGAACACTTCTCCCATGGTGTCAGTTTGTTATAATTTTCAAGTAATTAATTTCTAGATTCAATTTCCTACACATTCTAACTTCAGCCATGATCTTAACTATCATTGATTCATTGTATTATTATTAGAGTTCTGATGGTACAGAGGAGGAAGATAAGCCGCCTATGTTGCCTCTGTTGTGCCCGCTGAAACACCTCAAGTATGTTGCCGTTCGAAGAGTTGAAGGACTGGATAGTGAGCTCGAATTCTTGAGGTTTTTGTTTAACACTGCAGTGATTTTGGAGAGAATGGTCATCACTAGATATGCATTCACGAATCTTGAAAATGAGAAGGCTGTGTCAAAATTTGGTGATAAGCTAATGGCATTATCCCATGACTTTCCTACCGTTGAAGTTTCATTTCAAATAGTGTAAAATAGTCTCTCTCGTGTTTCTCCTGAACTTCGAACTTCAATATATTGTCCTTTGTAATCTTAATCAAATTTCTTAAATTGTTTGCTGTAATCATACACAACATTTGAATGCCCTGTTGAAAGCATTTTATTAATGTCTATTTATCCTGTTAAAATTAGAATATGGTATTTGAGGGTTAAGGCTTTTTTGTTTTTTAATATCTAAAATGCTCTTAAAAAGTTTATCTTAAATTTTTATTTAAAAAATATTGTTATCATTCATAATGGTTTTATATTTTAATTATTTTTCAGGTTTTTTTTTTTTTTTTTGAAAAGAAACAAGTATATTGTTTTACTATAGAGAAAAAGAACAAAAGGATATGGTACAATATGGACAACAACATAACAGTTGCAGTTGCCAAAACCTTTGGTATGGAACAACCAACCATCATAAAGGCCTAGTTAGGGAGAATTTTTTGAAATGTGCTTTTTCAATAAGCGCTTCTAGAAAAAGTATTTTTGAAAAAAGCTGGTCTCTTAGCTTCTTCTAAAAACAATTTTTTTTTCACTACAATTTTACTGATAACAAGTGTTGTCAAACAACTCTAAAAGTGTTTTTGTTCCAAAAACATTTTGAAATTTTTTTTTCAAACGAGGCCAAACTTTGTGCCCTATCTTACATTAGGCATTGTTCCCAAATCATATACCACTCTATTAAAGAAGAGGTTCCCCAAAAAATTTGGAAATGAACACCCACCATGCAACCAACAAAAACACCTCTTTCCATAGTCCCCGTTCATTTTTCATATTGTTGTAAAAAATCCACCTATTCCTTTTCAAACACTCCCTCACACACCGCTGCCCATCTCCCCCATAAGAAGTTAATCCATTCACAATGACCAAAAATATGTTCCATGGACTCCCCATCTTGTTGATAAAGAATAAATAATGTGGAGATAAATAAAGAAATGGAAATCTTTTTTGTAACACTTTGCCTGTACTTAACTTCTTATTAGTACACTTCTTATTTAACAAGGTCCACCCAAAATTTTTTACTTTAGATGGAACATGTGTAGCCCAAAGGAAATTGGTAAAAGGAGATGCAATAGATGGAGGACAATCCGAAATGAATTCAAAAAAGGGATTTGCATGTAAACTTGCCAGAAGGAAGAAGCGACCACCTAAAGCTATCTATACCTTGTGACAATCTTATGGAGGAAAGCAAGGAAGGGAGTTCTTCTAGTTGGTTTAGGGCTCTAGATGAAAGGGTCTAGCGAAGTGAAAGTTCCAATAAGGTCCATGAGAGGGTTCTATTCCTATAGGAGAGAGGTTACAAAGTGCGCAATAAGTTGATGATGACTGGAAGATAATCGATATAACCTAGGAAAGCGAGAGGCCAAGGTCGTGATGCCACAGCACTTATCTTCCTAGAATCTAAAAGAAAGGCCATAACGTGTTCACCAAAAATAGGAATCAAAGATGCAATAAACTTTCATGGGCTTTCATAGGTAGTTGTAAGAGTGGTTCCAATATCCCACCCAGCATGTGTTTTTCCATGAATGTTTCTTCTACCTTTGCCCAAATAAAAAATCTATCCTGTGCAATCTTCCACAACCACATTCTTCAACTCCTCCAAGTTATTTCTCTATGTTAATGACGACTCTCTTTACCTAACTAATAGGATCGGCTACATGAATCCCCTTCTTCTGCCACAACCAATCTCAAGCCTGGGTAAAGGATGAGGATTGCGTTAGGTAGTTGATAGCTAACGTAAAACTCATCAGATCAACTATGCATGAGATTTTCATTATGCCTTGGTAAATGAAACTAATGTATAATTTATTAAAGTTTTATTTATAATATTGATTGTTTTCATATTAAAAATATTAAACCTTTTAAAAAAAATCTTGAAATTGTTAATAGGGAAAGAAGGAAGGGAAAAAGTTGTGAGGGAGGCCACACCTCTGGTTGGATGGATGAATGGGGGACGTTTTCACGAGTGTTTACGGCATAAAAGCCATTACTTTACGTTCAGCTAGCACTAAAAAATAGAATCAAAATGGTGACTCGTTCCAACTATGGCAATAACCTAGGTAAAAATGCTGTGAACCTTGGAATTGATCGAGAGGCTGCTACCCGTCATCGAATGGATAATTTTGGACTACGTTTGATTTTTTTTTTTAAATTACGTTATTCTTATAATAAACTTTTTAACTATTATTAATTAAATTATTCAATAATAACAAAATTTGTTAAATATTAAATCCCTTTTCTTTTCACCCGTTTGGGTGGGAACTATTATTTTCTATGGGAATCCAAACTTTCCCGCCACATCCTACAATTCATAGCTCAAGCCCCAAAACTCTATAACTGTTTCTCCTCCAATTTCCATTTGATTTCCAAAGTTCTCTGATCTTCTGAATGACGGAGGAGAGAATGAGAAACGAAGATAGGCTCAGTGATTTACCACAAGAACTTTTGCATCACATCTTCTCCTATCTCAACACCAAGGAGGCTTGTCGAACAAGTCTTCTTTCCAAGAGATGGAGAAGCTTCTGGTATTCTCTTCCTTTTCTCTACTTCGATATCGATTCATATCTTTTAAAAGGAAATTTACACTATTGCTCTCCCAAGTTCGTCAGACCAGTTATTCGTTGCCGCCGAAGTCGGAGCCTACGTAGACTACAGCTCCGCTGGTGCTCCTTTCGCCATCCCAAATGCTTAAATGCTTGTATCTGTTGGTCCACCTCATTCAACAAAGACGGCCACATGGGCGGCTGAAGTGAATTTCAACATAACACGCTGCATGGGATGCGTGGGAAGGCTGCGTGGGCTGCTCCAAATAAATTACGAAAATGCCCCTGTTTGAGCTCTATAAATAGAACCATACTTTCAACTTGAAAACTCATCTGAGAGAGATAAAAAAAAAAATCGAGAGATCTATTAGGAGAGCCTCAAAGAGAGTTTCTTTGAGAAGAAAAAGTGTGAGCCAATTTGTAAAGTTTTATCCACAAATTGAAGATACATAGATATTATATTTTTGTGAGAGATCCACCGAAGGGTGAAGTTTGTAATCCCATTTTATTATAGTGGAAGTTTCTTAAGCGGCCTACGGGTCCCGTAGTTTTTACCTCATCTTTGGAGGGTTTTCCACGCTAAAATCTTTGGTGTTATTTTGTTGTATTTATAGTTTGGGAAATTATCCTGGGATTGTGGAATTTATTTCTTTACAACCATCGATTTTCCCAGCAAAGTGGTATCAGAGCCTGGGTCGTTTTCAGCGAAGGCACTGTTCATACATAGAGTACTATTCACGTATACAATATTGTTTTGTCGGCAGGTACTATTTGGAATAGTGGTATTATTCATAGAGTACTATTCACAAAAGTACTACTCATCGCCGAAAAAGTCTCAGTCTCCGCGAAACCTGTTGACTGATGACTCAAATGGAGGAGAGCACAGACAATATGAACACAGATAATATGATCAGGTTGACTGCATTTAATTATGCAATTTGGAAGCCGAAGATGGAGGATCTTTTATACATTAAAGATCTGTGGAAGCCGATTATAATGCCGAAGGAGAAAGCCGTGACTACAACTTCGACAGATGACAAGACACCAAAAACAACCAGCACAGACGTTGACTGGGCCGTGCTGAACCGAAAGTGTGCTGCTCAAATCAGACAATGGATCGATAAGAGCATTTTTCAAAATTTTGCTGATGAACACGATGCCGACGTTCTTTGGCAAAAGTTGGAGAAAATGTATGCGAGGACAACCGTACAGAATAAAGCTAATCTGATGCGACGATTAGTCAATTTGAAGAATAAAGATGGAAGCAGCGTATCGGAACACATGAGTGAGTTCCAAGGCATTGTAGATCAAATCAACTCTATGATGATGATCGTAGATGACGAGCTACAAGTGTTGTTGTTGCTGAGTTCTCTACCAAAAAGTTGGGACACTCTAGTTGTGTCAGTTAATAACTCAGCTCCTGAAGGCAAGCTTACCATGGATATGGTAAAAGACAGAATGCTGAACGAAGAGTCTCGACGAAAAGACGATGGATATACTCCTGAAACTGAAGCACTTGTCATGGAAAAACAAGGAAAAGCAAGAATGACACGGAAGAAGTAAAAGCAGATATCCTCGTAACCAAAGTCAGCAAAGAGGACGCTCGAAGTCCAGATCGTGGCATGACAAGAAGTGTCATCACTGCGGCAAGCCTGGATACTTCATTCGAGAATGCCAAAAGTTAAAGGCGGAACGATCCAGAAATCAAGAAGCAGAAACCCGAACAAATGACACCGCAACTCTCACTGAAGAAGTTGTCATTGTTCGAGATGCTGATTATGTCAACCTTGCATGTCAAGACTCTACATGGGTAGTTGACTCAGGTGTTTCTTACCATGTCACCTCACGACGAGATTTCTTCTCAGCCTACACTCAAGGTGATTTCGGACGAGTGAGGATGGGAAATGATAATGCATCCAAAATTATCGGTATCGGTAATATTTATTTAGAAACTAACCTTGGATGCAGATTACTCTTGAAAGATGTGAGGCATGTTCCTGATATCTGCCTCAATTTGATCTCCACCGGAATGCTTGATGACGATGGCTACAATAATAACTTTGGTGAAGGAAAATGGAAGCTCACCAAAGGAAACTTGGTAGTAGCCAAAGGCAAGAAAGATACATCACTCTACCTCACAGAAGCTAAGTTGAGTAGAGGAAAAGTAAATACCATGAGGAAAGAAGTTCCCACCGAGTTATGGCATAAGCGGCTCGGTCACATGAGTGAAAAGGGTCTCAGAATTCTTTCCAAGAAGGAGCACTTGCCAGGAATGACAGGTACATCTTTACGTACTTGTGTTGATTGTATTATGGGTAAACAACATAGAGTTGCATTTCGTAGTTTCCCACCATCTAGAAAGACAAATATTCTAGATTTAATACACACAGATGTCTGCACAATGAGTTGTAAGTCATTAGGAGGTGCCTATTATTTTGTGACTTTTATTGATGAACACTCTAGAAAAGTGTGGGCCTTTGCTTTGAAAACTAAAGATCAAGTGCAGGAAGTTTTCAAGCAATTTTATGTAAAAGTTGAGAGAGAAATTGGCAGACGTTTGAAGTGTGTACAATCAGACAATGACGGTGAGTATCGCGGATCATTCGAGGAGTACTGCAGAAGTTTTGGCATCAGGCTGGAAAAATCAGTACCAAAGACACCTCAACACAACAGTGTCGCAGAGAGGATGAACAGAACCATCTGTAAAAGAGTCAGATAGATGTTCTCAAATGCAAACTGCCAAACTCCTATTAGGGGGAGGCAATGAGGACAACAGTCGATTTAATCAATGTTTCTCCATTAGTTCCATTGAACTACGACGTACCAGAAAAGGTTTGGACGGGGAAAGACGTTTCTTACAAACACTTGAAAGTATTCGGCTGCAGAACATTTGTTCATATCCCTAAAGACGAGAGGTCCAAGCTGGATGGAAAAGCGAAGTAGTGTATCTTTGTGGGATATTCCCATGAAGAATTCGCCTACAGATTATGGGATCCTGTCAACAAAAGGATTGTCAGAAGCAGAGACGTGGTGTTTCTTGAAGATCAGACAATCAGATGAAATTCCAATTAATCTGGAACCAGTCTCTACACCACCAAATCCAGATGACAAGGGAGCTGGACCAGATACTGATGATGATGTTCCACCAGCTCAAAGTTTAGAACCCGAACAAGTTCTTGAACAAGTCCAACCAGAAGCACAGCTAAGGAGATCCACCAGAGAGCGACAACCAAGTCAAATATATTCTCCTAGCGACTATGTGATGCTCACTGACGGGGGAGAACCGGAGAGCTATACCGAAGCTATCACTGACCAGCATAAGACTGAGTGATGAAAGTAATGCAGGAAGAAATGAAATCTCTGCATGAGAACCACAAATTTGACTTGGTGAAAGTACCGCAGGGAAAGAAAGCCCTCAAGAACAAGTGGGTGTACATGATCAAAAAAGAAGAAGGTAGCTCGCAACCTCGATACAAAACAAGATTGGTTGTGAAAGGATTCGAACAGAAGAAAGGCGTTGACTTCGATGAAATCTTCTCACCGGTGGTAAAAATGTCTTCAATTCGAGTTGTTCTTGGCTTGGCAACTAGTCTTAATCTGGAAGTTGAACAACTTGATGTAAAAACTGCATTCTTACACGGTGATCTTGACGAGGAAATCTATATGGAGCAGCCCGAAGGTTTCCAAGTCAAAAGAAAGGAGAAGCTGGTATGCAGGCTAAAGAAAAGCCTATACAGTTTGAAATAGGCACCGAGGCAGTGGTATAAAAAGTTCGACTCGTTCATGGAGCAAACGGAGTACAACCGAACGACAGCTGATCATTGTGTCTTCATCAAGAAATTCTCTGATGGTGATTTTATTATTCTTTTGCTTTATGTTGATGATATGTTAATTGTAGGCCAAGATATTGGCAAGATTAACTCGTTGAAGAAAGAGTTGAGCAAGTCCTTTGCTATGAAAGACTTAGGACCCGCAAAACAAATCCTTGGCATGAAGATTGTTCGTAACAGGAAGAACAAGAGACTTTGGCTATCTCAAGAGAAGTATATTGAGAAAGTTTTAGAGCGGTTCAACATGAGCAAAGCTAAACCTGTTAGTTCTCCACTGGCAAGCCACTTCAAGCTTAATGCGAGCTAGTGTCCTTCAAGAGAGGGGGAGAGATCAGAGATAAGCAAGGTGCCTTATACATCGGTGGTTGGCAGTCTAATGTACGCTATGGTATGCACCAGACCAGACATTGCTCATGTTGTTGGTATTGTGAGCCGTTTTCTATCGAATCCTGGAAAGAAACATTGGACAGCAGTCAAATGGATACTCAAGTATCTTAGAGGTACTTCCAGTCATTGTTTATGTTTTAGTAATGATAAATCTGTATTAGAAGGATTTACAGATTCAGATATGGCTGGCGACATGGATACGAGAAAGTCGATATCTGGGTACCTAATAACCTTTGCAGGGGGAGCTGTCTCATGGCAATCACGATTACAAAAGTGTATTGTCTTAAGTACCACAGAAGCAGAATACATTGCAATCACTGAAGGTTGTAAGGAGATCTTGTGAATGAAAAAGTTCTTACAAGAATTGCAGCAGAACCAAGAAAAATATATTCTTTATTGCGACAGTCAAAGCGCAATTCACCTCAGCAAGAACTCAACCTTCCATTCAAGGTCCAAGCACATCGAAGTGCGGTATCATTGGATTCGTGATGTGTTGAAAAATAAACTGTTGTAAGTTGAGAAGATCCACACTAATGACAACGGGGCAGATATGATGACGAAGTCCCTGACCAGTGAAAATCTTGCTATCTGTAGAGAGATTGCAGGTGTGGAGGAGTTCTGTTCCACATGAGGTGGAGGGAGAGATTTGTTGGTCCACCTCATTCAACAAAGATGACCACATGGGCGGCTGAAGTGAATTTCAACATAACACGTTGTATGGGATGCGTGGGAAGGCTGCGTGGGCTGCTCCAAATAAATTACAAAAATGCCCCTATTTGAGCTCTATAAATAGAGCCATACTTTCAACTTAAAAACTCATCTGAGAGAGATCAAAAAAAAATCGAGAAATCTATTAGGAGAGCCTCAAAGAGAGTTTCTTTGAGAAGAAAAAGTGTGAGTCAATTTGTGAAGTTTTATCCACAAATTGAAGATACATAGATATTATATTTTTGTGAGAGATCCACCGAAGGGTGAAGTTTGTAATCCCATTTTATTATAATGAAAGTTTCTTAAGCGGCTTACGGGTCTCATAGTTTTTACCTCATCTTTGGAGGGTACCTCATCTTTGGAGGATTTTTCTCGCTAAAATTTTTAGTGTTATTTTGTTGTATTTATAGTTTAAGAAATTATCCTAAAATTATGAAATTTATTTCTTTATAATCATTTTATCAAGGCCGCAATTTGGCGAGTAGTCCAAGAGCTTGATATATACCTCGAACTCGATATCGTGAAATTCGAACTTAGTGACTGGATGTTTGGCTCATACTCACCGGTTAGGGCATTTAGGCTGGAATTAAGTTCCGCCAGATTTGATGTCCAGATTCCCGATTCGATGCTTTCAGCTGCCAATCTCAGAACTTTGGAACTAGTCAAGGTCGCACTTCCGTGGGGAAATTCGAAAGGCGAGCTTGTGTTTAGCTGCACATTCTTGGAGGTTTTGGTCATGAAGAACTGTTTCCGAAGGCACCTCGAGGTTTTGAACTTGTCTACTCGTAGGTGATTGATAATGGCGAGAATGACCGTAGGTTTAGGGTTAAACTTGGTGATTGCAAGCTTGAATTGCATACCCCGAATCTCTCATTTATTGAATGTAGAGGTAACATGTATGTGGACTGTTCGATTGGGATTACTGTGGCACTGATTAATGCAGATGTTTCTTTCAACTTTATTGTTTATGAAGTCTAGGAAGATGAATCAGAATTGTATGTCGAGATGGAAGCTTCGTATGTGATTAAGGTTCTCAGAGGCCTCCGTAGTGCAAGGACTTTAGCTCTTAGGGGGTTCCAGGTATATATGCTTACTTTCCGTGCCTAGAAACGACACAATTAAGTACTTCTTGAATACAACTTATATCACTCTTAAGTGGATTTTAGTTTGATTATCTTTCGAAAGTTTCATGAGTTCAGTAAATTTTCGGAACTAGAAACTGGGCTCTACAAACCCTGTATTACAATTCTCAATTCCACATCAAAAACCTCGTGAAACTTATACGGGGAAAGTGAGCCCTTCGGCCCTTCCCCTGGCTAGCCAGTTTTCAAGGGTGAATTTTGGTATGATTATTACAACTTGAATTTGGTATCATTCCATTTGTTACGACTTACAAGTTACAACCAAACCATTGGCATTGCTTAAGATACCTTCTGTGGTTATAAATTTTTGTTTTTAATCTTTCCTTTGTTGGGAATTTTTATTTTGTGAACTTTCCCCAATTGAGGATCTCTTTTCTATGAGCTTTCCTCTGTTGATAAAGCGCTCTCATGTATTTAACCAGTGATTGCTTGGATTGTAAATACCAAAGATTCAGTTTCTGCTTAATTTGGCTTTAGTCTCTTAAGCTGCAACTCAAATCTAGGTGATATGTAATGTCAATGAGAACCAGGCTTCTGAATTGAATAGTATGGTAATTGGAGATTAGCTTGGATGATACATTTAATTTTGGGTTTTATGGTTCAAATAATTTATGAATATTTTTTAGAACTTGTAATGTAGCAAAATTTGGGAAGCACAATTAGGTGATCCTATTCATCCTGTCATATTGAAGTTGGACATAGATCAACACTTACCGAGGTATATGAATGCTTCTAATATGTTTGAGAGATAAGGAAGCATCTGATGGAACTGCTGCACCACACTAACCCTTTTGCTGCAACATTGAATAAATATTTCTCGAACTTAAATGATTTTTGTTGTTTTTATACTATGTTGTTAAGTAGTTATTTCTTGTATTCATATATAAAAAAGTGCAGTCCGCTGCATGAAGCTCTCGCCTATGGGGAGTCTAGAGGGGTCTACCACTTTGGTTTTACTGTATGCAGCCTTTCCTTGCATCGCAAAAGGCTGTTTTCATGACTTGAACGTGACCGCCAAGTCACATGGTGGCAACTATCACCCTTTGCACCAAGGCTCTCCTACACATTTATTTCTTATACTTCCCACAATATTTTTTGTTAATTGATTATTCGTTGATTGCTTGCCTAGATTCTTCCAGTAGTTCCAGATTCATTATTACAGGTGGTTACTTCCTATAGTACTCTAAAGAATTTGGAGCTGACAACACATCTTAGCAATATTGCTTGTGTTACCCGGCTGGTGTCCCTGCTCAGCAGTTGCTCTTCCATAGAAACTCTTGTCTTGCAAGTGATTCGGGTAGGAATTGATCACTTCTCACACGGTGTTAGTTTGTCATAATTTTCAAGTAATTCATTTCTAGATTCAATTTCCTACACTAAATCACCATTGTTCTAACTTCAACCATGATTGTAACTTTCGCTGTATTATTATTAGAGTTCCAATAATATAAAGGAGGAAGAGAAGCCGCCCATGTTGCCTCTGCTATGCCCACTGAAACACCTCAAGTATGTTGCAGTCCAAGGAGCTGAAGGACCCAATAGTGAGCTCGAATTCTTGAGGTTTTTGTTCAACACTGCAGTGATTTTGAAGAGAATGGTCATTGCTGGATATGCATTCACGAATCTCGTCAACAAAAGGGATCTAATGAAATTCAGTGATAAGCTAACCACATTATCCCAAGACTTTCCTGCTGTTGAAGTTTCATTTTGAATTGTAGAAATCTAATGTAGCATATTTCTCCCAAACTTCAATTTACTCAATTTGAAATCTTTGCCCCATTTCACCTACTCTCTTTATTGATTTTTTCATACTTTTTTCAAGACTGATCTCGCCTTCAATATTATCCTTTGCTATCTTAATCAAATATCTTGAATTGTTGGTTGCAATCATCCATAAATAGTTATCATAGTAATTAGTTGTATTTGTGTGCTGTCATGTGGAGATCCCATGTGAGGTAGTTACAACAGTGTAGTGCTCTGCCACCTGTAGCACTGATGTGCCCGATCTCTTAAATGAAAAGCTCTTTTACGTTTGGCTGAGCAACCCTAAAATCCAAATTTCTCTGAAACCTGTCAGTTTATGCATAGGCCATTAATATGCTTCCCATTGAAACTCCAAGATGATAGGATTCAACAATTTGGTTTTATTAATCGTCAGCTAAGTTTTGAAGAGAACAAAATCTATGGAAGCATTAATTCCTGCCCAAAAAGCAATCAAAGCAGCGTTTCAAGAGGGATCAAATCACTATTAGAGTAATGCTAGCTACTGTAAATAATGATGCTCTTCGATTTCTTGACCACTGTAAATAATGCTCTTCGATTTTCACATCCACTTAGAAATCAGGAGAGAGGATTTTGCAGTCTGAAAAACGAAGAAACAGGTTGAATCAGTAATTGCAAAAGCAGGCGCTTTGATCAATACAACAGCACAGGTGCATTCGTTGGGATTCCATATGCATTTGCATGATTTAAATGAAGGAAAACCAAACGACACCAGAACTTAAAGATGGCAACGTTGCTTACCAGAGCCCAGTAGACATAATTAACTACTGTAAACATATATAGCAACGTGCTTACCAGAGCCTAGTATTCTACACAACTAAAAAATTTCCAAATTCTCGTGCCGGAAGAGAAGACAATGATATATGAAGACAGGCTTAGTTATTTACCAAAACCCATTTTGCACATCATCTTCTCTTTCCTCTCTACCCAGCAGGCCGTTCAAACCTGCATTCTTTCCAAGAGATGAACATGCTTCTGGCATTTTCTTCCCAATCTGAGCTTCAACTTTAACTTCAATGAGCCATTTGAAGAGCAAGACTCAAATTTCTTCTAGGATTGCATTGGATTTGTTTTGCTTCGACCTGCCAACTCTAATATAGATTGATTGCATCTTCTTCACCTTCGGAACTTCTTTGATCAAAAGCACTTAGGTGATTGGATATCTACTGCTATACGCAAAAATGTTAAGAGAGCTTGATATCACTCTTGAATCTTTCTTGATGGGGAAGGCTTGTCTTTTAAAATTCCTACCGAGGTTTTTAATTCAACAATTACCAAATGTAAGCTGAAATCAGATGGCAATTTGAATATTTTGCTTCCTCAATCACTGCTTTGGGTTCCCCATCTCAAAACTTTGGAACTGCTAAATGTTATACTTCCACAGGCAAATTCAGAAGGAGAGATTGTGCTTAGTTGCCCTGCTTTAGAAACTTTTGTTATGTTGAACTGTTTCCAAATAAGCCCCGAAGTTTTGAACATGACAGCTCCTCAACTTAAGAAGTTTTGTTATTGATAGATAATAGTGGGATTGACTATCAAAAAAGAGAAGATTACCTTTGGTATTGTAGGCTTAAATTGTATACCCCAGATCTCTTGTTCTTTGCTTACAAAGGAGATATTTACAAGTCTATATCAACCGGCAACCTTTCCGCACTTGAAAGACCAGAAATCTGTCAATTCATGGAGGATGATTATGAGGATATGGTTAAAGAAGGTGAACGAGCAGCTAAATTTCTCATATGTCTAGTAAACTGGTCTTATATGGTTTTCAGTTTTTTAATTTTTTTGAATCTAAATTTCTGATCTGTTACTTGTTTGTGAAGGGCTGCCTAGGTGCTATGTTTTTATTGGGAAAGGCCCTTACCTTGCTTACTAAACTCAAAAATCTGGAGCTGAGAACATGCTTATCATAGGTGGATTTCATTCTCAGTAAATGCTTTAGGGTAGAACGTCTTGTCCTGCAAGTGACCCAAGTATCATTCTTTAGTTAAAATCAGATATCAGTTGTAACATTTCCAACATTAATCTTACCAGGACTAGAACATTGATTGTAACTTCTTTATATTACATGGAGTAAAAAGATGGTAGAAATACTTGAGTTGCCTCGGCATTGTCCCTTGTATAACCTCAAGTATGTTGTGATCAGAGGAGCAAGTGGACACAAAAGTGAGCTTAAATTCTTAGAATTTTTGTGTAACAATGCAATATATTTGGAGCGAATGGTCATCACTGCACATGCGTTGAAGAAATTTGGCAAGGAGCTACAGAAATTATTCCAAAAGGGCGGTTATCCTAGTCTTAAAGCTAACTTTTCAGGTTCTGTAAATCAGTTGTGGCATGTTTCAATACTCAAATGTCTTCAGTTAACTCATTTGGAAAACTTTATACAAATGAGTATTTTTTGCTAATATTTCTGGGCTTATAAATGAGATACGAATTTATTGGCAGCACAATTGTCTATATTGACATTCTCCCTACGACATTTCTTTCTTTACGTACTATAATTTCTTGATTTTTTTTTTCTAATTATATTGTAAATGTTACCCATAATCAGACTTAGGCCATGTTTGGGTGCGAGATAGAAGCGCCCAAACAGGAAAAATACTGGGTTGGCGCATTTGGGCAGCCAATATCGCGATTGCTTTTTAAGAAGCATCCTCCTCCTTGCTTCTGCTTTCGGCGTTTGCATTTTGGAAAAAACTCTTTGACCCAGAACGCGACCGCTCTCTCAAACAAGGCCTTAATCTCTAACTTTTTGAGTTTTGTTTTAATAGCATGTGTTATAGTTCATAAAGCTCAGTTTCCAATTCCTCATAATCAAAAAATTATTTATAATTACATACAGAGAAATTTGAAGAGTGGGTCTTGGTACCCATGAGGTTGTTTCTTTAGATCTGAAAGATTATTATTTTTATTTGGGCAATTGACACACAGGAACCCAAATATTTTTGATAAAATTGTACTACCTAGCTAATTACTATGTGCTGTGATAAGTAAACAGAACAGGGCAGTTAGTTATTTTTTTTCTTTTTCCCGCCTTGTATATATTTATGTGGACCTATCAGCTACAGAGAATGAGAATTTTTCCCATTCGTTATTTCTGGTTTCTTCCCTTTCTTGCTCTCTGTTCTTGTTCTGTATTTTAGGCAGGTGATGTGCGATCTTCATCGCAGGTTTTGTAGCAGATAACTCTTGCCATTGTTGTGTATCTGTTCGAAAATTCTACTAACAAAAACTCAAGATTTTAGAAAGAGAAGTGCTTTTGGAAATTTGAGTTCAAAGTTGTCCATGAGAAATGAAGAAGATGAGATATGAAGACAGGCTCAGCGATTTTCAAGAATCCCTTTTGCATCACATCTTCTCTTTTGTCACTACCAAGGAAGCCGCCCAAACCTGCATTCTTTCTAAGAGATGGAGATACTTCTGGCTTTCTCTTCCCACTCTGTTCTTTGACGTTGGCGAGCCACAATGGAATACACGAGATTCAGACATAAAGATTTGCTCTTGCTCTACGAAATTCGTGGAACGAGTTCTTCCACGTCGCCGTCGAGGAGGCTCGATTGTAGGACTGCAGCTACGCTGGTGGAGTGCCACCGGTTCCGAACGTTTAAACGCTTGGATCAATACTGCTCTAAGGCAACAAAAAATTCAAGAACTTGACATCTATATTGATCTTGCAAACCCGAGATTTGAAATCTCTACCCAAATATTTGCCTCGTCGGTTAAGAGGTTTAAGTTGGAATTATTTGCCACCAGTCTCACTCTCGAGCTTCCCCATTCAATGCTTTCAGCTGCCCATCTTAGAACTTTGGAATTAATAGAGGTAGTTCTTCCAGAGGGAAATTTGAAAGACGAACTTGTCTTGAGCTGCCCAGTTTTGGAGGTTTTGCTCTTGAAGAACTGTCACCAAAAACATCTCAAAGTTCTAAATTTGTCTGTTTCTCAACTTAAGAATTTAGTGATAGATAACAGCAAGAGTGAACGATATGATCGTGACGTACCTATGGTTATTAATTTCCTTGGTGATTGCAAGCTTGAATTGCATACCCCAAATCTCTCGTCTTTTAAATATAAAGGTGACATGTATGTGAATTGTTCCTTTGAGAACCTTGCTGTGCTAATCAGCGCAAATATTTCTTTCCACCCAAGCGTTAGTGAAACCACGCTATACCATCAAATATTGATTCAGGAGTGGGAAGCTTCATATGCAATTAAGCTTCTCAGAGGCATCTGCAATGCAAGTAGTTTAACTCTTGCAGGCTTTCAGGTATGCTTACATTCTGTATGTAGAAATTACACAATTGAGTACTTTGAATGTGAATTCTATTTATAAGGGAGATAAAAGCTAATGACACCTTTAACCCAAAGTCATTGGGTTGGTATTTTGTTAAATACTAAACCAAATTAAAAATAAGTGCTAGACAAAAACTGCTCAATAAATAAAGAGCATTGTTAGAGAAACACACAATGGGCACTCACTTTTGACACTATGTCCATTTTGCGTTGTTGAATCACCTCGAGTCAGGTGTTGGTGAATGATTTGAGGCAATCCGATAACACGCAATAGGCATAGTATCAAATTTAAGTATCCATTGTGTGTTTCACAAGTATTATTGATAAATAAAAACACCCACTATTCCTAAATTAGAGACAACAATAATTCACAAGACATAAGACTTGTTCAACCCTACTAACTTGTTATCCCTAACAACTATCATGTGATAATGATTAGTAACAGAGTTCTATCCATGGTTTTCTTATCACTGTGATATAAATTGTTACAACTTGAATCTTGGAATCATTTAGTTTGTTAGAACAAAAACAGTATTTGTTTTAGATACCTTCTGGAATTAGAATTTTTCGTTTGTAAGCTGCAACTGAATATCTGCATTTAATTATGGTATTATGATTGGAGATTAATTTAGATAGTTCAATCAATTTTAATAATTGGGGATTGGGTTGCATGGTTCCAACAATTTATGAAAAATGTTTAGAATTCCTACTTCAGCAAAATTTGGGAAGCGCTGGTAAGTGATCTTGTCCATCCTATCATGTTGTACATAGATTAGCACTTATTGAGGAATTTGAAATCTTTTCATATATTTGAGAAATTAGGAAGAATCTGAAGTAACCGCTGCATCATGGAAACCATGCTCTCTTAAAATTGAATAAATTGTTCTGAAACTTTCGTGTATTTTGCTGTTTGCTTGTCAAGTGTTTCCCAGTTTTTCTTTTGGAATTGATTATTAGTTTTTTGCTTGCCAAGTGGTTTCCATCATATCCGGATACATTGGGGGAGGTGCTCGCTTCCTATAGTAACCTGAAGAATTTGGAGCTGACAGTATATCTTGGCTGTTCTGCTTGTGTTACTGAGTTGGCGCTCTTACTCAACTATTGTTCGTCCATAGAAACTCTTGTCTTGCAAGTAAATTCGGTAGAAATGGAACACTTCACATAGTTTTCTTTTGTCATAATTTTCTAGTAATTCATTTCTAGATTCAGTTTCCTAGACTAAATCACTGTGTTCTAATTTCAACCATGATCTTTCTTCTGTCATGTTATTGTTATTAGAGTTTCAATAATAGAAAGAAGAAAGAGAAGCTGCCCATGTTGCCGCTGCTGTCATCGTTGAAACACCTCAAGTATGTTGCTGTCCGACGAGTTGCAGGATTCGATCATGAGCTTGAACTGCTGAATTTTTTCTTTAACAGTGCATTGATATTGGAGAGAATGGTCATCACTGGATGTAGAAGAGCTCTGATAAAATTCAATGATAAGCTGATGACATTATCCAAAGACTTTCCTACTGTTGAAGTTTCATTTCAAATTGTGTAAATTTAATGTAGCATGTTTCTCCCAAACTCTCAGTTTACTCAAATACAGATCTTTCCCCGATTCCCTCGCTCTCATTATTGGTTTTATCATAGTTTCTTTAAGACTTTACCTCCACTTGAATGCTATCTTTTGAGGTTTTAACCAAAGTTCTTAAATTAAATGAATAAGTTTTTTCTACCAACTACTTTTCATCCATGTTCTTGCTTTTTATGGATTCAAATTAATATGCTTACAATTTTGCTTTATTCAATTACAACTTTTTACCCTTTCTTATCTTTATTTTTATTTCAATTAGAATACACTTAGTTTGTACGTAAATGATGCTCTTCGATTTCTTGACCGCTGTATATACTGGTATTCGATTTTCACATCCACTTAGAAATCAGGAGAAAGAGTTTTAAGTCTAGAAAACTAGTAGACAGGTTGAATCAGTAATTGCAAAAGCTGATGCTTTGAACAATACAGCACTGGTGCATTCCTTCGGCTTCCATTAAGTCATGTATATGTATTTGCAGGATATAAATGAAAGAAAACCAAACGACAAGTGGACATAAAGACGGGCAAGTTGCCTAGTAAACATATATACAGAAGAGCCTAGTAGACATATATATATAGCAACGTTGCTTACCAGAGCCTAGTATACTTACTACACAGTTAAAATTTCCAAATTCTGGCGCTGGAAGACAATGAGAAATGAAGACAGACTTAGTTATTTACCAAAACCCATTTTGCACCACATCTTCTCCTTCTTCTCCACCAAGGAGGCCGTTCAAACCTGCATTCTTTCCAAGAGATGGAGATGCTTCTGGCTTTCTCTTCCCAATCTGAGCTTCAACTTCAAGTTGAAGGAGTCATTTGAAAAGAAAGACTCAAATTTCTTTAAAGATTACATTGAACTAGTTTTCCATCAACGTGTCAGCTCTAATATAGATCGATTGCATCTTCACCTTTTGAACTTCTTTGATCAAAAGCGCTTAGGTGATTGGGTCTCTACTGCTATACGCCAAAACGTTAAAGATCTCGATATCACTCTTTTTTGATGGAGAAGCCCCATCTCTTAAAATTCCTACCCAGGTTTTTATTTCCGCAATTAACACATGTAAGCTGAAATCAGATGGCAATTTGAATATTTACCTTCCTCAATCACTGCTTTGGGCTGCCTGTCTCAAAACTTTGGAATTGGTAAATGTTATACTTCCAGAGCCAAATTCAGAAGGGGAGATTGTGTTGAGTTGCCCTGTTTTGGAAACTTTTTGTAGAGAATGATGGCTCTAATACTAAATGATGAAGCACTTGGTAGTTAGTTACGAGAAGGTTGTTAGAATATAACAACCTTACCTGTTGCAGTGTATATACATACTTGTTAGAGTGTTATATAGAGTGTGCAACTGAGAAAAAGACAGTTTTGTCTTGAGTGTACATTAGGCAATAGAGAGATCAAGCAGTGTTCTGTTAGAGAGGCTGAGAGTTATCTTCATTGTCTCTATTTTTTAGGTAGCAGTAGCTGAGAGTTTTGTATCTCCAACATGATGTACATTGTTTGTAACTTCTTCTTCATATAGTGAATTGGTTTTCTGGTGTTTGCCCGAGGACGTTGCCTTCTTGAATCTAAGAAGGTGAACATCGTAAATTCTGTGTGTGTATTTTCTTCTTGATCATCTTTTTTCATTGTGTTCTTGGCAAATTAACATAACAACTGGTATCAAGATAAAGAAAATGGTGATTGCAAAATATGAGATTGAGAAATTTAATGGAAAGAATGATTTTGGTCTGTGGAAAGATGAAGATCCAAGCAATTTTGATCCAACAAGGATCCAAGAAAGCCTTGATACCTGAGAATGAATTACCTAGCTCGATCACAGCAGAGGAGAAAGAAAAGTTCTACAAGAAAGCAGATAGCGCCATTATTCTCAGTTTGACAGATCAAGTGTGGAGGAAAGTCTCCCATGAGAAAACAGTTTTTAGGTTATGGAGGAAACTTGAAGAATAGACGAAGAGTTTCATTTGGCTGCCTGGGATTTTACCTCATTGATAAGGGTGTTCAAGTTGGAATTAAGAGCCAACTGTGGTGTATTTTATCCCCAGCTTCCACGATCAATATTTTCGGCTGCCCATCTCAAAATTTTAGACAGTTGACCTTCCAAAGGGCAATTCAAAAGGGGAGCTTGTATTGAGCTGCCCTGTTTTGGAAGTTCTGATCATGAAGAACTGTACCCATGAACATCTCCAAGTTCTTAATTTGGTTGCTTATCAACTTAAGGAATTGGTCTTGGATAATAGTAAGAATACCCGAGATTGTAATGATTTTCTTGGTGATTGTAAGCTTGAATTGCATTCCCCAAATCTCTCCTCTTTTGTATATAAAGGTCGCATGTATGTCAATAATTCTTTGGGGGACCTTTCTGCTCTAATTGATGCAGAAATTTGTATGGACATTTATGCTCCAGTCAAGAAAGTTGAAGCTTTACTTGTATTTGAGGTTTAGAAGGCTTTTTCAGTGCGAGGAATTGTTCTGGAGGGGCTTGAGGTACGCCTGCCTTCTGTTTGTTGAAATGCATCACATAGAGTATTAATGCAACTTCTACCCTTAAAAACTGTCATGCATCCGCAAATTAAAAGGTTCTTGAGTTTGGTAGATTTTTAAAACTTTTGACTAGTTTATTATCAATTTTTTGGGAATGGCTGTCAGTTAGTAATTGATAGTTTAATTAATTTTTGAACATGAGATTGTAATTGAAGATTGGGTTGGATGATTTAAACAAATTCAACAGCAATTGTCTCAGCTCCAATCTCTTAACATATGATGCATTTATGTTGGGAGAAATCAGTCTCAAAATTGCTACTAAGAATTTTGTGGATAGACATAAAATAGTAGTTGCTTTCAAGGGTTTGGGAAGACCCACTTATCTCTTAGCAATAATAGTTATAAGCCTAATTCTAAGCTTTACATTCTAATTCTCATAATTTCAATGACCATTTCAGTGATTTGGAGGATCAGATTTACTTCTCATTTTAGTCCACTCAGTATAATATTTATTTGGCATAATGGAAATTCTTTTCGTTGGCAAATGCTTATTTTTTTGTGTAATGCAACTGAGTAATCCTACTTGTGCTGGAAACAACTCAGGCGTCTCACGTCATTGATGCATTGCAAGCATTGAACAAAAAAAAAAAAACTGTTGCATAAGCATGACAACTTCTATTGCGCCAAAATTTTAACTATTTGTTTTTCTTGTTTCCTTGCTTTAATACTTTTTTTCTGCTTTGCTCCATTTATTGAAGTTTATAGGTTTTATACTTGCTTTTTTATTTTTTGAATTCATCTTCCATTCTTTCTTTGCCAAGATTTTTCAAGAAGATCCAGATGCATTGGGTGGGCTACTCTCTTCATATAATAACCTAAAGTATTTGAAGCTGGAATCCCCTCTAGACAACGCTGGTGTTACGAGAATGGCATTCTTACTCAGCAATTGTCCTTTCATTGAGACCCTTGTCTTGAAAGTGACTAAGGTAACAATACACTTGTCATTAGTTTATATTTGACAAAATTTCTCTAGCTATTCATTTCTACGTGCAATTTCCCATGCTAAACTTGTCATCTTTGGACACCCATAACTCAACTCAACTCAACTCAAGATAGCCTTTTTTTCTAATTACATTGGATTGGCTATATGAATTATGATAGCCGTGGTTAATTGACATGCATATTACACAAGTAGTTATATCTTTTCAAATTATCTCTGTTTGTGTTATGTGAGGTTTACTCTCTTGTTCCAACTTTTATGATCTTAATTTTTTTTTTCTCATTAATAATATATATAGTATTGTTCCTTAAAAAAAGGATCTTGACAGTGGCTTTGCTATTTATTAGATTGAATCAGACATAATGGAGAAAAAGAAGCTCAAGTTGCCTCTGCAGTGCACGCTGAACCATCTCAAATATGTTACTGTTCAAATACTTGAAGGGCAGATTTATGAGGTTGAATTCTTGAAGTTTTTGCTAAACAATGCAGTGGCTTTAGAGAAAATGACCATCACTGGATATGCATCGACTCATTTTGCAGAAAAAGAAAGGCTATGATGAAATTTAGTGATAAGCTAATGAAACTATTCAAACTATTTCCTACTGTTGACCTATCATTTAAAATTTTGTAAATCAGTTCTCTCATGCTTCTGTTTCACCCAAACTTCATTTTACTCCTTTTGAAATGTTAATTTCTTCACTATGTTCCTATTCTCTATTGATTTGATCATAGTTTGTCTATCATGGATGTTCTACTAATATTCAAGATCAGTATTCCAATTAGGAATTTTTGCTCACAATAATTAGAGCGCACCTTGGTAGGCAAGTCGTGGCATAATGGATGGGAGAAGAATGATCCATGAAGGCATAGTTCAGAACTCCAAGGGGAGTAATTAGGATTATATGGAAGCAACAAGGTGGAAAGATTGAGACAATTCAGATAGATAGGAAGTGTTTCTATTTCATTCCTCATCAACGAGATCTTAGTAGCCTCTTCCCATCCTAATTCCTCTGGCAATTCTCTCAACCCAAGACCAGCTTTACTAATAAATCCAAACTCCTCTCTCATGATTTTAATCGCCATATCTCGGATTAAGTCATGCATCCTCAAACATTCTTCTTCTTCTCCTCCTTTTCCTCCTCGTTCGCTGCCTCTTCCTTGGCTCACATTCTCCAACATACAAGCATCCTTAAGCTCTTGCAATATCTTGAACCCCTTATCAATCTCTGCTTCCCAGTCCCATGTAATGTACTCTAGTCTCATTCTTTTCATCATATTTACTTTCATTCCCTCATGTTCCATCCTTCTCATTCCCATGTCTATGTATCCTTCTGCCACCCAGTACTCAACAAGATCGTATGATGATATTGGCCAATCTTTAGGGAAAAATGCACAATAAAGGAAGCATTTTCAAACATCCTCTTTTAAATGATCATAACTAAATCTTAAAAACTTAAACACCTTGTCATGCATACCAGGAGTATCTGTGGTTGAGCTCTTCAACTCATTCAGAGTTCGGCGCCACTCCCTTGTGTGTTGCTTTCTTCTCATGGCTCGACCAACTTTGATGATGGCCAGTGGCAAACCACCACATTCACAAACCACATCTCTAGCCAAAGGTTGAATCTCAGGAACCCGAACAACGGGAGAACCAATGTCACGACACCCCCTTCGTAGGCTGATGTCATGACCGACACAACATATTATACATCGTACATACCATGTATACGATGTACAATACACTGTCAGTCTCTCAAAAATATCAACTTTTAAAAAATTTCGTCAACATGTCCCCATAACATGAACATTTCACACATAACCTGATCAACCACAATTCAAACTACATATATAAACTTTTATCAAATATTCACATGATACCACCATTCTATTCCCATATAATATTCACATCATCACAACAATATTCCATATCTAAAGTTTTCCCTCAAAGTACAAAACCATAATTCATGTTATCACCCCTTTCATCTAGTGATAATATATATAACATGATAATTATACATAGTGTAAACAAGATCCTCTCAACAACATACATACAACAATAGAAAGAAGGAGAACTGGTTATCCTTCCTTTGCCTTCCTCGTTCCTTTAACGTCTCCACCTGAAATGTTTGAAAAGAATAAGTGAGCAACAACATGCTCAGTGAGTAATCCTACTTGTGTTGGACGCAACTCAAGTGTCTCAACTGCATTAACAAGCATTGAATGTCTGAAAAAAAAATCTGCTGTGCGAGAATGGGAACTTTTGCTGCAACAAAACTGAACCATATTTTTTCCCCCCTGCATTAATACTTGTTGCTGGTTTGCTCCATTTATTTGAGTAAATAGGTTCTATGCTTGCTTTTAACTTTTATGAATTTATCTTCCATTCTTTGTTTTCCGGAAGTGCCAGACGTATTGGGAGGGTTACTCACTTCATATAACAACCTAAGGAATTTAGAGCTGAAATCTCGTCTAAACAATGCTGGTGTTACGAGGGTGGCATTCTTACTCAGCGGTTGTCCTTCCATTGAGACCCTTGTCTTGAAACTGACTCAGGTAACAATGGAACAGTGCACTTATCATTACTTTTTGTTGGTTAAATTTCTGTAGGTATTCATTTTTAGATTCATTTTTCCTATGCAGAACTTCTTGTTTCCTAACTTCTAAAACTCAACTCAAAAGAGCTTTTTTGAAATTACATTGGGTTGGCTATATGAAATTACTTCCTTTACTCTGCTTTATGAAGCACTAAGGTGATACCAATAGTACACGCAGTTATTATATCTTTTCTAATTATCTCTCTCTATGTTATTTTAGGTTTGCTTTCATGTTCTAACTTCATTCATTATCTTAAATTTTTGCTCCTTAATATATATATATGTACATATATTGTTCAATAAAAAGTCATCTCGACCATGGCTTTTGTATTATAGGATTTTATACAAAAAGGTGAGGAGAAACAGAAGCCATTGTTGCCTCTGCAGTGCACACTGAACAACCCTCAAGTATGTTGCTGCTCAAGGACTTAAAGGATACAATCATGATTGAGTTGATGATTATGCAAATACAAGGAGCATGAAGGTTTTTTTTCATGTAGTTCTCCCAAAGTTGTCAAAAACAGCCCAACATAAGAATTAACAAAACTTAAGTTTTAAAGCAACATAAGCAGAAGTAGAAAACTGATGAACTTCTTGCAATAAATCATTGCCAGCGTCAACAAATCCAGCAGATATAGAGAACCAAAGAATTCAATTTAATAAATTAGCACCACTGTCAACACACCCTGATTTCGAATATCTGCTGAACTCAATTCAACAAATATCCTATTTGCAAGAAAAAAAAAAGGACGTTAAGATATCCTTACAACCATCTTGTTCTTTTTGCCGGCAGATAACAAAAGAACTTTCCCATCAACAATGTCTCCAGCCTCTATTTTCTTTCCCTCGCCTTCCACTCTCCGATTGTTCAAATAAAGCCCCCCTTGCTTCACCAACCGCCGTGCAGCAGATTTACTCTCAAGCAAACCAGTAGAAACCGAAAGATCAATTACAGAAGCATCCAAAACTTGCTCATAATCCAGAGCACAAGAAGGAACATCTTCAGCAATACCCTCAATGGTTTTCCAATCCAAACTCGTCTCAGCTCCAGGCTTCAATGCCTCGGTCGCTCCTAGAGCCTCAGAAAGACCATCTTCACCATGAACAAAACGTGTTACTTCTTCGCCCAACCTCCTTTGAACTGAATTTGGCACATATCCAGGCCTTCTCATTCCCTCTTCCAACTCCTTAATCTCCTCCAAACTCAAGAAAGTGAGAATTTTCATAAACCTCGCTACATCCACATCAGGTACAGAGAAGAAATACTGATAAAACTTATATGGGGAAAGCATCAATGGCGACAACCAAATTGCGCCGTCCTCAGATTTTCCAAACTTTGTTCCGTCACTTTTTAAAAGTAGAGGAAATGTCAAGCCATAAGCTCCTTCTACTTGCAGAATTTTTCTAATAAGCTCAGTCCCAGCAGTTATATTCCCCCATTGATCACTTCCTCCTATTTGAACATTTACTCCTTCATTTTCAAACAGATAAAGAAAATCATAACCTTGAAGTAATTGGTAAGTGAATTCAGTATAACTCATCCCTTGTTCTGATTCCAATCTCTTCTTCACACTCTCCTTTGCCATCATTGTACCAACCCTTGCAAATTTACCAACTTTTCTCAAAAAATCTAACAAGCTAACCTCCTTCCACCAATCAAAATTGTTCAAAACTACAAAACTCTCACCAAAACTAATACTACTAGGACTCAATTTTTCAGCAGAATCCACATTGGAAATCAAATTTTCTTCTTGATTCCATCTACCCAAAATTGTTTTCACATTACCCACAATTCCTAAAGTGTTCTTATCCAATGTTTCAACATCTAATTCAGGCCTTTCTAAGCTTTTCCCGGAAGGGTCTCCAATTCTAGCTGTTGCACCACCAATCAAAGCTACAGCTTTGTGACCACACCGCTGAAACCAAGATAACACAATCAGGCCAAGTAAGTTTCCTAAGTGTAAACTCTCAGCCGTTGGATCAAATCCACAGTAAACCTTTAAAGGGCTAAGATTAGGGTCTGAACAAGCTGACCTGAGATTCTCGCTGGTGATGGATTCAAGGAGGCCCCTTTCTTCGAGAATATCAACAACATTTGGTCTGGGAACAAGACCCAGATCTTGATTTTTGGTATTGAGGGCTTGTTGTGTGGATTGAAGGCATCCGATTGAAGAGAAGAAGATCGGTTTTGAGGGGATTTTGTGAGAGAAAAGAGGGGTATTGAAGTGAAGGAGAAAGGTTCTGTTTCTGGTGTTGATAACGGGGAAGATGAAGAGCTTCTTGCTGTTGTTGTTGCAAAGGAAGGATCTAGAAGCAGCCATGGCTGCTGTAATCGCCATGAAAGCGAAGGATAAAGTTCCAGTTACCAACACCACACATACGCCAGAACATGAAGAAACCTTAGTCTAATAATCTTTTAATGGTAGCTAAAAGTATGGTTCTAAGAGTATGAAATCAGCAGTGGGCCCAGGTTCATGGATTTGAATCGGATGGCTTTGAATGGTTGACAGATGATCATCATATAGTTCAGTTTAAAACGGGTTGTACTGCCTTTGCTCACCCAACTAGGGTTGAAATCAAGTCAGTCCGATCCGACCTAGAAGGTTGAAAGAATTTCTCACCGAGTCTGACCTGAAATTTTAAAATAATATGACCATCTTATCATTTTTTCCCATAATCCATGTGGGACTTAAAAAAAGACTTTCCTTCTTTAATTTCAAACACACACATCCTCCCCCATTTAGTTTAATAAAAATTTATCATAATGTATATATATTATTAGGTAATTAAATGGATTAGTAGTTAGCAAAAAGAATTATTGAGTCACATACCATAAATTATTGTTCTTTCTATGTTATTTTAACTAACATATAAAACTTTGTGTATTGCTTCCATTTCATATATCCATTTATATTATTCACCAAAGTAATTATACACTTCATTTATAGTATAAATAAATGTATAACCATATATTAATACAAAAGTTTGTATACATTAATTATACACGTTTCAGATTGTATTATATAATTATATTATTCTATCATATTATATTATATATGTCTATACTTAGTCATAACATATCAGAATTTTCTTTTACTCTTAACAAGGGTGTGAAGAATATTGGGTTCCAATAAATAAGGAAATCCAAAAGGTAAAAACTTATATATTGTTTTTATGTATAATACTCTTAACAATAATTTATTTGTATGATATATGTAAGATTATATCCTTCCATTCATATTTCTATTTTGAATAAATCTTACATACAAATATTTATCTATTTAGACCATCCATTCTTTTCTCTATTTTGAATAAATCTCCCGTACAAATACATAACTACAAACTTCTAAGTTTCAACTTTCATCACATATTACTTTTTTATATATAACTATGAGAAATTCAAAAAACTTATAATACTTTTTTATTAGTAATATTTAATGATCCTATAACCTCGTACATATAAGAAACTAATTAATCAACTCAATAATGGAATGAGTTATATATACTAAGTTAAACATATTCTACATTTGTGGTCATTGTAGAGGCCCCAATTAAAATTAAAGAGTGTGTACATAATGTTTCCGTCCTTTTTACTTAGGTATCATGCATGTTTTCAAAATCTTTTTAGTTTACATTTGGTTAGAACATAGAAATTGGTAAATTTTATTGCCCATATGATTTTTTAATTTAAAATAAGTTCTCATTACCAATTATAGGATATATTCTCATGTTTAAACTTGAATCCTTAAAAATTTCCTTACTCACACACACATATATATGCTAGTATGATATAATTGTAAAGATATAACTGAAGATGATATAATAATTTCAATGTTTTATTTTTATTATCAACATTTAATAATCTTCTTCCATATGAAAAAAAAATTAATCCACTCAAATGGAATGAGTTGTATGAGATTTGTTAAATATCTTTTACTTTTATAGTTAAGTACAGGGTCAAATTATTATTATTATTATTATTAGAATAAGGGTCAAGTTAACTAATGAACATTTTAATTTGGTAAATTAATTTTTAAATGACGATATATACACACCCATTTTAATTATAATATAGTTTAATTGCAGCAAATAATTTATTCATTTCAAAAGTAAACCAAACTTTTAATCAATCAATTTGATTCAGTTAAGTATTCACTATTCATAACCCAATGGTCCAGTAAATGATTATCAAAGTAGCTAATACATTTTTTAGAAAAAAAAATTAAACTAATACTACTTATCTTATAATTAGATGCACCTCTTACAACAATTTTATAATTTCTCAAATGATATCAAATTATCAACGTTGGATTTACATATAATTGAAAAGCAAAGTTTACCAAAAAAAAAAAATAACAAAATCAACTATATATGATATAGTCTATGCATATAATAGATTATAAATTATCAATTAAGATTCTTGAAGATATATTTAGCACATAACATTTATGTCTTTTTGACTTATTAAAAATTGCACTCATACACTTAGAATCAACCCAAAAACTTGAATGGATATACCATATATTTAGGTTAATTTTTGCTAAGGTTATGTCCATAAATTATAATCACCTTTGATTTCTATGTCACGTCTTTATGTAATGTATATAGAACTCCATTCTCCCCTTTTTAGTCCCACGACATTTGTGAGTATATAGGTGTATGGAGATTTTTATTAATTAGATAGAAGTTTTGTTCTTTTTTTTTTTTTTTTAACTCTCACATTGCTTTTGAAAGAAAAGAAATTGAACCCTCCTTCTAAAAAGAGGATTCCCACCCCATCATTCACACACTCAATATTTGCTTTTAAGCCCCAATTTTAGAACATGAATATATTTAAAAGACTAAGATTAGGTTATAAAATTAAAATAGAATTATACAATAAATTTTAGCATTTGGGTTAAACTAGATACTTTGTATATATAGATTAGGCTTATATAGGCTAAGATTTTAGGATTATATATATATATCGGGTCAGGTCAACTCGATTGGATTTTAACCAAATTAGACCTGACCCGACTAGGTCAAGTGTTCTAAAAAAGTCACCTGATCAACTTCACGTATATTACCTGATCAACTTGACATATATTATAAAACCAATCCAGCTTAACCTAAAATGATTGGATCAGGTTGGGTTAGGTTGCTTACGCCCCTACACCCAACCCAACCAATGAGTTGACAGATCCGGGCTGAGAGAGAGAGAGAGAGAGAGAGAGAGAGAGAGCGAGAGGGGGAGGGGGAGCAGGAAGGACGACGGAGCAGAGAAGCAACACATTACACAAGCCAACCCATGAATCTCCACAGAGCATCCAACAGCCACCAAACTCTCCTCTCTTACACTAAACTCCTAGCATCTCACGTAAACCAATCCCGTCACGACCAAGCTCTCGCTCTCTTCCACCATATGCACGCATACCCTTCACTCACTCTCGACCCCTTCGTTTTCCCTCTCGCTCTCAAATCCTGTGCAGCCCTTCGCCGATCCCAACTCGGCTCTTCCATTCACGCTCACACCACCAAGCTCTCTTTCCTCTCCAACCCCTACGTCGCCTGTGCCCTTGTCGATTTCTACGGTAAATCCATCTCACTCGCCCATGCCCGCAAACTGTTTGACGAAATTCCCCAAAGAAACGTCGTTGTCTGGAACGCCATGATTTCGCTCTACGCCGCCTCTAATCACGTTTCTTCTGCAATTGGGTTGTTTGAAATCATGGATGTTCCGCCCAATTCGTCTTCTTTTAACTCGATCTTGGGTGTTTTAGCTGAATTGAATGATGGGTCTTCTAAAGCTCTTGCCTTTTATAGAAGAATGCAATTGGTAGGCGTTGAGCCGAATTTGATTACGGTTCTTGCGTTGTTACCTGCTTGTGTTGGTGTAGCTGCATTGGCAATGGTTAAAGAGATTCATGGGTATTCGATTAGGAAGGGAATTGATGTGGATCATCATTTGAATAGTGGGCTTGTGGAGGCTTATGGGCGATGTGGGTGTCTTGAGCTTGCAAGGAATGTGTTTGAAGAAATGCCTGAACGAGATGTGGTTGCTTGGAGCAGTATGATTTCGGCCTACGCGCATCATGGGCAGGCGAAGATTGCACTTTCATTGTTCCAAGAAATGGAATTAGCGAGAGTTCGACCGGATGGGATTGCATTTCTTGGGGTGTTGAAAGCTTGTAGTCATACCGGGTTAGCAGATGAGGCTTTGAAGTACTTCACACAAATGAAGGAAGCTTATGGGATTGAAGCTACTAGTAATCACTATTCATGTTTGGTGGATGTTTTGAGTAGAGCAGGAAGGTTGAAGGAGGCTTATGAGCTTATACGAGAGATGCCAGTGAAGGCAACTGCTAAGGCTTGGGGAGCAATTTTGGGGGCTTGTCGTAGTTATGGAGAGGTGGAGCTTGCAGGGATTGCTGGGAGAGTTTTGTTTGAGATTGAGCCAGATAATGCTGGGAATTATGTGTTGTTGGCTAGCATTTATGCTGGAGCTGGGAAATTCTATGAAGCAGAGAAAGTGAGAAGAGAAATGAAAGAGAAAGGTGTGAAGGCATTGCCTGGAAGTAGCTGGGTCATTGATCATGACTAATTCAAGCATACGACTGAAGAGAAGAAAACCTATTTTCTTTCTTACACAAGTCGGAGGGAGTTGGGACCCAAGAGAGGAGCACGCGGTGAGAGGGATGTGGGCCCTAGAGAACCAAGAGAGGGCAGCAAGCGGTGAGAGGGATGTAGGACCTAGAGATCTTAAAGAGGGCCCGGGATAATGCACCAAGAGCGATGAAGAGCTAATGCATTGTTCAACTCCCCCCAATTCCTTCGGGGGTATGAGCTAATAGTTTTTGTGAAGAGAAGAAAACCTTGAGCGAAATGGTAGGACTCATGTTTCTAAAAGCGAATATGATAATTTTGTATGATCCAATGGTGTATAATTATCTTATCAAGAAAAAAATTGGTGTATCATTATGCAGCCACATTTTTTTTTTTTTTTTTTTTTCTGTTTTTGAGTACAACATTTCGTTTATTGCCCAGATAAAGGCACATAAAGGATACAACTAAGATCAATTTTGAAAGGACCTGGAGTACATGTCGACTCTACAATTGAAAAGTAGACCTTAAACGTTTCTACAAAGAAATAAGGGATGTTGAAGCCTTACTTACAATCAACCTGGGTACTATGCCTGCAACATACATTGAGCACTATGGCT
Organism: Paratinospora sagittata; assembly: GCA_035771175.1. Taxonomy (NCBI): domain Eukaryota; kingdom Viridiplantae; phylum Streptophyta; class Magnoliopsida; order Ranunculales; family Menispermaceae; genus Paratinospora; species Paratinospora sagittata. The sequence goes on along the minus strand of CM069612.1, from coordinate 25,344,836 downwards.
CAATAATTTTGGTCACCAAATCCCACCAAAGAAGAGCACTCTAGCTTAAACCAAAGATTACCGGGTAGTGCTAGACATACATAGGGTGAAGCTTGATGAAAGAGCAATAACCTTGTGGCCTACAACATCTTGTGTGAGATAAATCTCTTCCATTGTTCCTAATGAGATTTAAACCTCACCCACCAGTGATGAAAAGCAATAACCTTGTGGTATACATTTTGTGTTAGGTGGCGTTTGTTCCAACCTCTAAAAAATGTAGAAGATTATAAAAAAATTATTTAAAAAATAATTTTTTTATTTTTTTAACCTTTAATTGAAATAAATGTATGACTTCTACAAAAATAAGCAAAATGTTTTTTGTTTATTCTAATAGAGCTTAAACTACAATTAAAGATTGATTTTGAAACAGAAGTAAAGGTTAAGTAAAATTACTAACAATACCTTAGTCTTGACTATTAAGGTAACTTCTCTCAATGGGACCCTACTTTCAGGTTTAGATGCGGCTTAATATGTTCTCTGTGATAATATCTTCAGACATGGACAGACATGGGGAAAATTTTCAACCTCATGTGAAAGGGATGGTATATAACTTCAATATCAGTTATAATATAGTTAAAGTTGGGTAAGTACTCATTGGAACAACATTTTTTTATTCATAAAAGCCAAGAGTCTATATGATTTGTATATGTGAAACATACTTTTAATTTATTTGGTTTCTTGGAATACACAACCCAATGCGACACCGTAGTATTAGTCTTTTACATACTTTTAACAAAATATACATAATACAGTTTTGCACGTGTTTCAGTATAAAATATTCATTTACTGCAATCAATCTTTTAACATACTAAGTTTTGCTTTTCTTAAGATGCTATTAAATGGAATTTCCACGTAGATTCCACGTAGTCTTTCACATCTTTTCCTAGTTAGATATATATTCCAATATATATATATATATATATATAGATATTTGACAATACAGGTGGCTGCCTTTACATCTCAGTCCAAAACCAAAGCCCGTGACGTACTGACACCAAAATCCAGCCGCCAAAACCGACCTTGCTTTCATTTTTCTTTTTCTTTTTTATAAAATTTATGTTATGGTAAAAGAAGAAATTACTATCAACATTTGATTGGTTTCGTAAAGATGTTTTGATATATATATATATATATATATATATATATATATTTTTAAGTAAAGTTGTGAATTAAAAAAAAAATTTATATGAAGCCATTATTTATTATAAGATTTTTGTATCTTTATAATTTAACTCTGATTGAATTTATGTAAATTAGTCTATTTATAAAATGAAAAAGGACACTATCTGAATATCACTCCACAATAAAATTATTAAAAAATAATTATTATTATTATTGCTTGTGATATAAATATAATTTTTTTAGTTAAAATTTAAAAAATATTTTTTAAAATTTACAAAAAATATATATTATTTTTAAAAAATAATAAAAATTTATTTTTAAAATTTTTATTTTTTAATTAATATTATAATTTTTAAATTGCCTATGTTTGCAATAAAACTACGAATGGCAACGAAAACTTTAAATTATTAAATGAGTTTTTTTTTTTTTAATATAAAAGAATTAAAGAAGATGAAAGAGTTGATTACAAAATGTGATCTAACCAAAATTTAAAATTATAATAAAAGCAATCTGATTTATTATAAAAATGAAGTGGTGTAACCCACCCTACATAGGATCCCCTGGTAATATCACACGTGGCAGATCTGAATCTTAAATATTCCAAAAGATAACAAAGCTTGGTGTCGAAGCAACACCGACAAACCAACAAGCCGCCAAAACCGACCAAGCGGTCAACCAGTCACTCGGATCCAACCCAACCCCACACGCACACACGAACCTTCTTCGCTACACCCGCTTCGACACGTGTTCCACCCCACTTCTAACGGCTATATTTACCGATATAACTTTTTTAAATTCACCTAACACGTGTTCAAATCTCCATCCTTCATCAGATCCACCACCACCATCTCTTGCCATCTGTCTCTTACCCATTGGATCAACAACATGGTAGACTGCTCAAGAGCTTACACGTAGATTCGAGGTTTTTCCAGAAAACCGCGTAGATTTTCTTTTTTTTTATCTTACGGAGTTTATAAAGGCGAAATTAGTGGTGAGCTTGAAAGTGGACAGTTTTAACTGAAGCTTCGTTTTTGGTTTAGGTTCTTCAGAATCGCAAGAGGGTTTCACGGAGTTAGTGGATTTGTGGAAAGTTCGAATTTCTCGAAGATTTAGGAACGTGGGCAGGCGAAAGATTAGGTTTCTTTTCTTGTTTCTTGGTGCAATTTAGCGGAAGTGTTGATATCAGGTATTAATGCCTGATTGAATCCTGTTTTGGTTTGTTTTCTTTTGATTTGAACTTCTTTCCAATTGTGTGCAGAATGGGATAGATGATCATGGGTCGTTTTTTTTTTTTTTTTGGTTCTCCGGTTATTTTTCTCTGATTCTAGGGTTTTGTTTCATTTTTGGTTAATTTTTTTGGGGTTTTAATTCGTCGTAGGAGAAATTTTTTCTATGAATGAAATGTATTTCTTTGATATTTCCATTCTGAGATTTTATCGCGTTGAGCAATGTGTAGGAATCCGTTTCTTTTTCTCTGTAGACTTGTTTGGAAAGTTGAAGCTAATCTCTCTTTTGGGTGCAAGAAAAGTTTGATTTTTGAAACTAAATTCTGATGAAATTCTTAGTTTAAAAAGTCTTTACCCCTTAGGGTTCTGATTTTCCATAAGGTGAAGTTGCAGTTTTTGTTTGATTTTTTCTTACTTATCCAGAAGCTTTAATCTCTGAAAATTCTGATTTTTGATGCAGAAATTTGGCGACATTTGCTTGTAGAAACTGTTAAAATAGTTGAAGAGAATGGCAATGGGGAAAAGTTTCAGAGCCAAGACAAAGCGTGGTGGTTGCTTTAATGCTACTTTGGATGATGATTCAGTTAATAAAGAATTAGGCGTTGTTTCACACAAAGGAGCAATGGGAAGAAAAAGGGTGGAGCCTTCACCACTTTCACCCTTCAAAACCCCTTTGAAGAAATCATATAGTCTTAGATTGAGTTCAGGAAAGTCATTGTTAGAAGCCCTTCCACAAGACATATTGGTAAGCATATAGAAACTTACTTCTATGTATGCTCTCCAATTTCTTCTACATTCTTGATATAAACTCTGACCATTTTGAATTCATTGCAGATTAAGATACTTTGTGGAGTGGACCATGAAGATCTTGATCAACTCTTTCATGTATCGAAGTCGATTCGAGACGCAGTAAGTTCAAGTTTCTTGCATTTGTGTTTATATGCTATTTTAATCTATAATTTTTATTTGATTCATCTAAAGTTCATACTGCTTTTTTTTTCTCTTCAGACATTGATTGCAAAGAGATTGCATTTTGTGTTTCGAACTCCGTCGAAGACTACTACTTCTAGTAAGCTATTTAGTGACAAAGAAGAAGTGGGCAATTTTGATGATGTAGAAGCACCAAATGCGCCAAAGCAGCAGAGGTTTTACAGGTCTAGGATGGAAGGGAAGAAGCTAGCAGATATCACTGTTGCTTTGTTCCGTTCTCCGGCAGAAGCCGAGCACTGGCCCAGAAGGGGGTTGTTCATGGAAACAGAAATCTGAGCTGTGTTTCCTGTGACATTCTTTTTGTAGCTATAATCTTTCATTTTTTGGGGGGGTATTTTATTTGTATTTATATTCTTATTAGGTTCTTCTGGTGACTAGATTTTGTCACCTGTGTGTGTTTGTAAACAATTTACGCTCTCATTCTTCAATTTATTCATTGAAGATGAATATATACACCTTAAGTGTGTTACCTCCTTATGTAAATGCTTTGGTAGGGGGACACCAAGAAAGGGGTGTTTGTTTTGTTTTAAATTGTGCTGGACTACGTGTAATTGTTTTTCATGTGATAATGAGAATATACAAGATGAGTTTTATTGTTGTTTATTTCATCTTTTTTCTCCAATTTTTTTAATGTTTCTCCTGAAATTTCAACTGATTTAACTGTTACCCTTTTCATAGTTCTGGGAGAAGAGCAAGATCAGTGAATCTAATTGTATGGTTTGGATGTTTGTTGAAGGCAATGTAGATGCAGAAAATGATTGCTCAACTTGCAGATGATTGAAGAGAATGAACTGACATCTTACAAATTGGATTTATTTGATGTGATAGTTATTTAAAATTTTTATGGAGGGTGGTGAAATGTTTCTATGCTTTTTAAGGAGGGTGGTGAAATGTTTCTATGCTTAATAATGATATTTGTTTATTAAGTTGTTGGATTTCATAATTATTCTTGATTTTGACTAATGCACGTATTTATGGACAGTATTATTATTAACAATAGGGTTATTAAAATTTGTAAAATTTGTAAAATTTGTAAAATCTGCAAAAAAAAGTAAATAATAAAAATAAAACCTTCTTTGTGAGGTTTAGTAAATTTAAGTTCATTAACACTAATTTTAATACAATTTATAGATGCATTACTTGGATTAATCATCTTGCTTTCCCTTGGAGGCCCATGAGCTCATAGTTAGGAGCTTCACCAGTGGACTTTTCCCAAACTTGAATTACCTTTAAACTCTTTTCAAAACATCAAATGCAATTTTTATTTGGGTCCGGCTATTTTCACCCATTTTTTTCTATCTCTTCACCCACCTCATTTAAAAATTAAAAAGACAAAAAAAAATTAATGTGAAGTTACCAAAAAGAACAAATATTAAATTACTTAAACCCTTTCACCTCTCTCTTCACCCACTCACTTTTTACCCTAAACCCTTTAACTCTTCAACTCATCTCAATCTTCAATCTTGTCATTTTCTTGTACTTTTCAAATCAAAAGCATACATTTCTACCATTTTAACTCTTTTGAAGTGTTTTTTTTATACAAACATACCCAAAATCGAAGATAAAAAGGGGCAAAAATGAGTTTTGAAACCCAGAAAAATCACCCTCGGATTGGGCGTGTCCAACCCTGCGTGGGCAGACAGAATGAAGTCTGTATGACCCTAACAGGCTGAACATATCTCCTCTATTCTGCCCATCAGGGTCAGACAGAAAAGAAAATTAAAAATAAAAATTTAAAAAATGTATTGTTTGACCCAATAAGGCCACCTCTTTATGTCCGACCCACCAGGGTCGAATGTTTGCAATTTTGGCGCACGGAATGAATTTCTAGAACCATTTTCATCTCCTCATTCCACCATTTTCACCCATTTTTTTGGCAAAAAAACATTCTAATCCAACAATGTAGCATTGAAATCAATTTAAAACATGTAAATATCATTATTTACTTATCGATTTGTGGTCAAAGATTGCACTTGAATCACTTTGAGTTCGAAGGCTTCAAAACCCGAAATAACCCGATTTTTTGGCAAGATTTCGCGACGTTGTTGCTCACAAATCTTCCTGACGGTGTTCTAACTCTTTGAATGATTGAAAAACTTGAAGAAATGATAAATTATTGGTGAAGAGAAGAGAAGAAATGAGAGAGGGAAAGGGTATAGGGCCTTGGGGTGAGAATGGTAAAATGAAAATTTAGGTGGGTGAAGAAAGAGGAAATTATTGATTTTAAATTTTCATGTGGGTGAAGAGAGTAAGTGGATAAAGAGATAGAAAAGAGTGGGTGAAAATAGTCAAACCCTTTTTATTTTTATTATTATTTTTTTATAACCGACGATATTCGATCTGGCCCACCCCCCCCCCCCCCAAAAAAAAGCCATATATAGATATTCTTATATATATTTTTTGTAATTTTGTTTTATAACTAATTTTTATCCTTTTTTTAATATAAAAACTTTTACACTTTTTTTTTCTCCTTTCTATTCAAAAAATAAAAAAAATTACTCATTGTTCATTACCCCTAATCGCAATTTGTGTCTATCAAAATTCTAGCCAAGTGCGATTTTCACTGAGCAAATTAGTGAGACGAAGGCAGCGCTATGTTGACATTCTAGTGTCTAACGAGCTTTTGCGTCTTCTTCTTCCACCTATGTACTATGTCTGAAACTTCTTTTCTTCTTCTGTCTCTTTGTTTTATCCTGCTTCTCCATTTTTTATTCTTTCTTTCTACTTCTCTGGCTCTTTTCTTCTACTTTCAGCGGTGTTCAAGCTGTCACTATTGTCACACAGTGCGACAACGACACTCTGCCCTTATTTTTTTTTCCTTTTTTCCTTTTACAATTCAAATATAGTACTTAATTTTGTCTGATTTTGTATTTTAGTTAGGTACAACAATTTTATCAACAAGGTTTAAATTGTCAGAATAGTCGACGAACAGTACGCATTTTTTTGAATTTGTTACTCTTTGATATTTGTATGAGATTTGTGATAATTTTTTATTTGTATTGATTTTATAACTTCTATAGTGATGATTTTGTGGTTTTAGGTTATATTAAGTATTTATTTGAGATTTTGGATAAATTTTTGTTTATGTTAATTTTGTAACTTTCTTGTATTAATTTTGTATCTTTTATAGTGTTGATTTTGTAGTTTTAGGTTGTATTGAATATGTGATTGTATTTTTTGTGTCGATTGTGATAATTACATAAATATTTTTCCTATGAAATATGATTTTGAATGTGAAAAAAGGGTAAAAAAATGAAAAAAAGATTAGAAAAATTGAGTCTATCTAAAAAATGAGCACTAAATAATTTTTTTAATAAAAAAACTTTGGAAATGCATTTTGAGTATTTTGATTTGTTGTAATGTTTTGTTTTTTTGGAACCTTTGTAAATGTATTTGATTTATTTATCTATTTATTTTTTTTGTAACGGGTTATTTTAATATTTTGGATATGGTTGTAATATGTTATTTATAAAACTATTTTTTTTATTTATAAAAATATATAGTTGTAATATATTCATGATATTTATAAAAATATTTATTTACTTTACTCCGAGCCCTATTTTAAGTCAGAACCAGCCCTGTATCTGATCCCTGAATAATTCTTTGGGCCCCTGGTTGTTTGAATGGGAGACGCCCTTAGTGGTCAACACTAGTGGGAGTCCATCCTCTGACTTCATTTCCTGAGATGAGTCACTCAACCAACCGAACGTTGGTTAAACATCAAATGCAATTCATGTTTTGGTTTCAAACCTTTCTTTTTGGAAAATGAAATTAATCTATAGGTTACACTTGACATGCTTCTACGCAGGACAAAAGAGGTTCTTGAATGGATCGTAATGATCATTTAGGCTGAATACTTCTACTATACAATAGATAGAAGGCTGTCAATCACCTCAGCTTCTCTAGAATTAACATCAATAGAAACCCATTAATGATAAGTTGTTGGGGTGGACGAGAGAAATAGCAAAGTGGATGGTGAGATTTTTAACTTGGATAGGTAGCAGAGTCAATACGGTTAGTTTAGAGATTTTAAACACTAATATGTTTAAATACAGGAACTAAATCCTAACTAATATCTAATTTTAATAGGGACTACTAACTAAATTTAAAAGAAAACACACACAAACAAGTGAAAGAGTCTGGTACTACGTGAATGTGACACGCGGCGCCTTGCCCTGCTCACCAAAGCCTTGGCAATGACTTTGTGGAGTGCGGAATCGAACTCGGATGCCCCGGTCTCACGTCGAGATGGCTTGCCAGCGCCAATTGCCTCATTGCCATCCGAGCTATCTTTCTTAATGAACGTGAACCTGAGGTCTTGATGTGGAGTTGTTGTCCTTAGCACTCTTATGCCCTTAAATTAGGTGAGTACCCTGCTCAGGCTTGAGGCATCGAGCCCATGATTATCCAGTTCATAACTACGAACTTATGGTTCTACAATAATCAAATATGCAGTACATATATTCATACTAAAAAAATAGACAATATTAATTAAAAAGTAAAATTTCTCATTAAAAATGACTTATTTGACTGAAAATATGCATCTATACATAGAGTTATATGTATTATATACCTCCTTGGAATAGTGAAAGATTGTACTATTATCCTCATTAGGGCTTGTACAATTATACTTATATTAGTTGGTACGGGTAATTAAGGGCGTAGTCATAAATTTTATTTAGAATGGGTTAAAAATTTTTTTAGAAAATTTTGACGGTACAAGAAAAATTCATTGATTAATATATGTAAATCACTAATATTCAAAGGACAAGTATGTATAGTCACACATATAATTGCATCTTTTACAATTAGATTATTTTTTTTTCAATAAGAAAAATACTAATCTAACTACAAAAATTTATAATTATATGCACAACTATGCAGATCATTTAATAAATATATGTAGTTATTTTGAATTCAACTAAGCATTATGATAAAAAAATGGTCAAGTTAGACTTTTCAAAATCATTTGACAGCCTTATGTTTAAAGCTGTAAATCAACGATTAAGTGACAAATTCAGAAAAGTGTGTTTTTAAGTATTTATATATAAATTTTTTATTTAATTGTGATTATAATTTGGTGGATACTTAGATGTTAGTTTTTGATAAAATAATTTTTTTAATAATTTTTTTTATTTAATTAGATTATTTTAATTTTTTATATAATTTGATGAATTAATATTTAATCTCACCACTAGTTAGTTATCTAAAAAAATTAATTAATTAATACTTAAGGGGGGGTTATTTGATATAGCAAAAAAATGAGGTTGTGTTTGATTTTCAACCTAAATAGTAAAAAAAAAATAAAAACATTTTCAAAATTTTTAATTGTACTTTTTAGGTACTCTGAAAATAGAAAAATTATTTTAGGATACTCAACCAAACACAACCTTACTAGTTTTCTTCATTTATTCTGAAAAAACAATAGAGGTAATTAGATCCCCTACCAAAAATATTGCATTGATGATATATAAATTGCTTCTTACTATTTATATATATATATATTCTGTTGATTTTTTGTTTTTCAATAAATTGCAATTCTGAATTTGTACCCAATTATATTTCACTGCATTCCAAATTAATTTCGCGAATATACTTCCCTATAATTTAAAGAATATAATAATTAATATATTTGCAGCTGGCGGTAAAAATTAAAATGAATATTGAAATATCCCATTGATGAATCTTCAATACCCAAAAATTTAGGTGCAAAGATGCCAAAACCTTTAAAACACCCGAAATTGGAAATGGGTCTTTTAGATGGAAAATTAATTAAAAAGAGAAAGAAAGGAACATAAGGACGTGAGAATTAGGTTTTGGAAATAGATAGATATTGGTATATTGGACACCTTAAAGATGAACATACAAGCGTGCTGTGAAATTAAAGTTTGATTTCATGTGAGCTGTTGCTATGTATTAGCTCGGGCCATATGTGTTGGGTCTCACTATCACTCACACAGACCTGTTTCTAATAATAGAGAGTTGCTAGGGGCTCAGTATAGCATTTGGGTTCCACCCAAAGTTGACTGGCCAGTTTGATCACTTGCATATTATTTTATTTTGTCTGCAAATGCTAATGGGTCCTTTTTTTTTTTTAATAAATTGATATATATATATATATATATATATATATATATATATATATATATATATATATATATATTATTTTTTCAAAAAAAAGGTAATGTGTATTATAGAAATAATTAATGTAGGGGGTGGACTATCATTTTCGACAATTCGGTTTCAAATAAAGTAGTGTTAGAAATGTAAGTGATGATATTTTATCATATAATATCTAGTGATTGTGACTCTAGATGCAATGTGGTGGTTATATTATAAATGACTGTTACTAGATTGGCTATTGATGACTTAGTTTCTATGCCATAATTATTGTGGTTAACCATATTAATAATTGAGGTATTGTATTATTTTTCTTTTTCCTTGTCCGGACTTCTTCTTTTCTTTTTTCTTTTTTTTTTGTTTTTAACATTTTAAACTTACCTCAGAATCTAGAAGGTAATTAATAAGGAAAAGAAATTGATGCAATTACTTGCCTTATATAAATTATTATCTATATTATTTATAAAGTCAAAACTCCTTAGTCACAATTTACTACTTTTACCATAAATTTTTAAATTACTCACTACTTTTTAATATAAAACTGTCAAATAAAGTTATACAAAAAATATATATTTATGGGTAATTTGATAATAAATCGCTAAAAGATTTCTTTTATAATGTTAACAAATATAGATTTATTTTAGGAATTATTCTTTATTGCCATTTTCACTACCCTTTTATTCTTTTCTTTTTTTATATATAACTTTCACCCTCCTTTTATTCAAGTGCACCACATATATATATGTGGGCTAGTTATAATAATCTCACATTGCCTTAGAGGAAACAATTTAATTCACATGTGAGAGACTATTTATTATTATTATTTTACTTTTCAAATCAACTCAGTGAGTGAGTTGGAGGAAAACCTCTTATGGTGACGAAGACAAAACCCTCCATGTAGTAGTATACTCTAGGGCACACGAAGGTATGAAAAAAGTATGCTTAAAGACCTAACAAAGTGCACAACGTCCCATGATTGAGAATAAAGGCTTAGAGCCAGTCATGAGTATTATTAAACTACCACCAACGGCAAATCAACTCGTTTTTTTTTTTTAGTGCTGACACAAGATTAGAGGATGTTGATATTGGAGCCAGAGGAAGTTATGACACCTTAGTAGAGCCAAAAAGTCGAACACAACGACTAAAGGTATAAGGGGCTCGGATAAGGATCATGAGAACCAATTACCATGATTTCGCTCACACTTTTATTAAAAGAGGAAAAGTTCTCACTTATTTGCAAGGAAAGAGAATCACATTTTTGAATTCTAGTGATGAGGTTCAGATGTACACTGTTGAAACTAGTCAAAAAAAAATTGTAGCACAATATAAATCCATGTTCAAATAATATACAAACAGTAAACAATACAGAGGAAACCTCCCTACATACCCATACTAATGGACCCAAACCAAATCCATCAATGGACAATAAAATATATTTATCTTTCGTTTGGGCGTTAGTGCTCAAAGTATATTGTGGGTTTCATGGCTAAGTGATTAGTGAGATTTTAGTCTGCCTCATGTCTTTGTGGGTCTTTCTGGTTTGCCTATCATTTATAGAGGTTGACATGTGTTACAAGCTTCCTTAAATTTGGTCTTGACTGTATGCTAAAAAACAAAAAATTAAAAACAAGAAAAGCTTACACATTAAGAACCATGTTTTTAATAATTAATATAATATATAATGTCCAAACTTGATTTTCTTTGCTATTGTTTAATGTTTAATACTCATTTTCTATGGCCTCTCTCCTCTCTTCCTTATATAGCAAATTAAAACCAATCCTCCCCCCATCCCCTTGAAGATTCCCTTAGATTACTCAGAGCAGTTCAATATACACATCTTGAGGACAATCCAAGGAAACGCAGATGCATATGTACTCAACCAAATCTCGTGCCAAAATCTCATCAGCGTTTCCAGAAAAAAGGGAAATAATAATGCCAATATCTTATCAAGATTAAACATGCAGGCAGCCTTTTCTCAAGTCAGAGATCACATCTACTGCATTCAATTCTATCATAATTAGGGTTCAAAAAGGACACCCCCAATTGCATAGAGTGATAGAGAGAAAAGAAAGGAAGACTAGAAAGAAAGTGTATGGAAGGTAGCTCTACCCCACTTTATCAACCATAGCAAGCCATTCCCCATGAACCTTAGACTTGAACTCCAATAAAGCTTGTTTCTATGCCCATCTCTTTTAGCTTTTCTTCACTTATAGATATCCCTTTTAAGTAATCTCTCAACTTTACTAAGACAACCTTTACAAAAGGGCACATCTATATATATATACTTTATATATATATATATATATATATATATATATATATATATATATATATATATATATATTTATGTGTATAACTAAATCTTCCAAACCATTATTGTATTTATCGATCCAACAAGCTTTTGCATGCCCTCTATAACTGTCAATACACGTAGGCTCTATTCTCTCATTAGATATTTATTTCATTTCTCGACCATATGTCACATGTGACAGAATATTGTACCAACATATACATAAAAGTCTCTAAAATACAGAAAGTGCCACATGTTGTTGCATTATATGTCTTTGTGTGTTTGTTTCTAGCATATGATTTAATTTATTTATTTATTTAGACGATTCTTTTAAGGTATTAAAAATATGTATTAAACTGTCCACTTTGAAAAATATTGTAGTTTTTCGAAAACTAATAATTTGAATTGTTCATGAGTGAATTGATTTTTAGACTAAGTCATATACATTACTTAATTGATTGTAATTGATAAGAGTTATTGACTTGAAAATAAATTGAAGTAAATGTTGAAAGTTGTTGGAGTTGAATTATAAAATAAAGATAAGACTTTATTAATATCCTTCAGAATTGTATTCCTTTAATTTGAGTTTGATGGGAAAAAATTAAAGAAAGGGGGAATTTAATATTATGTGAAGTCTATGGCATTACTAATAAATAATTATAAAAGCTGTGCTACATTTTTTTTAGAGTGCATTATTTGTATTTATTCATAACTTCTTTGAACTCTTTCGAAGGGGATTGTGTGTGATTTTGTATATTAGATTTTACTTTTTTTAAAAAATAATGGTTTTGATTAAGAAAAATATCATTATTTAATTAATTAGGAGAAGTATTATTTAGAATTAAAAAAGAGCTGATGATACAAAACGTTTATGCCCCCACCTATTTGTTCTCTTAAACCAACGAACTAATTACTACGGGCCGACTACCAACTGAGAAAGCTGATTCAACAAATGCAAAGACAGAAGGTGATGGAATTATCTTGGAAAATTATAAATAAAGAACTTATTAAATACCGAGTGTTGCCTGATTTAGATTTGTTTATATTATATAACCATGAATTAGTTGTGCCTTAATGCTATAATTGATGAAATAAATATCCATCAATTTATCCAAGTATAGCTTACTTATCTACCAAAGCTAGAATCCTTTGGTTCATATGTTTTTGGGTATATGTGGGCTGAAGTAATAGTCTCACATTAGATATAGACATGTTTATTATATGAAATATAAGTTGAAATCTCACCCTCATTAGTATCGGGGCGTTTTGGAATAAAATCTCACACTTAGGCCCAAAAGTGGTTAAGTTTAAGACAGTATCAATACTAATAAAGATTTAAGCTTGCCCAACACTTTAACACCTCGAACACATGTTTGAGATATGTCTAAAGTTTATGAAACTTAGATAAATGCAGCTAATTGACACAAAGTTCCATCTTATGATTGTACTATCATGAAGTCCTTGAAGACAAAAGTGAGTAATAATACACTCCATTCATCATTAATTACTAATCAACAAGAAAAGGAGAAAGGAAAAAAAGCTTTAGGTATAATCTCCTTTAATTTAATATATATATATTAAGGATTCATATATAAGTTTGCATGGAAGGATTTTAAGAACCCTAATCCTTGAAGCTAGCCATTGCCCACATGAGAAAGCAATTAAAACTTCATTTTCCATTTGCACAAGTCAAAATTGCACCAGATGGAGTGGGCAACAACCTAAAAGAAAAGGCCCTTCTTCCAAAAGTTGGTAACTTGGTATTGGTCCTCTCTGGAACTTAAAGGGACATGTTCTAAAAAGTAAATAATAATTCAACCAAAGGTGACAGCCCACAAAATAAATAAATAAATAAATAAATAAATAACTCATGGTACCCACTTCACTGATTTTCCAATTTGTCACTGATTTCATCAGAGAAATTACCTCTAAAAAAAACATTTTTTCACTCTATATATATTTTGTAGGAGTTCATGATCAAAATGCTTTAAAAGATGTGCTGTAGCAGCAACTTAGTTTTGGCCCTTCCTATGTTATCATATTTTAGTAATTCTATAAGACTGTGTATCTATCTAAATTTTGAGATTGAAGTTTTCTTAATGTATCTTTCTTATTTTTTTAATCTTATCTGCAATGCAAATAAATACCCAATTACCATTCATTTATCAGATAAGGAAGAATAGGGTGAGACACTTCAATTTGTATTATAAACATGAATAGTACAAGTAGGTATAGAGTTGGTGGGAAGAAATTATCACACCAGTGCAATTTTATTGTTATGAAATTCTTCTTTGCTATACTATAATGAATCAAAAAAGTTAAAACATTAACAATATACCCATTTTTGCTGTTTTCCTAATAATATAACTCTAAAAATTCTTATAGGATAATTTGGTAATGCAAAGAGCAATATAAGAATTTTATTAATCAACTTTTTTCAGTACTTTTTTACGCGTGTATTTACTTATTTGAACTTAATTAAAATTTATATGCTTCTAATTTTATATATTCTTCTTAATGACAGATTTTTTTTACTTTGTCCTTGTTCCATTTCAAATAGAAAAATATAATCTTATCCTTTAATCCCATTAAAAGACAATAACTTTTCTCAAAAAGATAATAACACCACCACCAATAAAATCTTTACTTAGATACTATTAGTAAATGGAAAAATCAAGAGAAATACAAGTGCATGCACTTCACTAAAAGACAACCCAAGGTTCCCAAACATGTATGCTTCCTTTTGGCACATGTTTTCAACTAGCTATACTTTGCAAATTAAAAAAAAAAAAAAAAATCTAAAACAATTTTATTATAACACATGGTTCAAGTTAAAATGTAATGGGTGAAGCACAAAATGTAATAAAAAAGGTAGGAAAAAAATGAAATGAAACCAAATAAATGGTGGAAAATGTGGTCGAATATATAGGGTAAAAACTTTTATTTTTACTGTAATAGTGAAATGTCTCTAAAATTTTATTACTGTAATAGTGAAATGTTATTAAATTTTTTTAATATTATTTGTTCTCGACAAATTAGTCTATACTGTACGCATAAACTGGCGTACGAGACACTGCCTAGATTAGCCAAAAACAAAATTATTTATTTCTATTTTTTATATCTTGATATTATTATCCATTAAATTAAGGGGCATTCTTAAATATATGAAAGTAATTTTCACTTTTCACAGTGCCTTCGCTTCACAATTGCACGGCACCACCACCCCACCTTGTTCCCTCCCTCAGCTTTCTCTTGATATTATTCCATGCCTCGTTCTTACGCTCTCCAAAGCACCAAACTTTAAATCCAAAAAACCCTCTTTTTCTCAATCTCTCCTCTCCTCTTCTTCTCCTCCTCCTCCTCTGTTCACCAGCTAACCTTCCTTCCCCTGTTTTCAAACCTCAAATTCATATTAAAATTTCCAATTTCTTCCCAAATTTCTTCTCAATGGAAGAAACACAGACCGAATTTTATTCTCTTTCTTCAAGAATCCTACTCGAAACCACCGATTTCTTGGTGGAAACATTCTCTTTTCTATCATCACTCACAAACACTCCTCTGTTTTCAGTCTTCGTAGCGTTATACACTCTAATTCTCCTCTATTTCCCAAAACTCTTTCTCGATCTCATTTTCTCACCAATCTTGATCTCCACCGGAATTCTATTATCTACCCTTTTGCGTTTAGGATCGATTCAAAGTGCCCAAAACGAGAATTCTTCAAAATCTCCACAAAACCAAGCCCTGGAATGGGTCAGCTGCGACGCCGAAACCGATACAAAAACAGAGCTCAAAACTGAAACCGATACGGAAACCGAAACAAGGTTGAGTCCGAAACCATTTTTTTCAGGGGCATTTTTGGAATGGAATGTGAGGGCGCCATTAGAAGTGATATACGAAGATTACGAAGGAGAAGAAAAAGAAGAAGAGAACGATTGCAACGGAAAGGAGGAGATTCGGGAAATGGGTATCATCGGAACGGTGTCGTTGGCACTTTTTTACCCGGAATCCGATTCCGGGAGCTCGTCGGACGGTGAGTTTTCCGGCATTGGAGGGTGGGACTCGCCGGAAAATATATGCTTTAGGTGGGAAGAGGAAGAAGAGAAAGAGGGTTTGATTGAGATACAATTGGATGGTAAGAGAAGTTTGTTGGATTTTCAAGTGGAGGAAGAGAATCTAATAGAGATTGAGATCGGAAGATGTGAGAATGGGGAGCTTTCCGGCGAGTGATCGGCGAGGAATTAGATTTAGTTAATGAAGGAGATTAAGAAGGTGATTAGTGGGTTTAAGAGAGTGAGATTAAGGTGTGGAAAGAGAGGTTTTTTGGTGTTATTATAAAAAGATTTTGGTTTTGGTTTTGTTTGTTGTGTAGGATTTGGTTTTATGTACAGTAATCACCTCATGCAAACTTCAAAGCACTACAAAGCTGAGTAGTGGACTTTTGAAAGTCTGGAATTACTAATATACCCCTCAACCTGTTTTTTTTTTTTTTTGGAAAAAATAAAATTTAATCTTTAATTACACGTGGTAGGATGGGAGATGGTGACCATGCATATATTTATCTTTATCTTCTTTATACTTATTTTTTTTTTTTTTTTTTTTTTTGGAGAGAGATCATACATGAACTCTTGTGTAGGTCTCCTCAATGACTTTACTAAAAGATAGAAAAAGGTGCATTGTTTGATTGTGTGAGGGCATGCCCATCTTTGTCTATGATTCATGTAAAAGTGTGCATGTATTGGCAAGTTGCAACATGCATATGATATTTTCCAAGTGTTATGGTCAAAGCTTTGTGAGATGGAAAAAAAAAATCTAGATTTTCAAAAGAATAAGTCATATGTTGAATAAACAATAGAAACCTTGAAAATTATTTACTTGATTTTTTTTTTAAAGTTTATATAATTTTTATTGACATTTGATTATTAGTGATGTATCTATGTATCAAAGAGATACAGTTAAGAAGAGAGAAAGGATATTAAGATGTTGTTTTTAGAGCTTTTGAATTAATTTTTAGGGAGTCATTAGAATTTGGATAACAAATTAAAAGAAAATAAGGGTAAAATGGACTATTTATAATCAAATTGAGCCTAAAAAGCACATAAGAAGAAGGACAAAGTGGTAAATAGTAATATTTTCATATGATTTTAAAATTAAAACTTTAAATATGATATACAAGAGTTCTAAAAAAGTATTAAAACAATGAAATTGCCAAATACCTCAAACATTTTGGTTAGTGATCACTTTTTAAATTTCTAAAAAGGAGATGAAAACCAATGTACAAAATTAGCTAAAAAAAAGAAATTTATGTTTTACTTATGTTTTTCAACCATTAAAACCTTATTTTAATTAACTCTTAACATAATTTTTAAAATACAATCTCAAATTTAAATTTTTTTTTAAACTTTTTAATATTTTTTTTAAAGTACTTTAATTTTAAAATATTAATTAAACTAGATGACCAGCTCTTAATAGAAAAGTGAAGAAAATAGATTTATTTAGCCGACCCATATAGTTAAAAAAAATACTTAATTTAGTTGAACTGAGACAAAATTGGCTAGATAATAAAACAAAGTACAAGGGGAGATAGTACTCATTGTTCACATTTTAAATCAAAATTATATATATATATATATATATATATATATATGATGTTGGTCTCCCAATGTAAGGTATCATCTTAATCTCTATCTCTTCAAACCTATATATGTTTAAGACTATTAATTATAATTTGTACCAAATGCTTAAATTGCATTAATTTTTATGCCATTATATCTAATATCAAATGCACTTTAGATTTACACCTAATTTCCCTATTCAAAGTGAATATTCCAAATGAATGGTCATGACTAGCTTGTACTTAAAATGTGCCTTCAAAAGAAATATCACACAACAAATAAAACTAATTGGCTGTTCATGACACCAACTGCTAATAGTCTTAGTCGTTATCCCACAAAATATATGAGCATAAGATTAGGACACACTATCAGAAAACATTATCAAAAGATTCCAAATGTGATAATATTCCAAACATTAACAATATACATTATACATTATGTGTGTTTTTTATAAAAAAAAAAAAAATCTCACATCCATTTGTGATATGCTCACTTTATCAAGGTTATGGTCAAGGATACAATCGGATGATTAAAAGTTTGATTATTATTGTGATAATATTTAGGATATAAATTGACAAAGGAGTTACATAGTTCTATGATGAAGAATATTTACGCCCTCTTCTATTTCTGTTGGGAGAAGTGTCATTGTCTTTGTAAATTCTCTAATTCAGAAGAATTAGTCTCGCCCTAAAGGAGAGGAGAACGGCTGAGTGCCAAAAAATCGGTACCAAAAAAGAAAAGAAAAGTACATTGCACATGTGCATAACTTGTAAGTTGTATCTCCATTCTAACTTTTTTCAAGGTAATGAAATCAAATTTCAAAAAGCAAATGGAATGTAGTTCCCCTTCTATTTTTAAATTAGAGTGGCATTATATGCATATATATTATTTTATTTTAGGTTCTTCATGTTGACTAAATGCTATATATCACCCAAGCTTACATAATTCAATTTCCTCACATCTACTATGTACTAATAAATTCACCTATTTTTAAGTATGTTATGAACTCAAGATATGAACTTATTGTACAATAACTTGTTACTACTCTCATGTTTAAGTAAATCATTATCAATGTTATAAAATGTAAATACTTCGAGTGTTCATTGTAAAATTGTGTTTGGTAAAATTTTAGTATTGTCTTTTTATATCTTCAATTCAACTCAATTAAGCTTTCTTTCCAATTATATAAGATCGACTACATAAATTTGTTTAATTCATTTTACGTCGACATTTAAATTGTAAGTAGTTATATCTTTTTTAATAATTTATATTCATTGAATCATATTAATAGGTCACTCTTTCTAATTTAGGCATTTAAAGATCTTTGTTGCATGTGTTCAAATTACCTTAACTATTTTTTATTTTATTTTTCTTAATTAAGGCTATTCCTACCATTTTTCAAATTTGTTAATTTTTAATTTCATCTTTTACCACATATCCATCTACAGAAGTATTACTTTATATATATAATTCTTACTTTTTGTTAAAAACATCCGTTACAAAATCACGAGAAGTGCTATTTAGTGAACACTTTTAGCATTATTTTTAACACTTTATATTTATTATATGTTTTCAAATCATGCATACGTTACAAGGTGAGTGAAAAAATTGAGTGCTCACATCATTTACAAAAGTCATTTTTCATCACATTCTTTGTCAACTTCACCCCATTCTTGTAATGCCATTAT
Source organism: Paratinospora sagittata (assembly GCA_035771175.1). Classification (NCBI taxonomy): domain Eukaryota; kingdom Viridiplantae; phylum Streptophyta; class Magnoliopsida; order Ranunculales; family Menispermaceae; genus Paratinospora; species Paratinospora sagittata. The sequence goes on along the minus strand of CM069612.1, from coordinate 25,325,749 downwards.
TTATTTTTTTAATAATTCAAAAATAAAAATAAAAAGTAAAAATGGAAAAAACAAGAGAAAATAACACATATAGAAAGGGCTTTTTTATTGTCAATTACATTTAATTTGATCACAACAGTCCAATAAGCCAAACTATTTAATAAAACTAAATGCATCCTCCCGACCGTGATTTTAATTTGCTAGCCAAGCATCGGGACATTATTCTACGGTTCTGATCATGATTGCTACAGCACCCGTATGGTACGGAAGCGACACAATAACATCCGACACTTTAGTTTAGTCCATGCTTGCCTTCCCACTTTGAACACCAACGGTCGGGAAGAAATGTTGCTAAGCTGCAGAGTGTTGTAAGTTAATACTTGTCTTTACCCTCCACGTGTCATTTGTGTCCTTCGTACCCACGAGACCTGTTCTCTGATTTCTTAGACAGCTAAAACATACGCTGATTTAAGGCCCACGTGTCGCTATTTTGTTCAGTGATTGTCATCAAGGATCAACCGGGGTGAATTTATGTGGGCCCACGTTAATCGGTCGGTCCAGATTAATCTGATCTTATGCTAGCTGCAGTTGTTCTACAGAGACCATTTTCAGATTTTGTTCTTGAATGAATCCCTGTGAGTGGAAGCTAAATAATCAAGAAATGTAGGATTACTTTGAAAGGGTTTTAGAACAGGGCTTTAGTTTCAGGGGAGCAAAGAAGGCAAGATGATTGAGAAGAAGAACAAGAAGAAGAATACCATTGATCACTGGGGTTTTCTGGTAATCCTCATTTTCCTTTAACTACATTCTTTGATGATTTCATGTGGTTTTTAATTTTTAATTTTTTTTTGGGTAATTCTCGTTTCTTGGTTTCTGGGTTTCGTTGATGTTTATGATGGGTCTTGATTGATTTTTTTTTGACATGGGTTGCTTGATTTTTGGTCTAGAAATGCTTCATTTGGTTTTTGGGTTTCTGGCTAATTTCTTGGTTTTTATTAATGGGGTTTTATAGATTTCTTTTAGTCCTTCAGCTGATGCTATGATGCATTGTTAAGGTTGACGAATCTATCTTTTGTGTTTGCTAGAAGTATGCTTGAATTTGGCTCTGAAGGTGGTAATTTGCTGAATTGTTGTGCAGGAAGAAATTGAAGCGCCAATGTGGGTGGATCTCTCAGTTGAATCTAAGTACATGTACCAAGATATGTGAGTGTTGAGAGAACTAGTTTTGGGTTGTTATTCCTAATTTATAGATAGTTCTGCTTCAATTGATGTAATAACTAGATTCTTTGTATCTTTTATATGTTGTATTGCAGTGATGATCATTGGTTCCAAGTTACTCATCCGTAAGCTCCATTGATCCTTCTTTATCAATTTGATTCTTCCTATGCCACACTTAATCAGTTAGTGTGTTATTGATCATGCCAAAAGAAAGACCTTACCCACTAGTTGCCTTATTTCAGGTTCCATGAGCACTCATCGCGCTACTTAATATCTGGGCTTTCGAACTCAAGTGAAGATAAAGTGTTATCAGATGTTGACTTACTTGGGCCGTCTTCTCCCAAACTTCCATCTTCGGTCTCGCGTTCAAGAGGCAAACATTTCAAGAGTAGGAAATGGAGAGGGGATGAGCAGCAACGAATTGGGAAGTTAAATGGAGAAACTCAGCAAAAGATTTCAGTGTTGGGTGTAAAATCTAAAGTCAGGTTTGAAGATTCAAAATGTGGCTCAAGAATATTGAAAACAGGATTAGTGGGTGATGAGACCAGTACAACTAACACGAGACCCAATTCCATCCAAATCAAATGCAGACTCCAAAATCGAAGGCATACCTCAAGCTGGAGACCGAGTTTAGTTGGTGAAAGCAGTTCAAATGAGACCATGAAATCCAGTTCTATTGGTGAAAGCAGCTTAACCCGCAATAGTGGGCCTGATTCCTTTGGAGAAAATTGTGGCAGTGTGCATTTGAGAAATTCCTCCACCAAGTTATTGAATTCCATAAGAAACAAATCTAGCTTTGGAGATTCATCTAGCAGTTTGAGTCAAGGTGCAACAATTGTTGGTGAAAGCTTCTTGAACTCAAAAGTGAACAATGTGGCTGAAAGTAGTCAGCAGGAAATAAAAACCATTGACCCGCCAAGGGAATTCTTATCAGCTTTGAGGATCAGTCTTCCAAAAAGATGTGTAACGAGACAACCATCACGTGTAGAGGTCAAGGACAAGAGGGAATTGAAAAGTTTTAAGAGTTCTTTGGGCAAATCCAGTGTGGGTTTCTATTCAAATTCTGGCTGCAACATCAAGAACTCATTGGTTACATCTGGAATGAATCAGAGCAGGAACAATGAGGATAAGAACCTCATTAAAATGGATAAAACAACCAAACAAAACAATGGAAAAAGTAGAAATGCATCTAAGACTTCCAGTATTTCACAGAAGGAACTCATTTCAAGGTCTAAACCTGAAGGAAAGATCACCAATGTTAAGTGTGTCGACCAAGAAACAACAAAAACAAAGGTGAAAAGCGACAACCGTTCTGTAAAGAGACTCTTCAAGTATGACTAGAGTCACAAGACTAATCTGATATAGTAACTTAATTCTGCAGGTTTTACACCATTTTGAGTCTAGAAAACCTACTTTGCAGCACAAGGTGCAAGATCCACCTATAGTCCAATCAAGAGCGAAGGGAAGTCACAATACAAACCAAGGGAAAGCCAGAGAACGCACTGTCTCGAGTCAGAATGCTGGAGGAAAAGAGAATAATATTGAAAGCATTGGTTGGAGTCAGAAAGCTTTAAAGCAAAGATCAGAAGTAAAAAATGAGAAAGGATTGTCTAATCTGAAGGTATGAGTATTATCTCAATCGATTATTCACGTTATAACCTTAGTTCCTTTTTCCTTTTTTTTTCCTTTTTTTTGTTTTTTTTTTCTTTTCTTTTGGGGAGGTGTGGCTTGGAAATGGTTTCATATCTAAAATTCTTAAGGATTTTGGAAGAGTCAAACTTTTTCTTGGAACTGTGATAAAGTTTAAAATTTTCAAATCCTTGGGTCAATTTAGCCATGATCACACTATGGATATTAGGCATCAAAAAACTCCATTTTTGGTCAAAGCTACAAGAGAAATAACCTAGTATCTACACTTTCATAATTGGATGCAAAACTCTACAAGGTGCTCTAGCAAGGAAGAGAATAAGAGGGAAGGGGTGCATATTGGAAAGATTGACTTTGAAGTGCATGTTGCTTTTATATTCTAATGTCATGTATGGATTTAAGTGCTGTAGTTCCACTAAACCACTGTCTTTGTTAAAGAGCCTTACTAACACTTCATTTTAGCTACATCTCTATCTTAGTTTATATATATGCTACATGGCGCACCTCACATAGCATCCATATGGATGAGCCAGCAAAGACCAATACAGCTGTTTATCAAAAACTCTCAAGAGACTTTTATTTGATGTTCTCCATATCTTTGTCCATGATTTTCTATGTGGTACATGTGGTTATGGACACTGAGGGGCATTTATTGTATTGGTCTAAACAATTTGGGAAGTGTTCTGTTATTTTATTCAAGTTGCTTATGGCAATATCATGCCTAGCTGTTGTTCTCTTTGTCTTGTTATTCTTTCCTTTTATTGCCTTTGTTGTTGATCTGAATCATTGGCTTTGAATCAGTAGTGTATGAATCAAGCTTTAGTAGGGTGGGCACCAAACTTACCTTCCTACCTGCCCCAGTCAACTTATCCCAAACCAATTGAGTGTGTTGGGTTAAGAAGAGGTAGATGAGGCCAGTCAGGTTATCAATATGACATCGGGGTTGTAATTTGAATGATACTAAACCCGATTGAGGCAGCTTAGTTGGGGTTTGAGCTAAAATTGACCCCTGACCCAACTCACGTTCACCCCTAAATTGTACCTAGATTCTCTTAAACCGGGCAAAACTCTGATAAATGAAAAGGGAGGATATGTGAAACAATCATAATGGAGGCTTTGGAAGGGAACCAAGTGGCTGATATTGTAAGTCCAGGACCAGATATTTTTATTTTTATTTTTATTTTTTTACGGTGAATCCATCTCACCTCGTAGTTATTTATTTCCACCTAATCCTCTCTTCATGAAAATGTGTTTTCCTAGATTAGGAATGAAAATCTTCCATTTGTCACATGAATCAAAGGTTTAGTTTTATCAGGGGAAAAGCAATCTCTTTCTCAATTATGTCTCTAACTTTTAGGATACCATTAGATATGAACAGATTTACTCACAATTCTTGGATAAAGTGTTAGTCACAAAAAGGTCCATTAAATAACAAAGTATTAGTTCTAAACCATCTCTAGTAGTGACAACAAGATCTTAATGAGCCTAAACCAATAGACTCTCATCTTAAACTACATTAAGAGTGAAAACTTTATGCTAAGGCTGAATAAGGATTTCTTTTATTTCTACAGAAACTTGAATAAATGTCCAGAAGATTAGGATTTGAAATAAAAAGTGAAAATAATCCAAGAGAAAGCTTTAGGAAATCTTATGTTGGAGAAATTTTGAAATTACACTGATAACTAAGTGTAACGGAAAAGTGAATGCTAAGAGTGAATATGCAGAAAAACACTAAAAATTATAACAAATAATGAACACATTTGAGTAGGGGTAGGAATAGCCTCAAGTGGAGATAAAATGAGAGAGAACTAATTAAGATGATTTAGATGCTTAAAACAAAGACTATTTGATGCATTGAAGAGTGAAATATTAGGTCTTAATGATCAAGATAAGAGGAAGATAAAGACCTAAATAACACTGATAGAGAAACTAAGAAAGATTTAACTACATGTGTTATTAAAGAAGATTCTGCCTTATAGAATGAAGTGGAGGGGAAGGGCAGGCCTTGGGGCAATGATTGTGGTTACTCCATTGTGACCTAGGTCACGGGTTTAAATCTGGAAATAGTCTTTCTCAAAACCTACAATGGTAGGGGCCTCATGCACCGGACACGCTCTTCAAAATGAAGTGGACTAGGCAATTTCATATAATCTTTTTTTTTTTTTTGAATGGAAACAAGAACGTATATATTAATAATAAAGTGTACAAATGTACAGGAGATGGACTTGTGTATCAGCAATACACACAAAAATACAGCAGCAATAACCAAAAAGAAGAAAAGCTACCCTTCGACTAGCACCCCACCAAACACAAAACCCTACACCAAACCAAAGATTACAACAGGCAACCGCTCCAAATCAAGAGCCACCCTGAAATAGGAATACCATTTCCCCAAGACGAAGCATAAGCCCAAGAGCTTGCTAGTAGTTTAACACTCTCCCATAATCCATCACAATCCTTGGAAACATCATTAAATACTCTATCATTACGTTCCAACCATAAAGACCACAAAGTAGCGTATGATGCTATTAGGCCAATCCCTCTTTCAGCATGAGTGAGATGTGGTAGATGAGAAAGTGATAGATCTTCTGAAGCATTCCTAGGAGCAGTGTACCTATACCCCGAGAAGGTAAACCACCTATGCCATATCTTCGAAGCATACCTACATGAGAAGAAAATATGGTCCTGACTCTCTGCATCCTGCATGCAAAATATGCAACAATGTGGATACAAGCATCAATTGGGAGCACGCCTCTGCAATATAACTCAATTTAACATAAAATCAACCCCATGAAGTAGGAAAAAGGGCTTGGTTGAGTTGAATTGAGTTATATTCTCTTGGGCATCTAATCCTGTTGATTTAATTGGCCTTTTGTAAATTTTAGAAATGTGAAATTTTAGTTTTTCTAGTCATGGCCTAATCTCTTAAAATTCTAGTTGATTTGCTTCTTTCTCTTCCCCCTCTTCCACTATTTTCCTGTTTGTTTTTGTATACTTATGCCTAACCTAGTGCTTCAGTTGTACTATTAGTAGAGTGTTTTTATGCACCTTTTGTTAGTGCGGCTGTTCATGTCTAGTATTGCTTCTTGCTCAGGGGATTAAAAACTTTCTATTTGTGTGAAACATGAACATTGTTTTTTTTTTTTTTTTTTTGAGATTAATAAGATTGTAGCAAATAACAAAATACAGCAAAGTTGAGTACTAGGAGTACTCAAACAAAGCAAAGCAAGACAGTAAAACAGAGGGCAAACATTCACAAAACAAAAACAAAACAAAATCACCACAAATCCTCAAGGGAACCCTAAACAACACTCCCAATTCCTGATCCATTCATTGATAGAGAAGTCCCCATTGAGATTAAACACTGACAACCATGTACTAGCCATGAATAAAGTATTATTCCACAAAATCTGAACTGTCTCGCACTCCCCTCAAATATGCGTTGACTCCTCTCAATCCAAATCATCCAAAGAGTGGACCAAGACGCAATCTACATAATTTCGACACCTCTACTCAACATCCCATGAATGTTAGCTTCAGACAAACACTCTTCACATGAAATAGGAACAGAGAATCTATCGCCAAGCCTGTAATGCCATTCCCCCCAAATTTTAGAGGAGAAACCACAAGAGAAAAATAAATGACCAGCACTATCGTTATCATTAAGGCCAAGAGGGCAGCATTGGGGAGATAATGATAAATAAGGCATTCATTTTTGCATGACATCACCTATACTGAGCTTGTTATAGACTAAGAGCCACCTGAACACCTTAACTTTAGAAGGGATGAGAGTTTTCCAAATATGAGAGGCATGGGGGAAAATAGGAAAGGATTCATCGTCGATAAGGTGATGGAAATAGGATTTGCATGAGAAAGAACCAGAAAGGTGGAGGGGCCAGACAAAGCGGTCTTGCCCAGTGGAAAGGTTAACCGGGCCTAAGAGGGGGGAAACCAAGGAGGAAAGTTCCACTTGTTGACCCACAGTAAGAATAGGGGGTAAGGATAAATGCCAACGAGAGGTCTGTGAGTCAGCGGAGGTAGAAATGAAATGGGAAATTGGGTAGTTTGGAAAGGACGATAAATGGTAGAGTCTAGGAAAGATTTCGGCAAGAGGGGTATCACCAAGCCAACGATCCTCCCAAAAGCGAAAGGTGCAACCATCACCCACTTTTGGATGCATAAGAGGAAACATATGAGGGAGCAAAGAGATGAGAAATTTCCATGGGCTTCGGAAAGTTGAACGAACACATGGGATAATTTTCCTGCCGAAGTCAATTAACCCAAACATACTAGTGATAATCCTAGCCCACAGAGCCTGCTTCTCGTTGGAGAACCGCCAAATCCATTTTGCACAGAGAGCCTTATTTCTGTTGATAATGTTTCAATGGCAAGACCTCCCTTGGCCACGGATCTTTGGACAATCTTCCATCTAAGGAGGTGCAAACCGTTAGCGTTATCCGCCCCTTTCCACAAAAAAACCTTCATAAGCTACTCAATCTTCATAGCAACACAAGCCGAAATACGAAACATAGAAAGATAATAGGTAGGAATAGCAGCCATAACTGAGTTGATTTTTAAATTGATATTTATAAGTCGAATCAGATTCTATAGTTAAAACTTCAAAACATGAACATTGTTTCCTTCTTGGTCTTGATTGATAGAATTAAGGGGTAATTGATATGATTACTAGAATTATGGGATTGATATCCATAATTGATATGATTACTAGAATTATGGGATTGATATCCATAATTATAGTATATCACCTATAATGTCTCCTATTAATCTGGAGAGACATTATTGACTTTCCTTGTAAAGCTCTTGTGTGTGTCTTAATATTGTAACAATGTACTGTGAATGAAATAACGGTGAAATTATTTCTTCAATTGTGTTCTTGATATGGTATCAGAGCCACCTTCAATCTCCTATTCTTTACATTAGGAATTGAAGCAGGTCCTTTGTTCACAATTGTTAAATTTCTGTTCATCTTATTCCGCTACGATTCATTCGTATCCGTATCAGTATGTCTGTCCATCAAGAAGGTGAAACTTCATCCAAGAAGATTGATTCTTCTCCTACACCTGTGGCTGCGGTTGGTTTCCAGATGCAGGAAACGTCCTCCTTGATCACCCCAGAACGACTTGATGGGACCAATTACATAGAATGGTCTCTGAATGCTCAAAACAAGATACGGGGTTGTAAGCGTTGGGGTTTTATCTCGAGCACAAAAACTGCACCCAAAGATGTGAACTCAAAAGAATTTGAAGCGTGGGAGGATGAGAATTGCTTAGTCAAATCCTGGTTGCTTGATGCGATGACAAAGGACATTCTGTCACACCCTGGGTTGCACAGCGTGCCCCCTACCCAGGTGCGGGCGCACCCCCTCGGGGCGAACGCCTAGCCATAGTACCACATAATATTGTCCCATCTCGGCCAGCCACGCCACACAAGGACGCCGGACACCGAGATCATTTATCCATATTATTCACACTCCCATGAATAATATAGGGCCTCCCCCAAGTTCGAACTCGCAACCTCTTCCTCATAAGGTTAGATTTCGCAACTTGAGTACCCATTGAGCCAAATACATAAGGCCTTTTTGTCACACCCAGGGTTGCACAGCGTGCCCCCTACCCAGGTGCGGGCGCACCCCCTCGGGGCGAACGCCTAGCCATTATGGATCCATAATATTGTCCCATCTCGGCCAGCCACGCCACACAAGGACGCCGGTCACCGAGATCATTTATCCATATTATTCACACTCCCATGAATAATATAGGGCCTCCCCCAAGTTCGAACTCGCAACATCTTCCTCATAAGGTTAGATTTCGCAACTTGAGTACCCATTGAGCCATACATAAGGCCTTTTTGTCACACCCTGGGTTGCACAGCGTGCCCCCAACCCAGGTGCGGGCGCACCCCCTCGGGGCGAACGCCTAGCCATAGTACCACATAATATTGTCCCATCTCGGCCAGCCACGCCACACAAGGACGCCGGACACCGAGATCATTTATCCATATTATTCACACTCCCATGAATAATATAGGGCCTCCCCCAAGTTCGAACTCGCAACCTCTTCCTCATAAGGTTAGATTTCGCAACTTGAGTACCCATTGAGCCAATGGTACTATGGCTAGGCGTTCGCCCCGAGGGGGTGCGCCCGCACCTGGGTAGGGGGCACGCTGTGCAACCCCAGGGTGTGACACATTCGCTCTCTCTTTCTTCGATTGCCTACAACAAAAGAGGTATGGGAGGTAGCAAAACAAACATATTCTGTAGATCAAGATGCATCACGAGTTTATCAACTACACTGTGAGAAAAATTTTGTCCGTCAAAATGGAGGTTCTCTCATTTCTTATTTTGGTCAACTAAAGAAAATTTGGTAGGAACTTGATGATATTGCCAAATATACTACCAAGGTCAACTGTCAACGTATGTATACTTTTTTGGCTGGTCTTGATTCTCAGCTTGATGGGGTTCGTGGTCGAGTACTTGCAATTACACCTCTTCCCAATATACAAACAGTTTATGCCATGGTGTGTGGAGAGGCAAATCGTCAAGATGTTATGATGGGTGAGAAGATTGGAGAAGGGGCAGCAATGATCTCTCGAAAATCATCTACCTCAAAGAAGGATAGAAAGTGTACTCATTGCAGTGGTACTGGTCATATTGTTGAGACATGCTTTCGTCTCCATGGCTATCCGGATTGGCATCCCAAGGGAAAGAAAAATTCACAAACGGCCGTTCATGCAAAGGAAGAGGACATCAATTCCAGAGGGAACCTAGTTGCCGCTGCCGGATTCACTGCTAAGTCAGGTATGTCTTTTACTAGAAATAGTGATTGGATTATTGACTCCGGTGCAACGAAGCCTATGACTTGTGACCAGAAAAATTTTTCTCACTTATCTCAACAGTGTTCCAAAACTATCATCACCAATGCTAATGGTGTATCATCTCCTGTTCTAGGAGCTGGTACAGTCCCTTTATCTCCTACCTTAACCACCAAAGATGTGTTATTTGTGCCATCCTTGAATTGCAGCCTTCTTTCTATTTATCAATTTACCAAAGCTCATAATTGTGTCGCCATATTTTTTCCTACTCACTGTGTTTTTCAGCACATCCATACCAAGGAGAAGATTGGCAGTGGTAAACAAATTGGCGGATTGTACTATCTGGAGGAAGGGTTCCAGTCTTCCAATAGAGAAGGACAAGTCAACATAGTGCAGGCCGATTTGGTGAATAAGCGCAAGGAGGAAATCTGGTTATGGCATAAGAGATTGGGACATCCATCGTTTAGCTACCTTAAGAGATTATTTCCATCTTTGTTTAGTAGTAGTACTCCTGAGGATTTTATTTGTGAAACTTGCACAATGGCGAAAAGTCATCGCACCACTTTTCATTTGAGTGATAATAAAGCAACTTTCCCTTTTGCATTAGTTCATTCCGATGTTTGGGGACCGGCACCAATTCCAACTCCTAATGGAATGCGGTGGTTTGTTACATTCGTTGATGATTGCACTCGAATGACTTGGGTTTATCAGTTGAAACACAAGAGTGATGTTTGCTCCATTTTTCAATTATTCCATCAAATGGTGACTACACAGTTTGTCATTCCAATCAAAGTTCTGTGTTCAGATAATGGGGGGGAATATTTCAAGCAAGAGTTGTCCACATTCATGCAATCGGTAGGGATTATTCATCAAACGGCATGTCCTTATTCTCCTCAACAGAATGGTGTTGCAGAGCGCAAAAATAGACAGTTATTGGAGGTCACTCGGTCACTCTTGATTGGGGGCCATGTTCCCTCTTACTTGTGGGGTAAGGCGTTGTATTCGGCAGTGTACTTGATTAATCGAACACCATCCAGTGTCCTTACTTTCAGACGACCATTGGATGCTTTATCTGATCATTGCACCCTGCCACCCATAGTACATTTAGCTCCAAAAATTTTTGGGAGTGTGGTGTATGTCCACCTACATCCACATCAAAGAACTAAGCTTGAGTCTCGTGCGTCCAGGTGTGTTTTTGTGGGTTATGGAATCAATCAGAAGGGCTACAAATGTTTTGATCCATCTTCACAGAGGTTTTATGTTTCAATGGATGTTGTTTTCCATGAACATGAACTCTTTTATCAATCACCGAATGCTGATTCCTCACTTCCGGGGGTGCATCAACACGAAGTGCTGAATCATGAGAAAATCCAGTTTTTGTATCGGGCACAGGAGGACAATGAAGTCAATGCTATACCCGAGGAAAATGAACCACTAGAACTACTGGATGATGAAACCAGTGCTATACCCGAGGACAATGAAACCAGTGCTATAGACCCAGATAAGCATGATTCGAACTCTATTCAGGATAGTACAATCTTGCCTCGACATGAAGCACAACCACTGCCTCAATCTTCTTCTACAGAGACAATCTCAAAGGTACCCATAAATCCTCATATAAATACTACTGTTCTTGATAATGCTGTTGTTGAATTCCAAGCTAATCATGAACCTCAACTACCTCAATCCCGTTTTCCAGTCCGATCTAACTGCGGTATACCACCACCTTTGTATGAACCCGATCCTAAATCCAAAGCTAAATATCCCATAAGTAATCATGTGTCTTCCAAAAGATTGTCTGAGTCATATGCCTCTTATGTGCTGCAGTTATCATCTGTCTCTATTCCTAGTAAAATGCAGGAATCTTTAGCAGATCCTAGATGGACTCAAGCCATGGCGGAAGAAATGGCAGCACTTAAAAAGAATCTCACTTGGGAGCTCGTACCTCTACCTAAAGGGAAAAGAACTGTGGGATGTCGATGGGTGTTTGCAATTAAACATAAGGCAGATGGTACCATTGAAAGGTACAAAGCTCGGTTGGTCGCAAAAGGGTATATGCAATCATATGGGGTTGACTATCAAGACACTTTTGCACCTGTTGCCAAGCTTAATACAGTAAGAGTGCTCTTATCTTTGGCAGCTAACCGAGATTGGCCGCTTCTTCAATTCGATGTAAAAAATGCATTTTTACATGGAGACCTTGCAGAAGAAGTATATATGGATCCTCCCCCAGGTGTAGAGGAGTACTCAAATACTACTATGGTGTGCAAGCTAAAGAAGGCGTTATATGGGTTAAAGCAATCTCCAAGAGCATGGTTTGGGAGATTCACCAAGTCCATGAAGAGCTTTGGTTATAGACAAAGCAACTCCGATCATACATTATTCCTAAAGCACAGAAAGGGAAAAATTACTGCTTTGATTATCTATGTGGATGATATGGTAGTAACTGGGTGATGATCAAGATGAAATTGAGAGTTTGCAACGACGCTTAGCTTCAGAGTTTGAAATGAAACAATTTGGTGACTTGAAGTATTTTCTTGGTATTGAGGTAGCCCGATCAAAGAATGGTATCTTCTTATCTCAGCGTAAATACATTCTTGACCTGTTAATTGAGACAGGTACAGTAAGCCTACAAGTACCCCTATGGAAAAAAATCATAAATTGTTCTACTGTTCGAATGCACCTCCTATTGATAAGGGAAGATACCAGAGACTTGTGGGAAAATTAATTTATTTGTCTCACACGAGGCCAGATATTGCTTATGCAGTGTTGGTTGTGAGCCAATTTATGCATGATCCTCGTAAACCTCACATGGACGTTGTAGATCTCATATTAAGATACTTGAAATATGCCCCAGGTAAAGGTTTGCTTTTCACCAAGAATAATCATATGAGAGTAGAAGGTTACACTGATGCAGATTGGGTTGGTTCAGTTGATGACAGAAGATCTACATCAGGATATTTTACTTTTGTGGGAGGAAACCTGGTGACGTGGAGGAGTAAAAAACAACCTGTTGTAGCAAGGTCAAGTGCAGAAGCAGAGTATAGAGGCATGGCATATGGAGTGTATGAGTTACTCTAGTTGAGAAACGTGCTAAAGGATTTGAGGGCAGGTTCAAAGGAAGTAATGAAATTGTATTGTGATAATACTTCAACTATTGCGATTGCTCACAATCCAGTCCAACATGATAGGACAAAACACATTGAGATTGATAGACATTTTATTAAGGAGAAAATTGATGCAGGGATCATTACATTCTCATTTGTGAAGTCTGAAGAACAACTGGTCGATGTTCTTACCAAAGTCGTGGCCAGCCATATATTTGATAATTCTCTATGCAAGTTAGGCATGTGCGATATCCGTGGACCAACTTGAGAAGGGGTGATAGAATTAAGGGGTAATTGATATGATTACTAGAATTATGGGATTGATATCCATAATTATAGTATATCATAGAATTAAGGAGTAATTGATATGATTACTAGAATTATGGGATTGATATCCATAATTATAGTATATCACCTATAATGTCTCCTATTAATCTGGAGAGACATTATTGACTTTCCTTGTAAAGCTCCTGTGTGTGTCTTATATAATGTAACAATGTACTGTGAATGAAATAACAGTGAAATTATTTCTTCAATTGTGTTCTTGATATTGATCATCGATTTTCTTTTCATTTCATTAATTTTTTTTGTCTTAAATCTTAATCATTTATATCTTAGAATTGCATGCTTGTGATACTCAAACCTTACGACTCCTTTGGTTTTATCCATGAGAAGCTAGCCAGAATTCAATTCAGTACTCCTTTATAGATTCCATCAAAGTTCATGGTTCTCTTCTCGAAGAGACATTTTCCTACAGGTTCTTGTGTAGCTACTACTTGCTCTGCCCTTAAGTGATCATGTTCCCTGTCTTATTCTTAGAGTGCATGCACCAAGATTGTATTAATTTTCTTTGTTCATAATAAGTCTCATTGGTGTCTTCAATTCTGCAGCTCAAGTTCGCCCTCGGTTTTGTATAATCTCATAAGTAATTGCTCTTTCTCTTGTCAGGTAAAAACAAATGGAAGAAGCAAACTGGAAAATCCAAAGAGAATGGTTGAAAGGATTTACTTTCGATAGGATACTAATTTGGGAGAAAAAAATAAAATAAATAATGTACGTATAGTGTAAAGTTTTGTGCATTTTCCATGACAACAAAGTAAGTGACTGGGCTCATTGATTCCTTCCTTATGGATCTAACAGCTATCTAAGCTTTTTGACCAGAGAGGTTTCTTTTATTCTTTCTTGTGGCAATAAGTTTTCCTTGTTCTTGTTTTTCAGGCACAAGGCATGCACTCATTCTTATTATGAAGCAAGAAAAAGGAAAGTAAGGGAAGATAACAAAACTTAAATGATAACAAGAGGAGAGAAAAGAATCTTGGAAGAAAGAATAAATCAATAGTACAAAACTTTAGATGATAAGCATAGCCAATTTTAATATTTAATACTTTTGAAGATATAATCTTTATAATTAATACGTTGAGCATATATTAACATATCTTTATATAGTCTGTTCTAAGCTCATGTACGAATGAGGAGGATTGCATTAGGTAGTGGATAGCTAAAGTAAAACCTTTATCAAATCATCACGACATGAACCTACTTAAGATGCACACAAGGGCTTGAGATGCCCCAAGTAAGATAAATATTGACTTAGCCTTCGATAGTGCAAGGTGAAGGTGGACTTGTACAAATGATTCATGTAGTTGGTAGACTTAGTTGAATTGAGTTGAGTTAAGAAGAGAGAATATAAAACATATAAGATTATAAGGCATATTGGGACACTTAATTTAAATGTATTCCTTTTTTTATTTTTATTTTTAATACACTCATAGACGTGTGTAGTTATTTCAAATAAAACTACTAATAATTTTATTATTATATATCCACAAAGCCATAAAAATTTCATAAAAATTTCATAAAAATTAAAAAGAATAAAAACGATGAACAATATAAGTCATATTGCTTACTCTTAATGCACCAACTTTATAATTTTATTTTAACATCTACTGAGCATTAAATGAAGATCATTTTTATTTTTTATTATTATTAAAAATTCATACTGAATTAAATAAGAATAATACTATATTTAATGGGGCGCTTTGGATTGTTTTGAATTACATTGAATCAAGTATTAACTCTTGATTCAATGAAAATTTGGAAGTGATGAGGCCATACAGTTTTTATTACAGTTTTTACCCAAATTAAATGTAATACTAGTCATAAGATAATTAGACGAATCAGAGTAGTGATGGTCTTTCAATTTCCTTCTTTCTCTTCCATTGCTGCTGTGTGCTGTAAATTCTGCCATAGAGAATGCTATTGGGCCATGCGTTGAAGTATTGAAATGCTCAAGCCAACCTATCTTAGAAAGCTGCAACATAACATAGAAATTTTGAACAGGAAGAGAGATGAGCTTGTTGCAAAGGAGTCTGATATAAATACTGAATTACAAAGAGCAAAAGAGCAAGGAAAGCAGCCTGTGAAAGAGGTGGATCTTTGGTTGAAGCATGTGCAAGAAGCCAAAACTCAAGTAGACAACATTGAAAGTTGTTACAAAGAACACAAGAATTGCTTCTCCAATTTTTACTCACGCCTAAAGGTATCTAAACGCGTTGTGGAAGAGATCCAAGAAGTGGAAGAGCTTCTCAAAAAGCAAACTTGCAATTCATGATCCTACGCAAAGGAAGGATGTTTTGTTGAATCCACCATCCTTACTCGGCCAATCAACGACTGAGAAGAAAGTGGATGAGATAATGTAGCTCCTCCATAACCCCAAGATTGGCAAGATTGGAGTATATGGAATGGGAGGCATCGGCAAGACAACCATCATGAAGAACATCAATGATAAGCTCGCCACCAGCACTACAGAAAGACATGGGTGGCATTGAAATGATACAGAACAGGATCACAAAACAACTTGGTGATGGTTTTAGCAAGGAGTTATTGTCGTGTGAAGACAAGGTGATAAGAGCTTCCAAATTATCAGAGAAGCTAAAACAAGGCAAAAAGTTTCTACTCATTTTTGATAATTTGTGGGAAGAAATTAGCTTGGATAAAATCGAGATTCCTAAACCAAGTGGAACGATGAATGATTGCAAGATAATTGTGACAATTCGATTGTTGACGGTTTGTAATTGGATTGGAACTCGAGCAAATGTCCAAATAGAGCATATATCTGAGAAGGATGCATGGGACCTGTTTGTAACTAAGACTGGTGACTATGTTCTCACACCTAATATTGAACCTAAGGCTAGATAGGTGTAAACGAATGCCCCGGGGTTTGCCACTTGCCATCCTTATGGTTGGTTATGCGATGAGAGGAAAGCGAGAGGTCAGGGATTGGAGATACGCTTTCAACGAGTTGAAGAGCTCGAAGGCAATAACTCCAGGTATGCCAAATAAAAAAAAAAGTGTTTTATTGTCTAACATTTAGTTATGACCATTGTTCATGTCTGAATTGACAAACCTTCGTGCCTTATTTTTGCGATGGTCAGCCCTAGAGAAAATACCATCATTAGAAAAGCTCAAGAATCTTTGGGTGTTAAATCGTCGAGGCACTGCAATAAAGGAACTCTCAGGACTGGGATGTTTGGTAAGCCTCCGATTTCTTGACTTAGCTCGTACATATGGCCTGAAGCATATCCATGACTATGCGATATCCAAGTTAACTCTTCTTGAAGACATTTGAGTGGATGCAGATTCTTCACTGAAAATACACTGATGGCTACCCATGTATCCAAGATATGACATACTTGAAACACATATCAAACATTAGCATGAGCTTTCCGAGCTTTGAAATAGAAGGATATTTCAAGATCAAACCAAAGATTGTTGGAGGCTGTGGGAGGAGGTTTTGTTATTGGCTGCGGGTTAGGTTGCTTCATCAAAATTTTCTGAAGGTTTTTCAGTGGTGGAGTGGTATAAAAACTGGTCTGCTTGTATGATGTAATGATGGTCAAAGTTATCCCGGCAATCTCATGTGATGAAATGGAAGAAATTTCAAGTTCAACTGATGGGGATTGTCGAATGTTTAATAGTGTTACAGCCAATGATGAGATCGTTCTACCTAAGTTACATACTCTGCACAACATTTCAAAAACAAAATGGGTTTGCAACTCTCTAAATGAAGTTAAAGTATATGGTTCTCCGGGATTAAAGAGACTCTCTTTTGAGAGATTGCCTTCTTTGGAGAATGTTTATGGTACAAGTGAATGGTGGGAGGCATTGCTTTGGAAAAATCCCTCGAGCAAGGACCTTCTTCAACCTCGTTTCGTGGAACCTGAACATTTTTTTTAATACTGGTTGCTGGACAGTTGGTATGCAGGTTTTACTAAGCATTTATGTTCTCAAATTTCATATGTTATTTATCATTCCCCCTTTTTTTGTTTTTTTTCCATGATAAACTAGCCTCTGCCCATTGGGCCCAGGGGAGACCAAACTTCATAATGATAAGCACTCGACTATGCTGAGGGTTGGGACAATGGAGGCACAAAGAGACCCAAGATGGGATCAAAGAGCCCACAGCAAGCTATTGTATATTGCACTACTTTGCTCCTATAAAAACTTGAAGTAACAATCTTCATAGATGAAGAGGAATACTCTTTGACTACCAGGCCAAATGGGCATTTTCCCATGATTCACTGAAGGGAAAGACAAATATATCCTCAAGTATCAATATTTACAATGTATGTAGTGAACATTAAAAATTTAGTTGAAAGAAAGCATGTTACCTTCAATTTGGCTTTTCTTCTCCTTTCATGTTGGCAGTTAGCAAGGAATTTGAGAGGTTTGTGAAACTCAAAGAAGCCATCACACTGCAACAATGCCTTCGATAAATCACCTCTTATAACTGAAATTCAGCAAGGAACTGCACAAATTCTGTCTGGTTGTTAAACATATGATGTTTTGAATCTCCTCAACGTGTTGAGTTCAAGTTGATCATTTCTGATATTGATCTTATTAAGAGGCTTAGCATTGTCAGGATTGTGCCATGTAACTGGATAAGTCGGAAAAATCAAGGTCAATCATGGCTAGAAATAAGATTCAAGGCAACCATTGCACTTGCAACTTGCAAGCAAAATTTTCTTTTTTTTTAACAAAAAATAAAAAATTATGAACTACAACTTGCGAGGGAATCAAATCCTTGAGACATGGTATGCCAAGCCTTATTTATGGTCATAACTTCAAACCCCAGCTCTTACCAATAAATAGAAAAAAAAAAAAAAAAAAAAAACACTAAAGGTAGGACTAAATCAAACATTTCTGCAATTGTAAGCGCTTGGGATCAACAAAGTGAATCCTGATGGTGATCATCTCCTCAGAGCACCATAATTCCGAGTTACCTGCAAAATATAAAGACAAGTTCTCAGTTCTAATAGCTACGTCTTTGTAAGTGAAACTATAATGCCCTTGCCCTTGCAAATCCTCGAATTCGAAATGATTAGTCTCACCCCAAAGGGAAAGAGGACACCTGCCGGGTGCCGGAAAACCGGTACCAAAAAAAAAGAAAAAGAAACTATAATGCATTTGGAACATGCCAATTCTTCGGAAAAATGACATGGTAACACAACTAAAAACAATTAGATTAACTTCATTTCTATGTCCATACAGCAAACATAATTTTTCTGCATTCAGTGATTTTTTTTTTTTTTGAGCAGGAACAAGATATGTATTGTATTAAATTGATGTAAAACTATGTACATAAATTATAAGCACCAGGGGTACTAATAACATTTGTTCGATCCTCAGTTAAATCCTAACATCATGCCCAAAACCAGTAACCCAATCTAGAGACTATGCATTTGATGATTTTGCAAATTGATCAAATTCACTATGTATCGCCTTCAAAACTGGAGATTGTTCCACCTATTATTGGCCATCACTACTGCAAATTCCCGTCCTCAAGTTTCAGTTCAAAATCCATAAACACAGTGGGACATGATACTTTCCGCAATATTCTCATTCAAATCATAATGGACTCACAAACAGTTATTCAGAATTTTTCCTCATAAACAAATTTTTTACGAAAATAATGAGGCTTTGCATTGCAAATAAGCAGTTAAGCACCATGATCTGATATGAACCCATTTCTTCATAAACTAAAGCACAAAATAAAAAGAAATAGAGAGATAAAATTGGCTCATTCGAGGAAACCAAGACCTCCAAAAGATCAAATTTTATTCCCTCCTCCAACCAAGTCATCCACACATTCTCCTTAAGTAGATAAAATATATAACTACTCATAACCACCCACTACTCCATAACAGGGAGTTATAAACTTATAACCCACAAAGTAACCCACAACCTAGCTACAAAATAATAAATAATTTATTTAATTTAAATGGAAATGTGATTGTAACATGATCTAATGGCTTTGGAGTGTTTGATAATGGTGTTCTTCCCTAGTAAAAGGCAATAGAATGAACAAATCAGCCTGACTAAAATAAAGAAATCATCTGTGTCATGGCTATGTGTAGAAGCGTAAGAAACTCTAAATGCGTGCCATGGATGTGCAACAAGCAACTATATGGACCTCACAGTTAGTGGCTGAAGCAGAAGTGACACTCTTTATAAAATATTTTTAGGGGTATGTATTGACAAATTGTAACTTGAGCAACACAAGTCACAATAGATGCCAAAAAGCGGAAAAATCTATTACCCGAGGTTGAGCCTTCTTTAATCTGTTTGCCATATTGTCATCTTCGTCGTCGTCGTCGTCGTCGTCATCCTTGTTCAAGAGCCTTTCACGTATTGAAGAGATATCTGATTTCCTTCCCCTCTTAGAAGTAGATGTAGCACTCCTTGAAGCCTCCCTCTTGCGCCCTCTACCTCGGGGATTTTCTTCATTTTCCTAAGTACATGAAGATGGTTGTTGAGCCAAAAACAGTAGAAGAAGAAAATAGACAAATACTACATGTGTACGCATATACGCTGCAGGAGACTTCAACATCAAGATTGAGGTCCAAGGATAAAATTAGTCATAATTGCCTAGCTATTAAACATTACTAAGTCTATTCCAGACAAGTCTTAGCATCATAAAAGTGCAGATTAAGGCCCCATGGAAAGAACACTGGAAGGTGGTCTGTCTAGCAGTTTTATGGTCTTTATGAAAGGAGCGTAATAATCGTGTGTTCAAAGATGAATTGTGCTTGACAGCTAAAGTGTGGAAGAACTCTCACCTGTTAGCTTCTTTTTGGGTAGCTGTTAACCATAATTAATAAGTTTAGTTTACAGTAGTTAATTGTAATGTGGCTGGTTAATTAGTTTAGGGTTTTGCTCTTTATAATGAGCTAGTTGTAAGTCTTTGAAGTATGAAATAACAATGTAGTCTTCTTGGTTGCTTGTGTATTTTCTTTCTTCTTCAATTCTTCCTTTCTATTTCTTTATTTTCAATTCAATTTTTGTCATGGTATCAGAGCCCTCTTTGGCTCACTACCTTCCCAAAACCTTCTAGTCAAGCCAACAAGTTTCTTTTGAATGGCTGAAATCTTTAAGCCACTTGCTTCTTCTCTTCTTTCCTCCATAAATTCCAAAAAGAAAAAAGAAAAAATAAATCAGTAGTAGAAAAAGAAGATCAAAGGCAGCAGCAAAAGCAATAATGGAAGCATGATGGATTATTTCTCTCAACCTTTCTTCTCCAAAAACCCCAATTCATCTCTTTCTTCTTCTTGCCCCAACAACTAGTGTTTCAAGAACTAAAAGGTAGTAGCAGCAACAGGGACGAAAAGATGTTGTAGAGCCACCCTTTCTTCTTCTTCTAAGGAATGTCCATCTCTCCATCCACTCATCATCTTCCTCTCAGATCCACTTCTTTCAAATTCTAATCTGATGTTCGATCTTTCCATTTCTGCAAGAAACAACAACAGAAAAAAAAAAAAAGGAAAAAGAAAGGGGGCATCAAAATCTCTGCAACAAAAATGTCTAGGTATAGCTCTCTGATCTTCATATTATTCTAATCAAAATTTCTGCAAAACCCCAAGCTTATGTTTTGTATTGCATCTTCTTCTTCTCATTACATTTCTGTACGAACTTTTTCATCAGATTTTCTTCATATCCTCTGCAAAAAATCGCATCAGAATGCCTTCTCATCAATTTTTTTTTTTTTTTCTTGCGATCCCTCAAACCCTCTTCAAAATCAATCAAGTTTCTCCCATTCTTATCAGATTCCTCTAATTTTCACCAGATCTTTAACTATCTTCAACCCACTTGCTCTTCAAGATCTCCTTATTTCCCTTTCCCCTCATTGCTGGAAGATTCCTCTTCTTCTTCTTTATCCTCTTCAAATTTCCTCCAGATTTGTCCAGGAATTTCAAAAAAAAAAAAAAAAAAAAAAAAAAACCTAGAAGAGTCTGTTGATTCTTCCTCTTCGATTGGGTAATCAAGACGTGTCGGCGGGGGCGGCCTACTGTTTATTCTTCTCAGACCAATTCACGCAGCTTTAGGTCATGGGTGGAATCGAGATGTTCTGATCGACATTTAAATCCTTCATTGCAAATTTAAATGTAGTGCAAGCTCATGGATGTTTTCCACAATCATGAGCTTGGGGGGGCATATTAACCATAATTAATAAGTTTAGTTTACAGTAGTTAATTGTAATGTCGCTGGTTAGTTAGTTTAGGGTTTTGCTCTTTATAATGAGCTAGTTGTAAATCTTTGAAGTATAAAATAACAATGTAGTCCTCTTGGTTGCTTGTGTATTTTCTTTCTTCTTCAATTCTTCCTTTCTATTTCTTTATTATCAATTCAATTTCTGTTAGTGGCCAATAGTAGTTTGTCAAATGGCTACATATTAGGGGAATGGATTAGAGGGTGGGGCAACTTTGTATCGGAGTAGGTAGGGACTGTGTTCTTGTTCCGTCTTGAATGTACAGTTTTCTATTTCTTTTTCATTCTCATATATATATATATACCATTTTATAGTTTCTTTTTAAAAAAAAAAGTGCAGATTAAGGGGGTGGAGGATAAGACTAAAATAGCACATACCAAACTGTCAATGACTCTAATTCCCTCCATATCATCCTCTGAAGGAGAATCAACATTTTCTTCATCAGCAGTGATACCTCGGACTGCAGCCGATGCAGCAGCTGATGCAGACCTAAGACAGAAATGCAGGAGTATTAACCTTGAACAAGGTTACAAATAGAAGCCATATCTGGTATTTCTAAAACAAGCATATCTCAAATATGATCAAATCTTCTGGAATACTAAGTTGGTTATTCAAATAAGTTATCAGCATCCATACTTCCCTAAAGAATAATACCATGTCACCCCTTTAATGATAATATTTTAGTAAGGAAAAAAAAAGAAGATTAAAATTATTAGGTGCATAGAACAGCACTGTCCTCTCACCTAATCCAATGAAATCACATTCCATATTCCACCAAACAAAGAAATCACATTGACTAAAAGAATATTCTCAACATCACTAGAACAATTCAAAAGAAATAAATGACAAAATGCCACTTCTAGCAGGAAATTTGGTTTTGGTCCATACTGTTAAAGGTACACCTGCACTCACAGCACAATGATAGTCTAGCAATGTATTAAAAAAAGAAAAAAAAAATGAATCACAAAAAGGAACAATCCAATAATGAGTAAATAGATTATGTTCCCATAAGACCTAAGGAAGAAGGTATCATTCTTGTAAAGATACACGTAAACTGTTATTTAAAAGGTGAAAAGATATACCACTGATTTGAGCTTAGTTTTACTAGTCATGAGCAACAAATTGGGAAGCAAGTGAACAATCAATTAGAGATGGACGTCTGAGGTGAAGGAGTATTTTGGAGTGCAAATACTGACCAGAAATTCTTTCTCAAGATTTCAGCACCATCATTGTTACAATTATGAGGCTCACAATTCCCGATTTCCTATGTGTGAAATCAAGTGTGAAATCAAGTTTTGCTCGTGCAATGTGAATCTTAGCTCTCCACGTAGGTAAGGATCATATTACATCCATTCAAACCCTAATAGAGGATCAAAATAAACAATTTAATCATACAAGTCTGATATTTCATATGAACAATCAAGCATACACTTCCACATCTAGTTTTCCAAAACTCATTTGTTTTCTCTATGGGAAATGATCTTTTGTTTGTCTATTTATAAGTTCCGAAAAGTGTGCAAGCTTTCCAAGTGCACTGTCCAAATATGTATTTTTCAATCTTATTTGTAGAGGACTCTGACAGTATATGATGACTTATGAACAAGTTTGGATAGTTATAAGTTTCTTGAAAAACAAACAGAACTATTAATAGTTTCCACAAATAAAAAATCACGGTGTTTGATTGTTAACGCTAACAAAAGAGGAAGAGGAAAACCTAAAATAACAAGGTTAAAGACAATTTTCAAGGCCACGCTTAAGCAATGACTATTCCTAGGCCATTTGCAACTAAATCACTTAGGCCATACTTACGACAGATAGTGGGGCACTTTGGAAATTTTTTAAATGTTTAAGGGGTTAATATTAATATATAAAGCTAAGGTTCTTCTTTCTTCATATTACATAAGTGACTTTATAACTTAAACATTGGAATAACTTTTTGTTTTTTTGAGAAGAAACAAACACATTATACTAAAATCAGTGTTGTCAAGGCGGAAAGGCGGTGGTAGGCGGTAAACCTTAATTAGGTGAGGCGGGATTAAGGCGGGATATAAAATATTTATTTAGAGGTCTCTGAAAAATTTATTTATTTATTCATTGGTCCCTCACTCCATATATATATGTATGTAATTATTAATTTAATTTATATATTAAATAATTATTAATTTATATAATATAAATTAATAATTATATACATAAACGTATTTAGGGTTTGCAGAAATTGAAGTGGAAGGAGGGAGAGGATTTTGCAGGTTTTAACAAAAAAAAAATAAATTCAAATAAACCCTTTTAAAAAAAATATTTGCTTAGATCTCCCCAGACCGCCTAGACGGTGGTCTAGGCGGTGCCACTACTCAAGGCGCCGCATTGACAACACTGACTAAAATAAAGTAAAAATAGGTACAAAAGGTGCGGAGTACAAACATTGGCATAACTTTTAATTCTAGAGTTATATTTCAATATACAAGTTATTTTTTTCTTTTTTCCCCCTTTCTAATTTTGATTTTCTATTTTATTTTGTTATATTGCTACAAATATTTTCTTTTTTTTTTATAAGTATTACATCAAACATGACTCTTCAAATCTATAAACTTTCATATGCCAACTTGTACTATTTTTATTTTTTTTATTTTTTTTAGTTTTTAATTTTTTTTAGTTTTTAATTTTTGGAAAGGATACAAAATTGAAGAGTATAAAATATAATTAATCTTTTGTTACACAAGATTTTACTCTTATTTAGGAATATGCATGTAACTTTATATAGTGTTTGTATAACTTTTGTTATACAAGATTTTACTATTAATCTTTATATAGTGTTTGTATGTGTAAGATTAATTAATTAACTATTTAGGGGGCTATAAATAAATATTATTTTTATAGCCTAGGCCTCACTTAGACGACACCTAGGGACCACCTCGCCTAGTCCGAGTTAATCGCCTTGGGTAAAGATAATGAAGAAAGGCATAACCAAGTGTACTATAACATTAGAATTGACCCTTGATAGAATGGAATGGAGAAAGCTCCCTTTCCTCAGCCTTGACCACATATAGTTGGGAAAAGGCTTTCCGTAGTTGATTAGAGTAGCAAAAACAAAAATTTAATTATTATACTAGAATGATGGTAGCAAGATTGAGCATGTGCTTAAATTTACATTGGCTTTAAGGAGGATATATGTCAACTTGTTAATCAAAATACAAAGAAATGAATTAAAAAGAATTATTTCACATGAAAATAATGGATAGATAAATTTTGACTGAAATTTTCAATTGCCATTTCTTGTAACATACGAGTCTTGAGTTGTTAAATCAATATTCATATCAGTTACTTGTAAGATTTGCATAGAATACATTGTATGAATCATAGGTATATACTTATATAACCACATAGAGCACAAGATCCACAAAACTCTGGAATTTGATTAATAATTTTGTTAAGTAACCATGACCAAAGATGAAGTTCCGAAATGGGTAAATAATTTGTGAAAATGATCTATGTACCCAGCAGGAAATTGTCATGAAAAAGATAACCCATTTCATAATTTGTAATCTAATTAAATTATTTTTTACGTAAACAAGAAAAGCAAATAATTCATAACTGTTCATCTCTTGTAATACATTTCACAATGCTATGAACATTGGGATGAACCAATTTCTTCTTCTTCTTCTTTTTTCTTTTTTTTTTCTTTTTTTTTTTCTGTCTTCTAGTTAAAGAACTCATCCACATAAAAGGTCATTTCATTCTAAAATTTCCCTTTCAATCAAATGATCACAATTCATACACAAAAGTTATAATCAATAACTAAAATTTCATAAGGAATATGAAAAGGGCCTTCTAGATATGGAAGTTGAGTAATGATACTTGGAATTTGACATACAAAATGCACTTTTTACTATTTTTTTAAGAATCATGCAAAACAGTTGAATCATAAGACTTGAATCGTCAATCACATTACTCATCATTATTTAGGATTTACTATGGATCGCGTTGCATTGGGATCTTAGTATTCATGTATTTGAATAGGGATCCTTACAACTATGACATTGACAAATCTAAGAACAGATTATAATTGATAATTAACTATTTTGATAGACATGGACAACAAATACTGGAAATGTGGAACATTTTGAAACTTATGTATTACATGTAATTTCATGTTGCATACTACTGATGCTAGCATGTCATCCCAATGGCTCAACATAGTTAAGAACTAAGATGTAACTACAATATGTGAAAAGAGAGGAGATTCAATTGACCTGGTTTAATAATGTGCAGTGAAAGGCATTAGTAAGGGCATTGAGAAGGTCAAAGCGGGATGGAAGAATATATTGAAAGGCTATGGTTCAATTAAGAATAAATTCTAGATAAATGCAGTGAGTAAGGATTCACGTGGTTGACACCAAGCAGTACATGCACGATTCTATCTTTATAGAAAGAAAGCATGTTACCTATCATTTTGTTTTTCCTTTTTCTTTTTTGTTCACTAGCAAAGAAATTGAGAGATTTCTGAAACTCAAACAAGCTTTCACACTGCAACAATGCCACAAACTAACCTCTCTGAATGCCGGATGCTCAGGCTTGCATCGAGTGTCGTTTGTTTTAAGCTGGTAGTACTCCTGCCCCTTCCCCTTCCTCTGCCCCTACCTCTTGTAGAACCTTTACTTCTACTAGGTTCAGAAGGATCGTTTGAGGACCTAGAAGCTGCAGATGATGCTTTTCGGCCTCTATTCACAGTCTTTGAGCTTGAGAACATCTGGGTGGCGTCTTCATCATCACTAAAAGAATTCAAACTCCCAAGTCCTTGTGTACTTTTAGCTCCAGTGTCCTATACAAAACAAACATGGAATTTCAGACCAAAGAAATATTAAAAGTCCAGCTGTAATATGAGACAACCAATTTGATTGAGCTAATATAAGGCATATCCACCTGCAATATCTGTGAATATGAGGCAAGCTGTGTTCCGTCCTTAAATTGAATTGACCTTTCTTTAACACGTTCCTGCAACAACACATATTAATATTCTTGATAAATATTAGATCTCACATAACTTGTACTGTAAGATTAGCAAGGTGTGAAGGTAAGTATTGTAAGCTTCTTGCCTGCATGCAAGCCTCAACTTTAAAAATTAAATCTTCTTCAATCTTTAATGCATCTGATTCTTGGGAAATCTTATTCTGTGAAAACATGAGGCATGTAGATGTTCAATGATGAGTGGGATTAAAAACCTATACTTCCCAACAGCAACACTATCTGAAACAATTTTGAGTCAACATAGGAGAAGTAGGGTATACATACCCGAGTTTCCTCAAGATTGTACTGCAAGCAATTGTAAAAAGCCATTTTGTCATCCTTGTTAACAAACTCATGCAGTGCCACATCCAAGTCATTAACTGGAAGTATTTCCATTTTCTGCCAAAACGAATCCTTATGATACCGTAAAAGAGAGAGTATAAAATAAAATTCATTGGTTGAGGCCTTGATTTACAATATTCCAATTATTGTTGTATTGTTTATAATACCCATAGATCATCTCTTTGCTCATTGTTATACAACTAAGGATGCTTCAGACACTTTCTTTAGCCAGCAAGTTAGGTTGGATGCAATGGAATATGCCTAGTCAAGTGTTAGATATATCTCTTTATGGGGTGAAAAAGTTTGGAGATACTATTTGCGGTTTTTCTTAGGATTTTGAACGAGAATAGCAGGTTAAGAAGGTAGATATTCATGGCATTCTCCTCAATATTACCTATATTATAACTGACATGTATAAGTGGTCTAAGCTTTTCATACACTTGATCATTGGTAATTTCATTTTGAGATACGATCGTCTTTGAATGGAAAGAGATGTTTATGTAATGTTGTTTTAAACTGTCCTCATTACAAGATAAAACTTGAATAAACACAAGGTAAAATTCTTTCAAACTGCAGTGTAGTCATGGAGACCAATGCATTAGTTGAGGGAAAAAAAAAGAAGAAAGAAAATCACACAGAAAGCAAAGAGGGAAAGTTTATATTTTGCAATAGACTACAGTCACGGTTTTATAATAATGTTCAAATTTTACTAGTTGCAATAACATAGAAATGTACTACTGATAATGAAATATCTGAATTTTACATTATATTTTTTGGGCCTTTAAAATTTTTATATTTTTATAGCATTTTTGTTAACATTAAGCACCCTAATTCTACAAAAAAAAATTATTTCCATTAATAGTTTTTTCCAAATAGGTGAAAGATAGGCCTTGGTACAACAGTTGAGGTTGTTCTATTATGACCTGGGGGTTTAAATCTAAAAGCAGCCTCTTCAATGTAGAGGTAAGGTTACGCTCATGATCGCTTTCCCAGATCCTACAATTGCGGGAGCCTCATGCACTAGGTACACCCACTTAGTTATTGAAAAATTAGGTCTTCAAAAATAAATGGAAACAACACTAGTCTTATCTTAGGAATAGTAAGCGTAGAGGTTATACCAAATTACTTTCAGCTACAAGCGCCTCGATATTCTGTTGATTTAACTCTTCTGGACGGAGCCTTTCAGGATCACCAATCCTCTCTGCAGTTCAACATAGAGAACACTAACAATTATTTTAAAACAGAAACACACAAAAAAAAAAATTGAAATCCATATACAATAGAAAGACAAAAATGGTTTATTGAAATTAGCCAGATGTCTTCTAGAATAAAATAGTCTAGGATATAAATGCATGCAAAAACAAGAAAAAGAATTAATAGAAACCAAACAAGTAAAGAAAAAACTTTTCCAAATTTCCATCTTTTGTAATGATCATTATTAAAAGATCGACTAGGATATTTCATTTTGATCCATTTTCTTTTCGTAGGTGCATTTCATGACTATCATGTAATGGAACTATCTCAAAACATAATGCTTGTCTTTCAGCTGTGATTTGTCAAAAATAGTGAGGAGTCGCCAAAGCCACAGCCAAGATCGAGATATCTGAAACCTTTCAGGTGGATGCTGTAACCTCTGAAGTCTTAACTACCATACAAACATGTTAGCAAAGTTTCCCCAATGCCACATGCATAGCTCACGAGTTTATAGTGTGAAGTTTCTTTTCTATGGAGTTGACATGAGCCATCAGTGTAACTACCCTCCTCACACTGGTGCCACATTATTATTTTCTCTTTTCAATCCCATGCCTGTACCATAAGAGTGTTTTCATAAGCCTAAGCAATACAAGATTATGAAGACAGAGGTCATCATCCAATAGTGTACAGTTGCATGGAGACAACTTCAAAAGATAAGTTTTCTGGATTCCCAAGAAGATTACACTCTCTTTATTTACTTATTTAAAAAATTTCTTGTGTGGGAGAGTAAGCTTTTACTTTATTTATTTGTGAGTTGTGGAGGGACTGAGGATAACATAATGAGGCTATATTGATTTAAAGTGGTCTTCAGAACTTGTCTAACAGTGATTCTGCATGTTTTTGTCGATTTTGGTTGGGATAATGGCTATGACTAGAACAACGCAAATGCTGAATTGATGTTACTTTACACTTACATATTAACAATTTAACCACTTAAATGATTCTGCTAAGCTTCCATAGCAAGATGATGACAATTATATACTTTCAAGACCGCCTTGAATTGGAAATTAGCTTCCTTTTGTGTCATCCCTATCCAAAGAGAAAACATACTTCACTTTTGAGCAATTTTGAGGGCCTACTTGTTAACTCTACTTAGCTTCAACTTCTACTTTAAAATCAATCTCTATTTGTAGTAGAGGTTTAAGCTCTACTAAAATAGGCCAAGTTTTTTTTGCTTATTCTTGTAAAGATTATACCTCTACTTCAAATAGAAGTAGAAAAAACAAAAAACAAAAAACATTTACTATAAAAAAAAAAAAATTATTAGCCTCTACTCTTTCTAGAGGTGCAAGTAGAGATAACAAACACCACCTGAGAGAAATATATACTTCTCGCCTAAACACGATAGGGAAGAAAGTAAATAGAACTGAACTAGCAGTTTGTAGATGACTCAAATACCTTCAAGAGATTGTCGCTTTTTTGCAGTCTTCGAGAAAATTAGAATGTCTTGAGGATTTGCAACCTACAAAATCTAGGAAAGATCAATTGAACTAGGGAAGTTATAATTGAAACGTCAACATGAAAACAAGAATACTTTGATAAATGGTCGTTGAAGATACCTTTCCCACATATTTTTGCCCAAACCTTTGGGGATTAATAGTCATAAATCCAGAGTAATCTACCTGCCATGTTACAGAAACAAACCAGTTTCACTCATGCCCCAAATGGAAAAATAGTGGTGCAGTAAAAATAAAAGTCCAAACTGATGGTATAATTCTTCATATTTCCAAGTTCTATAAGCTTCTGAAAATCAAACGTTATGCAATAAGTTTAATTGCCCACAGTGCACCTCTTTCTAGGCTGATTCTACTTTTAAAAAGCCAAACAGAGATTTCTCAATGCAGTCCATAAGAGAGTCACAGATACAGATCTCAAATTTATAAATTTAATTGAAGAAAAAAATTCAAGATTTTGTCAGTAGACTCAGTATGCTCCATCTGTAAGCAACTACCTATGTCCCATAGATATGATATATTGTCTGCTCATTGTTTGCGGCTGCCAAAGGACATGATGAAGGCCTACTTTAGGGCCTCCAATATTATCTGTATGAGAATTCAAACTATTCTTCACTTCATTCTTAATAGATCACTTTTACATCACCAACGCCTTCAAGCCTCTCACCCCCTCACCACAGTAAAAAAGAAAAAGAAAAAACAAAAATAAGAACTCTCCACAATGCGTGTCACCCAAAAGTTAACAATAAACATATAGCCTTATCCCAACTATTTAGGGTTGCCTAAACAAATCTTATTTCATTATTCAACTCCAGGATTATATTTTTCATTAATTTGAGGCTACCATATCTTCTCCTTACCATTCTAACACAAATCAATTTTAACACTATTCTTTCTAGCAGCTGCGGTTGGTCCCATCTAATTGTTGACGAAACTCTCCGCTCACCTCATGGGGCCAAACCAATTCAGCAAAGTTTCACTCATTTTGTTTACTTCAATCCTAATTCTTTTGTCTTTGATTCTTCCACTCATCTACTTTAGCATCCTCTTTTGTACCAAACTCATCCTATGTTTTCCTTGTTTATTAACTATCCATAGTTTCCCTCCATATAGAGTTGTTGGTCTTGTGCCCACTTCTATGTTACCCGGACTCTTTACTCTAATCCAAGGTACCCGTGTCCAAGGATCGAACATTCGACTTTGCTCTTGGCTTCGGTCACTTGAATTTTGGAATTAATTCGGAGAAGTTTAATTCAACATGGAGAATTTTTGTAAAATTCCCTAAATTAGAGAAGTTTAGAGAATTTTTGCATATATGCTTAAATATCTAGATTTATTGTAGTATAAGCTAAAAACTAATATAAATAGACACATTTAATACAGAAAAATACTCATAAGTGACCTAGCGAAATCAATCTTGTTAAGTGGATTGATGAGTTTGAAATGGTGGCTTGCTTCTCGACCATATACTTTGCTAGTTTAAATTCCACTATGCTTAATTTATTAGTTTATTATTTAAATGTATTATTTTTTCATCTTGTTTTATAAGAGTTAACTAAAAGAAGAGGGCTTTGGGAACTCTTTTAATGTATTTTGAAGTTTTTATCTTATTTCAACTTTCTTTATTTTATTTTTTTTCTTTTGCTTCTTTTCTTCTCTTTGTAATAAAGCATATCTCATAAACTACATAATTTGTTAGCATGTTAAATTATTTTTAAAAATTTATATTGCAATGTTGGTTGATGAAGTTGAAAATAACACATAATTATTGGTATTTTTTGTTTTCTATTGATGAAATAACATTTTTTTACTTCTCCGTCGAATTTTGTTGAATTTTATCGAATTTTATTAATTTTTTGCATTTTCTAATTAAAAAATATAAAATTTATCGAAGTTTAACGAATTTTTTCAAATTTTTCAAATTTTATCGAATTATTTCGAAGAGTTTTTGCATTTTTTATTTTACATCCACTTCGCACTTTGGTGATTAAAAAAAACAAAAAAATTCGGTGAATTTTTTAACCGTTCCCTTGTTCGACACTTTATGATGGGACATGGGTATGGGATATGTGTCCGACACTTTGAATTTTAGAATATTACCATATAGATTCTTCAATAGAAAGAAGAGAAAGCATGGAAGAAGATAATGACTAATAGGTGAAATTTACTTAAGTGGGCGAACAAAATAGACAATAAATGAGTGAAAAGAAGAAAAAAGGAAAAAAGGACATATAATATAGCCGAGTACCCATGTCCCAGAATTTGAAAATGAATAAGTCGAACCTCTAGATATGTACCCATATTTGACACCAACCCGAGTCCAGGTAACATAGGCCCACTTTACAAGACTCCCCTTTCATTCTTAAGGGTGTCTACTTATTATATGAAACTTTTGCTTTCAAGATTGCATGGTTTGTAATTGTTTTACACCAACTGTTCTTTATTCAACTTTGGGTTAAGCAATGGCTGCTACCATCCTAATTCGAATCTGTGAATCTTACGATTCATGATTTGATTTAGGGGAAAACAATACAAATCTTTAAAACAAATATCAATGATTCTATGTCCCATGGTGAATCCTACAAAGTTAGTAGAATCTTTTGATTTAAGACTCAAATCACATAATTCACTATTCAAGCTAACAATTCACACGATTGTTACAAAAAGTGAAAAAGCACATATTATATATGTCATAGATTTAAACTGAACAACACTTGACCTTCCCCCTCCTGATTTTGTTCTCAACTTAACTCGTCCTTGCCACACTCAACCATTTGTAAAATGAAAATTATTAGCACTATTTATTTGTTAAAAGCTTCATAAGTTTTTGATAATCTATAAGTGAAAAACCTTTTCACAACATGATTAAGTTGTTTATTTTTAACGGAACAAATGGAATTTTATTAAAATAACAAAGACAACACAACAGGATTAAGTTGTTCAATAAGATAAATATTAGAAACCTGATCTCATACACATAGAAGAACTATTCAGAAGTCCTAACAAAGAAATAAATCACATACACAGAACCATTCAGAAGTCTGAAGAAGTTGTTTAAAGAGATTAGATATCTAATAGAGGCTTCATCCTTAAAACATAAAGAACCAAAGAAGTATCACCTTTATTCTGATCAGCGGAAGTCTGAGCTCTGTTCTATGAACTTCCTTTTCCATTGATTTTTCAATTAGATTTCCAACCTTATGAAATGAGAACTTTAGTTAAACATAGTTGCACAAAAAATAGACAAATGAAGATAAAAAAACATCTAAGGAAAATATTCAATAAATCAGAGGAAGTGTCTCTCACCACTTTGTCCAAATGCTCAAGAACAGATGCTTGATCATTGGGATCAATGTCAGCTTCATCCTTCAGTACAACCTAAATTATGGAGAGCAATAGTGTAAAAGGCATAGGATGGATGAAATGAAACGCCACGACCTCACTTGTTGACAGCCTTACCTCTGAATATTCAAAAGACCTCACGGATTTCAACGGTATCTTAGTTGGACGATATTGATTTCCCTGTATATGCAAAACATCAACACGTTGAGCACTACAGATAATGAGAAATTTAATACTGAAAGTAATAGAAGGAAGAAGTTATAAAAGGAAAAACATCAGTTGCACCAAGAGTACCTTAATTTCTAGAAGAAGTACATGCTTAGGCTTTGCTTCCCCTTCAATTAATGATGTTGCAACAGAGGAGCCTGGCTGAGTAATATGGAAGCCCATACCTGGAACTTCCTGTTAACATCCAAAAACAACTACAATAAGATACTATAAGAAGAAAAGGAAGAAGGAAAAGATACATGCGGTTTATCAGGACATATATATTATAAAATCACCTGAGGATCAACGAGGCATTCATGTTCATGTCCCCACACAATAAAATCCAGGAACCGAGGCAGGAACTGCTCGTTTATAGCATTTTTTGGATTTGACTTTACTCTACAAATCAGATTAATGATAATTGATTTTTAGTCAAAAAATGGTCAACATCTTTAAGTTTCCAACTTTAAAAGTAAATAAATTATCAACAACCAAGCATTATATTTTCCAGGTTAGGCTCCAAAAGTTCAAAATACATCGCATCATTTGTCTTGAAGATTTGAGTGAACAAAAAATAAAAAATACTATAAAAGACCTGTTTTGATGGAGTACAAAAATGTTGAACCAGTCCGACACTTGACAACCTTCTTGAGCTTCAGGACGCATCCATTGCACAGCATGTGGTGTCTGAGGCATCCAACAACAAAATTGTGCAATAAATAAGGAGGCTAGCCATAAAACATGAAAAGAGCCCATACTTGAATTTGGGACAGAAATGGATCCAAAGAACAGAGAACACATTAAAATACCTGAAACATTCTATTGAGTCGCTCATCTCTAATGTTTCCAAGACCATACAAAGCCACAGATGTTGAACCCTGGGATTTTGTGATATAAGAACTATGAATCATTGTTGTAAAGATTCTAAGACTAAGAGCATATTTCCATCCAAAAAATCAAGTATAACAGACCTTCCTGATAAGTATAGGATGAAGAGATATCTGGCCAACACCTGAGCCACCAAGGACCATTTTCCCAAAATAATTTACAAGATTGCAAGCGGAAAGGATGTCAATAGCAGAAAGATTGTCCTGTTCGATCAGCACAAAAGACATCATTGACCATTTCTGTTAGCAAAAACTAGCAAACAAAAGGCAACATCGAAAGATTATAAACAAAATCTAAAAATTTATTAAAGTAAAAAACTAGCAAAATTTGATGGCTAAAATTGAAAAAAAATCTACTATTTAATTTGGAAATTGTGCTAGCAACCACCATTAAATGATTACATCATTCATTTGCAAGCTCATTGCGCACTTCCTCAGGAATTTAATGATACTCAAATCAACTAGTGTTATCAACGTGTGAGCCTCAAGCACGTCTTGAGGAAAGGTGCATATGTTGTGCCTCAATACTTGACAGGCAAGGAGCACCAGCTCAAGCGTGCGCCTCAGGCGTGCACCTTGATACACCTCACTTTTCTGCTCTTTATTTTTAAAAAGAAAACTATTTAATCGTGAAATAAATATTATATTACATACTTTTTCTCTTTTCTTTGAATAAACATACGTAATGCACAATATAGAACATAAAACATTAAAAGAAACTTATGTTCTGCTTGTATAACAACAATGATAAGTTGTTGCAAAGGCATCACATTTGCTACTTGTTCTTCGTTGTTTTTGGGTTTCTTGTTTCAATTCAATTTTAAATATCAAAAAAATAAACATAATATCAATAACAAATATGAAATAGAAATATTAGTGCTTTGCTACTATGAACATTATGACGTAGGATGAGAAAAATTTTAAACTGTTATTGATTTTTATCTTTTTTTTTAATTCTTTAAGTAAAAATTAATATAATTAAGTTTAAGAAAAAAAAAATAGCCACACTTTAATCTGGTATGCACCTCACCTTGTACCTTGCGCCTAAGGCACTGGGACCCCTCATTGCCTTAAGTGCACCTTGAGCCTTTAACTACCTTGAACTCAACATAGTCTTTTCTCGACTACATGGGTTTACGGATTATACAACGCCTGAGCAAAACACATACAACTTCACACAATGTTTTGTGGTTGCTCAGTGCAATTCTTTTAAAAAAAAAAATAGCAATTAAGAGAGAAAGAGAGAGGAAGAAGTACTACAATACAATGTTGTCAAGGTGCCACACTGTTGTCACCTAAGCCGTAAGTAGGTCGTCATCTAGGCATTTTTACAAGTTGACCTTTAAATTGCCCAACTAATATCATTAAAATTGACTTACTATAGATTAAATAGAGTAAATTTGCATGATTTGAAAGAGCAGGAAGAAGCACAAATAACATAGTGAGAATAGGCACAAACTTATCAATGTAAGCAAAATTTTTATCATACCACTCCTGCAGGGTCGTCATGATTTCCATGAATGCTGAAGACTGGCATTCCAACATTGAAGTGGGGGTCTTCATAGTTTACATGACCAAATCTGCATATTCAGATAATAAACCATAAGAACATACATCTTAACCAATGGCTAGTATTCATTAAGAGATAGACAAAGAGCGAATAAGAAGAAAAATAGAGAGAAAAACACTAAGTTGCTAAGACTCAACTGAGTAAAAACAAAATGATTGATTAAAGAATCTTAATGACGAAAGAAATCTCCCACAATAAACCAAGCTTTTACCTTACCATCAAAACAACTGAATGAACCTCAATTTAGATTTTCATCTCTAAATGGGCTGGTGTACCAGAAAAGAGAGAGAGAAAAAAAATGGACTGGTAGGAGAGAGATAGGTTCTAGAAAAAAAAAAACTGCGATAAGTATGAGCCGCCTGCCAACTTTTATACAAATCCTAGTACTAAACCCAAATTCATGGCCTAGACCGTATTCAACCAGTTGACTCAACCAATTAACTGTAAAGTTTTCTTTACATATTTGCAAAGTAACATAAAAAGAAACATATTATCAAGAATGAAAGAAATTACATATTTGCAAAGTTCACTGTTTGATCACTGACAACTTGGAATTGGACTGGTCGATCATTAAGGCAATATCGGCGAAGAATCTCAATAGTTTTTACTAAAGTTGACCTCGAAGGCTTATTTTCATGGAAAAGATCACCTCCAAGAAGTAAAAAATCCACCTGCAAACGAGCTTGCAGTCAGCATAATGTCGAGCCTTGGGTAAGTGAAAAGGATACAAGAAGACGAAAATTAAACCCCAAGCTATTTAATTAAGGCTGCTTAGCATATACAAATGGGATTAATAATAGTTCATGCAAAGATGTAAATCAGTATTACCTGTTTTTGCTCTGCAATTGAGCATATCTCCTCAAATGCCAGAAATGAATCAACCCGACGTATCTCATCCTTCTCCATATATCCCAGATGGCAATCAGTCGCAACAAGCACTCGAAGTGTGTTGCTGATATCCTCTCTGAAAGTGGTTTTCTAATCATAATCACTATCATAACATGACCTAAGAAAAATCAAAACGAGAAACTCGCTTTGCATTCTCTAATTTCATTATCCAAATGAATCAGAACTTTCACATATATGCAAATAACAAACACTTCAAGCAAAATCGATCAAAGGTTCAAAAACCAAAAAATTGTACATCAGAAATCTTTTAGAGAACTGAGTTTATACCTAGAACAATCTCCCATGTAGCTGAATCCGAGTAATCAGTTAGGTTCTACAAATCATCGAATACGGTAATTACAGAGGTCTTAAGGTTACATATCTAGTGATTAAATTAAATGAACAAAAAACAGAAAATTTTTGAATAAATAGTACTTACAAAGACAAATTAGATAAAAAGAGTTTGACCTAGTTTCAATCTTCTGAAAGAAGGAAATTGGTGGCAAAAGCCCTAGTTATACCAGTATTTGTCCTCCGTTATCCCCAAATTGACATTTTTGTCCTGTGAAAATCCACACCGTCCGATACAAATCCAGCGGACATGAAGCGTCTAACTAAATGGAGAGAACTTACTTCGCTACTCTAAAGACACCAAAAAATTATTCCCATTCAGTGGCAATCACGTCATTCTACTGAGAATAAAGGGGCGTTTCTGTAATTTAAAACCATCTTCTTCATCATTTATTGTATCGCATCCATAAGCCCCAAACAGTGGAAAATGTCGATTCCGCTGCTATCGTCTCCGAATTTGCCTTGCGAAAAATCTCGAAGCATTTCGGTTTTCAGAGCCACTTCGAAATCTAAGGTTTACTCTTCTCTTCACAGTATCGAGTTTCTCAAGTTTCGTTGTTCTGAAAGTAGAATTGAAGCCTCGAGATCGTGCTTCTCTAGTTGTTTCTCGTTGTCTTCTCGAGGGCGTCTAGGGTTTTGTGCTGTTGCAGCAGGAAATGGTAGAGGAGGAGAGGAGAAGAGCGTTGCTGAGGATGCTGAGGAAGGTCAAGGAGAGAGTACGATGCCTTTGCGGTTCAGGTACTTGACGGAGGAAGCTCCAGATCGACCTCTCAGGTGGCCATGGCTGATAGGTACGTAAATACCATCTAGTTTTGCTAATTTTATGTTTTATTTACTTTACATTATGTGTGTGTAGCACTGTTTGAGAAGTTCAATAGCCAATTCATAAACAAGCTTTTATGAAGTTATTCAAATTTTTTGGTGTCTTTAATTGAAATGGATTGAAACTCATTGCTTGATGTGTTTATAACAATTTGAAAGATAACAAGAAATGTTTGGGTGGATCAAGGGAGGTGTGCCTACAGCTCTAATAACTTTATATTTGGTATGAGTGTAGGAGTAGGACTGCTTTGTAGTCTTGTGGATTCTGTTCAAAAACCACAAGGACTCCTCTTATTATCCATCTCCCATTTTTACATCAATTTTTGCTCCTTATCCAATGTGGGTAACTATTTCTCAACTTGAAAGGAAATATTAGGTGGTTTGGAGTGTTCTATAACTCTAGCATTAGCAAAATGTTAGAAAAAATTGAGTAGATAGAAGTAAGCATTAGGTGGTTTGGAGTGACAAAATATAACCATTCAAGAATGGGAAGGGACTCAACAACCATCATTATTCGTCTCGACGTCTCCATAATCAAACTTTTATCAAGCCTCAAAATATCACTAATCATCTTTGGTCATCTTGTTGAAGGTGTACGTTTGATTCATTTCATCGATCCATTGAGTCTCATTCAGTCATTGACCCATTTTAATTTGTGTAACAACATATTGGATGGCATGGTTATCATGTGAAAGGACATACTAAAGTTAAAGAGTTTAAGTCTTAATTAAGAAGAAATTGGCATCAAAGACCTTGGGGTTGCTCCAAAAATGTAGGGAATAGAAATCGGACAGAGAAAAACAAGCTTGAAGCCTTGAAAATTGTGGTTATCACAAAAAAATTACGTTCGAACTGCGAAATGCACTTTAAGAAGTTTAGCAGCGTCTACTTCACTTGTAGGTTACTTCAGTTTAAGTGTCAAACAGAGCCTGAATACAAATGAAGAGGTTGCAAAAATATCCAAGGCACCATATATCATTGTGTCAGGGTATTTGTTGATATATGATAAAATGACATTGCACAATACCAAACATTGCCCGAACAGAATGTTGTGGTTTCTATTAGATTGTTGTGAAATGGATTCTGAGAAGCTTAAAAGGCATTAAGAATCTTGTGGTCGTGTTTGAATTTTGAAAGAAAAGAGGAGTCACAAGATATAGTTGCATGTGTAGATTTTATTATGTAAGGGATTTTGATAAGAAAAGATCAACTACAAGTTGCATATATACATGCACTTGCTCTCAGATCCAAGTCCAATGCTCGCATCTCTTGGACATAAGCTTTACAGTAAACCACATAAATCTTGAGTCGCTGATTGTGATTTGATAAACCATGTAAATTTTTGTCTTGTAGGACTGTGTCAAAAACCATTTCTCTTTGATGTATCGATTTCTTTTCATGAATCATCATTCATTTTTCTTCAACTCGTAACCTCAAAGATAAGCACATTTAGGTCCATGACAAACGGGTTGGTCTTCTATTGCCTCCTCCCATCATGCTTCGCTCTCAAAGCAATTTGATTATGTTTTCCAAGATTCTTTGTTTTCATGCTTTCCAGCTCAAGGACTCCTTAGCCTCCGAGAGTCTAGAGTGGTTGTAGTGCGTCCCCCTTAATTTAATTATGTATAGCTGTTGCAGCCTTTCCAGGTCATATGGAAATTAATCAATTTGCTTACGCACCCAACGCACAGCACAAATAAAAGATCTGTTTTGACATGAAATGGATATTATCAACGAAGGCTAAGAGAATTCATATCCATTCTGCTTTTTCTTTTCATTTTTTGTGAACTCTTGAGGTCTTCAGTCCTGTGAGCCCTAGAATTGTGGCTGCAATTGATTACCTTGGTAGCTGGGATTTTCTAGCTTTTAATTCAAGTGCCTGGCACATATGAGGTCATTACATTTTTCTTACCTTCTGGAAAGGCATCTGTTTATCGTTCTTACATCTGCTAAACATCTTAGCTGCCTCTCTTTAATAATTTTATTACATTTATTGGCTCGGTTCTTAATATGAAAGTTTGATTCTTCATGTAACCATTGAAAAAGTTTAACAAACAAATTCTACTTTCACTAGATACTTGGTACTTTCCTCCAAAAAGAGAAAGTGAATTAATAAAATTGGTGAGATTTGTAAGCAATGTCTTCTTGTTTGAGATATCATTTATTTTCTAAGGTTGGATCTGTTTGAAATGCTTCTGCTTGCTTATGTATCTTGTTCATTTTGCAGCACTTGCTTTCCTCATTTACACCTGGCGGGCAGTATTATGGGAACTTTCTAATTGGAAGAAAGCTGTACTGGTCATCGCCAGTTTCATTGGCTATCTCTCAAAACTTCTCTTGGCCTTTGTTTTCCATTTCATTGGTGATCCAATCACCAATCTTATCAGATTTATCGAGACTGTTTTATACTCCATCAGGTCCATGTACTCTAGTATAGTGGCATCAGCACCTGTATCTGAGCTGACAGTGATCATAATGTTAACTTCATCAGTACTCGCCATTGCAGAAACTGTTTCTCCAGACTCAGTTAACAGCCAGCCATATCTCCTCACTTTTGCCGGACTAATTGGCTTTGCTGTTGCAACAGACTATATAACAGAGCTGTTCTTCTGGGTGCTTCTTGTGGGAATGTTTTGTTTCTCAAAGTTTGTTAAGAAAAGGGACTATGTTCAATCTGCGTTGCCTGTTGCTGCTGTGTTGGCTGCTGTTGGGAATCCTTGGGTGAGATTTATAGTGATGGGCTCATATCTGGCTCTTGCTATCTCTCACTACTCAAAGTGCTCACAAGAAAACCTTGAGAATAAAACTGCAGCAAGAAGCATTGGTGTTCCTATCCCATTAGTGGGTGCAGCATTGGCCATTGGAATTCATGTTGCTGCCAAGTGGATCCGTTACCGACATTTGACATGGATGATTGTATGACAAGCAGGACATCTTTCCTATTGTTTTGTTGTGCAACGTAATATTTTATTTTGATCCTGCAAGTGTAAGATTGTACAGCTAGAGCTTCACTTTTGATAGAGTTAGTGTAAGCCCGTTCTAAGTGAGACTAACCACGGCATTTGTTTTATTGGGGGACCGAGTCATTAGCTTGAAGCTCAACATTTCTGGAAAAATTATGTGCATGGCTGAAGTTTTCAGTTACAAGTTGGATGGTGAGAGATTGTCATTTTTCCTCAAATTTATGCATAATGGAATCTCTATATGAGCTCCCGGCTTTGATGGTGAGACTTTTGCAAATCTAATATGTTTCATGCTCATATGTTATTAAGCTAATGTCACTATGCCTTCTTAGTGATGTTTATTCGAGGTGGATTAGTTTCTTAGTGCGTAAGCTGGCTCAAGGGACACCACTTAAATTATCAAAAATATTAAAAAAAAAAGTGTGTTCAATTTTGTCCAACCCAACTTTAAAAAGTTCTGCACAAGGCAAAATTAAATACTGGAGTTTTTACTATTCTAGTTATCGTCACATAGGTTAAACTTTTTTGCTTTGTCAATCTAACATGTCACCCAACGTAATAGCATTTGCCAGTATTGTATTTAAGCAATAAGATTTGTTTTTGTTATTGGGAGTCGGTATGGAAATAAAAATTATATGACCTTTTTAATAAGCACAGAAAAATTATTCCACAAAGCATAATTGTCTATGAGCTTCTAAAAAAATAGTATGGGACAAGGACTGTGTGATCTTGTTAATAAACACGTGGAGCTAATTCTACAAGCAAACCAACCCATGAGTTTTAAAAAAAGAACATGCAGGATGAAAGACCACGTAACTTTTTTGATAAGAACGGAGAAATAATTCTAAGAGCAAACTTGATCAAAAGTGTCAACATAAGTATGGTAGGACTAAGATTAGGGGTGGCAATATAAGTCACGATATGATAATACGATTTAAAATCAACATGAAATAAATGGGTTTGGATTTTACATAAATAGGTACGGGTTAAAAATAGGTTAAACCCGATTATACACAATTAAATTTTAAGTCAAAAGAAAGTCGACCTGTTAAACCTAAAATTGACCCGTTTAACACGATTTTATTTTATGTTGAGACTTATGTTATATGTGAAGACTTTTTAATATTTTATATTATGTGTTCAGACTCTAACTTTATAATATTTTATTTTATTTTTATTATGTGGTTGTATAATTATGTTTAAAATTTATATATAATAAATAGGTTAGACCGAACTTGTTTAAATTTTAAAGATTATAAACATGTTAACATGTTTAACCCGCTTATTAAACGTGTCGTGTTTGAGTTTACATATAATATATTTCATTATATAAAATTACGATACGACAACACGAACTATCACTCTTAATAAATGACTGTGCAAACTTCCAAATTAGCGCATGGAGGTGATTTTACTGGCAAAACCTTGCTCGTGAGCCTTTAAGGAAGGGGCAAAAATAAAACCTCATAGTCGCAAGCAGGAGTATAGCCTTATAATTGTGGGTAGGAACAGAACCCCATAGGCACAAGTATACGAGCAAAACCTCAGACTCGTGAGCAGGGGAAAGGCTTAATTATAACTGATGCAAGAGCAAAACATAATTTGAACCTACGCCCCGAAGCTTCAATTAGGAGCAGACGTGACATAGAGTTACAGAACCCATAACATAATGATGATGATGTGGCGCATGCGTGACAAGGACACCTAGTTGATTCAACAATCGCTCCACCAACACAAACGTAGGGGAAATTTCCGAAGCTTTTTACCACCCTGGACAACTCAACTGCATTGGAGTGCCTACTAAACATTTATGAGAAAACATAATAAGCCCTTGTGGTTTGGCTGCATTTGGCAAACACCACATCCATGCCTTTGATCCCTATTTGTTTTCTTCGTGGAAGTTGCAAGTCTGATAAGAGAGAAAAATCAAAGGAAAGGTTTGGGCAAGCTCCAGCACTACTTGTTCAAAAACTTACAAGTAAAACGAAGTGATTGAGAGACGTTGCATGCTAAACATAAGAGACTTTTATATAAGAAGGTGGAATATGCTTAACTATGTCATTGCTGGTGCACAAGAGCATAAGATCATTGCATGTCTTGCCTTTCCATAAGGGGCATTTGGAGTCATGTCAATGGGAGAAGGTTTTATTTTATTTTTAATTTTTTTTAAAAGAATAATATTAACAATTAGTTATATAACTAGCTTCATTACTATATCACACTCTCAGAAAGGCGTTAGACCCATTCTTAACCCATTAATCAAGGGTCGGTCATGACTATTTAGGGCTCGGGGCGTGGAACATAAAATGAGA
Organism: Paratinospora sagittata; assembly: GCA_035771175.1. Lineage (NCBI taxonomy): Eukaryota > Viridiplantae > Streptophyta > Magnoliopsida > Ranunculales > Menispermaceae > Paratinospora > Paratinospora sagittata. Next base: position 25,283,026 of record CM069612.1, on the reverse strand, counting down.
CATTTTATATATTAATAAATAAATGTTTTTTTATAAATATTGCAAAAACTATCAATAAATAAAAAAAATCACAAAATCAATACAACAAAAGTTCTAAAATTAATATAATAAAATTACAAAATCAACACAAATAAAAAATTATCAAATTTCACACAAATATTAAATAGTAATAAGTTTAAGAAAATATTGGTCTACTATTCTGATAACTTAAACCTTTACTTGTTGATAAAATTATTGTACTTGATTCAAATATAAAATTATACAAAATTAGTAAATAATAAAAATATGATTGAATTATAGAAATAATTTTTCTTTTTCTTTTTAAAAAACGAGAGTTGGTGGACAAAGATAGTAGTTGACGAACTGGGTAAAAAAATATAATTGAATTATAATGTAGAAGTAGTTAAAAAAAATAAAAAAATAAAAAAATAAAAAAAGTGGCTAACAGACAAGACAGAACAAGAACTGGAAGAAGAAAAACAAGAAGAGAGAGTCACTGGTCATGGGATCGCCATCGCCGGATTTTTTTATTTGAAATCTCAGTTATTTCAACACTTTAGGGTTTTGAATTAAATAAATTAATAAATATTTCAATAAAAATTATAACATAATAAGAAAATAAATAAAAATTATGATATAAATAAGTAATGAATTAAAATTTAAATTAATTTATGTTATAATAATAATTTTATTTATTATTATAAAGCATGATTAATATTCAATATAATTATTAAATAAATGTATTTTTTAAGTTCAATTATTTTTATAATAAAAAGTTGAAACTTTAAATTAAAAATATTTTACCTTTAAAATAAAATTAAAGTAAAAGGTTGAATTAGTTACCAACAAATATATTTAAAATAAACTCTTATTAAAGCGGAGCTAAAAAAGTAGAGTTAATTTTTTTAAAGCTAAAAAAAATAAAGTTATCAGATACTACCTTAGATTAGATAAGATTTTGTATATGAATCGTAAGTAAAAAAAATAATTTAATTAAAAAAAGTCTAAAAATTAGTTTAAAATAATATAATATTATATATATAATATGGGCCTCCCAATTTTGGGGGCTCGGTCGTCACCTTATGGCCCCTCACCCTTTAAGATAAAGCAGTATAAAAAAAGATGATTCCATAATCTCTTGATTCAAAAGCCATATTTTTACCAACTACACCAACTTTATGTTGACATCAACTCGAGAAGGTTTAGAATGATGACATTGAAAATATTGAATAATTATAAGAGCAATATTAGATCATAGGAAGTACATGACACACTGTCACATAATACAACTAGAAAAAAAGTAAAGGATTGTGTTTCTCTGGCATTTTTTAATTATAATTACTAGTATGTACTCATGTGCCTTGCACATATTTTATTTATTTTTATTTATTAAAATTTAATTTTTAATTAAAATTAAAGATACAACTATTATTATTATTATTTTGCTATTATTTATTAATATTACTTATGTTAAATTAATAAAATATAATTTTTATTCACAAATACAAAGAAGATAAAATATAATAAAGCACTAGTATTGAAAAAAAAAAAGAACAATAAAATCTAAAATCTACCAAGGATACCGAGGTCTCATTAATTGAAATTTATTCAAGGGTTTTAAAAGGAAAACACTTAAAATTACAGAAACGATTTTTTCCCGAACTATTCGGCACAACCGACTTGAACAACAAAACTAGGGTTTTGGACTCTTTAGGGTTTTGTAATCCATTCTTCCACTCTCTATAAATAAAACAATCTATTCCCAGCCGAAACTCAGTTCACTTCTTTTTCCATTCCATGGCGTTAGGGTTAGAAGAGCTCTTCTTCTCATCTAGGGTTTTCAATACAAAGTTAGTTTTCCTTTCAATCCAGTTCGTCATAACCGCACGTGGCACCCCGGGCTTCTCTGAAATCATCAATGAAGAAGAAAGCCCCATTGCCCGTGCGACATTGCGCCGTTCTGTGTTGCAGATCGTCCTCGATTTCTCCACGGTTAATCTGTGTCAAAGTAACGGCTAGATTTCTCGTCCTCCATTACTGTTTCTTCATCGTGTTTGTTTTTTTTTTTTCTTGTTTCTTTTGTTTTTTTATTTGTTGCCTCTCCTCACCTTTAAGCTCTTCTTCAATCTGAAAATCCACCGGAAAGGGCTTAGTCATAGAGGCAAATATTGATGTCAGCGAGGTTAACGTGGGGGCACGATTACTTCCGGCAGCTTTGCTCCTAAAAACTCTCGCCACAGGTGAGATCTAACTTTTATCTCTGTAGATCGGTAGTTGTTTTTGGTAGGTTTTTTGTTTGTTTGTTGCCTTGTTGCTTGATAGATTTGCAGTGGCGATGATTATAGCTTATCCGCGCTTCTGAGATGAATCTATGAAGCAAATACGGAAAAAATGGTTGAATTTCTTGATATGAGCCTGCGCATCTGTTTTAAGCTTTGTAGAAGAAAAAGATTAGTTTTTTATAGGGTTGGTTTGGTTTCTGCGTAGGATCATAGAGTATAGGCAGGGATGATGAATATACAGCTTTAATGCCAGTTCTGCTTCAGAAAATTCTTGATAGAGAGAGCTGATGTATTTCTCTGAGCCTTGTTTCTATGATACATTTGTTAGTGATTGTTTTATTAGTTGATTTGAACATTGGCAAAACCATTTCCTTAGGGTTTAGGATCTAGTGGTCATATGACAGTGATGATTTATCCATGTAATTGAGATGTTGTTGTCTCTAAGACCCTGTTTACAGGGAGAACCTACTTGGAGCTGCTGCATTCATATATGAAATTATGGGATTTTCTGAGACAGTCTTGTATGACTTCACCATATAATATTGTATTGGTTGTATGCGACTTTTTCTTTCAATTTTGATGTATTGTAGTGTTTAAGATTCTAATTTTTCTATATTGTGATTGAATGCCAATGATGATTTGATCCATGATATCTGAGATGTAGTTGAACTAAGACCCTGTTTCACAGGGAGAACCTACTTGGGGAATCTACAATCATATGAACTTACTGGGTCTTCCTGAGGCTCTTTGTTCAATCTGTATTTACCAAACTTTTTTTTTTCAATGAAGGGTACTAACTTGGTATTCCTTTAGCAGAATATATAGCATTACGAGTAATTGTCTTGTGATCAGAATTGAGTAAGATGTATGAGAGGATGGATTATATAGATAGTGAGTTTTAACTATCCTCCTGCCTTGACATGTTATGTGGGCAAGGAGGCTGAAAAACTCAAGAGAGTGAGTGTTGTCATCAGCTTCTTCTTTTGTACGCCACGAGATTGGAGTTAAATAACAACACTACATGTAACATTTTCTCACGCACCCTAATTCTCATTTTAGATGTTTGATTAGTTAAATGAAGGTGGGATCTTCGCAATTAAGCTTGAATGGATGGCCACCAAATTGACTTGCTATTAGGTGTCTTTATTCCCTTCAAATTGGTGTTAGGTTTATTAGTTCTTTCTTGAACATGTTAATTATATGTTTTTTCTTTGATGTTACTCTTTTGTAGTTGTTCTTTAATGTCTACTTTTAGATTGCTTGTGAGCTTCAATCCTGTTGCATTGAACACTAGTGGAAATTAAGAAGAGTTTGATCACACTGGTTATGGTCTCTTAGAGAAGGAAAGGCTCTATTGTAAACAAGCCTATTTTTTCACTTAGTTATGTAATTATTTTACATGTTATGTGAAATCGTGGTAAAGAATGAAAGAAAAATAAGACAATAATGTTTAACGTGGTTTGACAAATTGCTTACCTTCACGTAAGACAGTGAACTTGTATTACAAGTTTTACCCTTAGGTAGATCCTTCAAATTGAATCTCTCAGAATAGATTTTTTCCATAATTTTTAAGATCAAAGTAACTCTTTATTTATAAGAGTATTCATTGGTATTTTTGTAATTTAAATATATATTTAAATATTTTTTTTTTAAAACAATTCAGTGAGTTGGTTATGCTGAATTGTTGATCGAGTTGTTGGCCGTCTTTGTGGTTGGCCACCAACCATTTTCATCGATGATTTCTCACGCTACGTTTGGGTTTATACCAGGAAGCATAAAGATGAAGTGCTAGATATCTTTCTTAGATGGAAGGAAATGGTATAAACTCAAATGGGAAGGAAGATTAAGAGGCTCAGATCTGATAATGGAGAAGAATACAAGTCAGACCCATTTCAAAAATTTTGTGAGAATGAAGGGATTGTCGGACATTTCACAGTACGAGGCTCGCCACAACAAAACGGTGTTGCGGAATGCATGAATTGTATTTTGGTAGATAAAGTTTGTTGCATATTATCTCATTATGGACTTAACAAAGTATTTTGGGCTGAAGCCTTGTCATATGCCTCTTATATCATTAATAGACTTCTGACAACATCACTACATGGCAAAACTCCCAAGGAGGTATGGTCTGGACAACTCGTTGCATATGCATTTTCAGTTATCGTAGATGATATTTCATACAATTACAAAGATGTTATTTAGAGTATAGAAAGTGGTAAGTGGAAAATGATAATGAATGAGGTGATGAAATCACTCCATCAGAATTAAACTTGGAAGTTGGTTTCACTTTCGAATGGAAAGAAATCTATGGTTGCAAATGAGTTTTTGTTAAGAAAGAAGGCTTTCTCAACAGAGATAATATTTTATGCAAAGCTAGACTGGTAGCAAAAGGCTACGGTAATAAAGAATGAATCGACTACAATGAGGTATTTTCACCTTTTGTTAATCATTTGTCAATTCGAATATTATTGGCTTTGGTTACACAGTTTGATATCGAGTTAGCCCAACTCGATGTCAAATTTTTTTTTTGCACGATAATTTGGAAGAGGAGATATATATGTCTCAACCAGATGGATTCAAAATTCCAGGAAGAGGGAATTGGGCTTCATTGTATGGCCTGAAGTAGTCATCGAGACAGTGGTACAAGAGATTTGACAGCTTCATCAATGGGCAGAAATATACCTGGAGTCATGTGTTTATCGCACAACTTCAAGTTGATACATTTATCTATTTGCTTTTATATGTAGATGATATGTTAAACGCATTTAAAAGCAAGGTGGAGATCACCAAGTTAAGGCTCAATTGAGCTTAGAATTTGAAATGAAGGATCTTGGAGAGGCTAGAAAAATTCTCGGGATGGAGGTAATTCGAGACAGGACCAAAGGCACAATTTGTTTCACTTTGACTCAGTATTGGAAGAAAATTCTTCAAACTTTTGGCATTAGCAATGTCACAAAACCTGTGAGTACACACTATTGGCACCTCATTTCAAGTTAAGTACATCAATGCCACCAAATTCTAAGGATCAAAAGAAGTAAATGAAGAACATTTTATATGTAAATGCAATTGGTGCCAACACCTCAAATTATTTATTTAGCCCATAATCCGATTGCATTTTACTAAACTCTATGTGTAGCCTTGATGTGTTTGGTGTTTGTTTGATGATTGTTTAATGTTTGTATAGTTGATGTTTGATAATGTATATAAATGTGCATTATAAATTGTGTATGAGTCATGTTTAATTAAAGTATAATGCATATGTTATTATTTACGAAAGTTTCCATTAAATAATGAATTAATATGGGTTATGATTGATTGAATAAAAATGATAAATAAGAATAAAAATTTGGTGTATTTAATAGATTGGACATTTAAAATACATGAAAAAATGAGATTGGTTAAAGTACATGTGGTTGGTATGGGTAACATTAGACCAACAAATGTGAAGGTTGGTGCATAAAAGTGGACAAGTGTCCAATGTCAACTTCTCTTCTTTCAGGAAGTGCTAGAAAGTGAGGTGAGTGGATGGAAAGAAAAAAATAAAATAAAAAAAAGAGAAAGGAAAGAAGAAGAGAAAGAAAGGAGTTGCTTGAAGAAAATCTCTGTAATGTTTTCATCAAAGAGCTGGATCTTCGCGGTATATGGTTAGATTAAGCTCAAACTTTGTCAGCAAGTTCGTAGCTTATGACTATTTATTCTGGTTGGTGGAGATCTTGATTAGAGGTTTTGTCTAAGAGATCATACTTCTCAAACAAAGCTGGTCGAAAAGTCTAGATTTCTCACGCCGTTTTGCTTAAACCTTTAGATCTCTTCAATCTACCGTTGGATTAATATTAGATTTGGGTATGTAGTTTATAACTGATATTTCTGTATTCTGGTGGGTGGAGATTTTGATTAGAGGTTTCGTCTAAGAGATCTAACATCTTAAACAAAGTTGGTCGAAAAGTTTGGATTTCTCGCGCTGTTTCGCTCAAACTTATAGATCTCCTCAATCTACCATTGGATAGATATTAGATTTCAGTATGTAGTTTATAGTTGATATTTCTGCATTTTCAACGGTGGAGATGTTTATGGATTAAGTATGTTGTGTGATATAGTCATTTGAATTTGAGTATTTGCAGCAGAAAAGGAAAAAATTGTTTAATTAAAGACTTGTTCATCAAAGATACTTATCTTTTCGGTCCACGGTTGGATTGGGGTAATATTTGGACAGAAGGTTTGTTCGTTTACATACTTCAATCTGTGAGGTTGATTTTGAAATTACATATTTCTGTTAGTAGATTGATGCATCTGAACAGAATATTAAATAAAGAATTGGTAGGGTTGCTTGTATTAGACCTAAATTTAGAATATGAACGTAGACCTTTGCAAATAGCTTGCATGTCAACTATGTTGACCTAGTTGCAATTGTTGATGAACCCATGATGCAAAATTAGTGATATACATGGCTGAACATGGTGACCTAGTGTAAATCGACAATATGGCCTAAGTATGAAAATTTTTATATTTTAGGGCTTTTAATGCTTTTTGTCTTGAATTATTGAATTGATGCAACTTATGTTTAATTAAGTGTGATTAAGGTTAATTATGCTACTGATTTGGTGGTTGTAACCATATCATGGGTTAGGTCTACTTGTCATGTTATGACCATATTATGGGTTAGGCCTACTTGTGATCAAGTGACCCAATTTGGGATTGTTTATGCTTAAGGAATTTAAAATCAGTATTTTTGATTAATAGATTGGTTTATGATTGAGAACTATGCATTAGAGGCCTAAGTCATATGATTTGAGTTGAATGATGAGATTAGATGAGATTTAGGCTTATTGCCTATATGTGGGCTGATTTAAGGTTGATGTGTAATGTCTGTCTTTCCTGAATAAGAGCAAAGGAGTAGTCATATCTTGAAGGCCTTGCTTGCGGGAGAATCTAAGGCCTTGATGTGAGTTGAGAGACATTTTGGTTGAACTGTGTTTTAAATTATGATGTATTATATTTTGGACTATGTAATTATAACACTTATCACATTGTAGTATGGGTGAGTTGTGACTTGTTAGATAGACCATATAGACATGTGACGATTTTTTTTGTACCCTTAGTTTCAGACTTTATGTGTATGTCAATCTTGATGAAGTATAGGGATTATGACTATTTAATTTATGGTTTATTTTTATGGATTATCTTGTCTTGGATGATTATTATGGTTGATAATTTTGTTTAATACCTTTTGATATTATGTCGTTGATTAAGATAAGGCTCGTAGGGTCTCGCCTCGACATTTCACACGCCATTCTTTGCGGGGTTGGTAGTTCGGGGTGCATGATCGCCAAAGTTGGTATTAGAGCACGATTTTACTAGGTTTGGTCTATGTATTGGACTTGGATGACTTTGACCTAGGAATTTGGTGAGAGATTAAGGCGATTAAAAAAGTTTAAAGGAACTAACATAAAATTCTTACTATTATGTTTTCTGGGTGTATTATATGATATTAGTAGTAACGAGGCTTTGCTAATGATTATAGGCCAAAAACATTAAATGTCGTAAAATATGAAAATTTTCATACTTAAGGCATATTGTCGATTTATATTAGGTCATCATGTTTAGGGATGATTTTGCATCATGCGTTCATCAACAATGACAACTAGGTCAACATAGTTGACTTATAAGCTATTTGCAAAGGTCTAAGTTAAAATTTTAAATTTATGTTTAATACAAGCAACCTTACCAATTTTTCATTTAATATTCTGTTTAGATGTATTAATCTACCAACAGAAATATGTAATGACAAAATCAACCGTACAGATTGAAGTATGTGAATGAACAAACCTTATGTCTAAATATCAGCCCAATCTAATGGCCCGAAAAGATAAGTATATTTGATTAACAAGTCTCTAATTAGACAATTTTTTCTTTCCTGTTGCAAATATTCGAACTCAGATGACTATATCACACAACATAGTTAACCCATAAACATTTGAGCGAAACGGTAGATTGAGGAGATCTATAAGTTTGAGCGAAACGGTGCGAGAAACTCAGACTTTTCGACCAGCTTTATTTGAGAGGTTAAATCTCTTAGACGAAACCTATAATCAAGATCTCCAACGACCAGAATTAGAAATATTAGTTGTAAACTACATACCTAAATTTAATATCCATCCAACGGTAGATTAAGAAGATCAATAAGTTTGAGCGAAACGGCGCGAGAAAGCTAGACTTTCTGACCAGCTTTTTTTGAGAGGTTAGATCTCTTAGACGAAACCTCTAATCAAGATCTCCACCGACCTGAATGCAGAAATATTAGTTGTAAACTTCATACCTAAATCTAATATCCATCCAACGGTAGATTGAGGAGATCTATAAGTTTGAGTGAAACGACTCGAGAAATTCAGACTTTCCGACATGCTTTATTTGAGAGGTTAAATCTCTGAGACGAAACTTCTAATCAAGATCTCCATCGATCATAATGAATAACCATAAGCTACAAACTTGCTGACAAAGTTTGAGCTTAATCTGACCATATATCCCGAAGATTCAGCTCTTTGATGAAAACGTTGCAGAGATTTTCCTCAAGCAACTCCTTCTTTCTTTCTCTTCTTTTTTTTTTTTTCAATTTTTTCCTTTCCCTCCACTCACCTCACTTTCTAGCACTTCTTTAGAGAAGAAAAGTGGGCATGGGACACTTTTTCACTTTCATGCACAAACTTTTACATGTGTTGGTCTCATGCTACCCATACTATTTATTACACCAAATTTTTATTCTCATTTATCTTTTTATTTAATTAATCGTAACCCATATTAATTCATGGTTTAATGGGCACATGGATAAATAATAACATATGCATTATACTGGTTTAATGGGCACATGGATAAATAATAACATATGCATTATACTTTAATTTAACATGACCCATAAATAATTTATAATGCACATATATAAATACATTATCAAGCATCAACTATACAAATATTAAACAACCATTAAACAAACACCAAACATTAACACATAAACATCAACACATAAAGTTCGGGGCGTCACATCACGCCCACTTTAGAATGAATTTCGTTCTCGAAGTTTTAAGGTTAAGAAATTACTTAAGCCCATGAACTCGACAAAGTGCTCCATCATGTAGTCCTCACGCTCCCAAGTAACCTGCTCCTCGGCATGGAACTGCCATTTCACCTTAACCTTGAAATCTCGCGGTTACGTAACCTCTGGACCTTCCGGTCAAGTATCTGAATAGGTTCCTCATTAAAGTCCTATCCTGCCTAAGTTCAATGTTCCTCCAGTCGAAGACATGATCAAAATCACTCTTGTACACTCTCAGCATTGACACATGAAGGACATTGTAGACTGCTGTTAACTGAGGTGGCAAAGCTAATCGGTAAGCGACGGAGCCAATTCGTTCTAAAACCTCGAACGGCTCAATAAATCTCGGAGCGAGCTTGCATCCCAAATCTAGATTGGTCCTTCTGAGGTGAGACCTTCAATAAAACATGGTTACCTACCTCGAACTCACGGTCTTTCGCTTGGCATCAGTATAACTCTTCTGTCTGTCTTGGGTTTCCTTCATATTATGCTTGATCCTCTTAATCTTCTCTGTGTGTTCTTGTACAAACTCTGGTCCCATCACCGCAACATCTCCTACCTCCGTCCAACAGATCACAGATCTACATGGTCGACCATACAATGCCTCAAAAGGAGCCATGCCAATACTGGACTGATAGTTGTTGTACTCCTCCTAGTTACCACTGGACTGATATGCTCGAAGCATATCCTCTGAAATCGATATCAACCTCTCAGACTGGCCATCCGTCTGGGGTGAAAAGCGGGACTGAGATCTAGTCTAGTGCCGAGCTGCCTTTGCAACCCCTGTCAGAATACTGATGTAAACCTCGGATCCCTATCTGACACAATCGAAACTGGCACTTTACGTAATCTGACTATCTCCTGCATATAGAGTCTACTCAGCTTGTTCATAGAATTCCTAGTGTTCACCGGTAGAAAGTGAGCGGACTTGGTCAAGCGATCAATAATAACCCAAACAACACTATGTCTCCTCGGGGTGTTGGGTAATCCCACAACAAAGTCTATAGTGACATGCTCCCATTTTCACTCAGGAATGGCAAGCGGTTGCATATGCCTTCAAGGCTTCTGATGCTCAGCTTTGACTCTCTGACATATCTCACACCTCTGAATGAACTGAGCTATCTCAATCTTCATGTCGGGCCACCAATACATTTTTTTCATATCATGATACATCTTGGTTCCGCCAAGATGAATTGCATAATGAGATCTATGAGTCTCTTTGAGAGGCGTTAGTGCAGCAGGTTGAGGCTATTGCTCGAAAGTCACCTCGAACAATACCTCAGGAGGCGGGCACTAGTGGGGTTGAGGTTAGTGGAGCTGCAGGGGTAGCATGTCACACCTGGGTTGCGAAAGCGCTCCATACCTAGATCATTTGTCTATACTATTTTTTTATGAATAGTGCAGGGCCTCCCCCAAGATTTGAACTTACAACCTCTTTATAAGGTTTGATTTCGCAATCTGAGTAGCCACTAGGTAGGGGGTACTGTGGCAACCCAAGCGTGACATATGCTATGGTGTGTACCAGACCTGACATTTCACATGTTGTAAGTATGGTAAGTTGTTACATGCACAACCCCGGTAAAGGTTACTGGCAAGCAGTGAAGTGGATTCTACGATATATTCATGAAACTGTGGATATTGGTTTAAAGTTCGAGATAAATAAGATAAGTTGTAAGCAATCTGGCTTCATGGATTGATTAAATACTTGGGAATTGTGTAGAAGAATGTTGAAGTTGAGCCATTTGTTTGGCAAAGATCCAAGTTCATCACAATCGAACGAAGCATATTGATGTTTATTTTCATTTTGTTCGAGAAATAGTAGAAGAAGGGAGTGTTCTTCTGCAAAAGATCAAGACTGCAGATAACCTCGCGGATATGCTTACAATGGTGATTACAATGATCAAGTTCCAACATTGCTATCTGTAGATAGATTGCAGGTGTGGAGGAGTCTTGTTCCACATGTGGTGGAAGTGGAGATTTGATGGGGTCCACCTCAATTGACAAATGGTTGGTAGCCGCCCTCATGGGCGGCCAACAACTCGGTCAGTAATTCGGCGCAGCCAGCGAGCCGAATTGTTTTGAAGAAGGTTTATTTAAATATATATTTAAATTATGAAAAAATCATGAATATTTCTATAAATAGAGCATTACTTTTGATTTTGAAAATCATCGGAGAGATATATTTTGAGAGATCTAATTAAGGCTTTGGAGTCTGACTTTGCTTAAAATAGACAAAAAATGAGTCAGATATGGTTGGTTAAGCAAAAATGGATTCGGTCAACTGCGGCTCGAAACGGGTTGGGCCGGGATGAACAGTATCGGGCCGAAGTGGGCGTAGAGCCGGTTGGACCGGGATGAACAGTATTAGGCCGAATGGGATCCTTGGGTCGGATTCAGGTCAGAACTTGGATCAAACTTTGATCGGATCCTTCTTCCCTACACCTGCTGCTGCGTTTCTGCAAAAAAAATTTGCAGAGTACAGGGTTCAAACTTTGATCGACTCTTGGAAACTCGTTTCTTGTCCGTTTTTCTTGTCGTTTATTGCATTGGACTCCTGAAAATGAGAGCTACCTCCACGGGTGATCAGAAAATAGTTTTCGATTATTTTTACGGAATTTTGAAATTTCGACGAAATCTCGAAAATTTCTTATACCAACTTGTTATGCAAAATTGTGATAAAGTATGAAAAAAAAATAAGACAACAATATTTATCGTGGTTCGGTAAATTGTTTACGTCCACGGGAGACATTAAACTTGTATTCAAAGGAATTACAAGTTTCTCCTTTAGATGGATTTCTCAGAATTAGATCTCTATAAATAAAGTCTTATTTTAATCTTGAAAATTATTAAAAAAATGAGATATCTAATTCTGAGAGATCTACCTAAGGGTGAAACTTGTAATCCCTGTGAATACAAGTTTGTTGCTTCATGTGGATGTAGTGAATTTGTCGAACTATGTTAAATATTGTTGTGTTATTTTTTTTTAAAGCTTTATCACGATTTCACATAACATTACATGTCATTGTCTCCCAATCTCACATGTATTCTTTTTTCTATCAAATAATGTAAAATGAAGGAACAATCTTTGTGTCGGGAAGAGAGCTGTTTGAGACTTTTTTGCCCTTTTTCTTCTAGGAGAATGTTAACATAACTCATAAAATTACACAAAAGATTGTTTTTTATTTTTATCCTCATTTACGATATGTAAGAAATAAATCAGAATTTTCTTGCAGGATTCTTGATTGATGTTTTCACTGGAAAATGATTCATTATTTTGTAAAAGATAGTGTAAACATGAAAGTAATGCATGGTCTGCCTGCTCTTTATAACAAAGTGCATAATTTGTTTTCTCCGTCTTCCACTTATAATTAATTTTTTTATAATAATTATTAGTCGAAGGGCATGTGCAGTGATGCACATGAATTAAAGAGTGTGTTAATTAAATTATAATTTTTATTTTTTTTATTTTAATTTTATTTTTTGAGTTAGGCACTAACATAATGTAAGAAAGATCAGAGTAAAAGTGAGAGTTAACTGCAAAGCCTATAATTTGGAGAAGGAAATATTGCTAAAGTTTTTCAAAAATAACTGTAAATTCTATCATTGAGGAGAGAGATTCTTAGTGTTTCAAAAATATCATATTTCAATTTAATATCTTGTGGGGTTTATTACAAAAATAGTATAATCAAATTAACTAATAGTGATATATTATCATATTATTTTTAATTATTTAAATTTATTAACAAGTAAATTTATAATGGATAATTTAAGGATATCTCCAAAAAGTTGCACGTCATAATATAGATTAAGATTTTTTACCGGTCAAGTTGTTTCCGATTTTAAATTTTAAGATTATAAATAAGATTAATGTTGATGTGTTTACAAATAAAGTTACGTGACATTTGTTGTATGGTACGTAAATATTAGTAAACTCTTATGTCACTGGTAATAATTATTTGGTAATGTCACTTTTCAGAACGATAGAGATCTCATACGGGAATTAGGCCTTTGGTATGCAATTTAAATTTAATTTTTTGTATTTAAAAATAAAAAGAAAAAAAATAAAAAAAACTTGTTTAATTTGATAGGATTTAAAAACTATTTTTTTAAAAAAGTTAACAAAATAATTTATTTTTAGAAAATATACAAATGTTGGGGTATGTTTGGTATCCAATATAAAAACAATTTTTAAAAAGTTTTTTTTTAGAATTCATTTTTAGAAAACAATGAAAACATTTTATTGTATTCTCGTTCTCTTCATAACTGTTAAAGTTAAATCAAAAAATAATTTTTAATATTTTGAAAACACTTCAACCAACAAATTTTTTGAGAATCTTTTTATACCAAACATGGCCTTATTTTTTGAGTTTTTTCTGGGCTCATATAAGTATTTCTTTACTTGATTTACGTAAAATTTTGAACAAATTAAATAAGTTTTTCTTGATTTTTAATTTTGAAAACAATTCTTAAATAGGATACCAAATATAAATTTAAAAATTATAAATCAACTAAAAATAAGATCACCAACAAAGGATTGGTTCAATGATCAGAGAACGTGGAGGAAACAAAATGGTTGCAAGTTTGAGTTTTGGTGGAGCAAAATTTGGAAACAAAGTGGTTGCAAGGCTGGGCTAAAGGGTGTTATATCATGCGCTAAAAGTAGGCTTGCCGTGGCGGCAGTTTCGAACGTAATGCATGACCATACACATGCTGAGTGTTGGGATGAGTGTCTTGTTAGTGTGGAGATTAGCGAGGTTCAACCATATACGTGGACCCTTTTATCATATGTTGAGTGGTTGGACGAGTGCTTTGTTGGTATGGGGATTAGTGAGATTCAAATGACACCGACATATTTTAAATTTTAAAAAACAGAGATTATGTTCCAATTTTTTAAAAGTTATTTTTAAATTGAATGTCAAATACAGCGTTAGTACTTTATTTTATTGACAACAGCTAGCATTTCATTTAATTTTTCCATTTAAAAGTGCAAACTAAGAACGTGACCCTCGCCGGGGCACGGCGCGCACGACTCGTGCCTTCCACGCTACGTCTTCCAAACCTCGGTCGTCGATTCGGTTCATAGGCATGTGCTGTTTTTCCATAGTTTGCTTTCTTTACTTTCTTTGCTGTTAATAGCTGTCAGCTATAATCTCATTTTGATTTTTGACGAATTCATAGAAACCAAAGCAAAACCCAAAAAGAAGAGAGAGAGAGAACCAAACAAGGAAGCTTCTATGTGGTTGGCCGCCCGCCCCCCCACCACCCCCAAACTTCTAACTAGGTGAAATAATATTTTAGCAGTCCTTTTTTATGAGTTTATATTTTAGCACTCCTATTCTATGCAAAACCCAATTAATTCTCAATTTTAAGCTTACACATTAGTCCCTACCATAACATAATTTCCACTACTAACTATTTTGTACATCCTGTCATAATATAACTTATAAGCTTTGGCACATTACTTACTGTTAGACTTAAAAATGTTTTTTTTTATTTTTTATTTTTAAATGAACGCCCCTAAAACGCAAAAGTTGATGAAGGAGTGTTTTTATAAAATGTGAAAAAAAAATATTTTGAATCGCAAAAGTAGAACATCCAAACGATTTAAAACTTGCGTGTTTAACTATCTTTTTATCGTGATATAGCTTTTGTCATATTTTCAAATAAGACACCGGTTTTATGTTAATGATGTGAGTAATGATGTTGTAGATAATTTTAAAAATACATTTAAAAGACTAATTTGTGAGTTTTTTTCTTGAAATAAGATTAAGAACTGGACATTTATTACTTAATTTAATACTCGCATTAATTTTTTTTTCCAAGAATTCATGTATTATTACTATTTTTTAAAAACTCTTATTTTAAAAAAATACTGCACCCACAATCTTTCCGTATTTATAGAAACATCCAATAGTATATTCCGAAGAATCAGTTACAGATCCTACGATCCTAATAAGGCTTGGAAGAAAACATATGGTGCAGCAACGAAGTTGAAGTCGTGGAGGCTACAGTTGCACCACGTGTTAAAAAGTTCCCCTAAAAAAGCGGGAATTCCCAAAATGGACAAGAAAACAAAGAAAAAAGAAAAGTAAAATTAAAAGTTTCCCAGGTTTCTTGGACGACAAGCCAAAAGAGTGGCTTCGTCTTAAGTTCTTATAACACAACTCACTTTCCCAGAAATTCGGACTTGCTTCCACACGTATCGCTTTCATGCTCTAAAACAACAAACGTGAAACGCTTACTTGAAAAAAGCGATTCAACCTCCTCTTCTTCTTCTTCTTCTTCTTCTTCTCCTCTGTCTCTCTTGGGAAGATCACAAACTCTAGATCGAAAGGATTAGCGAGAAACAATGCGTGTTTTCTCGTTCTTCGAGAGAGCTTCTAGAGCTTTCCAACAGTATCCTTCGCTCTCCAAGGCCATCGTTCTGGTCTCCGTCAGGTTGGTTGTGATTTCGACAACATGTTCTTGTATTTTGATTTGGATCCATTTTTTGAACCGAAAATAAATATATTTGAGTCTTTTGAACATCCATAGCTGTTCCATTGATATTTTTTTTTTTTTTTTTTTGGATTTATTCTTCTTCTTCCGTGTCTTGATTTGATGGTGATTAGAGATCTTGCTTTTGGTTCGTGATTCGATCTGTATGAAAATCTGAAAGTTTTTTGTATTTTGGGCGTATACTTTATTTTGAATCACAAATCAAATAGAGCCGTAGGCTCCGTTTGCTTTGTGATTCAAAAATCAGAGTAAAATCCAAAAAAAAAGTTTTAGAAGAAAACAAATTGTTTTCTTAATAAAATTCTCGAAAACTGTTTTTGAATATGACCAATCAAACACATTTTTCTTGTTTTCAGATTTTCAGATCTTTTGAGGTTTTTATTTATTTATTCTTTTTTATAACTTTTAAGAGTTTCGTTCGTTTAAGATCTGAAGAAATTTCTACGGTGCAATTTCTGCCTCAAAATGCTTAATTGCATGCATTGCCGCTTGTTACAGCTTACCGCGCAGAATTTTAGTTCATATTGGTAGTTTATTTATTATTTGATATATTATTATTATTATAGTAAATATTTAAGCATTTCCATTATTATTTTTGTAATATTATTATTACCGCAGTAAATATTTTATAATAATAAAGGTGAGTGCAACTTTCTTGGTAATGGTGGGTGGATCCAAGACATGCCAGTGCTTTTTCACGAGATTTTTCTGTAAAAGGTATTGCCTAGAACCTAGAGGAAATTAATAAACAAATACTCGGATCTTCCTTGGAGAACTTTAAGAAGTATTTCCAAATTTAAGATTTATTTTATTTCCTGAAAACTTTTTTTTTAAATGCGTTAATGGAACCTGCCAATATAACATTAGTTTTCTTGGAATTTTTTTTAATTATTATTATTATTATTACGCTCTGAGCTAGTTTTATGGAAAGCTTTCCGTCCAAAAATCTGCGATCTGATTCTCCAATGGTGGAAAATAAAATTCTGTTAAACGAAAGTTTTAAGAAGTTATTGGTCTGTTTCTGGTGATACTAGTTGTCACTAAATGTTAATCTTACCATTTATTTTATAAAATTAATCACAATGCTTCAATGGTTGAAAGCATTAAAAATATTACTAAAAAAGTATTAAAAATGCTTTTATGTGGTGTAAATTTTATTTTATTTTGTTGAAGATCGTTATATAATGGTTGTAAACAAGGTATAACATATATTTTAAATGATGTTATAGGATTCATTTTTATACATAAATCAAAATATAATGGAATGAGATTGCTTGTTAACCATAAGGCGTTGATTGTTTCTGAACAATCAGAGCTGTTGCTTTGAAGTGAATCTTCTCTTCAAATCAATTTGTTTGATAAAAAAAATGATAAGAAAAGGATATTAGACGGTAATAGTTATGCCATTTACAGAATTAGGTCTGTGTTGGAGGTTGATAGCTTAATGTAAGACATTTTGTTATTCTCACGATCTTATGCATCTATTTTAGTAATTTCTTTTGTAAAGAACCGTTCATATGAAACAGAGTCTTAAATTCCCTGCATTGAAAAAAAGAGAGCAGTGGCAATTTAACCGACTTCCCTTAGTTTCTTTCATTCGCCTCTTGTGATGCAATATATTTTTTGTTTATTGCAGTGGTGGCGGTCTTATTGCATATTCTGATGCAATATCGCATCATGGTCCAAATGCTTTTGATTCATCTCAAATTGATACAAAGAAGAAGAAAGTGGTGGTGCTTGGAACAGGGTGGGCTGGCACAAGTTTCTTGAAGAACATTGATGCTTCGCAATATGACGTTCGAGTGGTGTCACCTCGCAATTATTTTGCATTTACGCCCTTGTTACCGAGTGTCACATGTGGCACTGTGGAAGCCCGCAGTATTGTTGAACCAATTCGCAACATAATTAAGAGGGTAAAAGCAATCATTTCATCTTATTTAGACTATGTCAGCTAGTATGTGCTATCAATAATGTTGACTCAATATCATCATCTCTGTTTTCTCTATCATATTTTGACAATGTTTTTGTTGGAATCAATCTTACTGCAAATCATGGTAAATTATTTCGGGTCCAGAATCTGTTGATTTAGCAAATTAAAAATGTTGGAAAAAAAGAAGATATAGATGAAATATCTTGTTTAGCAAAATAAATTTTGCATCTTATGCTTACATTAGCCTGGCTAAGGTGCTTTGTTTGGATGTGAAAGACAGTTCAGCCGGCATATTTTATGAAATCTCTTATATCTTTGTTTCCTATATGTTTCGCAGAAGGATGGGGAAATTAGATTTTTGGAAGCTGAGTGTTTTAAGATTGATCCAAACAACAAGAAAGTTCACTGCCGTTCTACTCAACAATCAGATTTAGAAGGGAAAGAAGAGTTCATTGTTGACTATGACTACTTGGTGGTAGCAATGGGAGCACGGTCCAATACCTTTAACACACCTGGTGTTGTGGAGAACTGCCATTTCTTGAAGGTAACTGTCATTTATCAATCAAGTTAGTTCATCAGGCAACATGGTAGTTTCTTATCCAAGCTTCATATAGCTCTCTGGAAAGCCCGGTGAATTGTTTTAAGTTCCTTCATGGTTGTGACGATAAGGAAGCATTAATTAGTATGAACTGTAATAATTTTTTTATATAATCTCTTGTAGAATTCCAGTTTTATTCCTTAATTTTTATGCGGAAAGAGTTCACTGTTTATCCACACAGGAAATTGAAGATGCTCAGAACATTCGAAGGAGTGTGATTGATTGTTTTGAGAGGGCCAGCCTCCCCAGTTTGTCCGATGAGGAGAGGACAAAAAATCTTCATTTCGTAGTTGTTGGTGGAGGCCCAACAGGAGTAGAGTTTGCTGCAGAGCTTCATGATTTTATTGAAGAAGATTTAGGCAAGTTATATCCTAAGGTCAAGGACTTGGTGAAAATAACACTTCTTGAGGCAGGAGATCATATTTTAAGCATGTAAGGAAAAAAAACCACATTTAGAAATTGTCCCTCTTTATGCTCCTTTGTATTTTCTTTAATGGTATGTTTCTGTATTTTAACAAGGTAGGTATCAACTGAGAATTTGTTCTGGAATCTTAATATACTAAAAGTAATTCATCTTTTAGAGTTTTTAATTTAACTCACAATGAACTCTCAAAATTTGCACTTCTTGGATGCAGGGTATATTAGAGCAACAATAGAATCAAAATTCCCTGTTTTAGATCTTATCTTTTCTTTGAAACCTTTATTAAACAATCTATTTTCCTTTTTGTTAGAAAAAGTTTAAGCTATTTCATCACCGCAAACTGTTATAGTAAAATGTGTTCAGGCTTTCCTAAAATGTTAGATGTTCTGACTTTTCAGGTTTGACAAAAGAATCACTGCTTTTGCTGAAGAAAAATTCCAAAGAGATGGCATTAATGTGAAATTGGGTTCTATGGTTATAAAAGTAACCGATAAGGCCATTTCAACAAAAGAAAGATCAAATGGAGAGGTTTCTTCTCTTCCTTATGGAATGGTTGTTTGGTCAACTGGTATTGGAACCCGCCCTGTCATAATAGATTTTATGCAGCAAATTGATCAGGTTAGTTATTGTCAAATCCTTCGTTAGTTATTTAGGTTTTCTTCACACGAAGTGGCGTTCTGTTACTAGATGTATTATCTTGTATTAATTGGAGTGCTTTTGTTATATCAACAGGGTGCTAGGCGTGTTTTAGCTACTGATGAGTGGCTGCGAGTTTTGGAATGTGATGGCATATACGCATTAGGCGATTGTGCTACTATTAATCAACGCAAAGTCACGGTATGCACAACCTTTTGCTAGTTTTTCTATTTTTTCCATGGTATATATGATTAGGAATGTTTCAGACCTTAACCGTATAACCATTCAAAATATTATTTCCCCAACAAAATGCTACAAACTGTTAAGCAATCTTTTACAAGCATGTTGCTTATCAGCATTTATGCTTCTTTTTTATCGAAGAAAGCAAAGTTGTGATCAAAGCCTCAGAATATGAAGCAAATTCTTATGGACTTTTTTGGATATGTTTCGTCCTGTTCTGTAATCACTAGTAAGCGTTAAAATCTAGTTATTTCAATAGTCTTTCATCTTGTAATTTCACATATATTTATCAGTAATGGAATAAATCAGTGGCTTATGCGAACCTATTTATTCAACAAGATAAGTTGCAACAGCATCTCCTTATCAGCTTCTCAAAGATGCTGTACCAGTCCCCCTTTAAAAGTCGGGACCATTACTGCCAACAGATTTAGAAAGTGGTAATTTATAACCATTGGAGACTATCCATTTCAACTGTTCATTGGGGGCATACATTAGTACTAGAATCTCAAACACAGATAAGAGGCAGCAGGTTCTGTAAACACAAACAATGCTGATTCCATTGAATGTGAATTGTGGCCTTTTTAAGTGTTGAATTTTGAGTGAACTTAACTTCTTGTCAAAGGATGGAGTAAATTTAATTTGTTTAACTTAAGCCAAATTTTGTTAACAAACACTAATTAGACTGACAACGATCCACATGTTACTTGTAAAGTGGTAATTGCTGCTTATTCGTTTTTTTTTCATTGCCAATATACTTTCAGGAAGATATTTCAGCAATATTTAGCAAAGCAGATCAAGATAACTCTGGTACACTGACTGTTAAAGAACTACAAGGTGTTGTTGCTGACATATGTGAAAGATATCCACAAGTCGAACTTTATTTAAAGAATAAAGGAATGAAAAATATGATGGATCTTTTGAGAGGTAGTGAAAGCAATGAATCTGGGGAACTCGACATAGAAATGTTTAAGACAATTCTTTCCCAAGTGGATTCACAAATGAAGATTCTTCCAGCAACTGCTCAGGTGAGATTTTTGAGCAAACTTGCTATATGATGATGATTGTTTGCTTACTGCGAATGCTCTAAATTAGACCTTCCAATGCTCATCCTCTTACTGTTTCAGGTTGCTGCTCAAGAAGGAGAATATCTTTCAAAGTGCCTTAACC
This sequence comes from Paratinospora sagittata, assembly GCA_035771175.1. Lineage (NCBI taxonomy): Eukaryota > Viridiplantae > Streptophyta > Magnoliopsida > Ranunculales > Menispermaceae > Paratinospora > Paratinospora sagittata. The sequence goes on along the minus strand of CM069612.1, from coordinate 25,262,167 downwards.
GTATGGAAGAGTGTGAACAAAATCCAGAAGGTCCTCTTAGGATGAGGGGTTCAGGACGCCATAGATTTCGCCCTTTTAGGTAAAACAACATCAAAGCTTCCTGAAGGCTTTTTTTTTTTTTTTTTTTCTACTGAAACTTAGATTACAGGCAAGATTAAGAAGTTGAGTGGTAAAATTCTTGACATTGTAGGTCAATCAATCTAAAAAATGTCTTATGTCTTGACATCATGATAAAACTAGCTAACCAGGAATCTTACTATTTGATGCTAAAAATTCTTTCTGTACGACTAGTGGTGATAATGTCATTCTCAAGTTCTTGTCATGGAAGACAGTTTAAGCCTCGATATTTGGCTTGGGTCGGAATTCTGAAACTGATTGATGCATGATTAAGAAATGTGTCAATGCTAATGTGAAGCACAGGTTGCCCTTTAACACATGAAATTTACAATATTTAAAACGACTGTTCTCCGTGCATTCATAAGCTGTGTTATCACCTCATCCAGTAGAACTTTCATTTCTAGGACTATGTTAAAGAGGGACTTTCCTATAGTTTGAACAGTGACTTGGACTCTGTTTTGTTCAGACAAATATATAGCTTTGTTAATTTCTACATTGCTAACTTAGTCTTATTATCATACAAAGGTACAAGCATCTTGGGCAATTTGCTCCACTAGGTGGGGAGCAAGCAGCAGCGCAGCTGCCCGGTGATTGGGTCTCCATAGGTCACAGCACGCAATGGCTTTGGTATTCTGTTTATGCCAGGTATCTTTCTGATCCCCTCTTTTGCATTGGAAGAGCTCTGCAATGGAAATTATGTATGTTCTTATCCTCTACTGTTTTGCTTCATTTGCAGTAAGCAAGTCAGCTGGCGCACACGGATGTTGGTGGTCACTGATTGGACTAGGCGGTTTGTCTTCGGTAGGGACTCAAGTCGGATTTAAAATGAGATAGATGGCACGTCTTTCATATAGAAAATCTCAGAATGAACATATAGTCAAAGGTGTTCCACAATCACATTCTGGTATTTGTTCAATTTTCTTCCTTTTCACATTGCCTTACATTGCCTTCCTATGATCATGGACTGTGATCGGAAGAGATTTTGTTTAATTTCATTTACGCTTGACATTCTTTTTGGCTCTTCAATAATTTGATTTCTTGTAAGGGCTCATAGAGTCATAGTTCCCTGGATGATACCAGTTGATTCTTTAATTACCATGGTAAGAATCCATTTTGCATATTCCATGTCATAATTCAGTAATTTGTATGGCATTTATTGAAAAATAATTGTAAAAAACAGCTCTTTATCATGACCATTCACAATGATTTAATTCCGTATTTCATAAATATTTGTTATGGCTAGCGTGAAAGTTGAAGATAGATACAGTAGTAGTAGTAATACTGTGATGTTGATGGAGGGCGGTGAGATGCAGATGTAGTATTTATCTTTGATGATATGAAAATAATGAAAGTTATGGCTTGTTGGATAGCTTTCACGGTTAAAGTGTAATTTTTACAGATTTCAACTTATTTTTTACGGACTTTTTTCTTTTAGAACTAGAAAGCAAATTATGAGGTTAATACACATCTGCCCTCCCCAGAGTGAATTGTATGTATCTAGTAATTTATATTTTTGGTGCAAAAAAATTTACAAAGTTTTACGATTCACCAATATAACTTTTGTGAACAACATAAACATGAATTCATGTTGAAACAAAATCAAAATTAAAATACCCAAGAGTTTAGCTTGAGCGGGGCCAGTTCAATGGCGATATATATATATATTAACTATTTCATGAGAATAAAATTAAAGGATTTTGGTTAGGAGTTCAGGTGTGTCCTTAGAAACTGTAGTTGACTACATGTAGTTGAACACTGTTGATAGCTTGATATTTATTATTGAATTTTTATATAATAGTTATAGTTTTTGAGTCAAGTGATTTTTAATATGACATCATAGTTTTGATTTTATAAAAAGTCTTAAGTTCAAGTTTCGTTATTAGTATTTATATGTTCTTGATTTACATAATTGATTTTTTTTTCTCTTTACGTACGGGATAGGGCTGCATGTAAATGAGAGTGTTAATAGTAGCTTGATATGTATTATTTGACTTTATCAGATAGCTATGACTTTTGGTCAAGTAATTTTTAACAAGTACATTTCTTAAATCCCTAAAGCTCTATTGAAAAGTAGTTATATTGACAAGACTTCTACCCGCTAATTTTGATTTCCATTCCAATAGAACAACAATAGAAGAAAGTATGTTGCATTGATTCCAAAACTGGAAAATTATCGAACAAACCCTAACATGTATTAGTTTCCAACTCTAACCTCTGTTTAGGGTTGTGGGACTCACGTGTGCAGAAGATGCCAAAAACACACAGAGCGGAGGGGCTAGGAGAATTGCCGGTGAAAGAGACAAAGAACCACTTAATAAGATAGTGAACTAGTTAGAACTCGTACTCATGATTCATTAAGACGTGAGTTCAAGTATCATCATTAGGTGATGTAGACGTAATTTTTGCCTGAAAAAAAATCTCTTACGTCGTAGACTAGATTTAAGATGTTTACACATTTATTTAAAAGATGTGATTCTCTCATTTTTTTTGGAATTTGCTTAGTTAATACAAATAAGTGAGCTCAAATAGCTTAGGTTATCAAAAAATAAAATAAAATAATAATAATAATAAATAAAAAGACAGAGACAAAGAAGGTGGACAGTGGCAGGGGTGTGTGTGGGGGATGGGTTCAAGTGGTTAGCGGCTCTTAGCGCGTTGCGTTAGAAAAGTTTTATCATTGATTTGGAAGAAAACAAAATAAAGCAAGCAGCACAGAACCTCGGTTGGTCTAGTTCATGTGAGAGAAGGCCCCACTTCAAATCTTGCCACATCTCTCCCTTCTCTCTCTATTCCCCTACAAATGGATTGCTCCAACCATCCTCATCAAATGCCGAAAAATACTCTTATCCTTTCTCCATTATTATTATATATGATTGATGTCAATGATGTGTATATCTATCTACACCTTCATATTTATGCCTATTGCATGACAAAAATGCCCCTTTTCGACTTTGTAGTAATTGTTTTGTTTGATTTCATTTTTATAAGGTTTAGTTCAGTTTCAATTGTAAAAAAAAAAAAAAAAAAAACAGTTCAGTTTCAATTTAATTTAAGAATTCTAAGACAAACTCATGGGCATAGTAAGAAGACAGCATAATAACCAAAGAACTTACTAATAAAAATATCAACCTAGGGATCTCTTTGACAAGTACAAGTGACCTTTTAAGATTATACAACAAAGAGTAATATACTTGCAACAAGAAGATCACATAACTCTATTTATTTATGTATTTCTTTTTACGTAGGCTTTGTTTGAAATAGTTTTTTTTAAAGTATTTTTAGAACAAAAATATTTTTGATGGTATTTTGTAACACTTGTTTATAGTAAAATAACAGTAAAAAAATAATTTTTTATTTAAAAAAAAATTGAAAGAGACCAGCATTTTCTTAAAGTATTTTTTTTTTCAGAAGCACTTGCCGTAAAAATGCTTTTAAATTTTTTTTTCCCAAAATAGGGCCATATGGGGATTTGAATATTGTTCGATAAAAATATTAACCACATTAAATAGTCATTTGGAATCTCATTGAGATTTTGTTATACCTAAAAGAAAAATACTTTGAAAATGTATTTGGAGTACACATTTTTTGACACTATGTCGCAAACGTGTTGGATGTCTCGAATCATAGAATAAATATGCGATTTGATTTGAGGTGATCCAACAACACTTATCTATACCATTAAAAGTATTTTCACTTTTAATAGCATTACTCACTATCCAAAAAAGCTTTAAGGCTCATTGTGAAATTTAAAAAAACAAGATATTTATTTTCTAATTGAAACCTTCTCCTCCTTTCACATATTCAATAGATGAAAACCTTCAGGACGAAACGAAAATATATATCATAACATAGTTATAAATATTTTTTTATTAAATATTAAAGAAGGGCGAATAATAATAATTTATTATTATTTTTTTATAACATAACATAATTATAAAATATTTTTTTAAAGTGTTAGGGCGCCCCCATATGTTTCAGTAATAAGTTATTTTCGAATTTGATAAGTTACAGTAAGGCGTACCTTTCACGGGTAAAATGGAGTGGGAGGGGTATAATGGTACTTCTTCAAAGGACAATTTGGTGATTTCGTCACAACAGAGTTCTCCCTTTCGTCCTTGCAATAAATTTTGTCCCTCTCGACCCAGACGAATCTTCTACAGTAAATACCATCCCACTTGAGCCTCTCAGCTGCAAATAAAAGACCGGTCCAGCTGCAACCTCATAAGCTGCCACCTGTACCAATTCCACTCCTACCATATACGTGGAACAAACCCACAAGTCAATTCAACTCCAGACTTTCCTTCTTCCAGTTCCATTCTCACCACGTTTTTGTTGTACATCCAAAACAAAACCTAACAAAATACGAATTAATCAGTCAATCAATAAAACAAACGAACAAACATTGTCACAAAAAAAGAAAAAAGAAAAAATCAGAAAACAAACAAAAAGCCGCTTAAGCGTCTTAGCTCCACCAAATTCAATCATCTCTCATGTTCCTTTGTTCCTTCAAACTCCAATTAAGGTAGCTCCCATGGCGACCCATCAAGAACATGAACATGAAGCCTCCTATGCTTCACACGTGCGTGCCATAGTTGCAGAAGATGAAAATCACAGTGAACAACAAGAAGAAGAAGAAGATCAAGAAGAAGAGGTTTTGAAACGTGGGCATGGTGGCCAGAGAAAGAGTAGGGCTAGTAGATCAAGATCAAGATCAAGAAGACCCAAATGGTGGTGGTTGCTGCTAGGGACTAATAATAAGGTGTTGGACCCAAGAGCCAAATGGATTCAAGAATGGAACAAGGCGTTTTTGCTGGTCTGTGCCACGGGGCTGTTCCTGGATCCTCTCTTCTTCTATGCTATTTCAATAAGCGACACCTGTATGTGCCTGTTTGTTGATGGGTGGTTCGCCATTACTGTGACTTTGCTTAGGTGCATGACTGATGGGTTTCACTTGTGGAACATCTTGTTGCAGTTGAAGTTGCTGCATAGATTCCATGTTACTACTAGTACCACTACTAGAAGCAGCTGGGGAAAAGAAGAATCAGATACAGATGACAATGGCGATGATGATAAAGATGATCAAGATGATGGTGATGATGATACTAATTATAAGGTTAATAGAAGCAACAGAATTAGTGGTCGTTCTTTGGCGCTTCGGTACTTGAAATCCAAGAAGACCTTCCTCCTTGATCTCTTTGTCATCCTTCCTGTGCCTCAGGTACGTTCTAATTACCGACAAAAATAAATCATTTTTTCATTATTATTACCATTTTTTTTTACAACGTTTCAAAGGTGATTATATCTTCTTTAAGCAAACCATTTAACAACATTAGAATTTTGAACGTTATATTATACCATATACTACTCTGAGTCTTTTTTATCATTGTTATATAGTTGTTGTCATATCTTTGAATTCTTGTAGTGATCAACTATGCTTTACTTGATATGCATTTGAAGAAAAAAAAAAAGCATTATTTGACATCTAAAAAATGTACCCATGTTAGCATGAAACATTAACTGTGGTTAATTATTAATTTTTGAGAAAAAAAAACATTCTTAAGACTTACGCCATGACTTGTATCATATGCCTAATTCACTTAAAATGCTTACATAACAGTGATATTCTTATAAGAAATTGCTAGCATGAAGGAAATCACTTTAAAAGTTTATATAGATTTTTTGTTAATTTGTCCATCGTACATAAGTGGGAATTGGCTGGCATGAAGCAATTATATATGTATGAATCTTTATTGAATTAGAATTTGAGAATTTGAGATCTTATATTTCATAAGAAAAGGAAGAAAAATTAAATATGAAAATGACCAATCAAGTGGGGAGATGAATGAGAGTAAAAGGGTGAGAGAGAGAGAGAGAGAGAGAGAGAGAGAGAGAGAGAGAGGGGGGGGGGGGGGGGGGGGGGGGGGGGGGGGTGTCTGGTACTATTTAATGGCATGGCACAACTGTCTTGAAAATTAAATTGGAAGAGCTCTCTATCCCCTGCAGCTAGAGCTGCTAGCTGCTGAGACTACAGGAGCAAAATGAGGGAGATATGCAATTATAAGTTGACATACATTGTGTACATTATTTTTATACACCATTGATTGTCTCTAATCATATGTTAGTACATGATTCGAGACAATCCAATGATGTACATTTTGAATGTACAAAATGGACATCACTTTAATATTTTCCATATAATATATATGGGTATATATTCATTGAAATTTATAATGAGGTTCAAGGGGTTTTGGTTTGTGTAGGACCCAAGGTAGGTATATATGTCCAATATCTCTCATAATTAAGAAAGAAGCTTCCGACCACATTCATTTCCTCAACTCATCAAAAATTATATTTGTTCCATAATATTATATCATGAACAAATTAATTAAGCAAAACTAAAGCCTTATATTATTATATCATACCATATCATATCAAATTATCAAATTTGTTTTTTGTCATTTTTTGTTGAGATTTTGTCATTTTTTTTTCTTTATTAGTAAACATGAATCAAGCTTACCCAGTTACCCCACCTCATTTAATTATATATATTACTTGTCCATTTTGATTTATTTATATTGTTTTCTTTAATTGCGTCTTTCTATTGGAAGGGTTGCTAGAGATGAGTTCATCATAGGCATATCAATTATGGCCCCTTCTGCTTCAAATTAATATTTGTTTTTAAATTGTGAGAAATACAAATGATCCCATACACTGGATTTTCGCATCATTCCTTATTCTCTTGTGGTTGTTGGATTTTCTTGAATCATGCAAAAAAAATTATCAATGCCCTCCAGTATGTATCAGTACTGTGTGTCAAATATCACCTTAAGATGATTAGAACCTATGTAGAACATATAAATGATCAAGAGACAAAACATCACAACTTCATCGACTGATTTATCTGATTAGAGTCATTTCTAACAGGTAGTTCTATGGGTAGCAGTCCCCTCTCTGTTAGAAAAAGGATCGACGACGTTGGTGATGACCGTGTTCTTAATCATGTTCCTCTTTCAGTATCTGCCAAAGATCTACCACTCTATATTCTTCTTACGCAAAATGCAAAACCTCTCTGGTTACATTTTCGGTACTGTTTGGTCGGGCATTGCACTCAACATGATCGCTTACTTCGTCGCAGCACATGTAAGTACGATCGATTGAGTTCAATATGCATGTTTCAGTACTAAAATGCTTGTTATTAATTATATACTTATATATATGATCATATAACATATATATATGTATAGGCAGCTGGAGCATGTTGGTACTTACTAGGGATTCAGAGGGCAACAAAGTGTCTGAGAGAGCAATGTACAGCACAAGAAGGGTACTGTGTGGCGAGGACACTGGCATGTGAAAAGCCTATATACTATGGGACTAGCAATATTTTAAGAGACAAAGCGAGGTTGGCTTGGGCTGAAAATAAACATGTGAGGTCTATGTGCATTGAAAGTGCTGATAATTTTGAATATGGAGCTTACAAATGGACTGTCCCTTTGGTCACTAATGAGAACCGTTTGGAGAAAATACTCTTTCCCATCTTTTGGGGCCTTATGACTCTCAGGTATGCCTTCAATTCCCCAGCTACTTAATTAGCTCTTCCTCTATTAATAATTGCCTTTTTTTATTATTTATTTTTATTTTTCTCAAGCTAATATTATATGATCACCTAATCTTGAACAAAATTAAATGAGTACTTTTCTTCATATTTTTTAATCCAAATTAAGCTTTAAACACTTTGAAAAACTCAATAAGCCCTAATTACTTGATGCCAACAATTTACAAGAGACATGGTATGTGGCGACTCCATACCCCCGGACCACAATTATAAGACAACAATAGTCTCCAAAATATACACAAGATAGTTATCTCTCAAGTCTAAAATAATCCAACACTGTCTAGGATCAACATACCAGACTTATTATGAAAAGTTCAAAGCCACAAGACTTTCATTAAATGTACGAACAACCATTCTCACAACTAAGTTATACATGCGTCAACCATCCCACATCAACCACTAGAATGGTTGAGACCCTACATAGTATACAATTACTCTTAATTTAACTCATAACATGACTTGAATTAGGTGAAGGTTAATAAAACACTCAAGGCGGGGGCTAATTAATGGAGACAATATTCTTTTAAGAGAGAAATTCACGTGATGAATGTGACTTTCACTGCTAATTCCATAAAAACAAAGGGTGTCCTTATTTTGGCTATTAGTCTTTGTTTAGATATTAAAAGTAAAATTCCATTCTAATTACCTTTGTAGACCCTACAACACTCAATAATGTTGTTTCCTATACTTTTATTTTTTGTTTCTTAAAAAAGATTGCAAGGTCTCTCTCTCTCTGTCTTGTCTGAGTTGTCTCCTCTTTATCTGATCCTAGTTTCATGAGGATAATAAGAAACCAATATTTTCTAGGATTCATTCATTTCTTGTTCATGTTATCCTAAATAAGGCCATTTGCTCAATAGATATAAATAAGTTTAAGAACTTATTTTCTGATTATTCAGCTTTTTTTTCTTCTCCTTTCAGACCAGATTGAAGGTGAAAGAGAATAAAATCTTAATTAGTATTGAAGCTTTTAGTTTCTTTCTTCTACTAAAATCTTAATTAGTATTGAAGCTTTTAGTTTCTTTTTCTACTTTTTTTTTTCTTCAAAGATATGTGAACCATAAAAGTAAGAGGAATGCTAAACCAACTCAATCTTTTACTCAACTTTTAACACCTCCCTTAGTTTATCAATTTTTTTTTGGGAAATGTGAAGGTATAAGGACATGATGGGTGGCCTAAAGATTTACCATGGCCCTTTTCCTCCATCCCTTTCTTTCATTTTTCATTTTTTTGAATTTTTTGTCTTCTAATTACATCATTGTTTAATTTCAATTTTATATTTCTTTAATTTTTTTTTCAGTTGTAATAATCTAATATATGGTTGGATTTAGTTTTAAAATCATATTACACTATATTTATTTAACTTGATCATATTTATTTGATATAATATTGTTCTAGAATAGATTAAAATGAAATATTTTAAAAAATTAATTAATGAGAAAATGGTACGTTAAAACAAATATATATATATATATGTAAAATTGAAATTAAACTATGATACTTAAAGAGCAAAAAAATACAAATAAAAATAAAAATGAAAGAAAGTTGAGTAAATAAAAGGGTCCTTGTACTAAGAGAGGTATTAAAAGTTGAGTAATAGGATGAGTTGGTGTAGCATTCCCTAAAGGTAAAACCGAAGAGAAAAAAAAAAGGTAGACCGAATTAATGCTTCTTCTGAAAATTAAAGCAAAAGCTTGAATGCAATTGTTCTGGTCTTGATGATAATAATATATAGCTACCTAGCTGGAAAGGAGTTCATGCATGTATGTGTAATATATATATATATGTAATCTTATAGTATAGTTCAGACATATAGTGTATAGAGAAGGTTACATGCATATTGAATATTTTTATACTTGAACTAAGAAATTATCAAGAGCAAAATAAATAAAAGTGAGGGACTGAAAGCAAATTTTAAATTTTCATTATTGGTATGTTTGTTTTGAATGTTCAGTACGTTTGGGAATCTTGAAAGTACGACAGAATGGCTGGAAGTGGTTTTCAATATTATTATCCTCACCAGTGGATTGATTTTGGTCACCATGTTGATTGGAAATATCAAGGTAAAAATTCCATGATCTTATTGATTTATTATTTATTTTTTTTGGATTTGCAGGTTACATTGATGAATCTAATAACATTTTCGTATGCAAATTAACTTGGATTTGAAATGTTGTAGTATTTTTAAGAAGTTGAAAACAAAATGAATAAAAGATGAATTTTGAAGAAAACTGGAAAATTTATTTCATATATGCATATATTCACAGGTGTTCTTAAATGCAACAACATCAAAGAAACAAACAATGCAACTGAAGATGAGGAACTTGGAGTGGTGGATGAAGAAGAGGCATTTGCCTCTGAGTTTCAAGCAAAGGGTGCGTCAGTACGAGCGACAGCGCTGGGCCGCGACACGTGGCGTGGACGAGTACGAAATGATTAAGAACCTTCCTGAAGGCCTCAGAAGGGACATCAAGTATAACCTATGCTTGGATTTAGTGCGACAGGTAACCACACTATCAAACAATATTAATCTTCTCATCTTCGTACCTCATGGGCTCACTTTTAGTATCCTCAATGTTGGAGGCCCATTTCCATGAAAACTATAGAAAGTGAAAGCCCGACCCAACGTTTAATTGGCTATAAATTTAAAAACATTTTCCCTAGTGTGAAGGTAGGGTTAGGTATAACCCATTCCGTTACAGTGCAGTTGGCGATGGCAGTTACGTTTTAGTAGGTTAAAGGGCCTAGTCAAGAATTCGAGCCCCACTAAAATATGTACTGATGGGGAGGTACTAGCTATTCATCCTCTCGGAACGCCGAACTTTAGATTAGTCTCGTCTCTGCAAAAGAATTAACTGAGGACATCAGGGGGTTTAAGACATAAAAAGAGAAAGAAAAAAAAAATGTAAGGTTAGTTACATTGTCCTTCATGTAACAAAATATATAGCCATGATTCATAGATTTTCATAATGAAATGCATTACTTGTAGTGGGCCACTGATTATGTTACCTTTTTCATTGTTTCCATTACAAAAATCATCTAAATTTGGGTATTTTTTCAGGTACCTCTGTTCCAACACATGGATGATCTTGTCCTAGAAAACATATGTGACCGTGTGAAATCCCTCATATTTCCCAAGGGAGAAGTGGTAAATGTTGCTCTAAACCTAACATAACAATATGAACTTATGATTACACTTAGAAAATAAAATCCAAATCAAAACTCTCTCAAAATAAATAAAGCCAACCTCTACAAACTAACTAGAAAAGAACCAATCCGAGTCATTAATTTCCAACTATTTTGATTAATACAGATAACCAGAGAAGGTGATCCAGTTGAGAGAATGTTATTTGTAGTAAGGGGCCATTTACAAAGCAGCCAAGTACTAAGAGATGGTGTAAAAAGTTGTTGCATGCTTGGCCCTGGTAACTTCACTGGAGATGAGCTTCTTTCATGGTGTCTTCGTCGACCCTTCATCGAACGCTTGCCTCCTTCAGCGTTCACATTGGTGACGCTTGAAACTACAGAGGCATTCGGGTTTGAAGCCGAAGATGTGAAGTATGTGACGCAACATTTTCGATATACATTTGTTAACGAGAAGGTGAAGAGAAGTGCAAGATATTATTCTCCTGGATGGAGAACTTGGGCAGCTGTAGCAATTCAGTTGGCATGGAGGAGATATAAACACCGACTTACGCTCACGTCTTTATCCTTTATAAGACCTCGAAGGCCATTGTCGCGGAGTTCTTCCTTAGGGGAAGAAAGGCTTAGGTTGTATACTGCATTGTTAACGTCACCTAAGCCAGATCAAGAGGATTTTACCTTTTGAAAGATGATGTTTGTTTATTGCCTCCATTACATACACGATCATTTAGATTGATCAATTTAGATCATTCTAATTAAAGGCTTCCGCGTCAACAGATCTCTGCAGGAAGAGTGGTTATTAATGTTTGAGTAGTATTGATAAAAGAGACTGATTCAAATTTGTTTAATGCCCTCTGTTGTTTCTTTCTTTATCTTTTGTGTAGACAAGGGAGGATTATCACAATGTTCATGTCATGGTTAATTAATTATCTGAGCATTTAATGACAAATATTTGTGTTTGAATCATAAAAGAAGACATTTTCTACATCTTTTCTAAATTTACTAATCTTACATAAGATGGTTAATGAATAGGTGTATTGGTGTATATGATCATATCTCTTCCTTCTTCTTCTTCTTCTTTTTTTTTTTTTTCTTTTTTTTTAAAGAATTGCTAATGTATATATGCCCCTCTTTTCTTTTTGACAAACAATATGATATATATTTTTTTGAAAGGTATATCACTAATAATCTTATCCAAAGATATCCTTTTTATTTTTATTTTTATAGGTATCCAAAGTCCTTTGTTATATACAAAAGTAAGATGCTTAGATTTGAGAAAAAAAAAAGATAGATAATTCATTCAAATTATATAATATTGGATCAGGATCTTCTTTTTATGTTTTGCAAAAATCCATTCTGGTAGAGTCAATTAAGTCTCATTCTATTTATTATTCGAATAAATGAGAGTGTCTTGCATAATGATATTCATGATACATGAAAAGAAAAGAGATTAGAAGAATATGATTTTTCTTAAAGTTAGGAGACAAGTGGAAGAAGCATTGCCGAATCTAAGTTAGTTGAACTATAAACAGTTGTTGGGGAATATATTGTCTTAATTTTTCAAAGTGTCCTTTTCAGAATATATGCATGCTATCTTGTCGTGATGTCTTTAAAAGTTATTGGTTCGACGCAGTTTACAAGTAATACTTAAGAAATACACGTTTATGACATTATTAGGTTGCTTCATATTATGCAAGGGTGTAATCATGATTTGTGACAATCTAATGACTCTCAATGATAATGTTAAAAATATGTGTTTACAATTTTTAAAGCATTAATTTGTCTTAGTTAATTTACAACTTGACATACATTGTATATTGATCAATATTTGATTTATTGTTAAAAAAATGTTATTATAAATGGTGACTTAATACCCATAATTTTCCTTGAGCCATATATATGAGCCCTGGAGCCCCATGTTGGGTCCTTGAGCTCATTTTTTCAAGCTTTCATAAGTCTTAGTAGGGACCAACCCGATCAATTTGAACCTTTTGGGTTATTTTGGGTTGGGTTAAATAAGTAGTTTGGGTTGCGTTGGGTTCTAAAATACCTAATTCGATCAGTTTAGGTTGGGTCATAGGTTCAACCCATAAAAAAATCAAATAACCTGACTCAAACCAAACCCTAATATTAGTCTCAAAGTCATAAATTTTACAATTACATATTTATGATTTAGAGCTTTAGTAATTAAAAAAAAAGGCTTACTAATGCGGAACTTAACAATCATAATAACTTAAAATTGATTTTTTTTTAAAAAAATTTTGTGTTTTTTTTTGCTTGACCTTGTACTTATGTCTTTTACTTATTATACTTTATCCGTTCTTATGTGTGTTTTTTTAACTGTTCGAAAAGAATTTTCAGTGGTTAACGATTGACACTTTTTAGCAATATAAAAGTAAGCCCCTGTAACAAGTTATGTTCATATCAAATTTTTAAGATGTAAACCAACAAGAGAATTGGATCATCATCATGAGTATGAGTTTTATAATCATTAATCTAAGCCATTGTAATAGCATACTGTAAACATTAGGTAAAAGAAAAGGGCCACTATAATTTATTTTGTAAATTATTGTTCAAAGTTACCAAAATTAAGTCAAAGTCCAATCCGATCTACCGACCCAACCCAAACCTAACCCCAACTATTTGGGTTGGGTTGGAGGATAAATCGGATTGAGTTGAGTTTCAAATTTAATAAGTTGGGTTAGATTTTGAATTCAAACTGACCCAAACTATGTACACACCCTAAGCCTTAGAATACATGAAATCTCAAATTACATTCTACCCAAGGAATTCACAATATTTGACATATGGACAAATATTTTAATTCACATATTGATAAAAGATTATCTTAACTAGTAAAACAAAAAAAAAAATTCACATGGATAAATGATTATAACTTACCTATAGCAATAAGCATTACATTTAATTTGTCATCACCAAGAAATTTACATGATCTTTTTTAAGAACATAATATACAGTTGATTACTAAATAATGACTTTGATGATGGGTATGTTACTGATCTTTTTGTAAAGAACACAATATATACTTTGACAAAAAAAAAAAAAAAAAAGTTTTTTTTGCAGTTTTTCAAACTTAATGGTATGGGGTAATAAGCTGGCTTCTTTTTTATTTTCTTCAATATACTTAAATAGCCACTCTGCTCTTCTGAATGAATTGGAAAGGCAAACTAAAGTCTCTTCATTATTGTTAGTCCTCTTTACACTGGACTAGGAAATGAAAAACAAAGCCAAAAAAAAATAAAATTACAGATGAAACATTACGATCTTGCCTTGACAGTTTCCAAAGCCACAAATCGTTTGGCCTCAGCATCAGTAGCTGCTGCTCCTCTAAAGAGCAGAATAGCAAGGCTGCCTATACAGAAGTAAATGAAACAGCCATGGCAGTGTGTCTCAAAAGATCCATTCCTACTATGCATTGCCACCCTCCTCCATATAACTTGTCAAACTCCTGCATCAAACCCATCCATCAATACATACATATGTAGGAAAAGAAGAAGAAGAAGAAGAAGAGATTTTAGATGAATGGGTCTTAATTAATTCCATCCATATATATATATATATATATATGTACCTTCTTAATTGAGCAAGCTATATCAATGGTTTCAGTGACATCAAAGACATCCAAAGCTTTAGCAGCAAGACCAAGCGCCTCCTGCTGCATAGCTTGCAGCATATCTGTCTCACCTATCACTGCCTTACCCTCTAACATAGCTACCTACCTAGCTACTAATTAAACTAAAAAAAACCTCTATAAAATTAGTATCAAATATTGTTGTAAGAGAAGTTAGAACATTGTAGGTGCCTTATATATATACATTTATATATTATAGATTATATTTATATAAAGAGGGAGAGGAAATAATTATATAAGAAGGTATTGAAGAAGCCACGTATATTGGTGGATACATGTGCGTAGTTGTGGTCAGCAACTAAGATGCCATTGGAATCAATTTACTAAAGCTCAAAAAGTGGGTTCGGTTGAGTTGGACTCGGTTTAGTTTAGTTCGATTTGGTTGGTTATGTTCGACTCGTTTACACTAATTTTATAAGTAACTGAGACTAAATTGGTGGGTAAGGATTAGGATGGATGGTTTTATCTTGTTTACACGTGGAGTCTTGGTTATGGATGTGCCATGGGATTGTGCCAAGTGTCCTTAGATGGGAACGGATGACACATGTCGTGTTGTGCATGCTTTTTGTCTGCTTTTGATACGCTGGTTTTGTCGTTTGGTTACAGGGTAGAGGGTTGGGTTCCTTTGCTAGATTCGGGCGTTAAGCTCAACCATCCAAACCGGATCTGTATCTGCGAAAACGAATTTCAATTTGATATGAACCAAGAATGATGTGAATCTGTATCTGGAATGCCGTGGATTTGTTATTTTATGGAAACATATATATTAACTTATAATGTGAATGTGAATGTTAATGTAATAAATAAAATGAAATTATTTAAAGCAAATACAAAGTTGTAACTTATGATTGCTCATGTGATTAATTAATTAAAAATTGCCATTCATTGGCTTGAAGTATCTTTTATTACTTAAAAACGGATTACAAACCAAACTTTTTATTAGTTGCTGCAATAGTAAATTACAACTTAACAAAACTATTTCCTAATTATATAAAGGTCTTGTTTCGAAGAGCTTTTTCAAAATATTTTTGGAGGTGTTTGATAATGTTTACTTTTAGCTAAACTGTATTAAAAGTAAATAATTTTCTATTTTTAAAAAAAGTTGGGTGAGACCCGATTTCTTATTAACATTTTTTTTTAAAAGAAGTTGGGTGAGACCTGATTTTTCATTAATATTTTTTTTAAAAGTGTTTTTACAAAAATTGTACCAAACGATGCATCTGTTAGTTACATGAATTCATTTCCTTTACTCTATTTTATTAAGAGTCAAGTTATATTTATAAAAAATTTAAATCTCCACATAAAAACTTTCAGTCTCATTAAAAGATAAATAACATTGTATGTTTAGGTGAGCTGGGCTTCTCAGTCCAAAGTAGACCAAGGATGTTACATACTAAACAATATCATAAGAATGTTCTACATATGTTAAGACTTGAAGAATATTTTTCTACGTCTGAACTTTTGTTTTGCTATGGGTAAGTATATATAAACATAGAAACATAGATTTTGATTAAGAGAGAAACATAGAAAGACACAAGAGAGAATTAGATTTCATTATAAACATGAATTTAATAGTGGCAAGAGTGCTGGTGCATTATGTGTTGCAGCCATCTTTTCTCAACCTTTCTCACTGTTTCTTCTCACATAGTTAGCCATCCCTCTCGAAATCATTGTCGCTGTCACTCTCGCAACACACCTTCACTCGTCGTCGCTCTCGCAGATCATCTTTCTCCCTTTGCCCCTCTATCATCTCTGCTTCGCATGAGTTGTCTATATCTTCGCTCACCTGCTCGCTACTCTCTTCTCATGTCTACTTCTCCTTTGCCGACAACTCTCCCTTCTCCATCGCCACCTAATATCCACTAAAGGCACCGATGTTAGTTTTTTTTTTTGTATTTTTGGTTGTTTTTTGTTGTTTAGTTTTATTTTGCGTTTGTCACAAGGGCCTCGTCCTGTTGATCGTAGGTAACTTGCTTAATGTTGTACTTGTATTGTTCAAGGAATAGTCTTATATCTATACCCCTTCATGGAGATTTGACGTTGTTCTCTCGTAAAAATTCTAACTAAAAAAAAGTAAAAGATAAAAGATAAGAATCTTTTGTCAATTTTATTTCCACCTGTGTTGTATGCGATTTTTCACCACATGATTGGGCTCAGTTTATGGGCTTTGATCACAAGAACTCAAGTCAGTGGTTTTCTCCTTGGTTAAGGTGTTTAAAGCCTCTTGCATTATCTAAGCCCAAAGTCCAAATTAAAATTACAACGAAAGCCCAAGGCAAATCTATATATAGCTTTCTTTTCTTTTACAAATCTTCTGGTATTACATCCAACCGCAAGAGATGCTTGTATGATTATTGGGTCCCTTGAGATCTATTTATTCAGATTTATATATGAAAAAGATATTGTTAAATTCATCATTTAATAAAATTACTAGTTGTGCAGTATGGTTCACTAAGCAAACACCATTAATAAATAATAATAATAATAATAAATGTTTTCATTTGCTCTGTGAGGGCTCATTACATATATGGCCATAGCTGGTGGGCATAGCTGTTGAATGCAGGTTTTGGATTGGGTAGTAGAAAGAAAATAATTAGTGATATTTGATTGGAAAATATTGTATATACACAGGGAGCTAATACTAATTTATTGTCATTAATTTTTATTAGAAAAAATTAAGAAACAATTAGTATGCTCTTATAAATCTGGTTTTGTATTTTTTTTTTCCTATTGGATGTATCCTTAACAAACCTTTCCTTGCACCTAATTAATAGCTCTTAATGTACAAATAAATTAATGAGACAACTGCCATACTTTAATACTATAGTTTTTTTTAGAGGAAACAAACAGTTACAAGCTAGAATATCCGGGAACCCTACGTACGGCTACCTCGATTACGCGCCTGCATTACATAAACAGAATTAGCCCGCATTTATGCAAAAATCTCGACTAATCCTCTACTAATTTTGTGCCTTCATGACTCGAAATTGGGACCGTCAATTCCTGACACTAAATGCTCCCTCCCCCAACGAACCAACGTTGAGCTTTGATGGCTTAATACTATAGTTAGCTAGTAGATTAGATAACCAATATTATCAATTTTAGTATTATTTCCCAATCATTTTTTGGTTGCGATCTATACAAGATTTTGTCATTATAATTAAATTATGATTGATCATTTACTTCAGTTTCAACAAACCTAGTCTAGCTAGTGTCTAGTCAATTATATATATATATATATATATATATATATATATATATATATATATATATATATTTAAAAAAAAAAAGGGGCAGTTGGCATGGATGCTGGTGGGCAGTCTCATTCAGACCGAATATAACATATCTGGGTTTGATCATAAATCCTAGCTAGCCATGTTGCTACATTCTAATGTTGCCTGACTTAAATAATGAGCAGACTTCAATAGGCTGCAGGCTGTGTTGGTCATGAAATGCTTCATATATACTTTGCCACCTAACTACACACGACTTTAATTTAATGGAGTAGGAATCAACAGTTCTCAGTTTCATCATATTCCAAGCTAGCATAGATAATTTTGGGGTTTCTATATTATAAATAAAAGGCTGGTCAAGCCAGTAAGGACTCCATAGCACGTCTACGTGGGACTTGTGTAGTCAACGTCACTACTAACCAGAGCTTTTGGAAGGTTCACATCATCACGAGTCAAAAAGGAAATTTAATGTATGATGCTACTTGATATATAGTTGTGTCATCAAATGAAGTAATTAATTAGATTTTCTTTTTTAATCCAAAAATTGGTTTAAAGTAATATATTAATTCAAGGAATTATCTAATAGTTTTGAAATGCATTGTATACAAATGAGAAGAATATATATTTGTGTTCATATTTCTTTTTAAATCCATTTTATTGTTTAATTTCTCATGTATATAATGAGAATTGGGTCATTGTTTAATTTCATTTGATTGTTTTCATGATAAAAATAAAATGAATTTCTTCAATGATCAAGTTGAAGGTTTATACACCAACTAAGGATTTAGTTTGCTGGTAACGGAAGCGAGCTTTAGAGTGGGTTAAAGGACTCATCATGAGTTCGAGTTTTACTCTGGACATATTATGGTTGAGAGAGGGAAACCTGCTAAACACTCACCGAACCCCTTAAGTCTGGAAGAATTAGCGGGGGAGGACAACTCCCTAATATCGAACCGGTCACAAAAAAAAGAAAAAAAGAAAAAGGGTTATATTGGAATTTGACTATGAGAAATTTGACCGCTAATCAAGGCAAATTTATTGGAATTTAACTAACAGTTTCATATACAGTCTCTGATATATTCAATTCAAAAATATTATTACCTCTTGTTGGAAATTTCTGTTAGTCTTTCTCATTCAATTCAAATCCAATTTTGTCATTTCTCTCTCTCTCTCTCTCTCTCTCTCTCTCTCTCTCTCTCTCTCTTTTCTCCTTTCTTTTTCTTTTTCTATGAATCCCATGCTCCAACCATGTTACAGTGCAATCTAATTATGCCCAAATCTAGTTGGATCTTGGTGAAACCCTTAAAGCTTCCCACCAAACTATCTATATCATTGAACAGAGAGCAACACTACATCTAATTCAATTCCAAGCTATAAAATCAACAATTAAGTTAGAGTAATTATAGTCAAAATAATAAACAATCAGGTCTCGAGTTTGAACCTATGCGTATCACCATTTATCTGCTTCAGTTGGAAGGATTAGTCTCGCTTAAAGAGAAGGAAGACACTTCTCGAATGTCAAAAAACCGGTATAAAAAAAAAACCGATCATTTCCTGTAAATTAGCATTAGTGAATCACAGATTCAAGTTAATTAGTCCCCCAAAGCAAATTAGCTTAATTTTCCATTCTTTTTATTTTTATTTTTTTAATATAGTGTTCATATGTTCATAGCTATGTTATATGAAATAATGATATATATTGAATCTACTCTTTAAAGCTAAGGTACTCTATACCTATCTGGTCCATTTTGGACTTCTCTTTGTTTCTACTCACAATCAATCTTCTTCTTCATTGTAAAATGACTTTCTTCCTACCTGGCATTCATTCTTTTTCACCATTTTAACAAGCAGTACTATCCTTCTTAGGCCTTCCTATTCTTAAGTAGAATCCTAGAGATATACCCCTACATGTTTTTCATCCAAAAAATGAGGGTAATATATGAAACAAAACGTTGTTCCAGAACAAAAACAACATTCTCAAGTGAATAAGCCAATTACCAGCTCCATGAGGGCCAAAGGAACCAAAATCCTTGGGACCCTTTGACCCATTCGACACGAATCATTCTGGGACAAATGTACCTAAAAGTTGAAACAAATTAAATAGGTACCATTTCGAATTATGTCACATAGTATTGTATGATATGCTTCGTAATTCAATTCAAGTCTGTTAGGTACAGTGGCTAATGAGCATATATAGAGCCTAACAAGGGCTCTTAAGAGACTTTCTCTATCTCATTAATTTTGTAGAACATCATGTGGTCCCTGTACTGTAGTCATTTCCATGTGCCCTATCCCACGAGAACATGATAGCAATTCGAAACTATGCTTTTAGATGCAACAAACAATTTATGATTAATTAGGGACAAGATTAAAAAGACGCCGCCAATCTCCACTTAAGAAACTTATAAGAAAAGCTTGATTAATTAGTACAAGGATTATCATATTAAACAATGATTCATGCCATGGTGAGTAATGGGTGTTTTTTGTTTTTTAGTTTTCCTTTTAGGGGAGAAAGATATATATATATATATATATATATATATATATATCATATACTTATTAAACACTTAATCATGCTAAGATCATTAAGATTTTCATATTTTCTTTTGTCATCTTCTAGGGTATTATTTGTATGTTGCTTGTGATGCCCACTTGAAGATATCTTTCAACTTTCTTGTTTATTCACATAAAAAGTTCTTCTCCTTGTATGATTTGGTTGCGTGGTGAATATATACCCTTTTATATATGCTTGCTGTCTTTTGGCTTTTGTTTTGACACAGATGTCTTTAGGGCTTTTTGGCTTTTGTGGCTCCACTCCACAATCTTACTCTTCTTCAAAGGGCTAGGAAGGTGACTACTACCTTTATTTTCTCTTGCTTGTGAAGATTATTCATCTCCCACTTCACCAAAGGTGACCCCAAACTCAAGGCAACTTACAAAAGGAGGGGTTCACATGGTGGGTGTGGGGGTGGGGGCTCTGTCATAACCTTGCCAAATCTCTTGAAAAGCAACCCTTCTTTTCATTAAAATAAAATAAAGACCTCCTTTACTATTCTCCCCTTTTATCTAGCTACTGCCCTTTTTCTCAATTACCACATACTACCATTAATTCTTTCAATCCTTTCTTCTTCTTCTTCTTCTATTTTTTTTTTCTTGATTAACCCTTGATATCAATTGGGTTAACAAGAAACATGTCTTACATCATTAAAAAAAAAAAAAAAAAGAGTCATGCTAGGGTTATCGGGGGGAGCACATGTCTCAATCTGGTTGAATAATGCTGACGTTGTTGCATTTCTATTGTGTTTCTACCCTGCGTTTCCATAGCTTTTATGCTTCATCAATGAAAACTGTTGTTGTTGCTTCTTTGAATAAAACTCTTGATAAATATTCTATCTTCCCGCTAAGAACAAATTAAGTATGGCAAACAAGATGTCGCTTAAAGCTATTGATTTTGAACTAATTCCCCTTAAATTCTTAAAATGTTTGTGCATTTCCAACTGATTTAAACAATTGATGAATATGATTTGAGTTATAATATAGTCAACCAACTGCTACGACTTTCATTTAATAAGATTAATTAATGATTAAATGATATGAAATAAGTTGAGTACTTGATCATCCCTCTTTTAGGTGCCCTTAATTATTAAGGTCTTATATATATATATATAAACGACTACGATAGAAAACACTATCTATTATTTTTTAATAAAATGGATAAGACCAAGTAAACTCCTATTAATTATCTTAATACTCAATCTTTGACAACATATTTACATTACATAGTTATTCAACAAAACAATTCCCTATGTTGGATACTAATCTCACATACACTTCAATAAACTTACAACAAGACAATTAATCCAAATCTTAATTATCAATCCAATTAGTTAAAAAAACTATACACCTCATTTTTGTCCCTTTATCACAACATCATCTTCTCTCACCCACCCATCCATCATATAAAGAAAATCCAAGTTTTTTGTTTTCCTGTAAATACCCATAATACCCTTTTACCTTATAATGACTAAAATACCCCTTCCACCAATCAATTGACAAATCAACCGTTACTCAGTCCTCTTAGAAGGCTAATATGGTAAATGATCACTGAAATGAAATTCATGTTCAGTTTCTCCTGCAAACATGAGGGAGATAAATATAGGAACACCAGTGCCTTTAATGGACTCATTTTACAATCTTTGATCTTCCAAAACTCCGATCATCTCTCAGTTTTCTCGCCGGAATCTCCGACCCAATTTTCCGGAAAATGTGTCTCCGGTGAAACTACTTACAAAAGAAGAAAAAGAAATTAATATGGGTGGAAAAAAGGCAGCAGAAGGACAAAAAGATGAGCAAATTAGCTTGTACGAGCCACCCATAAATCTAAGGCAAGTGACTGAACTCATATCTTCTTTGTTATCTCTTTCTTATTCCACCAAAGTTTTTCATGGAAAATGGCAATTGATCCGCGACAAGCTCGAGAAGCTCTATTCTGGTCTAACAGCAGCTGAAAACTGTGATTTTGCTACAAACTCAGCTTTCTCTGAGCTCACTAAGGCCATAAAAGTGACCATCAATGGCTGCTCTGATCTTGCAAATCGATGCGTTAATCTTTCCTACAGCGGTAAGCTCCTTATGCAGAGTGATCTCGACTTGGTATGTTCCAAACTCGAGTTTCATCTCAAGAATCTAGCCAAAGTTTACAATGCAGGAATTTCACATCAAGCTCAGGCCATTGTAGTGTCAAAGCCTAGTGTTGGATCAAGCAGAGATGACATGAAATTTTATGTGAAGGATTTGTTAACAAGGTTGAAGATTGGAGGTTCTGTGATGAAACGCCAGTCCTTGGAGGCGTTAAACGAGGTAATTCAAGAAGACGAAAAGTATGTGAAGATTGTGGT
Organism: Paratinospora sagittata; assembly: GCA_035771175.1. Classification (NCBI taxonomy): domain Eukaryota; kingdom Viridiplantae; phylum Streptophyta; class Magnoliopsida; order Ranunculales; family Menispermaceae; genus Paratinospora; species Paratinospora sagittata. The sequence goes on along the minus strand of CM069612.1, from coordinate 25,239,508 downwards.
TGAAACAGGTGAAATTATAAGTCTTTTGGTGGAGTTTCTTGAACTTGGTATTATGGAGATTCAAGAACAATCTGCCAAAGTTGTGTTAGTGATTTCCGGGTTTGATTGTTACAGAGGGGCGCTCGTTGGAGCTGGCGTTATAGCGCCATTGATTCGGGTCTTGGAGTCTGGAACCGAATTGGGGAAAGAAAGAGCAGCAAAGGCGCTTCAGAAACTCACAGAAAATTCGGAAAATGCTTGGTCGGTTTCTGCTAATGGCGGCGTGACAGCGGTATTAAACATATGTTCTAATGTTGATTTAGGAGAAGAATTACTTGGTGCAGCTTGTGGAGTTTTGAAGAATCTGGCCGGAGTCGAAGAAATCAGGAGATTCATGGTTGAAGAAGGTGCCATTTCGACCTTCATCAAACTAATGAATTCGAAACAAGAGATTTTGCAGATAAACTCAATTGAGTTTCTTCAAATCATAGCTTCTGGTGACGACCCGATTCGCCAAATGATCATAAAAGAAAGAGGAATCTACTCATTAGTCCAAGGACTAGACCCGAATTCTTTATTTTCGACAAAAGCCAGAGAACTATCACTAAGAGCTATTGAAAATTTTTGTTTCTCCTATCCAAATTCTCTTCATATCTTAACGGGTTACCGATTTCTCAACCGATTACTAGTTTTAATTCGAAGTGCAGAGGTTTCAATTCAAGAATTGGCAGTAAAAGCGGCTTATCATCTGTGTGGAACATCAGAGGAAACAAGGAAGGCTTTGGGAGATGCTGGTTTTATGCCAGAGCTTGTGAGATTGCTTGATGCAAGATCTTATGAAGTTAGAGAAATGGCAGCTGAAGCACTTTGCAAGATGGTTTGGGTGTCTAAGAACAGAAAAAGATTTATTCAAGAAGATTATAATGCTGATAGAATTCTGCAATTGCTCAACACAGAAGAAGGGAAAACAGGTAACAAGAAGTTCTTGCTATCTATTTTAATGTCGTTAACGAATTCGCAGAGTGGTAGAAGGAAGATTGCAAATTCATGTTATGTCAAGAACTTGGAGAAGCTTGCAGAAGCTGGTGTTGCAGATGCAAAGAGCATAATTAAGAAGTTATCAAGAAACAGGTTACAGAGTTTTTTTAGTGGAATTTTGAACATATAATAATTAAAAATCAATTTTCACTATAATTTCTTGAGTTACTACATGTTTGCACAAATTAGTTTCGTGATATGTTCATATAGTTTTGCTTCCTCAAATCTATAAATCTTCTTCCCTTTATAACATATTACACACAGAGTACATGTATGTAATTTCATGATAATCATATTAGAGAACTGTAATATTTTGGTTTTTTTTTTTAGTTAGGGGAGATAATAAGGGTGATTATTATTATTATTATTATTATTATTATTATTGGATTTCTTTTTATTTCTTTTGTTGTCTTTATTCATTTATTTATTTATTTTGAAGAAAACATACTGAGAGAGCACATGGCAGAGGTGGTCGGAACAGTAAGCAAGTTGAGAGATGACAAGCAAGTTATGGTCTCTCTTAAAGATTTACAGAGGGAGATGAAAGTGATAGATGAGGACCTCTTATCTATTGGTTTTTTCCTTTAAGAGCTCTAGTCCTTTTCTTATGACAGCTAGATGTATTTAATTAATGAGGTGATGAGGAGTCAAGATTTAGTGAATTTGCATCTTAATTTATTAGCTATCTAATCTTAATCTTACTAGATTTTTTTTTCTTTCACTATAAAGAAAGTAAGATTTATTTATATGTAAAGAGCGAGTGGGAGATCAATACGGGTTGGCTCAGTTAGTTCAGAGATTCAACTCCTCGTCATAGGCGAGAGTCCAAATTCGCGCCAATCGTCCTTACCTTCGAAATTGAAAGATGTCTTTTATTGGTGGACGATCCGTAAGTACCACTATAAGCCTTAAGACATGCCTGAACTAGGGTAGCCTCCCTTCATCTAAAATTTTTCACACCAACGAAGAAAAAAAAAAAAGTGAGTAGGAGAGTTATGGAAATACATGTTAAAACTTTAGACCATATATATTGAACTATATGTGTTATTGTAGGCATTTTTTAATGTTCATGATTGAGGGATATATTTATTTAGAGACACCCTTTGAATGGTTCTTGGTGGCATCTACAATGGGGACTTGATACTTAAATATAGATTGGAAAATGATATTTTGACTTTGTGAGGAACTACAGAGTAAACTTTGCAATCTTTTTATCTAACCAATGACATACTTTCATTTTTTTTAATATAACTTCTTAAATGAAAAAAAAAATAAAAATAAAATTGATAACTTATGGTGATAATATATCAGTAATAAAAGGAAAAAAAAAAAAGATCCAATAAAGAAGAAAGTAAGCAAAATATTAGACAACCAGCTACATTCAAAGGACAACAAAGTTGCTCCTCTTTATCTTTTGTTTTAATCCACTAACATATGGGCACTTTTATATTTGCATCTTATCTATGTTTAATTTTAATCTTGGGATAAAGTTTTAGTTTACATCAGTTGTAAATTTATCTTTATGGTCATTTTAGTTGGATACATATATATATTTAAATTCATAAGTTTTAAATACCCTTAATGTAAAACTTATTTCTTTCCTAATTATATAACTAACAAGGACAATACATTAAATTGATTCAAAAAATTCTATAGCTAGAAACTCGTATAACTTCAATAATGCACCTAGAATGCCTAAGGCCCGGGGGCTTAGCTATTTATGGGCTAACTTGGGTTGTAGCTATTTATATTATAATATAAACATATCATCCCACCTTAGCGAGTGGCATAGTTGGATATCTTAAGATGTATGTTCAAATTTGGCAATCCCTCAATTTTTATTTTTTTCCATATATCCCTCTACCCAATATTTATTTGTCTCCATTTTCATCCTTCTACCCAATAACAATAATCAATAAATAAATTAATAAATAATTGAATAAAAATTGACATTAAATAATTTAAAAAAAATTACATACCAAAAAAATGAGAAAAAATTACCCATGTCACATCGCTATTATTATTATTATTATTATTTAAAAAAAAATACTTCATAATGAAAGAAAATAAAAAAGTGAGATGTACTAATTATTTGAAAAAAAATGAACATTTTGTTTTAACACTAGCATGCATCTACATTCATTTGTATTTTAAGTTTTTCTATGTTACCTACCTCCCATTTAACTAAAGGTCAGACATTGTGAATGAAATTTGTAATATAACTAAATTGTGAGTTACTACATAAATTCACTTCTTTCATTCCCTGTATGAGTAATTGTATTTAAATTATAAGTTTATACATTTTATAATTATCTTTTTCATGTTATTTTAAGTCTTATTCTATCTTTATTAACATTATGAGATATTAATAAGTCATTTTTCTTAATTAGCCTAGGTAAATGTCTTCATTGTGTATACTTGAACCACCTTAAACTATCTTGGATACAGGGACGTAGCTATTTATAGCTAGCTTGGGCTCGAGTAAATATTTTTACAAAACTATTCCATAATATCCTTAATTTATACCCTTAATTCTTAATTCAACGCCCAAATCATCATTCAAATCTCAGCTCCAAATTGTAGCTCTAAATCAACGCTCAAATTGCCCAAAACTTTATGCAACTCTTATCGTATCGACCGAGATTTTTCTAAAAAAAAATTTAGCCTACCCGAAAAAAAAAATCCTAGCTACGTCCTGCTAAGGCCCACTAATAACATTATCCTTCAACTCCCTTATTAATCATATCAGCAATTCCATTATCAAGTACACTCTAAGATCATCCTTCCTGATTGATGCTCCCATTTCTTCAAGGAGCTTCAACTACCCAATCAACCAACATATCAATGCTCCTCAAGCTTAATTATAGGGTTAGTTGTAGATGTTACCTTCTATTTTAAATACTACCAACATTATACAAATACCATAATTAATGATAATGATGAATATTATTAACTTACTTGCCAAACCTAACAAATTTGAAAATATGAATTTAATTAGTTAATGTTTTATTTCATTTTCCATCGTACAAAATAAGTTCAAATCTTGATAGAGAGATGCTACTCTAAGTGCAAGTGTAACCAAATGCAATTATACTTGTCATATTTATCTGTTTTATTGGCATATATTTGGATGCAAAATGAAGACTTTCTGTAAAAATATTTATTACAAAAGCAACCTGTTGAGATGGGATTAATTAATAAGATGGAATATGCCTTCCAATTTTACTTTTATTTTCTTTTTCCTTTTTATTTCCATGTCATGGCATATATTTGGATGCAAAATGAAGACTTTCTGTAAAAATATTTATTACAAAAGCAACCTGTTGAGATGGGATTAATTAATAAGATGGAATATGCCTTCCAATTTTACTTTTATTTTCTTTTTCCTTTTTATTTCCATGTCAACAAATTGTTGGTACTGGCCTAGATCTTAAAAACTATCAGTAGGGATATTATCCCACCTTGCAACATTTTCAATCTAGAAAAGGACAAAAAAGGGGGACGATTGACATTATGAGAAAAGTCTACAGATAAAAAAAAAAAAAGGACATGGTTGATATTATTTTAAAATAATCAAGGATATAATTAGTATTTTTTGAAAAGAATCTTTTTGAGAACATTCTCGAGCAAAGGACGAAACGATAAATAAATAAAAAGTCTACGGACATTTTAGGAAAGTGCCAAAAATCTCATCCTATAAATAAGAGGATCATTTTCAAATTTTGTTCAAACTTTTCAAAACTCTTTTCTTTTAAGATTTTCGATATTTTTCAAAAAAACTCAAGGAATTGTTGTTTTACTACGCATTTTAAGGTGGGGAGGAACCTATAGTTTGTGCATTTTAGTCTTTTCATTAAAAGTTTATATTTATACTATGGTTATGCACGCGACTTTACTTTCACTAGTGAAATGTTATTTGGATTGGAAGTTGGCCCTTGCGGAATGCTAGGCGCAACTTATTTGGGTTGAAAGCTGACCCTTGCAGGATTGCTAAATACAACTTATTATTTCAGATTTCATAAATATATGCATATGCGTACAATTGTTGTTATTATATTGTGTATATTCCTATTTGAATATTTATTTTGATGATTTGCCTAAAGTGTGAGAACCCGCTAGGGGACCCACTGAGCATAAGCTCACCCCTTAAATTTTATCTCTAGGAAATTAGTGTCAAGAGAGAAAAAAAAGAGGATGAGGAATGGATGAAAGAAAGGTGAGAAATAAGCAACAAAGAATGTATATTTGTGGATATACTCACATAAGCCGACCGTATATGTATAAAGGTTGAAATGTGTTCGGCACTAATGTGTGTTAGTTTTAGTTAAAACATATAAAACTTATATAGCATATACGAAGATGACATTTGTGTACTATAAAAAATAAGTCATATAATAAAATAAGGTTTGTTTTGGAGTACAACAGTTATAACCTAAAAATTTCTCTTGTTGCTATTTACCATCAAATCCCTAATTAAAGAGATTTTAAAATGAGAGAATTTTCGGGTGTGACACCAGCTATCCACCTATCCCCATCTTTAGGCCCATTGCTAAGCCCGGTGTAAGGTTTTATGAAAAGACCTTGGTTTGAATGACTAGAGACCCATGGGTGCCCCATCCCCGCTCCTTTCAGCTGATTACGCCTCATTCTCACCTTTTAGATTGCACAATTGATGAATTTATATCAGTTGATCATGAGTGGAATGAGGCCAAATTAAAGGAATCCTTTTTGGAGGTGGATGTGGAAGAAATTCTTAGCATTCCTCTCAGTAGAAGGGAGCCTCACAACAAAATGATGACATTTCACAAAAAATGGCCTATTCTTTGTTAGAAGTGCATATCAAATCCAATTGGATCACTTGGATCTAGCAGAAAATCCTCAAGGGGACAGTAACATGTTGATGTGGAAAAAGCTGTGGAATCTTCATATTCCCCCAAAGGTCAAGGTATTCGCCTAGAGGTTAATGAAAATGCATTGCTATCGAAGGAGAACCTTGCCAAAAGAAAGATAACCGACTCTAGCCTATGTGACATATGTGAGGAGGAGGTTGAATCTAGTGTCCACATCATACTAAAATGCGACAAGGCAAATGAGATTTGGGATTGTTGCCATGATATCTTTGATGGATCTGAATTATTTAAGATGTTGTAGAATGAGGCTTTCAAAGAAGCTATCGTAAGTGCTAGAAAGGAAACTCTTGAAAAGATACTGATGGTTGCTTGGGGCATATGGAATGATAGAAATTGCAGACGTGTAAATGAGAAATCCCATGTTGCCGAAATAGTGGCGCATCAATCATTGGTTCTTCTTGAAGAATTCTAAGTTGCTCATAGTAGAGAAGAACCTGTTAGAGTCTCAAGATTGAGACGTTGGCATCCTCCCCCTCCGAATAAGGTGAAGCTCAATGTGGATGCAAGCATTGACTGCAATCAAAACCTTGTTGGGGTTGGCGCTGTTGCAAGGGATTCAGACGGCCATATTGTCGCAGCTCTCACGTGCAACATGAGGGGAAACTATTCTGCTTCTACTGCAGAATTTTTAGCTATTAGAGTAGGCCTAGCGTTTGGCCTTGAAACTGGTACCTCAATCCATTTTTTGAAGGGTGATTCTCTTCCAGTTATAAATGTTATCAAGAGTCTAGACTATATGTGCACTGAAGTGGGGGAACTTGTTGAAGATTGCAAAATCTTGTTAAATTCTATGTCTAATGTGTCTATCCAATATGTCCCTATGGGAACTCTGTTGCTCAAAGATTGAGTAGATTTGGTCTTTCTTTATCTTCTCCTTTGGTTTGGTTTGGAGAAATTCCTCCTATTGTAGATGATGATGTTGTTCTTGAAGAGGCTTTTCTTCCTTCTAGATCTTTTTCTCTCACTCTCAAAAAAAGAAAAAAAAAAGAATGAGGGGAGATCTAAGAAAAAAAAATGATGGGATATCTACACTTATATATATATATATATATATTGTTGTCAAGGGTATTGATGGGCTCATCCCCACTAGTCTCCTAAGGCACGACCACAAACACCAAAGGACGTCATTGTATGAATGAGGAGGCTCAAACTCAAGATCTATTGTATAATAAAACCTTATGCCCCTCAACTCCGTCACTCGCCCAACCTAATGTTGGGTCAGATGACTCAAATCTACACTTAAATGAACATTTTTGTTTCTATTATGGGACTTTTCCTTCAGTTCATACACATCCAATACTCTCTACCTCCAATTCAAATCCAAGTGCCATCGACCACAAGCAAATCATGTCCTAGGCAAACTATTGGCTCTAATATAACTATTAGTGGGCTTTAATCTTAATTAGCTTGATATATTCTTACATCAAATGCAAGATTTTACTACAAAAGGACCTTGGCACAAATAAGGAAGAGATTTATGCTTATAATCTCATACGAAATCTCATTGTTTCAAACATAGGACTATTCTTTTAGTTCATACACATCCGCAATAAATAACCATAGCAAGCTCATCTTCAATGGAGACAAAAGGCCAATAAAGATATATAAAGTGTATAACTTTTTTTGGGTAAAATGTAATTAATACAATTAGATCAATGAAATCATAGTTCCTTATTTTGAAGCCAAGTTTCATCCTATGTTTTGTTTCATCTAACAATTGAAATCAATTAAAGTTTAAAATCTAAACACAGAAAGGATTTGTAATTTGATAATGCATTTTCCCAACTTCATGGGACGAGCTATATAAATATCCTTCCTCCGCACTCTGCTTTATTGAGGGCGAGTCAACACTTATATTACAAATAGTTATATTTTTCTTTGTGCCTCTATCACAACGCACTTAATCATTACTATATTATCAATTTAACCAATGTTTTGTTATCAAATTGCACTGATTTTTGCTGAGAATGTAGATAAAAGAGTAAGAACAAGAAGTAAGAAAACATTAAGCCATTTAAGTGGGAAAGTAAGACTAGAGTTTCAATTACTGGGGATATCCAAGACTAGAAACTGAAACGAAACCTGCAAGCAAGACAGAGTTGAGCATCATCATATTCTCCATTGTCTTGTAAAATGCAAGAGAGGGTCCTCCCTCCTCTTGTGGGTCTCCCCTCTTACAGGCCCACCACCTTATGCAACATTGAACATTCTCTCATCACCTTTTGGTTATTTTAACTTAATTCATTATCTATATAGGTCCCAACTATTAGGCCATATGTTGGGTCCTGAATTTTATAAACAAAAATGGCTTTGAACACATCATAAAAAATGATTTGGGTCTATAGAACACACACAGGACCAATTGCAACGCTAAAATATACCATGCAAAATGAATTCATTAAGCAGAGAAAAGGGAGTGATAAATTTCATAACTATTTCCAGAGGAAGCTAAAGCAAGCTTACTCCATTGAACTTGGAGAAAAACAAAATTATATCAAGAACAAGAAAATTTTGATAGAAACACAAAGAAAGAAAAGAAAAAAAAAAACAGCTAAATCATTACCATTTCATCATCAAAGCTAAGAACCTGGCAGACTGAATCATCTTCTTCACTACTCTCTGAATTCCCAAAGTACGGTTTCCTTCCTATTAACTCAGCTACTCTCTTAGCAGGCCCAGAATCTCTGGGACTCTCATTTATTCTTCTCAATGTTCTAATCTTTGGGAGCAAATCGGCGACTTTCGACATCGAAGGTGGCGAAATCCTACTTACTAAACTCTCTTGATTCAGCATAATCCCACTTGAATTTCCCAATTTCTTCTTCACCTCATTGGTGTTAGCCCGGCTGGAATCCTGCAAGAACACCCGCGATTTCCCAACCGAAGAAGACCGAATTTTCTCACTTTTCTTGCCTTCATTCCTGAAATTCTCTGGTAACATAGTCTTCCGACGATCATTCTGCGCCGAGTTTCTTGAACACTGACCGGGGATTTGATTGTAACGACTCGCAACAATCCTCCCACTTTTAATTGGCTTCTTTACAGAAGCTGATTTGTCTCCCTCATTGAACAGCTTCTTGGGCTGAATGCTAGAAAGTCGTCGATCGTCCTTCTTCTCCGATTTCTTTGATCCAATTGTTGTGAAACCTTTCTGGGTAGCTTGGATTTTTGAAATAGTCGGGCGTGTTTTTGGGCTTAAACTCAAACTTCTTCTCCCCTTTTCGTCGATATCTTCCAGCTTCAACAGAAATGATTTCCGCCTACTCTGATGCGTCGATCGAATTGGGGTCATTTCTTGATTATTCCCCCCTTTCTTCTGAGATTTAAATCCTCCAAGAATCTCCGCTGGCCCAAGACTAACGCCTCTTCTCTTCGCGTTTAATCCTCCCGGAGTCCCATTGTTACTTCTCATCATCTTCGCTGGAGTAGCCGCCGCCCCTTTAGGCCTTTCCACTGGGTGTAAAGCCATATCTGCTTTCTCCAGCCGAAGTGACTCTAATTTGGAAGATAGCCTGTTAATCTCCTTCTCAATCTCTTCCATCTCGGAATTGATCTTATTCTCATCGCGGGCAGTCTCAATTCCGGGCCCAGAAACAGTTATCGTCGGAGCAAGAAGGCCTTGTTTGAAAAGAAGCTTTAATGGCTTCCCATGGGACTTTCCGGTGGCGCCGTTCGGGTGAAGAGGCTTGATGGGCATTGGGGATTTTGCACAAACAGGTGATTTGCATATTGTAGGACTCTGATTTTCTTTACTGAAATCAGATTCTTGGGTTTGATTGTCTGCTTCTTTGGCATCGAAAGTGGCATTGTTCCATATCTGAAGATCTGGGATTCTAACAGAGTCTGGGAATTGAACAACACTCATCTTTTTTTTTTTTGATGATGGTTAGGATTTGAAAGAGATTAAAAAGGTGTTTTTTGGGGATGAAAGGATTGAGAGATTGATCGATGAATTGATGAATTAGAGAGAGCTCTCGTATGTGGAAAGGGAATGTATGAAATGGAGTTTTTCTGCATTTGAGTAATTCGACCGTTGGTGAAAAAACTAGACGTTGGGGCTCCGTTGTTTTCGGTCCGTTTGATACGAAACCGCTCCTCTAAACGCTCCGATGTGATCTAAAAGGAGATCGTTGCCTGGTTACAGATTCGGTCATATTCCACGTGTCATGTCCTAATTGGACAAAGAAAGTGGGCCCTGAGTACGCCCTGTGGTTTTTTGTCTGAGCTCGTGTAACGATTTTGTCTGCTTTAGTTTAAAAGTGATTGTAAAAAAGAATTAATGTTTATAAACATTTTTTTTTAAACCAATTAATCTTATAAACATAAATAGGAAAAATAACCTGGAAACAAGTGTGGTATAAAGTTTAAATTTAATATTTTAATTTAAAATTTGATAAAAAAATTAAAATTTTAAACCAAGCAAATACGGACATTAATTTGAAGTTAAGTTGCTTATTACATTTCTCTCAAATTATGTGCTGAATATGACTCTACATATAATCGATTTGTTGAGTTAAGATCGGACTTATTAAGTCAAGACTCATGTGTCATACCTTTCGATTATTGAAGTAGCACCCCCTATAAAAATACTTTGAAAAAAAAGTTATCGAATAGTTATCATCTTTTTTTTTTTAGTAAGCATTTTTATAAACAGTATAAGCTATAAGCAGAAGCTATTCTAAACTTTAACTAAAAAAATAAGGTTGTTGTTCCAAACAAGCCCATAATATAATCTAGAGGTTCTTCCGATACTAGATTGTGAGACTATAATACTTATGTTTGATTGGGTTAGATTTGAAAATCAAATTAAATTAAAGGAAAATATCATATTAAATCATCATTTTGTTTATATTGTCTAAGAAATAATTTTGTGAGACAATTTTAAAATGTATGAATGAAGCAGATCAAATGCACATAGACCAACAGTACCAAGTCGTTTGGATTAGGTTCAGTTTGATTTTTTTTGTTTACATTTTTTCTCAAAACCCAAACTTGATTAAGCTGAGTTGTATTTGATTTTAAAAACCAAATGAACCCAACCCGTTTAGTTCGGGTCCACAGTACTTAACGGACCTTTTCTTGGGCCCCTTAATGTCTCTCAAAATAAAAAGAGCATCCATCTTCTTACATTTCTTATTCGGGCCTGTGATGTGTCTGTCTATATATTGGTTGATCCATACGGCAAATAGCACCATAATATGTAGTTCCAACAAGGGGTGAGCACGGGTTGAGTTAGGGTCGGGTTTCGCCCCAATCCTACCCGACTCGCAAATGTCGGGTGGCATAACAATCAATCCGATGCCACCAGACATCACCCAAAAAAGGGTGACTACCCGACTCTATTTCGTACAGATCGGGTTAACCCGACCACAATCTCTTTTAAAAAAATAATAATTTAAGCTTAAAAAATTATTTTTTTAACTCTTTTTTCAGCATTAAAATAGGCTAATTGTGAATAAAAAAAAGCTCAACTTGGAATTAAACACATTTTTACATAAAAAAAAATTACTTTTCATAAATTTATAAAATAAAGATTCAAAACCGATTTAAATAATATATAGAAGAAATACTATTATTTAGCCTTTTGGTGAATTATTGTCCATAAATTTGTAAAATAAAAATAACCTAACAAGTATTACATATAATTCAAAATCAAAACCTATTTAAATCATACAAATAAACATTCTTATGATTGGCCTTGGGTGGATTCTTGACCACAAACCTTCAAAACAAAAAAGACCCAAAATACACATTATATCAAGTCATAATTATAAGTAAAGTTCATAATAATTTGGTTATTTTAATGATATGCGGGTCGGATCGGGTTACTTTGGGTTTTTTCCAAGACCCGACACCCGACCCGATAATATCGGGTCCCTTATTTTGAGACCCAATGCAGTAACTTAAATCCGACCCAACCTGGTATTTTTTGTTTGGGTCAATCAGGTTGGGTCAGGTGTGCGGGTAACATGCTCACCTCTAGTTCCAACATTATTTTGATCCCCGTTTAGAAGAGTTTTTTTAAGAGCTCTTTTTTAGAAACGCTTCTACCAAAAGCGTTTTTAGAAAAAGCAAGTCCCTCGCAACTTCTTCTAAAAGGTAAAAGCTGTTTTTTTCCATTACAATTTAGTTAGAGGTAGATATTGGCCCTATTTGGGTCGCAGTAAAAACGCAGTAGAAATCGAAATACAGTCACGTCAACCTTGTGTTTCCCTTGATTTTGCAAAACACAGGACTTTTACTTTTGCATTTGCCATTAGCGTTTCGAGAAAATGCTTTTGGCCCAAAACACCGTTGTTTTACCAAACAAGCCCATTGTGAAACATCTCCAAAAATATTTTTGCTTCAAATGCATTTTGGAAAAGCTCTCCTAATCGGGGCTTTTGAAATGACTACCATTAAGCTTGTATTTTTCAAGTGCCCAAAAAGGATATACTTATTGTTTTCTAGAAACAACCTATTTTTTTGAATAAAAAGTGAAAAAACCTTTTTTCAAATATCATCTATACCAAACATATTTTTTGTGTTTTTAAATTTTCGGATATAGAGAATTATATTCAAATCACAAACCAAGGCCTAAGTAAAAGCTTGGTTTAATCCATGAACATAGTGTGAGAAAGCATATAATTTGCATGACAATCTTTGAATTGCTTGACGAAATTAAAGCATGAGATATAGCTTGTCCCTTCACGACACTTCACAACCCCAACCGATATTAGAGGGTCCTGTTGTTCTCTCATCTGATTAGCTTTCTAACTGCGCCATTGAAAGGACTCCACACTTCATATGCCCACCAGCTCTTCCAACCTAATTTGCACTTGCAAATCTATTAATTTTCTTCTTCTGTTGAAACTTGGTTCAGATTACATGAATGAAAAAGAAAAAGAAGAAAAAAGTCATTTATTTATTTATTTTTATTTTTATTTTTGATATAGAGTTGTAGCTGCTCACAACCATCTGATGCAGAGCAGCTACTTGAACCCACACGACACAATGCATATTCATCCATTTTCGCCTTATTTTATTGACCAATTTTAATTCATATGTGTGTAACAAGCATGGCTTCCTCTGGCAAGTCAACTCTCTAACGTCTCTCTAAAGAGCTTGACCAAAATCACACGCTGACTTTGAAATATTAATTAATTTATTCTTATCCAACGCCGTGCCAGACTCACTGTAATAAGTTGTAATTTATCTTTTCGATCTCCATGAAAAATACATGGGAATTTAATTTTAATTTTATAAGAACAAAAATACCTCTTTCACCAAAAATAGATGACGACGAATTCGTCGTGACGAATCATTTTTACTGTAACTCGTAATTATTTTAATTTTTCTAATCAAAAATGATTTTTGGTTTTGATTTTTTAACAATTGCGCGCGCCCCAGGTATTGGGGGACAATGGGAAATGGAAATGGGGTCGGTTCCATCTCCATGTGTGATCTGAAGCTCAGGCTACATTCGCATTTTAATTGTGACTCTGCACTTTCATAAAGTCAATGATTTTGAATATTGTGGGCCTTCTTTTACACTACACTTTAAAATTGACTTTCAACAAAGAAATCAAAAAATAATAATAATGATTCTGTTTGTATTATTATATCTAGTTAAACAAATATTTCTCTTTCTCTCTCTATATATATATCAACCCCATTCACAGTCTACGTGCCCTTTGCGTCCAGTCATTCCGAAGAACACTGGCCCCCTCTTACCGCGGCTGCTGAAGCCACTAATGTCTTCATTAGTATTAATTATAATCAGCAATCAACATTAAAATGGCCTGAAGAAGACGAATATATATATAATATATTATATTCGATTGAGTAGTTTATGAGAATATTAAGTGTACTTCAATCTATGAATTACAAAATGCCATCTCATAAAATTATTCTTAAGCCAAAATATGAACATATTCATTAATGAAAATGACGAATATATCAACAACTAAAAATTATTAACCAATTCTTTCTTAGTTCCATTCTATCAATTGCAATTAATATAGCTCAATCTAATCAATTTACACGTTTCTAGCTCAACTCAATCTAATTTAATTTATAAACCTTACCAAACTTACATTATATATTCAAGTTGAATTACTCGGGTTCTTTAAAGTAATTATAATTTTCATTTATAATAATTTGAACATGAACTTCTTGTGGTTGATTGAAACCAAAAAAAAAGAAAAAAAAAAAAAGACTGCGTTTAATTTGTAATTTATATACAATTTTTTGTATTCGTAAACTTGAAAATAGGAGTGATCATGTCACCCGCTCAGCCGACCCGACCCGACGGACCCGATCAAAATATGGCGGGTTTGGTCATCAGGTTGGGTGATTGGTTTTGGGAAAATCCGACCCGATTGACCCGTCCAATTAAAACTTGTTAACTTTACTAATGCTTATCATTATTTTTTTTTCGAGCTTTGACTCTAGGCACGTAGAGAAATTGATGGAGAATTATAGATTATTATATCATTAGATATTTTAAAAAAATTGCAAGATAGAAAAAATTAAGCTTTTTAAAGTGGTATTTCCTTCTTTCTTTTTTTTAATTATTGTGCATTGGACTTGTAAATGAAGTGTGAATTATATTATCTTATTGAGTGCTTTGCTTTAAGCTTTAGGTTTTATTTAAGTAATGATTGGTGATGGATGAATGTGAACTTTATAATTATGATTTAATATTGACATGTATTTTAAGTGATTTTTGAATCCACCCAAAGGTTAATAATGTCTCTTTGTATGATTTATGTGTTAGAATAGTTTTTGATGCTTAGAATTTTAGGAGAATATTTTTTTTAATATAAAAATGTTTTTTTGTAACAGGTTGGGCCATATTTTGTATAACTGAGGAGGAATTGGTATATATATTGAGAATGTTAGTTTTTAACAGATTTTTTTTTTGTCAAAATTTATTAGGAGGTTAATAAGAAAGGTTTTTCTTTAAAATTAGTAATAGCAAATTGGCCATATTTTAGGAGTTTAATTCACAGCAAATTATGTTGTTGACCCGAAAAAAAGAAAAAAAAGCCTCGGGTCACCTGACCAATCGGACCGACCCGACCCGATCCGATCATAAATCGGTCGGGTTTTTCCATCCCAAAAAGCCTTATTAAGTAACAATGGGTGTTATTTTATGTCTCCCGACTTAAACAGACCAGGTGAAGGTTGGGCCCAAATCTGACCCGAGCCCACCCTACATGAAAACATGAAAAAATGCATTTGAAACAGATTATTGAAATTTACAAAGAACATTTTATAATTTAGGAATTCGGTGGCTAACAAATTAATTAATACATCAAAAATCTTCTTGGAAGCTTTCAAAAAAAAAAAAATCTTCTTAGAAAAGAGAAGTATTGGAAACCATGGGCCCAACTCAAGTGGGCCACGAAGCAAAAGTCGTAAAAGCGACGACACATATAGTTAAGCTTCCCGTGGTCTTCGGAGTCAACCGTGGAAACATAGTCCATTCCCACGTGTGAATACGAGAATACAAACGGAGCCGAGCCGACCCTAACAAGCCGGCTGTGGGCTCCGCCAGCCGCCGCCACTTATCCACTTGGTACATTACAGCTCAGGCAAAGCAGCCTTACTTGACCGCCACATCAGAACGTTGTGTATCGGGACAACTCACCTAATTAACGTATCGTAACGGAATTTCAACTCATAATATACATATAATATTAATATGATTAATTAATTATAACAGCTAGCATTTTGGTTCGGGCCAAAGGAAATGTTAGCATGTCGGCAGGTTGTTTTCGTATGTTGCTACATTCTCGTCATGTCCTTGTCACCATGTTCAAAAATAAAAATAAAAAATCATCTTTATTATTAATTAATTAATTTATTACTTTTATACCTGTCCTGTTCTGTACCAGGTTGTATACAATATTTAGGATGGTACCATGCAGATTAATGAATATGACAATGCAGAATGTAATAGTAGTACTTGGAAATATATATATATTGTGCTTAATTCTAATGTGTCATTATATGTATATATCTCAATACATGCATGTACAGGCAAAAATATTTAATTTTATGTATAAATAAATAAAAGGTAACTATTAATGACGAGACCGATAGAATAAGGGTGTAAAGATATGGGGTAGGTCGGGGGTGAAATAAGATGGTAATAAAAGATTTTAAACTGGTCCTACCACTACCCATGATATGATAAATCTTTCTACAATATTTTATGTCCTTTTTCTATATATATATTTATAGTATCTTTATCAATGGTAGTTAATATTTCTAGAAGCCTCCCTACTGTTCTGATTTTATCATATTTGTGGTTCTAAACATTATCCATGTTTATTATTTGATTATTAGTCTAATTTACAACTGTTGCTACAGCTAGATGCTCCTTTTGTGGCTATTTTATAGAAGGTAACTTCTTATTGATTAATAACTTGAACTTAGCATACTTATTGCTTAATAAACGAGCCAACTAAAAATACAAAACCTAATCCTCAAAGCTAAGTTTATAAATTTTTTTTTTCTAGGAATTACTTTAACAGTTTTATCTTTTATCCGAAATCTAAAAAAATCAACAGGCGATAGCTCGGTTGATTAAGGAACTGAATATAAATGAGGTCGAGGTCCCTATTTATCCATTTCTTCTAGAAGAGTCAGTCTAAACGTCTCTATCATATTCGAGTCCAAAAGGATTAATCTCGTCTAAAGAAAAGAAGGACAATCTTGCAGATGTTGAAGAACCAGTAATAAAAAATAAAAATTACAATCAACCATTCAACAACACAAATAGCAAAACAACTATTCAACTTGGGCCAACTCATAGAGGTGTACAAATGTTTTATTTTTACCATAGATAAGTTAATTTTAGGATAAGCTCCAAGGCAATATATAAGAAGGCAAATTAAAGAAAGAAAGAATTTATTTTTGTAATATTACTTTTTGTATCTTATCTTCTTCTTTTTTTTTTCTTCGGTCTATGACCCTTCAGTGTCCTCCTAACTCTATGGGGATAGACTAGTATGGAGTTGGGTACTGCTAGGCTGAAAGAAGACCTTTCCTAGCGTTGACGGACACATTCAGATTTAAACTCGCGACCACACGAGGGCCCCTCAATCATTGAAATATAGCGCCCGTCTAACCAACTGCGTCACTAGACGTTGGATACTTTTTGTATCTTATCTTCATCGGTGGAAATTCGAATCCATTTTATTCTTTGATCAGTTCCCCTTGATTAGGCTTGTTGCTAGATACTCGGAACCTCATATAAAATACTTCCTAATAAGTAATAACTAGTCCATATTGATACCATTCATATATATGTACAAATCCCCCTATATGTAATTGCATTGTGTGAAATATGATTTGAGAAAAATTAACTAATAATGTATAATCATAGGTGTCTTTTATGATACAGACATAAATTCAATTTTAATATATATATATATATATATATATATTTACCAAAAATAAGCTTTAGGAGTATTAATCACCTCTACACATCTTACCCTAATAACATTGCCAATTCAAAAATAAAAATAAAAAAAATCACATTTAAACCACCCTTAATTAGATAAGAACAATCACCCCATTAAATATAGCCATTAAATGACAGAATCTGGGTCTATGCCTATCAGAGAAAAACCTGGCCTTCCGATTTGTCACTCTCTTTCTCTTGACTTCAAACATCAAATAATTCCTAAAGTCCAAACATTGAAGAAAAAAAGAGATAAACAACAACAATTTATATATCAATAACAAGGACCAATACATATACATTAATTGCTTCACCTCATCACTTGTCAATGATCTTATCATCCCTCCATCAACTTGTAATAGATTGAAAAAGAATATCCAAATTAAAAAACAAATTAGAAAATAATTTTTTTATCCTTTTTTAGAAATAAATTGTTTTCTTAACAAAATAAAAAGTAAAAACTATTTTTGGAACCTTTTCAGCAGAATAAATTTTTAATATTTTTTAAATTTTTTGATATAAAAAATTATATTCGAATCAGGTGAACGATATAATTATTTAAAATATAATAAAAAAAATAAAAAATGAAAAGAAGAAGCCAGTGGACCAATTGGACCAACTTGGTCAAATTGGCTCGTGGTTTTAATTAGGAACCTAATTTTTAAACAAAAAACATGCATCGATCTGTCCTAGCTTTTTAATCAGCTTCCTATTATCCAACCTAATTAACCTAATTAACCAAATTATCCTTATCTTACAATAGTAGTTTATGTAGTTTGGTTTCCCAAACTAAGGAACTAGTAAAATTCGCTTGGTTGCTGAGTTGGTTGGCGAAATCGAAGCGCTACGACACGTTAATTGAGTCAACGGGTCTTATAAATTTTATGTTTCAGATAAGATTATTATTTTGTGTTCTTATCTTATAAACAAAAAAATAGAAAATAAATAAAAATAGTAACTTTTTTCCTGTCTTTATTTCTATATAAATCACCCACCCCACCTTCATTTCTTTCCTCTCATAGACCTCTTCTTATTCTTCTTCTTGTTCTTCATCTTCTTCTTTGATAGTTTAAAACCCAATTTCCCAAATCTTCTCTTCCGAAAGTTTCAATGGCGGGTGGTGTGATAATTTCCTCCGGCGAGCCGGGGAAGAACTACCCCGGGAAAATGACCGGAGCTGTGTTAATGGCCTGCATAATCGCTGCCTTTGGTGGTCTTATCTTTGGTTATGACATCGGTATTTCCGGTAAGAACATTCACAAAGAGAAAAATTTTATCATCTTATCTTCTCTTACAAGACTTTTTAAATTTCGGGCTTGGATTAATTTTCTCTGATTTTATAATATGTGTAGGCGGTGTGACATCGATGAAGCCATTTTTGAGGAAGTTCTTTCCTTCTGTTTACAGAAAGGAAAATGGGCTTCAATCCGCAAATCAGTACTGTAAATTCGACAGCGAGGTTTTAACGCTGTTTACTTCGTCTCTGTATCTACTGGCGCTTATTGCTTCGGTCTTTGCTTCTACTGTAACGAGGATGTTTGGAAGAAAGATGTCTATGTTTCTTGGTGGCTCTGTGTTTCTAGGCGGAGCTATTATTAATGGTGCTGCTAAGAATGTCGCTATGCTTATTATTGGTCGCATGTTGCTTGGTGTTGGTGTTGGTTTTGCAAATCAGGTATTTTTATTATTATTATTATTATTATTATTATTATTTTGGTGTGTTTTTGATCTTTATCTGAATCATATATTCTCTTTGTTTTTGTTTTTTTTGTTTTTTGGGGTCTTTTGGATTATTCTTTCTGTGATTTTTGTTTTCTGTGAAATTCATTTTGTGGGTATTGTTTCTTCTTTTTTTTTTTTGGTTTCAAATCTGTCTCTTGTATTTCACTGTTTTTCACAGATCTAAGTTCATCTTCAGATCTGGGTTGTTCTTAATTTCTTCTCTGAATTTATTAATTTGGAGAATTTACAGTGCTTTTCCTGTTTAATATATTTACAGAGCTGTTACAGATCGCTTTCAATCTTTTTCAGTCTGAACACTTGAACTCTTTTATAAGTTCATATAATTCTTGTTTAATTTTCAGCTTTAATTATTACTTTTTCCTATTCTCAAATCAAAAGCCCTTGTTTTCATCCTACAGGACATAAACTATAGGGTGATTTTTTTCTCAAATTTGTACACCCTTGCAAATTGCAATCAGCTGTTTTGAAAATAGAGCGTATGTTTAATATTTTATTCCATTTTCTCTTATAATCTTTGGAAAGTCCAAAGTCGTCCCATCTGTTTATATCTGTCTTCTTTGTTTTTTTTTATATAAATCACTTTCAAAAAAAAAAAAAAAAATCCCACAAGTTAGCCTGTCATGAAACAAGGACAATTTTGTCTTTTTCTAATATCATAAATAATATTTCAATTCAATAAAAAATTATTCCCATTCCCAATTGACTTGATGTATACAACGGTATTACTAATTTACTACTATTACTATTGACTTTGTGAATTGCCCTGTGACTATGGTCAAATTTGCAGTCTGTGCCGCTATACTTATCAGAGATGGCTCCTTATAAGTACCGTGGAGCTCTGAACATTGGGTTTCAACTGATGATCACCATTGGAATTCTTGCTGCAAATATATTAAACTACTTCACAGACAAAATAAAGGGTGGTTGGGGTTGGAGAGTTAGCTTGGGTGGAGCTGCTGTTCCAGCCATTATGATCACTGTAGGAAGCTTCTTTGTTCCTGACACACCAAACTCTATTCTAGAGAGAAGTCATCCAGAGCAAGCAAAGCTCATGTTGAGGAAAATCAGAGGAACTGATGATATTGATGAGGAGTTTAATGATCTTGTTGCTGCAAGTGAAGCATCAAAGAGAGTTGAGCATCCATGGAAGAACATTTGGATGAGAAAATACAGGCCTCAATTGGTTATGGCCGTTTTGATACCTTTCTTCCAGCAGATTACTGGTATTAATGTGGTTATGTTCTATGCCCCTGTTCTGTTCAAGACTCTTGGGTTTGGAGGCAGTGCTGCTCTAATGTCTGCTGTGATCACTGGTTTGGTTAATGTTGTTGCAACCTTGGTCTCTATTGGTTTGGTTGATAGAAAAGGAAGAAGGTTCCTTCTCTTGGAGGGTGGAATCCAAATGTGCATTTTCCAGGTAATTTATTAAGTTCAGAAATTTCCAAATTAGGCCAATTCCGTTGAGGTGTGTTTGATAGTTGAAAAAATTGAGAAAATAAGGATTTTTTCGAGAATTGAGAAAAAAAATTTCTCACAGGATAAAATAAATTTGAATTGAGGGTATCTGGGTTTTGCTTGATTAATCCCTTAGGCTCCTGCTACTCGAGCAGGAGAGATCGCCGGTGGCCATCTAAGTCCAAACGTACCCTTAATTGCATATTTGTAGTTTTTGTTAATTTTAGTACTAAATTGAAAATTTGTGACTTGGTTTTTTTGAACTCAGGTGGCTGTTGGGGCTCTAATTTGGGGTAAATATGGGACAACGGGTGTGGCAACCGTTAGCAACACTTATGCAATTCTGGTGGTTTTGTGCATTTGTGTATATGTTGCTGCTTTTGCTTGGTCATGGGGTCCTTTGGGATGGCTTGTGCCCAGTGAGATCTTCCCTCTTGAAATCCGATCAGCTGCACAAAGTGTCAATGTTGCCGTAAACATGTTCTTCACATTTGTAATTGCTCAAGTTTTCTTGAAGATGCTGTGTGGAATGAAGTTTGGGCTGTTCTTCTTCTTTGCTGGCTTTGTTGCTATTATGACACTGTTTGTGTTCTTCTTCTTGCCTGAAACTAAGGGAATTCCAATTGAAGAGATGACAAAGGTGTGGAAGAGCCACTGGTATTGGAAGAGATTTGTTGATGGAGATGATGATGGTGATGTTCAGATGGAGAAGCCTGCTAAAGTGGGTGTTTAATTAATTTGAAATTTTATGTTATTATACGTCAATATTTCGATCAATTTTATTGGATCGAATTTTTTTTTTTTTTTTTTTGTTTTAAGGGCAAAAAAAAAAGGGGCGCTTGTTATTGTTAGTTTATGTAGGTTTTTATAATCTTCTGTTATAATAACTTTGTAGAAACAAATGATCTATCCAATTGTTTTGTTTTCATTTATTTGTTTTGTTTTAACTTTGAATGTAATAATGCAATTTCATATATATGTGCAAAATAATCCAACTTGTTCAAGTTGCTGGTTATGCCACAAGCTAGGCAACCAAATTAATTATTATTTTGGCATTTCAATGTTAATCGTCTAAGGAACAAATTGATGATGATCACATATTCTCTAACTAATATGCTCATTATATAACTCTTTTTTACATCAAAAAAGTAGTTCTGAGTATCTTTCTAAAAGAAAAAGAAAAAGTGTAAGGTGGGTCACATCAAATCACATAGGGAGACAGTCTTTTTACAAATTCTCCCCTGTAGGCAATGGCATCTGCCTTTGGTTTGTAATTAAAAATTAGAGGTACAATATAAAAATAAAAAGTTTAAAAAACATTCAACTATTTCCTAAAAAAAAACACAGTTTCTTACTGTAAGTTTTGAATCCAGTAACATATGGAATCAATATATTCATTGTCTTCTTAGGGGTAGATATTGCTCTTAGTAGCAAAGCTGAAGCTTCCATCTTCCACAGGCTTTAAATACATATTTACCAAAATAAATTAAATTTATTTGATCTTCTTTCTTCTTTTTTTTTTTTTGTTTCTTACGAGTATTCACTTACCCTTTGGTATGAGATTAATCTTCGTTCGAGAGGGGAGCAGAATGATAACTCTCTTTTAATGAAGGCGCATTTAAGAATCGAACCCTGAAACTTCTATATAAAAATGACTTTGGGACTCTGCCCGTTTTTACTAAGTGAACCACTCGTTGGTGCTCTTTTTTCACACCTATGCCAATGAGTCAAGTCCCATGACCATATTCAAGTCAAAAATCAAATGAGGTATAAGTTATTATTTATGGTATCTCTGGTCACTTTGGCTAAATTTATATTTTCAATTTGGGGCAAGTGTCTTCTAATCATATTTGGAAGGAGCTCAAAAAAAAAAAAAAAAATATATATATATATATATATATATATATATATATATATTTTTAAAACGTCTTTGTGGGGCTAATACTTAATGGTGAGTAATAATTAGCTCCACTTTTTAAAGACAATAATTACCTCCATTAATATTAGGGACTATTGAATGATTAATATGAATTAATCCGTACATAGAATTCACCCTTAAAAGTTGAACTTTCAAATTATATGATCTCAATGTGAGATTTATTGCTCCATTGGGTAGGACTCAATAATTACATAAATGTTAACTAATGCATTAAGCTGGTAGCCAATAATTCATAATTAAATTATAAATAAATATAGGTAATAAAATTTAATTTTATTTCCCCAGCAAATTAAGCAGTCCCAATCAAATGGGACCTCAAACAGATCATGAGCCCCAACCCAACAACAAGGAATCAACTTCTCTCCCTTCATGAATGCACCACCACTAGGCACCAACTGTTCTTCTACAACTACCTTTTTCCTTCCCATTATTGTTGGAAACTTCATGGGAAATATATATATCCATTTCTTTAGGAAAAAGAAGATTTGAAAAAGCAAAAAAGAAACCAAAAGCCACAAAACCCACAATCCAATTTCCAAGTGGGAATCGAATGTTCACGGGCACAGATCATCATCAACAAGAAGGTGATGATAATAATAGGATGAGAGGCAGAGCAGAAGCAACAGCGGTTAAGTGTTAAATGGATAAGAATAGGATTCACTAGAAATGGGAAGAAGAAGAAGCTATAGATATATATGCTGAATCATCAACTTAACTTGTCACGCTTTCGAAGTGAAGTGGAAAGAAAGAAAGAAAGAAAGAAAGAAAGAAAGAACCCCGTGTAAATAACTTTTATATGTGAAGATTTGGAGGTGAGGAGGAGAGACCC
Source organism: Paratinospora sagittata (assembly GCA_035771175.1). Lineage (NCBI taxonomy): Eukaryota > Viridiplantae > Streptophyta > Magnoliopsida > Ranunculales > Menispermaceae > Paratinospora > Paratinospora sagittata. Next base: position 25,216,160 of record CM069612.1, on the reverse strand, counting down.
TTTAAGTTTTTGTTGTGGATAGGATTATAATAAATATATATTATAAAGTTTAGATAAGAAAAAGAGTGAGGGAGAGGATGTTTCCTTCTCCTTTCAGTTTTGTCCTAATATTCATGATCTTTATTCTAAGACCAGGCAAAACATGCTCAGATTCCACCGACACTCATATGTAATGTAATGCCTAGTCACCTCCATCATGATAAAATCCCTAAAGTCAAGGAACTTCCATTTCACCTGCCCTTAATGGGTGGGCCTTATTAATTCATGGGTGGAAATGAGAGATCTTTGATGACCTTAATTTCAGTGTTAATTGTTTCCCTTAGTCGAAATTTGGATGGGCCTTAATTTTAATTTATTAATGATAACTTAATATGTATTGTTGAGTGTCTATATAATAGCTAATTCAGACCTTTAGTTTGCTAAAGATTTTAATTTTAATTCTCTTTGTTAATATTAATTGTATATTTCTCATAAGATATATGGCAAATCTTTTGGACACGAGCCCGCGAAAGGAGCACAAAAATAAGATATTTACCAATACATATTTTAACTCATAAGGAGCAAAGGTTTGTGGTCTTGATATAGTTTTCTGTATTTAAAAATTCAAAAATTTATTTAGTTCAAGAGATTCTGAAAATAATTTTTTCACTTTTTTGTTAAGAAAATAAATTGTTTTCAGAAAACGATAAAAATTCGTTTTTCAGATTTTTTACTTTTGAATTATATTCTTATATATTTTTTCACATACAAGAATTTAATATCTGGCTGTCCCAAATGTGGATAGGAATGCTATTGACGACTACACCAAGTGGTCATTGGCCTAACTAACAAGGTTAGGTTGACATGTTTTTTTGCCAATATTATCCTTGAAGTTAATTGTACTTGCTTCTAAGTAAATATTGTTGTGGACATGCTTTATGGAAAAGAAGGGATTGGGCCAATAATTTGGGGCACTATATATATATATATATATTTATTGGAAGCATCCCACATGCACATGTCTTACTATGGAAACCCGGGAATTAAGTATTTAAGTGATGATTTCTTGTTTGATTCTTAAACTCCCCACCAAAAGGAAAAGTAATGTGGTAAAAAAGAAGAAGCAATTGAAGAGAGAGAGGGACCAGTTTGGGTGGGTTTTATACTGTAAAAGATCAAATGATGCTTTTGTCTGTTTTTTAAGAAGCTATGTCTCATTCTACAATTGCAAATTATAACCACATAATTGACAACATGACGCAGTGAAACACTTAAAAGAAAAAGACTGATGTATTATCATCACTAGGAGATTGAAAAATCTGTAATGCCAATTCAATGCTTTTAATCCCCTATTCTGCTTTTTTTTTTTTTTTTTTAACTTGCACGGCATCTTATTCCAAAGTTACAATGTCAAAAAAAGAATAGTTACAATGTTTATATATATATTAAGAGCAAAAGTAATATTAATTTAAAATAAAAATGAAAATGATAAAAGTTTTTTTTGTCAATATGTAACTATAATACTTGTTACATTGGATCATATGCATATACATTATTTAAAATCAATAGATTCAAAGACAAAGACAGTCCCAATAGAATTACAACAAGGCCCCCTAAAAGGGCCACAACAACTCCTCACTTCAGGACATACATAATCTAATTAAATGAGATGACAATATCACTATAAATGATATTGTGCTTGGGATCGAGCATGGTGGGGTTTGACAAATATTCAACATTTGCATATTCAACCAGTTTTATCTTTATCTTTCTTGAATAAGATAAACTTGTATTGCTTGCTTTCTTGGAGATAACATAATGTATTCTTAGCACTATTTTAATCTAGTGTAGAGCTATATCATACAAGCATGTTAACAGATAAAATAATTTCTAATTTTGTATATAAGAGCGTCTATTGCATCCAGAACCAACTAGCTCTTTATTATTTTAATGAAGGTGAATATCATCTTTATTAACTTTTCAGTGATCTCACAATATTGGAGAGTCTAATGGATATTCTTGTCCAAATGAAATTTCTTCAATAAATTTCTTAATATATTTGTGTTGCTTAAAATTGCAAAGTGCACAATATCGTAGATAAGTAATATAATGATGATTAAAAGTATCATTCCCACATAGATTTGCCTTAAATTTTTATTAGATATTAATATTAATTCAATTTGATCTTCTCTAAACAAAGAGTAAAATTAATAAATATGAAACTTAAACTCAAATGCAAAACTAAAACAATTAAAATTAAACCACTTAATCAATGAATTACTTAAACTTAGGATTACAATTTTTCCTTATATTTCACTTGAATTCATCTACTTATTTTTCAATCAATTAATTAATTTGGAATTGTTAATCAAGAATCTAATTTATCTACAAGTCTCTTTCGATGATCGAGTAGAAATACCTTGGTTAAATAAATTTCTATATTTCTATGAAATTTAATTTAAAAACACGAATCATTAATATTATATTCTCAATGATTACACATGTCGCATTAGTATATGTCTATCTCATGTGAACTCAATAGCTTTCGCCCTTTTGATCATGTGTTATTTTAATCAAATCAAAATCTAAAATCCCTTCGTTAAGATCATAAAGATTCATTAAATCATCTAATTAGTGATCAAGTAATAAACAACTCTAAATAAATTAATTAAAATCTAATATCATCCATGAAATCCAAGATTCATATAAGTTCCAATTGAAACCCTAGAAAAGAAAATTACTCCATAACTAATTCTATAAACTTAAAAACAATTAGGTTCAACATCATGAAAGAAAGAGAAATTAATACAAGGAATAAAGAAAAGAAAATAATAATGTAATACCCTGTATTTCACCAAAATAATAATAATAATAATAATAATAATAATAATTTTTTTAGTATAAAGCATATGCCTGGAAGTCCAAACACATGACACATGACACATGGCACACACCTGGAAGTCCAGGCATGTGTTTTATTCTAAAAAAATTATTATTATTTATTTATTTATTTTATTTTATTTTTTTTTGTAAAATACAGGGTATTACAATAAACTAGCACAACTTCACCAAATCTAGACCTAGCTCTTCGTGCCGCTTCAATGTTGTTCTTCTCCTTTTCCAATGCTTCAATTCCTCTTCTTGTCATGAATAATCCCCTTCTAAACTCCCTACTTTTTATTTATATTGTTTAAAACAAAAAGGAAACAAAAATACCCAAAACAAACGCAACTACTAAAAAAATCGTATTCCTCTTGGATTTCCCCCGATGCTTCGGGCCCACCCACTATTTTCGCCTTTTTTCTCTCTCTTCTTCTTCCCTTTTCCTCCTTTGCTCCACCACTTTATTTCCACTTTGATACGTACAAAATCACACAAAAAACAAAGTAAATAAACTATATAAACATCATAATCTACTATCATAATCTACTATCATATCATATCCCACTTGAAAAATTCTCGATCTGTAGGCCGAAACAAAAATTCAATTTTTCAAGATCTTTCATCCCAAATTTTTCCTTGATAAATATATTGTAATAAACTCTTCAAGTGTAACACCCCGTAAATTTACTTAAATGACAATGAGGACTCGCAAAACCTCATCCGGGTCAAATTCCTAACGAAATGACAATGAGGATTCGCAAAGCCTCATCATTACAAACTCCAATGCTAAAATCAGTTTGCATGACCCATAAAACTCAATGTATATATAAATATACCATGCATACAATCAAATATTTTATATATGTATAATGTCATACAAGAACCAAATCAAGAAAACTATACTCACAGTACAACACGTTCAACTTAAACCCAATCATCATCGCTTTCGAGTCCAGCTCTAAGTTAAATCCAACTAATTTAACCTGTCACAATCACTCCATAATTCAATTTCATGTATTTATATCTATTTACATTTTTAATTTCTCAACTCACTTCAAATCACAATAAATCCATTTAGGACTCATAAGCAGTTGAAGAAACTACTAAATCGTTTCTGTGGTCGATCTAGATATTTCCACAAGAAAGAACAGTGAAAATAGATGTCTAAATCATATTTTCACGACACCATATCCTTAGTTACTAAAACGATCAAAGCATATCCAAATATCATGTTCCAACGTCTGGAATTCAGTTCTTCAAGATTCTATGATCTCAAACTGGGGTTTCATTGGGTTCACATCACTGTGCACAGTACTATTCACTGATCAATGTTCACTATTCACTATTCACTGTACGCTATTCACTGTGACTATTCACTATTCACTACACTATTTATTGTATACTATTCACTATTCACTATTCACTATTCATCACTATTCATCACTATTCATCCAAAAGATGTAAATTATATTAAAATTGTCAAACGGTCTCCAAAACGCATGAAATAGAATCTAACCACAGATTCAGAGTCCCGACAGTCCAGAGAGTGTTTTTCTACCTTCCTAGCGGATTTTCCATTAACGTTGGGTCAAAACCCCAATTTTTGAAAATACCGTAAAACGGCTCCCACAGCTAAAATTAGCCCCGCTAGAATCGTTACATCTAGCTTAGATAGTAATTTCATGAAGGAATAGACTGGAAATCACTTATCAGAAGTCCAGATTTCGCGCGAATCAAGCGTTCCTCTTTTCTTTCCTCCTCTTTCTTCTTCTTTCTTTCGTTTTCTCCTTCTGCTTCTCCAGCAACTGCGTTAAGTTTGATTTTTTTTTTATTCTTTTTTTTTATTTTGTCTTCTTCTGAATACTATTCACGATACTATTTGATGAACAGTACCTTATAAATAGTATACTTACTATTCAAATACTGTTCATTATTTTATTTTATTTTATCTTTTTATTCGTTCTTCTTCTTCATACACTCAATCCACATTTTTAAGTAACCAACCATACACACGTATATTTGTCTTTTTCTTTATACACTCAATCATACACGTATATTTAGCTCTTACGTATAAAATACGTGTATTCTCAAGTGTATAGTTAGCTCTTACATAAAAAATACGTGTATGTATTTAAGTAAATTTACGGGGTGTTACAATCTCCCCAACTTAAGGAATTTCGTCCTCGAAATTTAAAATCCAAGACTATTCCTCAAGTGATACTCAATTCCAGAAAACTGCTCCAGCATTTTATATTTTCGCTTCCATGTTTGCTCTTCTTGATACGTGGTATCTTCCAGTAGGTCTGTCCCAACAAGGGTTGCGATCCTTGAAATGACTGTGAATTGGGTAAGGAGAGGCTGTGACTCCTGCTCAGGCAATGGAAACCACTTCTGGTTTTCATAAGTCGTTAACATCACTTCCCTTTTTTCCATTATTATTGGGTTAGTACCTGACCCAATACTGCCAAAATCTCAACCTTACTCAATGTTTCACTTATCTTCAATTTCATATTTTTGCCCCAACATTTCCTTACATTACTTATTTCGCCTTGTACCTAACACTGGTGTTGATGACTCGGCTTCAAATGGCGGTACAAGTTATATCACTAATATTGCTAGGGTTAACAATTTCACCACAGTTTTGGCTGACCCGAAATTTATAGGCTGTCTCAATCAAACCTGCCGTATAGGATCCCACAATTTATTCTAGATCCTTATCCTTCTCAGAATATACTTAGTGATCATTTCAAAAATAAACTATACCAGTCTATTTAATTCATGTTTGTCTTTATGGTTAGGCATGTCACTACATTTTAACAAGATAAAATTTTTCATGCCTTCAGTCAATTTCAGCATGCTGATAGAAGCCCTCCTAAACTAGCTTCTTTAATTAATCTCATGCCTTAATCATCTCAGGAGTCCTTAACCCAATTTTCTATCGTCTCTTATCATCAGTTAGCTTAAACGTAACTAACTTGCTTTATCATGTTCAGAGACTTAATCATTCTCGAAGATAGTCTCCACTCAGAGTTTCAAATTCTTTACTCCGTCTACTATCAGACTGTTATTAGTTGTATGTTATAGAAAGTGCGTGGAAAGATCCTTGAAGCTATTTGTTCCACTCACGACACTATCCTCTCAAGGATCTCTCATGGTCCAACAAATGCGAGCTTTCTTTTCATTCCAAATCTCATTTGGCCTTTTTGTGGTAAGACCCTTAGCAAAACTGAGTCAGCCACAATAAAGTTCAAGGCCTATATACCAACCCTGTGCATTTAAGAATATCCTCTGGCACCAATCACAATAACTCCATACTTTCAAGTCAAACAAGTTGGATATCTATAAGGCTTCCTATAAAACCTGTAGAGTGCCATCATTATGCTATTATAATAGCTGTTTATACACACAAGTTTACACAAATAAAGTATTCCTTCCAACTTCCACCAAAATTCAAGTATACTAGACCCGAGCATGCTCGCAAGCATCAAAGTCACTCTCTCAGTCTGTCAACCAGTCTGAGAGTACATATCACACTGAGAAGGAGATGAGTACCAAAACGAGTCTGCGTCATATATCAGATCTCGACACAATCTTCGGATCTTAATCCGACATGAAAAATATCTGAGTACTCCCATCAAATCTCTCTATCTCACACATATACAATCTGCTCAGTCTATCAATAGAATTCTGGTGTTCATTGGAAGAATATATAAACTGACCAGTCCACTAATGGTTATCCAAATGGTATCATATCTACCCATAACCCATAAGCTACCATTTGAATCCCATCTTTATTTAACACAATCCATATTACGACTTCCATCATCTTTCATACGGATATCATACTCGTCTCATCAAGTTCGTTTTCTTTCAGCCCTCTGATCCTTTCTTGATCAGCAATTTCCATCGTTAATCTTGACTATTCTTTTCCAAATCTAGAATTCACCGACACAGGTAATTTTCAGGCAAGATAACATATTGGATTAGGCTCAGCATAATAGGACTACCCATATATATACCCATACAATCAATCATAATCTCATACAGCTTTTAATCTTTAGGCTTTTAATCCTAAACTTGTCTCTGATACCAATATTGTCACGACGCCCCTGACGTAGGCTGACGTCATGACCGGCACAGTGTACTATACACTGTACATCCCATATACAGTATACAATACATTGTCAGCCTTCACGTAGTCTCACAATCATTCCCAAAATTTACAACAATTTTTTTTTCTAATATACCACAAATCAAATACAATATGGATCTCTATAGTCATTCCATTCATTCCACAAATTAAATTATCACCTGATAAATATCTATGATCATCTCATTTCATCATCCCAAGTATTCAGAAGAAGACAAAATAAAAAAAAGAATAAAAAAAAAATCAAACTTAACGCAGTTGCTGGAGAAGCAGAAGGAGAAAACGAAAGAAAGAAGAAGAAAGAGGAGGAAAGAAAAGAGGAACGCGTGATTCGCACGAAATCTGGACTTCTGGTAAGTGATTTCCAGTCTATTCCTTCGTGAAATTACTATCTAAGCTAGATGTAACGATTCTAGCGGACTAATTTTAGCTGTGGGAGCCGTTTTACGGTATTTTCAAAAATTGGGGTTTTGACCCAACGTTAATGGAAAATCCGCTAGGAAGGTAGAAAAACACTCTCTGGACTGTCGGGACTTCGAATCTGTGGTTAGATTCTATTTCATGCGTTTTGGAGACCGTTTGACAATTTTAATACAATTTACATCTTTCGGATGAATAGTGAATAGTGCACAGTGAATAGTAAATAGGCATAGTGAATAGTGTACAGTGCATAGTGAATAGTGAATATTGATCAGTAATGTGAATAGTACTGTGCACAGTGATGTGAACCCAATGAAACCCCAGTTTGAGATCATAGAATCGTGAAGAACTGAATTCCGGACGTTGGAACATGATATTTGGATATGCTTTGATCGTTTTAGTAACTAAGGATATGGTGTCGTGAAAATATGATTTGGACATCTATTTTCACTGTTCTTTCTTGTGGAAATATCTAGATTGACCACAGAAACGATTTAGTAGTTTCTTCAACTGCTTATGAGTCCTAAATGGATTTATTGTGATTTGAAGTGAGTTGAGAAATTAAAAATGTAAATAGATATGAATACATGAAATTGAATTATGAAGTGATTGTGACAGGTTAAATTAGTTGGATTTAACTTGGAGCTGGACTCGAAAGCGATAATGATTGGGTTTAAGTTGAACGTGTTGTACTGTGAGTATAATTTTCTTGATTTGGTTCTCGTATGACATTATACATATATAAAATGTTTGATTGTATGCATGGTATATTTATATATACATTGAGTTTTATGGGTCATGCAAACTGATTTTAGCATTGGAGTTTGTAATGATGAGGCTTTGCGAATCCTCATTGTCATTTCGTTAGGAATTAGACCCGGATGAGGTTTTGTGAGTCCTCATTGTCAGTAGGTCTGTCCTATCAAGGGTTGCGATCCTTGAAATGACTGTGAATTGGGTAATGAGAGGCTGTGTCTACCTTGTACGGCCATACAAAGGTTAGACTCGCTCTCTTGCCTTGCGGAGGAGGGAGATTGTGCATTGCATTATGGAAAACTCATGAAATTTATGTTGTTGACATGCATAATATATTCGTTGAATGATGCATGTGTTGCATAAGTGTTTGAAATGATTTTAAATGTCATATTTCTCTAAATGTATATAATTGCCATCTCAAGAACTATATTCACTGAGCTGTCGTTTGCTCACCCCATTTCCTCCAATATTTCAGGTATTGAGTCGAAGGGAAAAGACATATCCGTGAGTGATAATCACGTGAGCCTTCGTCTGGTATGTGTATGTATGCTTGGAGGAAATAACTTTTGTTATTTTGATATGTATAATTATCACACACTATATATATGTAATATCACCTAGAAGGGTTGTGGTAATAGTATATAATACTTGGGATGATGAAATGAGATGATCATAGATATTTATCAGGTGATAATTTAATTTGTGGAATGAATGGAATGACTATAGAGATCCATATTGTATTTGATTTGTGGTATATTAGAAAAAAAAATTGTTGTAAATTTTGGGAATGATTGTGAGACTACGTGAAGGCTGACAATATATTGTATACTGTATATAGGATGTACAGTGTATAGTACACTGTGCCGGTCATGACGTCAGCCTACGTCAGGGGCGTCGTGACATCAAGAGTCTTAACATATGCAACAATGAAATGAATAAAGTGCATATGCAAATATGATTGTTAGAATGCTCACTCATAAAATTATGAAAATGTATGTGCATATTGATCAATATGAATATTAATGCAATACGTACTTCAGGCCTTTTAGATCCTTCAGGGATCATCATTTTGAAGCTTCAAGTATAATTCATAAATCCTTCAGGGATTTTCACGTATAACATCATTATCCATGGATTAATATATTTCCTCATGTATATTTAACATGATTTACCTCTTTAGGTATTAGAATTTCTAATTCAGATAGCTCTTGATTTTTCAACGAGTTTCACTATATTTGATCTTGCTCCTTTCTACTTTTTCAATGTCAATACTCTTATATGTTTTGGGATCCCATAATATCAAAAATACACTTTAAAATATTACTAGGAGCAATATTATTTCCATCCCATAGTTTTCAAATATAAATGGATTTAAATATAAACATATTTAGAATTCTTAATATTTATTCTTCAATTCATATCTGTTCAGGAGATTCTCATACCACTTCAGGGTGTGTTTATTTCTCAATCTATATCGCTTCCACATATACTTGTATACCTTTTATGGTATATTTATTTGTCAATTCATTCTTGTTTCAGAATGCTTATATATTTATCAATCATTTGCATATACCTTCATCTTTTAGGAAGTTGTGTATTTTGATTTGATCGGTCAACCGCACTTCAGGTGTATCATTTGTAAATTATCCTTCAGGGACTAAAGATGAATATATCAGTTAACTGATTTGAAAATTCTTTTGCATATGATTGATCATGTGAATTTATCATACACTTAAACTTATCATTTGAAAGTCTAGTTCACATTAGCTTATAACTTATGTTGTCTATCAAACAATTTTATATGTCATTCTTTTGACATTTTTCTTTTCTCCCCCTGATAGTGGGAGGATTGCCTTACACTAGCTTGTATTGCATTCAAGCTGTGACGCCCCGAAAATTATTTCATCTAGCCTATAACCCAATTGCACTTTGCCCAAACTCTATGCGTTGCCTCGATATGTTTGGTGTTTGTTTGATGGTTGTTTAATGTTTGTATAGTTGATGCTTGATAATGTATATAAATATGTGTATCATAAATTGTATATGGGTCATGTTAAATTAAATTATAATGCATATGTTATTATTTATGCATGGGTCCATTAAACCATGAATTGATATGAATTAGGATTGATTGAATAAAAGGATAAATGAGAATGAAAATTTGGTGTATTAAATGGATTGGACATTTAAAATACATGGAAGCATGAAATTGGTTAAAGTACATGTGGTTGGTATGAGTAGTATGAGACCAACACATGTGAAGGTTGGTGCATGAAAGTGGACAAGTGTCCCATGCCCTCAAGGAAGTGCTACAATGAGTGGAGGGAATCAAGGAGAGAATCAAGGAGGGAATCAAGGAGAGAATAAAGGAGAGAATCAAGGAGGGAATCAAGGAAGTGCTAGAAAGAGGTGAGTGGAGAGAAAGGAAAAAAGAAGAGAAAGAAAAGAAGAGAAAGGAAAGAAGAAGAGAAAGAAGGAGGGAGTTGCAGGAGGAAGATCTCTGCGACGTTTTCATCAAAGAGCTGGATCTTTGGGATATATGGTCAGATTGAGCTCAAAATTTGTCAGCAAGTTCGTAGCTTATGGTTATTCATTCTAGTCGGTGGAGATCTTGATCAGAGATTTCGTCTAAGAGATCTAACCTCTCAAACAAAGATGGTCGGAAAGTCTGGATTTCTCGCACCATTTCGCTCAAACTTATAGATCTCCTTAATCTACCGTTGGATGGATATAAAATTTGGGTACGTAGTGTACAACTGATATTTCTGCATTCTGCACATGGAGATCTTGATTAGAGGTTTTGTCTGAGAGATCTAACCTCTGAAACAAAGCTGGTCGGAAAGTCTGGATTTCTCGTGTCATTTTGGTCAAACTTGTAGATCTCCTCAATCTACCGTTGGATGGATATAACATTTTGGTATGTAGTTTATAACTGATATTTCTGTATTCTGAACGGTGGCGATGTTTATGAGTTTAGTATTTTGTGTGATATAGTCATCTGAGTTTGAGTATTTGCCGCAGGAAAGGAGAAATTGTCTGATTAGAGACTTGTTTATCAAAGATACTTATCTTTTCGGTCCACCGTTGGATTGGGCTGATATTTGGACAGAAGGTTTGTTTCTTCACATACTTCAATCTGTATGGTTGATTTTGTGATTATATATTTCTGTTGGTAGATTGATACATCTGAACAGAATATTAAATGAAGAATTGGTAGGGTTGCTTGTATTAGACCTAAATTTAGAATATGAACTTAGACATTCCCAAATAGCTTGCATGTCAACTATGTTGACCTAGTTGCCATTGGTGATGAACCCATGATGCAAAATCAGTGATATACATGGTTGAACATGGTGACCTAGTGTAAATCGGCAATATGGCCTAAGTATGAAAATTTTCATATTTTGGGGCTTTTGATGCTTTTGGCCTAGAATCATTGAATTGATGCAACTTATGTTTAATTAAGCATGATTAGGGTTGATTATGCTACTGATTTGGTGGTTGTGACCATATCATGAGTTAGGCCTACTTGTGATCAAGTGACCCAATTTGGGCATGTTTATGCCTAAGGAATTGAAAATCAATATTTTTGATTAATAGAATGGTTTATGTATGAGAACTATGCATTAGAGGCCTAAGTCATGTGATTTGAGTTGAATGATGGGATTAGATGGGATTTAGGCCTATTGTTTATATGTGGGCTGATTTAGGGTTGATGTGTAATGTCTATGTGATTGAGCATAGAAATTAATGTATGGTAGGATATTGATGAATGTTTCAGGATCTTGATTGGGTTGATTCGGTTTGGTGATCGTGTGTGGTTAAATACTCTCGCGAGGCTTGGTTGTGAGTAGACTTCATTTATGATTATATCTTTTATGTCATCATATCACTTATATATTGTATGTTGAAAGCATGAATGTGTTCTAATGTTTTGAATGATGCATTGATTTGAGAAAACCTTATGACTTTGGTTGGGCCCATCTATCTGGCTAATAGGAGGACTTAACCTTGTCATAGGAGGGTTTTAGGAAAGGAAGAGATTGGGGTCAATGGTACGGTGAAATAGACGTGCACTAGTAACCCCAAAAAAACATGATTGAGGTCAACGGTACGGTGAAATAGACGTGCACTAGTAACCCAATGCATGTGGAATGTGGATCCAAATTGATAAGCTTTTACTTGCATCGAACTTATTATAAATGCTTGATATCTATATGTTATGAGCTTTTAATCATGCTACACATTGACATGCATACATGATATTTATTGATGAGTATTGATAGCATATTTGAATTCTATTCACTGGGCACCGTTGACTCACCCTCATTTTCCTCTTTCAGGTCCTTCTGTCCAGAATAAGGGCAAAGAAGTAGCTATATCTTGAGGGCCTTGCCTGCGAGAGAATCCAAAGCCTCGATGTGAGTTGAGAGGCATTTTGATTGAACTGTGTTTTAAATTATGAAGTATTATATTTTGGATTATGTAATTATAATACTTACCACATTGTAGTATGGGTGAGTTGAGACTTGTTAGATAGACCATGTGGGCATACGACGGTTTTTATTTGTACCCACAATTTTGGACTTTATATGTATGTCAGTATTAATGGACTGTAGGAATTATGATTTTATTTATGGTTCATTTTTATGGATTATCTCTTGTCTTGGATGATTAATACGGTGGGTAGTTTTGTTTAGTACCTTTTGATATTATGTCGTTGTTTGAGATAAGGCTCGTAGGGTCTCAACCACCTCACGGGAGTTGAGGAGTGGTCGGAGATGCCTACGCCGGGCGTCCCGCCCCGGCATTCCGCACGCCATTCCCTGCGGGGTTGGTGGTCTGGGGCGCGGGGTCGCCACACTAGCAATTTTGCGCACCATTCTTCTAGAATTGACTATTTTTCCCCCTAATGGTGAGAAAATTGCTCTATATTGAGCAAAAAGATTGATGATCAAAGTAATTTAGTTTGTATAATATGTCATTTCGTACAGTAATCATTGTTATTTTCTTTGTACAACATATCATAATTGTTATACTTTTAATAACTTGTGACACGTCGTTGTGTCACCAATTTTATATTTGTTGGTGACGAATTTTTCAAACAAAATATACACCAATTGTCGTATCGGCATAATTTCCGCCATTGTCAATGTCATCAATCTTGACGTATTATATGTGCAACCGCATTTGTGTCTCTGCAATTTCTTTATTTAAACTAAACGGTGAAAGAATAAGGGCATATTACTACAGTACAATTTGTGATAGTCAGAGTAAAATGGATTCGTTACCTGGTGCCAATCCCAACACCGACTTGTCGGCAACCATTATTGTACCGGGTTCTACTTTAGAGCAAGCTAAGAAAAGAAATCGATTTTGCGACCTCTCAGAGCAAAACATCCTCGTAGGGGTCCTAAAGTTGGTTCTTCCTCTGCTGCGATCGGATCTTCTAGTCAGACCAATATAGTCAAATATTCCAAAGAGGAAGATGACATGAAATCTTCACCTGGTTTCACTGTGCTAAATTATGATGATCATACTATTGGCATTCGTGAAGCTAAGGTGGAAAAATATTTGTCTCTGTCTTCGGAGGAACGCTCGCTCAAAGTTTTGACCCATCTTTCTAAGGTAATTATTTTATTTTATTATTATTTTTTGAACTAAAATATATTTTTTCTATTTTCCAGGGAACTTTTATATACCATACTATTTCCTTAGAGTTTCAAAATTTGGCACAACTCAGACAGAGGGTTATCTATCTCGAAAAAGAGGTAGAGACCTTGGCCGAACAAGTTAATGATAGAGATAATAAAATAGTATTTACGGAATATTTGATGAAGTCTTTAACTGATGAGAACGAGAGATTAAAGCAAGAGACTGTCGTTCTTCATCAGAAGACTAGTGATTTGCAGCGAGAGACTGCGGAGTTACGACAAAAGAACTTTACCCTACAACAAGAAGGTATTGATCTAGGAGATTCCTTTGACCGTGTGTTGGAGGAGAACACAGTGCTTCGTGAGGAGCGAGATCAACTTTTGATCCAACTAGGTTCAAGTTCTGGGGGCAAGTCAAATCACTAGAACTCAATGTATTCCTTATTATTTATCAATAATTTATTTATTTATGTTGATATGGATTTACATAATTGTGACTCATACTTAGTCGTACTTATATACAACTAATATGGGCAACCTAGACCCCCAAAGTCAGTACCAAAAAATGTTGAATATATACTCTGTAAAATATTGTTTGGATACATATTGTACTATGAACCTAATAATCAGGCTACCGATCATGACTCAAAGCACCATTAATGTGCTTGTTTGTTATTGTGTACAACACCATGCTTATATCTCACGGATTTCCATAAGCGGTCTTCATCTTTCATCTAAGATTCGTCGTTCTACCCCATGATTATACAGATTATCTATTAGAGTAATATATTAGAGGATCCATCACCATTGGATCCATTACTGGCGAACACATCTTCTGGATGTGATTTGTGGTCACCTTCCGTTCCTCGGGTATTAGATTGGTTTTGCATGATTGTCTACACGAACTTCTCTCCTTTGCTTTGAGATGCAAAATGGTGAGGGTTAAAGTTGTTTATAAAGTTATTACCTTAATGCACTATTTCTAATTGAATGATTAGAGTTTCTCTAATTGTCGGCCATCTGTTGGCAGTTGTCAATTTCATTAGATAATCATTCAAATAATTAAAATTTCAATACTGTTACGAATATACTTCATATTGTGATCATCTAATTTTATACTAATATTTTTCTAAAAGTATCTCAAAAATTTGCGCAATTATATAATTTTTCAACTAGTTATAAAGTAAACATATAAACAAATGAAACTTGTCCAAATGATGTCATTATTTTAAATATCATTGAGGTCCTAGAGACTTGGCAAGTTGTGCTAAAATATAATAAATATATTGTGTCAGAACTTTCAGTTCCTGATCACAATATCCTTTCAATTGACCTCATAATTCAATAAGCCAAAAATTTAAGTAATAAACCTTTCTAAATATTTCCAAATAATCAATTAGGCAATATAAATATATTCTTTAAATATTTGATATCTATCCTTTGATATCTTTAAAATCAACTAAGATCTTCTGAATCTACAGGCACGCTGTAAAACGTAATTATTTTGCTTCATTTTTACAACATCGTATTCGCTCTTCTGGAGCTATGGATATATTTTCAATTCAACATCTTTTTCTTTATTGAAGCACGATAAATTAATTATATGTTTGATATACAACAGGTACATCATAAATTCTTTTCATTCCACACCTAAAGCAAACACAGATAAACATGTATCTTGTGCTACGATATGATTACTCCACTTTTGGTGGAACATAATAGATTTATTTCAAATATATGGTTGTAACCATATTCCAAATTGTAACCATCATGGTTCTCATAATAATTTTAATTATGGCCTTTGTCATATTCATTTTCTCATCCATGATTACGATCTTTGTTATAGGTCATATTCATGATTATTAAAGTAGCATTTACTTCAGGGAATGATATAAAATTTAAGTGGATGAACATAGTGATTTTCATCACAAATTTTCTTGAGAAGATTTTAACAGTCTTTGTATTGCTACTTCAAGAACACTTCCGAGATAATTTATCTTCTCAAATATGTCTTCTTCAAATATATAATTTATCTTATAAAACTTTAACATTGCAACATCAGGTACAATTAGTCATTTGGTTATAATGAACTTCGGGTCCGTATGATTGTAATATTGCAACTTCAGGTGCAATTAATTGTGATGAACCTTTAAATAAAAGGTTATGAGTTTTTATCATGAGATGTCTATAAACTTCAGGTTATGTCTTCTTGTCCATAGTTCAAAATGTTAAATCTTCAAAAATAATTAAATAATTGAAATAATCAATTAATCATAAATAATTATTCAACAATAAAAGAAAAAGTTAGTATAATAATGCATCATAATAAAAGAAAAAGTTAGTGTCACTGTTAGTGTTAGGGCCAAGCTTAGTATAATAATGCATCACAATAAAATAAAATGTTAGTGTCAACGTTAATGTTAGAAATGCATCATAATAAAATAAAATGCTATTGTTAATACATTATATTAACTTCAGGCTAATTTACAAATCCACAAATATATGGTTCCGTAGATAAAACTCATGTGATTTCACATAAAAATTTATAATGATGTTAGAGTATATAAATTATATGTTACGTTAAATGTTGGAGAAATAAATAAATAAATAAAAAATATAGTTCTTGACTAGAAAATTATTTCTTAATATATAGCTTTAAACTATAAATTCTTTTACATAACTTCAGGTTACGTAAACAAAATATCAATATAGCTTCATGCTATATGAATTTCTTTGCATAGCTTCAGGCCATGGAATCAAAATCAAAATAAAAACTGCAGTGTAACTGGAAATACATTAAATAAATGAACATGATAAAAAATTCATGAAATTTTACCTCAATACACCTTTTATAATTGAGCTCCTTGATTGAGCAGAGACTTCGTGTTAATAACTTGTTGTAAACTGAATTAAATTAATCAAAGAGAATGCTAGAAATTTTAAACTGGCTTTCCATTCTCCATTTTCTCTTCTCATTCATTTTCTTTTCATTTTCTCTACACCATTTCTTACAACTTCTCTTTATGATCTCTCTCATATTTATAGGGGGAGATTTACATCAAAAGATCACCAACTCACATGATGGGTAACTATGCTCTCACATGATTCATGTGGGTTACGTATACATACGTATTTATACAACTTAGATACGTGTACCGCTTGAATATATATAGTACTATTTGTATACATATACCACTTGAATATCATATGCTTGAAATATGTGTATAGTATATGTAAGTACTATTTGGATATTCAACATATTTACAACAATATATATATATATATTTCTATATTTTTATCTTTTAATATCATTTTAATTTATTTTTAAACTTTTTTAATTAAATTATTTTTTTATTTACTATTTATGTCCAAAAATCTTATCTAAATCTAAAAGTAGTGATTGGTAACTCTAAAAAAACTTTTTTTTTTTAGAGAAACTCTAGAAAAACTTAGCTCTACTTTTTTAGCTTTACTTTAATAAAAATTATTTTAAACATATTAGTTGGTAACTAGTCCAACATCTTATTTTAATTTTATTTTAAAGATAAAATATTTTCAATTTAAAATTTAACCTTCTTATTATAAAAATAGTTGAACTTAAAAAATAATATTTATATTGAATATTCACCATGCTTTACAATAATAAATAAAATTAAAATAAGAAATTTGGCAACGACAATCCCGTGACTGGCGACAAAATTCAGCCATGGTGATTCCGTAAATCTTATCACAATTCAAAACCCTAAAGTGTTGAGAGAATTGCGATTTCAAATAAAAAAATTCGTCAACGACGATCCCATGACCAACGACTCTCTCTTCTTCTTCTTCTTCTTCTGCCTTGTCTAGCCTGCAACTTCTTCTTGTTCTTCTTTTTCTTATTCTTGTTCTTGTTCTTTTTCCGATTCCTTTTCTACCCCGTCCGCCAACCACTTGTTTTTATTTATTTTATTTTTTTAACTACTTCTACACTACAATTCAATCATATTTTTTTTACCCTATCCGTCTGCCACTATCTCTAATTATATTTTTTGGTTACTGATTTTGTATAATTTTGTATTTAGATCAAGTACGATAATTTTATCAACAAGAACAAGGTTGAAGTTGTCAGAATAGTAAATCGGTGGTTTCTTAAACTTGTTATTATTTGATATTTTTGTGAAATTTGATATAATTCTTTATTTATGTTGATTTTGTAGTTTTATTGTATTAATTTTATAACTTTTGTTGTATTGATTTTGTAATTTTTAATGTATTCTTGACAGTTATAAAAAATATTTATTTATTAATTACATAAAAGGCCCTATTTTATGTTCTTTGCCTCGAACCCCTAAAATAGTCGGGACCAGCCCTGTATTTTCTTAATCATTAATCTAAATAATAACATAGGGCTCATGGGAAGAAGATAACAAGAAATCAGTTCAACCTTGCCAAAAAAAGAAAGAAAGAAAGAAAGAAATCAGTTCTTCGCATATATGATTTATTGCATATAATGCACAACCATTTATTCATCCATTTGTAGAGGCAAAAAAAAAAAAAAAAAACCAAAATTTGCCTTCTTTGACTATTTATAAGGCATTGTTTGTTGCACCCCAATTTTTTCAGACCTAATCACGTGTGCCATAATGGAGTGCAACTCACTTAGATCACCTAACCGGGGCGTGTGAGTGTTCATCATCTTAGGTCAATGCCTTTATAATAAAAAAATGTTTTAAAATTAGTGAGAATACGAGTTAAGGACATTGTCTAACTCTAGTCTTATTGCACCTACAAATTCAATTCAACTGAGACCGGATGTCTATATAATTACCTTGGTCTCACTGTAATACCCTGTATTTCACAAAATAATAATAATAATAATAATAATTTTTTTAGGATAAAGCACATGCCTGAAAATCCAGGCACATGACACATGGCACATGCCTGGAAGTCCAGGCACAAGACACATGGCACATGGCACATGGCACATGACACATGGCACATGGCAAATGCCTGAAAGTCCAGGCAGTCCGCCTGGACTTCCAGGCGCCAAAAACTCTATATAAACCAACCCTCCCCTCTTCATTTTTCACACCAAATTCACTCCAAATTGTGATTTTTCCTCCTATTTTCACTCATATTGAGTTTTTAGTCTTTTGAAACTCTCTGTCCGAGACTCTCAGTACAGTACAACGAAGTTCTGTCCGGAGGAAAGCGCCAGATCTGAAAAAGAAAAAGTTCTTATATGAAGGTGGGGAACGAAACATAGGTTTGCGTGTTTTATAACTTTTATTAAAGTTTACATTCAATTATTATTATGTCTACTGTTCATTTACACTACATTATGTCATATAATGTTTATACTGTCGCATTTATGCCTGTACACTTGGAATTCACGTATTATACTGTTATAATGCCGGATTTGTGGTCAATCTGACTCAACTAGACTCGATCTTGTCCTCAGTAACTTTAAATAGTGAACGGGAGGCAGCGAGCTGTTCTAGGCGATTGGTTATTTAAGCAGACCTAGTGTCTCACTTCTCAACTGGGGACTGATCTAGTTGGTCTTATTGAAAGCTATCAGCGTATACATGTAATACTGAATGTCCTAACCATGCACGTCGTGATACCGACTCTGATAAGGGTCACTAGACGTTGCCAAAGTCAGTCTAAATGTCAAGAAAAGACCAGACCAGTAGACTAGACCAGTTCATGCATTGACATCATACATATCACCACCTAGGGACGTATATGGTTCATGACTCATAGAATAGTTAGGAGCATTGCTCGCTATTCATTACATTTCTCTGGAGAGGGACGTACATGAGAACTCGACTACACCCGAGGAGGGACATCAGTACGTGAATCCAGAGCATTGATCCTGAGGAGGGACGTATAGTGAGAACCTGGCTACGCCCGAGGAAGGACACCTATAAGTGAACTCAGGCGATGTACGTTCATCAAACCAGTACGAGACGGTGTCATGAATACATACATATTGATTGATTATGATGCTCGCATGTGTATTTAAGATATTTGATATTGAAGTATGCTTTATTAATTGTTATACTCACGAACTATTTACTCACTGAGCGCGTTAAGCTCACTCTATTATTATTCAATCTTTCACAGGAAATTAGGGTGGACTGGGTGCAGGTTATGGGGCTCACATTTTGTACCCTTTGTGTTATTCATTGGGGATTTTTGGGAGTCTGTTCCCTTGACCATTTTATGCACAAAAATATTCTGAATTAAATGAAATCAGATTTATACTGTGTGATATATATTTCAGTTGCGCACTCTATTGTTACCATTGTTATTGTTCCAAATGCGCGCCCCATCCGTGAGTGTACCGCAGGTTTAGGCGCGTCCGGGCAGGGTGTGACACTCGCCATAGACTAAGATACATTAATTCAACCAAGAAATGTTTATTGTTTGGGTATTCTTATCCCTGCAAACATCAAAAGACTAGATCTATTTTCAATATTGACATAATTCATCAATAAAAACAAATTTATTAATAATCATCTAATAACTCACATGGTATCGAATCATACATGTGACCACCATGTATTGACATAATTACATAACAAAGAAACTAATTACCATAGTCTAGCATACCACTTGACATACTAAAATACTAATATAGCTCCTATTGGAACCATTACTCTTTCTTCTAAGTAAAATATCAATGACGTAAAATCAAAATTAAACTGCCAACAACACCCGCTACAATTGTTCCTTACATTGCATTATTAATTCTTGAAAAAAAAGATGGATGAACTAATGCCCAGTGGATCACTTTAAACAATATTCCTGAACTCTTATTTATTAATAGCATAATACATCAAATTCAATTAGATATTCAAACAAGTACATGCATTATGTTGCAACATTTATTTGTTTTAAGTGTCGTCGCTAACCATCCATTTGGAATGTGGAGCACCCAAGGAGAATCACATTTCCCTCAAAACTCCTCTCGAATGGAGTCTTCCCACAGAGCACCTAGGGGGATTCACCAGCCATTGTAGCACATAACCTTGGCCTTTTGAAACTCCCCAGGCTAGGCCAAGACACATTTCAATGTATTGTTATCATTTTAGTATATCTTTAATGAGACAAATAATATGACTAACATACCAACATTATTAATGTAACGTATTAACATATCATGCCGTTATAAAACTATTACTGAATAACACTCAACAACTCATATCATGTCATAATTCAATAATAATCATTTCATATATGTGAATAGTATCGTATACGTGAATAATACTATATCCCAAGGCTGTACCAAAAGAATAGTTCTCAATAAAATCAACTAGACTAGTCTCCAGGCTGAGTGGTGGAGTCACAATTGTCTCACTTAAATACCACTTTTCTAGAGCAGTAAGTTGCCTCTCGTTCACTATTCAAAGGTACTTAGGACAAGACTGTGTCTGGCTAATTAAATCAATTACTAATTAAACAAAGTAATGGTATGGCGCATGAATTTCATATACTAAGGTACATGCATAAATGGTATGGTATAAGTAAATATCAGATATAATAAAAAGTGCATAATAACTTTATGAAAAGACATAATACATGAATCACAATAATGACTAACATGTAAATAATTTAAGAAGGTAATTTACTCACACTCATCTAACTAGATAAGATATAACATGCTAGAAATAAATAAGAATAAAGTAAAAAGTCAAGGATCACACCCACTTGAACACGCGTAATCCGTCGTTCGGGTTCCTCGCCACGTATAAATCTCCACCTTTGAAGTATTGACTTGGATTAGGTGTTTGGACAAATTTGGGATAATGATCACACCTTACTAATATATCACTCAATAAAAGTAATAGTAAATGGTGATCATTTTTTATGAACAAGATCCACAAAAGGTAAGTACAGAGCATACTATGTATCATTCAATTACTACTAGCTTTTATACTACAAACTATACTATAACTCTCACAATATTTGCTAAAACATTTCTAGCTCTCACTTGAACTCTCTACACTTGAGTTCTCACTCTCACTTGGATGGTTTGGAATGAATGTCAAGTACACCAATTTATACTAGTTTACAACACATCACAACCACAAAATTTAAAATTCATAAAAAATTATGGCCTTACACATGTATTCTACTTTTTGACCAATTTTTCACCAATAATTTACACATAGTGTTGTTCTTTGACTTGGGCTTAGAATCTTTTAAATATTTTGCTTGGGCTTGGGCTTGATCATGGGCTCAAAACAACTATACTTTCTTAGAATTGATGTTGGGTTTGGCCTTGGAGTTGATCATGGACATGGACTCAAAATAAATTTATACTATATTATTTTTCTTATTTTGTGACATTTAGATAGTAACGGTGGTGAAAATATTAATTTTTACTTATTTATTTATTGGTTATGTATTTTATAAGTTTATGAAAATTTTGGAGTATTACATTATTTGGGGATTAGCCAACCCACCTTTGTTTTAAGATCGGGGTGTAACGGGTTGGGTTGGGTCGAGTTCAAGCCAAAACTCAACCTAACCTAAACAGTTCGAATTGAAAAAAATAAACCCAACTGAAACCAAACTAACTCCTTTACCCAACCTAGCCCAACCTAAATTAGTTCAAGTTGGGTTAGGTTGATCATTCGAGTTGAGAGGACTTGAATATATATATATATATATATATATTATTTATGAAGATGGCTTGAACATTAGATGAAAAAAATATTAAAAAAAATCTAAGAAGAAAAATAAAAAAAAAAAGGATCAAAGAAGAGGAATGGTTGAGAGGTTTTACATAGAAGGCCAAAAGTATTGTGATTTGGGTTTGAAGCTTTAAGATTATGTTAGTTTCGCAATTTAGTGGTTTTAGGGGATAAGAGATTTAAAGGTTAATGTTAGGTAGGGGTGTTCATGGGTTGGGTAAGGTTGGAGCAAAACCTAACCCAACCCAAACAGTTCGGGTTGGGTTGGTTTGATCGGGTTGAACTTAAGCCTCATATTTGACATCTAATTTATTGATATAAGAACTTTAATTATTCATGTATCGTTTAGATTTGTTAGTAATTTTTTTCACTGTTATTTTGCAATGAATAGTATGTTAATATTACATATGAAAAGATAGTAATAATAATTTGCAAAATAGAAGCGCATAGATTGAGATTGTATATATTAATAGTATAGTAACCCTGTGATATGTATATATATATATATATATATATATATATATATATATATATATATATATAATGTTATAAACTAAATTAGATAGTATTAGATAAGAATCATAAGAGACATATAAATCTTAAAAAAATAACGCCTAGGGAGATATTTTAAGGTTTCAACACTTACTTTGGTTGGGGTATGTTTAATCGAGTTTTAAAGGGCTCAACCCGTGACCCAACCCAAACAACCTATTTAACCCGACCCAAACAAACCCAAAAGGTTCGGTTAGGTCAGATTAGTCGGGTTGATGAACACGCCTAATGTTAGGTTCGGGTTTGGTTCAAAGGGTATCAATCCATGACCCAGCCCAAGCCGCTCAGGTTGGAATTTTTGAATCCAACTAAATTCAAATATCTAGATCAATCTAATCCAACCCATCGGGTTGTGTTCGGTTCGGTTTGACCTGGTTGCTTATACCCCTAATTTAAGTTTTGGGTGAAGTTTGAGTAATACAATAGATGTCAATCATAAGGCCTACAAAATTTAGCACTGAGTCCCATCAAGCAAGGCAATACGGCCCAAATCAAAGGCCCTACATGATTTGATCATTATACACTAGTGTAAATAAATAGAGAGGTTATCAATGAATGAGTAAGAGCCTTGGGCGATCCACAAAAATCTGAGTCTTCAAAGGATTATTAACATTTGATTAGGTCGGTCTCTAGGAAGGTCTCTCTTTATAAAAAGGGCTCGAGATCTCCCAACAACATTTATATTTGGGCCCTCACATAACCTTGTGCCCCGTTTCATATGGGCCATGACTTTGAATTTTAGTTTTGTGGTTCTGGTTGGGCCCATACACAAATGTTTTTATTTTAATTATTTATTATTTAATTATTAAATAATAGCTAAAGTTTAAATAAATTAGTCAACATTTAAGTTCTATTATCATAACAAAAAAAAAAAGTTCTATTTTGTATGTTTAAATAGAGGACTAAAATAGAAAGGGGCTTAAAACAAAACGTGTCTTCAACATATTTTAAAAAATATAAGATTAAGAATGGATTAAAATCAAATTAATATATGATATTAACAAAAATCTAATTTCAAAAGAAAAAAGATACATGAAGTGCCAATATGATGATGTATGGAGGCGTTGTATTGTATGACTTAATGGTTATGGTGCACGAATATGTGCATTGGTACCTTAGTTTTAGCACCTTCAATTTCAAAATAATTTTGAAAAAATAAAATAAAATTTATAACATATACATAAACAGTCTTTCAATTCTAAGTAATGTTTAATTATTTTATAAATTATTATTTTTATGTACTATGTATTTCATACTAAGCCGTATTATTTATAAAAAAAATTAAATGAAAGAACAAATAGAAAATTTAGAGTATAATTCAAATTCTATATCAATACATCTACGTTATTTATAAAGTCAAAACTCATTAACTCACTGTGTGGTACCTTTATCATAAATTTTTAAATTACCCACTATTTTTTAATATAAAACTGTCAAATAAATTTGTATAAAAAATATATTTATAGGTAATTTGATAATAAAGTGCTAAACAAATTTTTAGGTAACGTCAGTAAATATAACACTTATTTAAAGAATTATTCTTTTTCCCATTTTCAGCCCCTTTTTTTTGGTAACTTTTAGCCACTTTTGATTTTTTTTTTTGGTAACTTTAACCCCTCCTTTTATTATTATTTCTTTTTTAGTAACTTTTAGTCTCCATTTTATTTTGAAAAAATTTAGGTAGACATATTTATAAAATTATATATTTGACAAATATTAAAATAAATGATAATAAAAAATTTAAATCAACTTAAAAATCTGTTCTTTAATCTATCAACCCACAAAATATGGATAAATAAACAAAATTAGAACTAAAAATAAAATGAGAGTAGACTGTAACAAAAGATAAATAAAAACGGAGGATTCCAACCGTTTTTTGTATTATAGGATATTTGATAACCAATCTTCTGATTCTTTCGTTTTTTTGTACTATAGGATATGTGATAACCTATCTTCTGATTCTTTCCGAGAAAAAATAGGTTGATATCTGGGTAGATTTCGAGATTTGATGTCAGATAGAATTACAAGTACGTAATCAAATAGGATAAAACCCAATCATATTTCGGATTTTCCATCTTCTAATTGATCAGTTCCAACTATTTTAAACTGAATTTATTATATAAAATAAAACGTTAATTAACTAAAATAATATGTTATAAACTGTTGAAAAAATTTAGGTAGACATATTTATAAAATTATATATTTGACAAATATTAAAATCAATGATAATAAAAAATTTAAATCAACTTAAAAATCTGTTCTTTAATCTATCAACCCACAAAATATGGATAAAACATATGAACTAAATAAAATTAAACAAAATTAGAACTAAAAATAAAATGAGAGTAGACTGTAACTAAAGATAAATAAAAACGGAGGATTCCAACCGTTTTTGGTATTATAGGATATTTGATAACCAATCTTCTGATTCTTCCTTTTTGTTGTACTATAGGATATGTGATAACATATCTTCTGATTCTTCGGGAGAAAAAAATAGGTAGATATCTGGGTAGATTTCGAGATTTGATGTCAGATAGAATTACAAGTACGTAATCAAATAGAAGTATTTAATCAAATAAGATAAAACTCAATCATATTTCGAATTTTTCATCTTCTAATTAATCAGTTCCAACTATTTTAAACTGAATTTATTATATAAAATAAAACGTTAATTAACTAAATCAATTTGTTATAAACTGTTGAAAAAATTTAGGTAGACATATTTATAAAATTATATATTTGACAAATATTAAAATACATGATAATAAAAAATTTAAATCAACTTAAAAAATATGTTCTTTAATCTATCAACGCACAAAATATGGATAAAACATATGAACTAAATAAAATTAAACAAAATTAGAACTAAAAATAAAATGAGAGTAGATGTAACTAAAGATAAATAAAAATGGAGGATTCCAACCGTTTTTTGTATTATAGGATATCTGATAACCTATCTTCTGATTCTTCTATTTTTTTGTACTATAAGATATGTGATAACCTATCTTCTGATTCTTCCGGAGAAAAAATAGGTAGATATATGGATAGATTTTGATATTTGATGTCAAATAGAATTACAACTACGTAATCAAATAGAAGTACTTAATCAAATAGGATAAAACTCAATCATATTTCGAATTTTCCATCTTCTAATTGATCAGTTCCAACTATTTTAAACTGAAATTTAGGTAGACATATTTATAAAATTATATATTTGACAAATATTAAAATAAATGATAATAAAAATTTTAAATCAACTTAAAAATCTGTTCTTTAATCTATCATGCAACCCACAAAATATGGATAAAACATATGAACTAAATAAAATTAAACAATATTAGAACTAAACATAAAATGAGAGTAACTGTAACTAAAGATAAATAAAAACGGAGGATTCCAACCGTTTTTGTATTATAGGATATTTGATAACCTATCTTCTGATTCTTCTGTTTTTTTGTACTATAGGTATGTGATAACCTATCTTCTGATTCTTCCCGAGAAAAAAATAGGTAGATATCTGGGTAGTTGTACTATAGGATATGTGATAACTTATCTTCTGATTCTTCCCGAGAAAAAAATAGGTAGATATCTGGGTAGATTTTGAGATTTGATGTCAGATAGAATTACAAGTACGTAATCAAATAGAAGTACTTAATCAAATAGGATAAAATCCAATCATATTCCGGATTTTCCATCTTCTAATTGATCAGTTCCAACTATTTTAAACTGAATTTATTATATAAAATAAAACGTTAATTAACTAAAACAATCTGTTATAAACTGTTGAAAAAATTTAGGTAGACATATTTATAAAATTATATATTTGACAAATATTAAAATACATGATAATAAAGAATTTAAATCAACTTAGAAAATCTGTTCTTTAATCTCTCAACCCACAAAATATGGATAAAACATATGAACTAAATAAAACTAAACAAAATTAGAACTAAAAATAAAATGAGAGTAGACTGTAACTAAAGATAAATAAAAACGGAGGATTCCAACCGTTTTTTGTATTATAGGATATTTGATAACCTATTTTCTGATTCTTCCGTTTTTTTGTACTATAGGATATGTGATAACCTATCTTCTGATTCTTCCGGAGAAAAAATAGGTAGATATCTGGGTAGATTTCGAGATTTGATGTCAGATAGAATTACAAGTACGTAATCAAATAGAAGTACTTAATCAAATAGGATAAAACCCAATCATATTCCGGATTTTCTATCTTCTAATTGATCAGTTCCAACTATTTTAAACTGAATTGATTATATAAAATAAAACGTTAATTAACTAAAACAATCTGTTATAAACTGTTGAAAAAATTTAGGTAGACATATTTGTAAAATTATATATTTGACAAATATTAAAATACATGATAATAAAAAATTTAAATCAACTTAAAAATCTGTTCTTTAATGTATCAACCCACAAAATATGGATAAAACAAATGAACTAAATAAAATTAAACAAAATTAGAACTAAAAATAAAATGAGAGTAACTGTAACTAAAGATAAATAAAAACGGAGGATTCCAACCGTTTTTTGTATTATAGGATATTTGATAACCTATCTTCTGATTCTTCTGTTTTTTTGTACTATAGGATATGCGATAACCTATCTTCTGATTTTTCCCGAGAAAAAATAGGTAGATATCTGGGTAGATTTCGAGATTTGATGTCAGATAGAATTACAAGTACGCAATCAAATAGAAGTACTTCATCAATTAGGATAAAACCCAATCATATTTCGTAAACTGTTGAAAAAATTTAGGTAGACATATTTATAAAATTATATATTTGACAAATATTAAAATAAATGATAATAAAAAATTTAAATCAACTTAAAAATCTGTTATTTAATCTATCAACCCACAAAATATGGATAAAACATATGAACTAAATAAAATTAAACAAAATTAGAACTAAAAATAAAATGAGAGTAGACTGTAACTAAAGATAAATAAAAACGGAGGATCCAACCGTTTTTTGTATTATAGGATTTGATAACCTATCTTCTGATTCTTCTGTACTATAGGGTATGTGATAACCTATCTTCTGATTCTTCCCGAGAAAAAATAGGTAGATATCTAATGTCAAATAGAATTACAAGTACGTAATCAAATAGAAGTACTTAATCAAATAGGATAAAACCCAATCATATTTTAGATTTTCCATCTTCTAATTCATCAGTTCCAACTATTTTAAATTGTATTTATTATATAAAATAAAACGTTAATTAACTAAAACAATCTGTTATAAACTGTTGAAAAAATTTAGGTAGACATATTTATAAAATTATATATTTGACAAATATTAAAATAAATGATAATAAAAAATTTAAATCAACTTAAAAATATGTTCTTTAATCTATCAACCCACAAAATATGGATAAAACATATGAACTAAATAAAATTAAACAAAATTAGAACTAAAAATAAAATGAGAGTAGACTGTAACTAAAGATAAATAAAAACAGACGATTCCAACCATTTTTTTGTATTATAGGATATGTGATAACCTATCTTCTGATTCTTTCCGAGAAAAAATAGGTAGATATCTGGGTAGATTTCGAGATTTGATGTCAGATAGAATTATAATCAAATAGAAGTACTTAATTAAATAGGATAAAACTCAATCATATTCGGGATTTTCCATCTTATCATTTCCAACTATTTTGATTTCTTATTGGATTCTAACTGTTCTATCTATCCGCAACCCTTAATTCAACTATATATATAAACCCCCACTAGTCTGATTAATTGTTCTTCCTTGTTCTCGTCTCTCTACATCAATCACTCTTCTTTTTTGCTCTTTTCTTCAATCAAGTCATGGCGGGCGGTGCTATGATCGGACCTAATGGGCCCGAGAAGAACTATCCCGGCAAGTTGACCGGAGCTGTGTTCATGGCTTGCTTGATTGCTGCCTTTGGTGGTTTGATCTTTGGTTACGATATCGGTATTTCTGGTAAGAACCAATGAAATATGATTCTGGGTTCTGTTTATATAGTGTTATTTTACGTTACTTTTGTTTGTTTTTAAACATCTGATGTTGATATTGGTGTGTGTTTTGTGTTTGATGAATGAAGGTGGTGTTACTTCAATGCCTTCGTTCTTGCAGGAGTTTTTCCCTTCTGTTTACAGGAAGGAAAGTGGGATAGAATCCACCAATCAGTACTGTAAATTCGATAGCCAGATTTTAACCATGTTTACTTCGTCTTTGTACCTATTGGCTCTTCTGGCTTCCTTCTTTGCTTCCACTGTCACGAGAGTCTTCGGTAGAAAGCGCTCTATGTTTCTTGGTGGTTTTATTTTCTTAATTGGAGCCATTATCAATGGTGCTGCCAAAAACGTTGCCATGCTTATTATTGGTCGTATGTTGCTTGGTATTGGTGTTGGTTTCGCTAATCAGGTATATTACTCTTCATATAAATCTTATATATATATATATATATATATAAAGGTAGTCTAGTGCAAGGTCCTAGGAAAGGGTCAGACCACTTTTGGGTCTACCGTATAGAGGCTATTTTCATGACTTGAACTTGTGACTACTTAGTCATACATATATATATATATACACACATATTTTATTAGTTTTGCATCTATTATATATATATATATATATATATATATATATATATATATATAGATATGTTGAAAGTCCAATTTGTTTGCAGTCTGTGCCACTATACTTATCAGAGATGGCTCCTCACAAGTACCGTGGAGCTCTCAACATTGGCTTTCAACTGATGATTACTGTCGGAATTCTTGCTGCCAATCTTGTTAACTATGTGACATCCAAGATAGAGGGTGGTTGGGGATGGAGAGTGAGTTTGGCTGGGGCTGCTGTTCCAGCCCTTATGATCACTGTAGGAAGTTTCTTTGTTCCAGACACACCAAACTCCATATTAGAGAGAAATCATCCAGATGAAGCAAGGGTCATGCTCAGGAAAATCAGAGGAACTGATGATATTGATGAGGAGTTTAATGATCTTGTTGCTGCTAGTGAAGCTTCAAGAAAAGTTGAGCATCCATGGACCAACATTTGGATGAGAAAATACAGACCCCAATTGGTTATGTCCATTTTAATCCCTTTCTTCCAGCAGATTACTGGTATTAATGTGGTTATGTTCTATGCTCCCGTTCTGTTCAAGACTCTTGGGTTTGGAAGCAGTGCTTCTTTAATGTCTGCTGTGATCACCGGTACAGTTAATGTCATTGCAACCTTTGTTTCCATTGGTTTGGTTGATAGAAAGGGAAGAAGGTTCCTTCTCTTAGAGGGTGGAATCCAAATGTTCATATTCCAGGTAAATTTCCTAATTTACTTTTAGTTAGTTTGTGTTAATTAAGTTTTTTAGTATTGAATTGAGATGTGTGATTTTCTGAATTTTGTTGAACTCAGCTTGCTGTTGGGTCTCTTATATGGGCGAAATTCGGGACAACTGGTGTGGCAACCATTGGCAACACTTACGCAATTCTGGTGGTTATGTGCATTTGCCTATATGTTGTTGCTTTTGCTTGGTCATGGGGGCCTTTGGGATGGCTTGTGCCCAGTGAGATCTTCCCTCTCGAAATCCGATCAGCTGCACAAAGTATCAATGTTGCAGTAAACATGTTCTTCACTTTCCTCATCGCTGAGATCTTCTTGAAGATGCTTTGCACAATGAAGTTTGGATTGTTCTACTTCTTTGCCTTCTTTGTTGCTATCATGACTATCTTCATCTACTTTTTCTTGCCCGAGACTAAGGGAATTCCAATTGAAGAGATGTCGAAAGTGTGGAAGAATCACTGGTACTGGAAGAGATTTGTTAATGATGATGATGATGGCACTGAGATGAAGAAGCCTGCTGGAGCTTCTTCTGTCTAAATTTGATTTCATTAGTTGATATATTCCCTCATTATCTATAGTTTCATTTAGTTTTTTTTTAATAGTTTTCAGAGTTGTGATGGTTCTTATTAGTTTTAGAGGGCTCGTTTGTTTTGTAGTAGGGTCTATTGATAACAATAGAGTTTTTTGTTATCACAGTGCATGCACATGTGTAGTGTTGGGAGTTTTTTCAAGGATTCTCTTATGTTGAGTTGTTTTATAAATACATTTCTTTTTTCTTGTTTTAGTTTAAATATTCTTGAGTTTGAGTTTACTCTCTGTTTTCTCTCTGATTTGTGTATGACCATTTTGCACAATAATGTTGGATTGCACAGTAATTGAAGTTATAATTCATGTATATATGGATGATTTAGATGAACATATTAATCTGAAAGAAGCTGGGAATTATATAAAATGTAAGTAATTAATTAATTACCACCAAGAAGCTGTCATCTCTCAGCCATGGAGATGATGAGAAGAAGAGAAAGCAACAGAGCCAACTTAAGAGACATTGCTCTCTGCTTTCTAATTAGTTACAAAGGGACCTGACTTCCTGAGCCGGGCTTCATCACTGAATCTTTACTTGCTGTCTGTTTAAGAATATTAATTAGGTGATTTAGCTTAGGCAAATTAAGGCAGCAGGCGGCCAATTAAGTATCCTTAAGTACTAATTGGATAATTAATTAGCATTTATGCATACCAGAGTGAAATTATGGATTTTCAGCAACTCTTAGGACCCAAAAAGAAATTAATTAAAAAGATCATATACTAGTATATATATTATACTAAATATTATGAGGGTTAATTGGCATATGATGGTGTTTGGATGATAATCAACCAGCATCCATTGTTCCAAATTTCTATACAAAAATATATGCGCATTCTCAAAACATCAAAGAAAATTGAGTGCCGGGTTTACCTCTCAAAACATCAAAGGAAACTGGGTGACGGGTTTACCTTATTCTATATATATATATATAGTCATATTAAGTTTCATGGCTCTATTGTATTATATAACACTAGTTCAGCTGCAGCCCGTAAGATAAAGAGTCCAAAAAAATTAAAAATAAGAAACGGCAGATAATCAATTTTTGTGCTTATCAATCAAACATATTATTTATCGCCATAAAATCAGTCACCCAAGTGGCTATCTTTATCCATTCTTTCAGTTTCCCAACAATCTCTCCAACGCTTACTTCTCGGCCTTGCAAAATCTTAGAAGAGATAGGAATAATAATAAATAAATAAAATATTAGAAGAGATCTTCCTTTCAATGATATCTTTTGGGAGCAAGCAAATTTTTTTTTTTTGAGTTATATATATTATGAGGTTTAATTGATCAATCTCAAAATTAGAAAAAAAAAATTGATAACATTTTTTAATAAATTAAAGAGATTAAAAAAATTACTGTTGTATTAGCTATGACCAATTATCATAATTAGCAGTCCTTTGGTTGTCATGCTAAAAAAGAAAGAAAGAAAAAACCTCATATTATTAATTTTATCATATTTATATACATATTTAAGTGTTTTAGATTTGTATTTTTTTGGTTTAAATTTTATAACATTAAAATAGATTCAATATTTTGACGACTTTTAATAACTCGACTATCACGAAATTTTCAGTTTTAAATATATGACTCTTGTTTGGGAGAGTTTTTCCAAAAACGTTTTTTCTGATCTCTCTCAATTTTTTCTAAAAGTGTTTTTGCTCCATAAATAACTTCATCAATTAACTTTATTTATTTATTTATTTATGATTGGTAAGTGGTGGGGTTTGTAGTCCTAGCTATTTGTAGCATTTTGCTTATACTATAGTAGATTAGTAAGGGATATAAAGTTATACCATGATATGTTATTTATTAGATTTGCATTGTAATAACTAAAAAACATGGACAAGGCCTTAAAACTTGAATCAGATCTTTTTAGTTTTACTGCATATATCCTACTGATTATATATGTATATAACCACTTAATATATAAACACAGATTGGGAAGGAAGCAAATTCATGAAGTTGAAAAAGGACTTTCTTGAATTGAATATATATTGGATAGCCGAATTAAGGAACAACTTGAGGAATCTAAAGAAAATTCAAGTAGCTAGAGAGAGGAATTCAGAGGTAGAATATCTCTCTCAATTTATTGATACATTAATTTATATTGGATTTGGTAGAGTTGATAATTAGGAGATCATGATCATCAAGTAGTGAAGATCAGCCGGAAATCCCAGAAACACAGAGCCACTGACCCACAAATAGGGCATCACAGTCGAGATTAGGGTTGATAGCACCAAAATCCTCAGCACTCAGGTTGAATGTTTGCATGATGGAAAGGCAAGTATCCCCACTTTGCACCCCTAGAACTTCATTACAGTTTGTGGTAGAATCCTTTTCTGCAGATGCCTCTGTTCATACAAACATTTATATATAAGGGGTTAATCCAATTAATGCACATAATTAGCTAATTAAATTCATATATACTAAGTTTAATGATTTTAAAATGATTTAAGGGACGTATTTGGTCCTCTAAGAGCACTTTGAGTAGTCCTTTGATGTACGAACAAACCTTCTTATTCTAACCGATTGATAAAAAAAAAAATGCTCTGGTAACACGGGAAATGTACTAAAGAAGTGTACTCATGCCCAAGTCCCTTAAATTAATATAGAGACCCGTGTATTGGATGACTTTATGTTGATCTAAGGAACTTAAATGCTCTGAGTACATTTATGCTTGGTCGGTCAAACTCAAGAGTACTCCCACTTTATAAAGTGGCATTCTTGGTCACACACCAATCTTAAGTTGGTTAATAGATGAATGGGCAAATGGGCAATTACCACCAAGCAACCTGCTTTCAGCCACGGAGAAGATGAGAAGAAGAGAGAACAACAGAGCAATTGCTGCTTTCATGTTGGCCATAATTACCCCAAGAGGCTATAGTGCTTAATTTCTCTCTTCTCCTTTTACCAAATATTTCTCTTGGGATTTTGGTTTACTAAGCATCAAGTATTTATAGTGATAGTTTAAGAATATAATTCTTTCTTTTACCTTGCAAAAAAATAAATAAATAAAATTTACAACTTCACAAGGGCCGGCTTCAATAACTTTTGCTTGATTATATACTACAAATTAATATGTTTAGTTTTGAACCTTCTCAAGCTAAGGTGATTTAACCAAGGTACATTGCTGGCCAATTCGTGTCTTTACCTTCTTTATATGTATTAATTAAGCAATTGGATTTGCATTAGTTAATTGCAATTTCCACCCTTTATTATGTTGCATTGAGAATGCCAACTTAAAAGGCATGCAATAATACATTTCATATGTGGAAAGGTTAGTTTTAAATCCGCATTGTAAAACTCTTAGCTCAGCCTTAAAAACACACTTTCATTCAATCTTCTAGAATAACATATACTTCAAGACTAACCCTTAAAGTGCATAATGCATAGGTTGCTTGAGAAAACTATAATTATTTTTGCAAGTTAGCTTTCATGTGACAAGTTTTGGGTTGGCATTGAGCACGGTATTTAGATAAGTCTCGAATATGAATAGACAAATGCAATTGCTATATATATATATATATTTTTTTTTTTGTTGATGATAGCTTAATATATATTGTTAGGCTCTTGTCTAATAGTTATAGCTTTTAAGTTGAGTGGTTTCTAACATAGTATTAAAGCTTTGATTTTACAAGATATCTGGGTTTAAGTCTCGTTATTGACATTTTGTATGTTCCCTATTTGCATAATTCATATTTTTCTTCTTTTATCTCTCCACGAGTAGGATGGGGCTGCACATGAGGAAGAATATTGATGATAACTAGATATTTATTGTTGGATCCTTATCTAATAGTTATAGCTTTTAGGTTGAGTAGTTTCTAACATATATGTATTAAGAAAAAAATAATAGATTTCAGTCTTAGGAGATATCAGGCCAATGAGGAAACCGCCTAATCCCCCCACTAATGGGGCTTGGCTGTGAATCGAACACGTATCTCCCCTCCGGGGCCTAGTCCAACCACCATCTTGCCAAGCCAACGTTGGCAATGCAACTAGTATATATAAGAGTTGACCAATTATCGATAGCTCAACACTTAAGCATCTATTTCCCTTCATAAGAGTTGGAGGGTTCAAATCTCTTCGGTTTCATATAGGATAAGGAGTTATTGTGATTCTATTAGGGTTTGTTGTGGCCCAATTAGGCTTTAGTGTGAGTATTTATTTATAATAGTTGAGATTGTCTTTATCTTTTCTTTTCTTTTTTCTTTTTTAGAAGAAATAATGTTAATAGTTAGTTATATAACTAGTTTCATCAGTTCAATACCATATTCTCGGAGAGGTATCAGACCCACTACGTATTAATCTCTTTCACTCTATAAAGTGAGGAAGTGACAAGAGTTAAACCAGGAACCCTCTCTTTGTCAACTGCACCAACTTTATGTTGGCTTGTATCTTTGATTTATTGATTTGAA
Source organism: Paratinospora sagittata (assembly GCA_035771175.1). NCBI lineage: Eukaryota > Viridiplantae > Streptophyta > Magnoliopsida > Ranunculales > Menispermaceae > Paratinospora > Paratinospora sagittata. The sequence goes on along the minus strand of CM069612.1, from coordinate 25,180,747 downwards.
ATGATTTGTGGGTCTGCAAAGATCTAATGTATTGACAAAGAAAAAAAGTGGCATAAGAGACCATGCTTATAATATGAAATGAGCGGTGTATTTATACATGTCACTTAAAAAAAAAATCATAAAAAGAAACTTGAGAATCAGACCTAATCCCTTCTTTTTGCACTTTTCCACTACCTTTTCTTTCTTTCTTTTTTCGTTAGCGCTGTCATTCTCTTACAATCTATCATCACATGCAACCATATAATACAATTAGGTTGAGGGACTTATCTCAGAAAACAAGAAAACAAACAAAAGGAAATCGTACCTCAATATTGCTTTATTCTCAAGCCTAACTAAAGTGATCTTAGAGTACTGTTGCATATTAGAAGTACTATAAGAATAAGACATATAAATCTTTGTATGATTATCCATCTTTTAAATCAACGGGTTAGTTGAATGGCTTTAGGAGTGTCTTTAAAAATAAGATCACAAGTTCGACTCTTTACTGTTGACTATTGGTAACATCTTTCACTGAAACAACCAAGGGTTAAGAGATTAGTATAATTATCAAAAAATAAAAAAATTATAGATGTTTAAAAATAAAAATAAAAATAGACGATCTCGATAGGTTGTCCGCAAGCTGTTACGTGGGTCCAACATAAACACAGATTAACTTACTTCCTATTATTCTATAAATAAAACAGTCTATATATAATAAGATTTGGTAGTGAACGCTGGTAGGTTGTCCAACTCCACAAGTTGTTCCTATGGCCCCCACTGACAACCCAAAAACTAACCCACGCTACTGCCCACCACCGACGTGCCAGCCACCTGTCCGTATCAACCACGTAGAGTATTTTCCATGTACAACCGTTGTTTTCTCCACTAAAAGGCTTCACCATTCCTGACAGTACATCAATATCTCCATTACTGGGCCCAGCCAGAAATCTCTTCATGTGGCCTAACCCTTGCTACGCAGTTCAATTACAATAAAACTCCCAGAAGCATAGAATCCCCCAAGGTTACGTGCACAGTTTAGTGACCAACACCGCCTTGACATCAGGTATTAGATGCCACCAGTACGCGTGATTCAAAATAATTTAAATATATTTTTAAACATGAGATTTTATTGTGTTTTGTTTGACTATTATTAAAAAAATATCTACCATACAACGCCTCTAACCATGAGATGGAAGGTTAAACTCTCTTAGAAAAATAGTAAATATCATCTAATTACGGGCCTTACTCTTTAATTTTATCCAAGTTCATTTTTATCTTGTGTAATAATTATTATCGTACTTAAGACAACAAAAAAAAATATTAATATTAAATAAATAAAAATTAATTGTTTTTAAATAAAAACAAAAATTGTTGTGAAAAACAAAAAATAAATAAATAAATAAGGTCCAAGAACGCATGTCCACCGTCCCCTTCGCCACCTTTCTCTCATCACCACCAAATCCTCCCCAACCACAACAAGCGCCTCCTATTCTCGCTCTACCACCCCTCCTCTCTCTCTTCTTTCTCTCTCTACCCTCTCTCTCTCTTTCCTTCCGGTGACCTGATTCCGTCAAGTCTCCGACATGGCGCCACGCCTCTTAGCGTGCTTCGGAATAGGCTCATCCTCACCGGGACCCAAGAAGAACAACCCGACCACACCGGAAAACGCCACGACGGACCAAGCCGCGGAGGAACAGAGAAGAGGAGGAGCCATTGTGGTCGAGCTCTTCTCGTCCCAAGGCTGCGCTACGTCGCCGGAGGCCGAGCTCTTGGTCTCCAGATTGGGGAGAGGGGACTTCGAGCTTGATGTGCCGTTGATCTTCCTCGCCTTCCACGTGGACTACTGGGATTACATGGGTTGGAAAGACCCCTTTGGGTCCAGCCAATGGACGGTCAGACAGAAGGCTTACGTGGAGGCTTTGAAGCTCGATACCATGTTCACGCCTCAGGTTGTGATTCAGGGGAGATCTCAGTGTGTCGGTACGGATCAGGATGCGATTGTGTCTAACATCAGATCCGCCGTTCGATTCCCGGCTCCCACCCTCCAGGTATGTAGTAAGTTAATTTTGATTATGACTCATTAACATCAGATCAGTGAGCTCGTCATACAACTAATCCGATTGATTGATTGATTGATTATTTAATTATGGCCGTTTGATTGGGATGCTTTTTGTTTCTTGATCATCATGGGGCTTAATGAGGGTGCCTCATGTAACAGCGATTTCTCTCTTTTATATATATATTTTATTTTTTATTTTTTTTCTTTTAGGGTTCGTGAAAACTTAATTTTATTATTAGAATAGAAGTAAATGTTGACACTTCTAAAAATTTAAAAAACTCTTGGATACTAAGTGAATCTAGAAATTTTTCTTTTAAATATGTGGCCCATAAATAGAAGGACATAGGCGGAGGAAATGTAAAGCTGCCAAGAGGATCTATGTTGATCCAAGGACTTTATTGCCGAGACCACTTCCAAGTCCCATAGCTTTATCTATCTAAATGTATGTAGACATGTTGCAATGTTTCCAAAACAATAAGATCTAATAGATGGCATTAGATTATAACATATAATCTAAAATATTTGGATGAAAACATTACTACTATACACCGATCAATACAACAAGATTATGATCCAAGAGTGAGTCTCTTGCATTTGTTTCCTTATGTATGTAACCCTTTGAGAGACTAACTAGCTAGCTAGAAGAGCACATAACAATTTGAACAATTATTGCAGGCAACATTCCAAAGGCCTTCAACAGAGACGCTACAGGTGAGCTTAACAGGAGCACTAAGAACCAAGATTGATCATCAAGGTGCCAATGTAATGGTGGCCCTCTACGACTCGTCGCTGGTAACCGATTGCCGAAAGGGCGTGAACAAAGGACGCGTTCTCTCCAACGACTTTGTTGTTCGGAAACTTGAGAAGCTCTGCACTCTCAAGGACGTTTCGCCGAAGAAGAACATTAGCGGAAGCGTTAGCTTCTCACTTTGGGAAGGTTTCAACAGCAGCAAGTGTGGCGTTGCAGTGTTTGTTCAGAACAGCTCTTTTCATATCTTCGGATCTCAGAACTTCCCATTGCCGGAAAATCTTTAAAGAACAGAAAAAGGAAGAAAGAAGAACTGTTGGGTCTTTGATGGATTGAGATTTGAGAGGTCATGTGTTTTACTGTACAGAAGAAGAAGAAGATCTGATGGATTGTTCTTGATGAGGGGTTTATTGTGATTTTTCCTGATTGGGTGTTTTTTATTTCTTATGGAAACAGAGCAGAGCAGCGGATTGGAGATGGATGATACTATATATATATATATATATAAGATCAGTCCCTTTTTCGGAGTTGAATTAATGAAAAATGATATGAATACAGTTTATCTGGGATTGGTGTTGGGAGAGGATGCATGAGAATGAGTAGAGCTGTATCATTAATTTGATTCTTCACTTTGTGACTTATCCATTTAGAGATTTGAGTACTAGTTCTTGAAGCTTCTGATTCCCTTGCTGAAAATATACATATATACATATAAGAATTGATTTATTTTAACTTGACAACTATTGAGAGTTAAAATTATAAAGACATAATTTGAGATATGAATATTGATAAATAATCTAATTATGCTTTTTTTGTTAAGCAAGAGACTCAGTCCACTCACAACACAGCAGGCTTATCTAATCAACTCCAACAACCTGATTCCCTTTTTAAACTCTGCTTCCGTATATCTTGTACTTAATATCTATTGTTTATTTCAAATGTATTCTTATTTTTTTAAGTGTAACAACCTGAGCTGTATAAATAGATCAACACACAGACTGGTTTGGTATTGAGGCCAGAACCCTTTATTCATATCTTATTCCTTTCATGGTATCAGAGCCACTCTGCCCACGCCCGTCTACACTGATTCTCCACTTTTCTTTTCTTTTTTCGCCTAAATGGCTGCCTCCTCATATGTCAGTTTTATTGCTCCCAATCTTAGTCAACTAGTTTCGATTAAGTTGGATGAGACTAACTATCTGATGTGGTTGTCTCAAATTGTTCCAGTTCTCAAGAGTCATGATCTAATGGGCTTCGTGGACGGTTCTCTACCGTGCCCCTCTCAGTTTCTTATTGATGATCAAGGGAAACCAACAACTACTCTCAATTCTGAGTATATCCTATGAAATCGAAAGGATCAATTTGTTTTAGGCTGGATTAATGCTACTCTTTCTGAAAAAGTGGCACCATCTGTGTATGGTCTCAATTCAGCCCGACCTACTTGGCTTGCTTTGGCCAACAAATTTGCTTCTCCATCTTGATCTCGCATTAACAACTTGAAACGGCCCCTCCAGACTTTAAATCAAGATTCCATGAAGTGTGCAGCTTACCTTGATTCGGCAAAGCAACTAGCAGCACAACTAGGAGCTGTTGGTAAGACCATTGACGATGATGATTTAATTGCTTATATTGTGAGTGGTTTGAATCATTCATATCACCCCTTTGTCACTTCTCTGTCCCTTGCCACTCGAGACAAAGCTCTCTCCTTTGAAGACTTCCAAGCCGAGTTACCATCCTGTGAATTACTTCTAGAAAGTCAACTTCATTCAATCCCACCTGAAACCAATAATTTAGCCTTGTTTGCTTCCAAACATTCACAATAGTCTTACAACAGAAAGCCTAAATACCCCACAAAATCCCACCCACAAACCTTCCAACCTCCATACTACTCCAAAAAGCCTGCACCTAATACCCCATACCATTCTAAGCACATCTTTAATACCTCATACCCCCTTGCCAAATCTGTGGCAAACCAAATCACCAGGCACTTGACTGTTTTCACCGCATGGACTATGCTTATCAAGGTCGCCATCCTCCTCCTCAATTAGCGGCTATGGTTGCTCATACTAATGCCACTCATGTTGCTGAATATCCTTGGTTCGCTGACAGTGGGGCTAATCAGCAAATCACAGCCAATCTTGAGCAGCTGACTCTTGCACAGTTGTATACTGGACAGGAACATGTTGCTATTGGTAATGGACAAGGTTTGACTATCAAAATTATTGGTTCTATCATTCTTCATACCCCTGCCCCTTCACTTCAACTTAGTCATGTTCTTCATTGCCCCCATGCTTCTGCTAATTTACTCTCTATTAATCAATTTTGTCTTGATAATAATTGCTTCTTCATTCTAACTGCTTCTCATTATTTTGTCAAAGACAACCAAATGGGGAAGACACTGTTGGAAGGACAGAGTAGTGGTGGACTTTATCCCATCAATTTGCAGTCGTTAGTACTCAATAAACCACTTGCGATGGCAGTGGTAGTCGGAATCAAAGCATCAGTTCCAGTTTGGCATTCTAGATTAGGACATGCTTCCCATTCAGTTGTTATTCAATTATTAAATAAACATTCTCTACCTTATGTTGGTTCATTGCATAATAGTGAAGTCTGTGAGCCTTGTCCACTTGGTAAAGGCAGACAACTTCCCTTTTTACGTTCTCATCGAATAACAAGTTCACCTTTGGAACTTATTCACTCTGATGTTTGGTCTTGTTCAACTCAATCTCATAGTGGTTTGTCGTTATTATGTTCTTTTTATTGATGATTTCTCTCGGTTTACATGGCTTTATCCTCTTCAACATAAATCTTATGTCTATGCATGTTTTCTCAAATTTAAAGTTCTTATAGAAAATCACTTATCTTGCAAAATTAAGAACTTCCAAACTGATGGAGGTGGGGAATACATGTCTAAACCATTTCAGTCATTTCTTGCAACCAATGGCATTCATCATCGTATCACATGTCCCCACACTCCTCAGCAAAATGGTACTGCGGAGAGAAAACACAAACATATATCTGAAATGGGATTATCCTTACTTGCTCAATCTCACTTGCCACTCTCCTATTGGGTTGATGCCTTCTTAACTGCCATATACCTTATTAATCCTTTGCCTACGTTAGTTCTTAACAATGACACACCCTTCTTCAAATTGTTTGGCAATATTCCCGATTATACATCTCTTCGTACCTTTGGTTGTGCTTGTTATCCGCTTTTAAGGCCATATACATCTCACAAACTCATGTTTCGTACTAAGAAGTGTATATTTATGGGTTATAGTGCCAATCAACGCGGCTACAGGTGTCTAGATCCAATTTCTCATAAATTTTTTCTCTCTCGACATGTGGTTTTTGATGAACTTACGTTTCCTGCAAAGGATGGCTTGAAATCTTCACAACCTTCCACGGTGGCTACCTCTCATGGTAATTCCTTTCCTATCTCATTCTCTTCAAGTTTTAATTCTGATTTATCTCTCTCTAATAATCGATCTGATCTACCTCTTAGCACTCATGCAGATTCATCTCCCTCTTATAATTCTTCTGACCGAACCCCTTTTATCATCCTCATATGATTTCATTGCTCCATCTTCCAGTTCAAGTCCAGTTATTTCTCCATCTCCACCCCACTCCTTAACCGCACCTATAATTCCTTTTGCCTCTCAAAGATCCCATCCTATGACCACTCGGTCTCAAACAGGCCATCTCAAGCCCCGCACCTTCCCTAAGTATAAGACCTTCTACTCCACAAAACATCCTCTTAAGGCTCTCACCAGTATAACAATGCCAATTGAACCTCGTTCTTACAAACAAGCCTCATTGAATCCTGAATGGTGCACGGCTATGCAAGAAGAATATGATGCTCTAATTGCAAACCGTACATGGATACTCTGCCCACGACCATTGAATCATAATGTTATTCATAAAAAATGGGTCTATAAGGTTAAACAAACATCCAATGGTAAGGTTGATCGACTTAAAGCCCGATTAGTGGCTAAAGGTTTTGAACAAGAATGTGGCATAGATTTTACTAAGACATTCAGCCCAGTTATTAAACCTTCCACAATTCGAGTTATTCTTGCTCTTGCTGTTCACTTTGATTGGAATATACGACAGTTGGATGTTTCTAATGCTTTCTTGCATGGTGTTTTACAAGAGGAAGTCTATATGAAACAACCTCAAGGCTTTATTCATCCGGATTTTCCTACCTATGTTTGCGAGCTTGAGAAGTCCTTATATGGACTCAAACAAGCCCCACGGGCATGGTTCACGCGCCTCTCTCAATCTCCACTTGAGTTTGGATTTATTTCCTCACCGGTGGACTCTTCATTATTTATTTATCATCAAGGAAACATTCACTTGTTCTTTCTCATCTATGTGGATGATATTCTTGTGACAGGCACGCATCCTTCTCTTATTGCCTCTCTTATTGCCAAGCTGCAACTGGAATTCAAAATGAAGGATCTTGGTTCATTAAATTATTTTCTTGGCATTCAAGCTCATCGAGACTCTACGGGCTTACACCTCCGGCAATCAAAATATATTGGTGATCTTCTCCATCGCACTAAGATGATTGGTGCCAAACCTTATCCCTCACCATGTTCCTCGGGAATTAAGCTTTCAGCTCATGATGGTGAACCTCTCTCGGCAGCCCAAATCACTGAGTATCGCCAAACTGTTAGTGCTCTACAATATTGCACTTTGACTCGTCCGGATATTGCTTTCTCAGTTAACCAACTATGCCAACATATACATTGTCCAAGATCTACTCATTGGTATGCTGCTAAGCGGGTTCTCCGCTACCTCAAAGGAACAATTGACAATGGCTTATGGTATCAAAGTGTCACACCCTGGGTTGCACAGCGTGCCCCTACCCAGGTGTGGGCGCACCCCCTCGGGGCGAACGCCTAGCCATAGTACCACATAATATTGCCATATCGCCATGTAGCAACCCAACCGCAGCTGGTCTACATCGAAACGATTATTTATCCCTACTATTCACTCATGAATAGTAAAGGGTCTCCCCCAGAATCGAACTCTAGACCTCCCTTAAGGAGTCTAATTTCGCATTCTGAGTAGGATTGGCTCAGTGGCTACTCAAGTTGCGAAATCTAACCTTATGAGGAAGAGGTTGCGAGTTCGAACTTGGGGGAGGCCCTTTAATATTCATGAGTGAATAGTGGGGACAAATGATCTCGGGGGTACTAGACACTGGTGAGTGGGCTGTGTACTAAGATGTGACAATATTATGGATCCATAATGGTTAGGCGTTCGCCCCGAGGGGGTGCGCCCATACCTGGGTAGGGGGCACGCTGTGCAACCCAGGGTGTGACATAAAGAGGATCTCTTACTCTTCAAGCCTATTGCGACTCCGATTGGGCTGGTAATCCCGATGATCGCCGTTCAACTACAGGTTATGGTGTATTTCTTGGTTCATGTTTAGTGTCTTGGGCTACTAAGAAACAAACTGTTGTAGCACGCTCCAGCACTGAGGCTGAATATCGGGCTTTAGCAATCACTACAGCTGAACTATATTGGGTTAGAATGCTTCTCAAAGAACTCTATATCTCACTTCCAATTCCTCCCACAATTTGGTGTGACAACATTGGTGCATTAGCTTTAGCTTCCGCTTCTAATCTTGTTTTTCATGCTAGAACCAAGCATATTGAAGTGGACTACCATTTTATCTGTGAGAAAGTTCTAAATAAAGATATTACACTCCAGTTTATTTGTTCCCAAGAACAGACTCCTGATATTTTTACAAAAGGATTAAGCACTAGTCGCTTTTGTGAGCTTCGGAACAAGCTGCAAGTGTGCCTACCCCCTTCCAGCTTGCAGGGGGATGTTAAGCAAGAGACTCAGTCCACTCACAACACAACAGGCTTATCTCCAATGACTTCAACATCTGCAACAACCTTATTAACTCCAACAACCTGATTCCCTTTTTAAACTCTGCTTCTGCATATCTTGTACTTGATATCTATTGTTTATTTCAAATGTATTCTTATCTTTTTAAGTGTAACAACCTGAGCTGTATAAATAGATCAACACACAGACTGATTTGGTATTGAGGCCAGAACCCTTTATTCATATCTTATTCCTTTCATTTTTAGCATCCTATTTAAGAATGATTAATGATGTATAATTATTAAGTCTCAAATTGTATTTTAATAAGTTCTTCTATATATACCTCAACAGGTGGGCTCAGCTGATATTTTGTTAAGGACTAAAGCTTAAGTTGTCTTAATTGTTTTGATAGAGTGACATATTTACATCTTGGGCTCTATACTAATAGAGCTACTTTTACCTTTGCCTACATAAAGATGGTAAAAGTATTTCAAATAAAAAAATGTTAATTTAACTATAAAACATAGAACTTTAAGTGTAACTACACATTCACAATTATTGAATAAATGTGTAATAAATTATTCAATAATTATGTATGTATAATTGTACTTAAAATTATATTTTTTTGTAATTAAATTAATATTTTTCTTTCCGATATGTGAAAACAATATTTTCAACCTGATATAAAATTAACCTCTTCTTGTACTCATTTAAAAAAAAAAAAACACATTACTCATGTAAACAATGTAACGTGTATTATTATGCCTTCTATAACTATTATGTTTAAATAACAAACCACCTTTGATAATCCTACGAACTTAGTGGAGAACAATAAATTGACCCCACATCAAAATCACCCATCGGCCATCTCATCAAAATGACTCAACTTTCATTCTCAAATTATTGAGTAGTTTTTACTTACATTAGTATATACAACATTTTGTAAAAAAATAATAAGGGCACATGATTTCAACAAAATAAATACCTTTGCTGCTACATTGAATGTCCCCACAAATTATGTTTTAACATATAATTCAAAGATATCTGTATGAACAAATTCGTAACAGATATATGATTTTTTAAAATTAAATTAATAAAAATATAACTTTTAAAATACCTCAAGAACGTTTGTTAATATTTTTACATTTTTAAACAAGAAAATACAAGACGAATGCACTTATTATCCAAACACTCGCATGGCCAAAAGCTTGTGCCACGTTGGCGAAAAACCGGACAATGGACAGTCGAATGCAAAGGCACACGTGTACACATCCCTATTGCGGAACCTCACCAAGCCACGTGAGGTACCAATGGGGGAATCGTGATCGAGAACTTTAATTGATTTTTATCAACAAAAATCAACACGTGGCTACATTCTATTGCTGAGACGTGGCCCCGTCCACGTGAAGGATTGCTTTATTCTCACCTACGTGGCTGAAAGAGACAATGAAAATGAATCCAAAAGCAATAGAGAATGTATCACATCAACACTGTTAATTAATGATCAGGTAACTTCACATGAGTTAACTAACTCGCTCAAACTTAACTTCGATTACATGCAATTTTTCCCTATCGTATTGTTCGTCGCAAGATTTGAAAGTTGGGAAGAGTTATAATCTTGAATTTGCGGAATCGTATGAGTAAAGCTTTGTTGTTCATCATTCAGATCAATTCTGAGAAGCAAAATCCACACAAAACAGCAGAAATTATGTACAATTTTTACACTTCAATTTACATCAAATTCACACAAGCCAGCATCATCATCTCATTTTCATTTTCAAGTATTAATAATCCTCGCCGACTCTACGAATCAGCATCAGAAACTGTTCAGATCGATCGCGGAAAATCACTTTCGCCGGAAACCTAAAACTACTACGCTTCAGGTGATCGGAAAATGTAACAGATCCGGCCAATTGCCGGAGCTTTTTTTTTCTCAGCTCTGGCCCCAGCAGCTCAAGTACATAACCTTCCTCACAGAATCATCGGTTTGTTTCCTCTTATCGTTTCCGTTATTATTCCCTGGAAAAAGATTGAAATCAAAATCAAAGGCTCCGGCGAGCAGCCGGATTCCGGCCGGGTTCTCGCCGGAGAACCACTTTCTTCCGGACTGGAACGATCTAAGTCCGGCGTTCCATTTGAAGCCTTGATCCGTGTGGCCCTGAACCACGGAGACACTTGCCGCCATCCAAACTCTTCCGAGATAATTCATCGATTTCTCCGGTGAGATTCGCCTGAAAAAGTTGTTAATTCTGGAAGAAGAAGATAATGGAGTGAGGTATATATAGTAAAAGAGCAAGTGGTTTTGGCAGGGGTACTTAAGCGGTTTTTAAAAACCGGAACCGGTTTTGGTGTACGAGGTTTCTGGTATTTTAGATGAGCGAGCAAGTCGAGAAGCGAGAATTTTGTCGTAATAGGCGGATCCAAAAGAGCGTCGTTCTCGTCTATTTCTCGAGATGCGTAAATCTCACATTTAATATGAGTCAGTACTTCAGTCGATCGAGTAGTATAAGCAACTTTTTTTGGACTAATGCGCCACGTGGATTTATCGTATGATTATATCGTGTGGAGAGAAGACTGGAATATCGTCTAATAAATGAGAAAATGAAGGGAATATTGAGGATGGGGCAGTTGGCACTCTTATCTTTAAAAGGTATACGTGGGTCATCCATACTGACTCAGTGGGAACCACATTTTATTATTTCATTTGTTTCTTCTGCGTTACATTCGTCCCTTTCAATTTTAACGCGACTTTACAATTTTTTTCAATATTATCTCGTAGTTCTTGGATTTTTAATGACATTATTTTTATTTTATTTTATTTCCAGAGATATATGTATGGCGTATTAGTACCTGACCCATTCAAGGGGGTATTTCATCGTGACTAATTTTTACACCAATGATTAAATATAGTAATATAAAGTTTTAAGCCTACAATCAACTACGTTACCCACCTAATCTGTCCGAGACTTTTTTTTAATCTTACCACATTGTCTTTGAATCACCTATTGACTCAGCGATTAAAACTATTCAATAATTTTAAAAAATAGTATAAAAAATATATGTAAAAATAGTGAATGTATGCCAAAAACGCGTGTTACCAAAACATTTCTCTAGAAACTTAGAATTTAGTAATTCTAGTTAGTCTCTCCTTCTAATTATTTAAAATGATAATAAATAAAAATTAAGCTCTAATAAAGTAAATCATCCTAAAAAAAACTATTTATTAAATACATTTTTTTTAATATTACAAATAGAGTTAATAAACACTATATAAGTCTTTTTTAAACTATATGAATGAACTACATGAATCTATTTGGTCCAAAAAAAAATATGAATTTATTTCTTCATTTTACGCCAAGGTTAAGGTCACATTTACATTACAAGTAGATTAAATAGTCATATTATTAATAGAATCATTTGGACCAACATTAGAAACTAACACCGGTGCTCCAGCGTTCCTTGAATATTGAGGTGCAATGCAATACATGCGCACCCAACATTCAAGGGACGTTGGGACATTAATGTTGACGTCAGCGTCTCTTAAAATTTATTTTTTTTGTAATTCTATAATGTACCCCTTAAAATATTTATTGTAACTTGACCTAATAAATTGGTAAACTCTAGAAAGACCCAAATCAAAAAGGACAGCAACAACTAAAAAGAAATGGTTTTTGAGAAACCCAATGGCAAAAATAAGTAAAAGTTGCAAAAGCTAGCAAAATATAAAGTTTGGGTGACAAAAGCTTTAGTTTTAATAGGCCTCAGTTCCTGTTTCCTTTAAGGATCACATCGCTTTCTAGTTTCTATAGGTATGTACTTATTTCTTAATACAATGTATGGGAATGGTATCTGGTTTTGAACCCAACTATTGCTACCAATTTCTGACCCCACACTTTAGTAGGCCATTCCTACATTTTAATACATGAAAGGGTGTACCCTATGTATATTTTTTTTGCCCTTTTCTTTTATCATCTTTTAAGCCCATTACTCATGTATCTTTCATTAAATAAATAAATAAATGAAAGATAAACAATCATTGAGCTTCCTTCAAATGTGCTTAAAAATCTAAATATTTTAAAGTGAAAAGACATGGTTCATATTCCACGAACAACCAGTTAGTCATGTTGGTAGAAACACGAGTCCCTAATAATTAAAGGGTCACGAGTTCGAGTTACGACAGATAAAAAAAATTAATAAATATATTTTTGAGCACTCTTAAACCCGTCAAATTTGATTTGTGGGAAGTTTTGGTGAAAAGGGTTTTAGCTTATTTCCACTAAAAGAAAAAAAAAACAATTACTCTAAAATAATTATAATAATAATAATTCACAATTTTACATTAATCCTATTGTGGTCACATGTGATAATGGTAATTAAAGTGGAGATGGACATGTTCTTTGAAATATTTGAGTTTAGATTTTCTAACTTCAGCAACATTTTGCAAATTCCTTTTTAAAAATAATAAAATAAAACAAAATTGGGGGGCATTGTGATCATTTCAAGAGTGCGTGACTTTAAAGTATCAAGCAATGATGGGATTGAGATATATGTAGTGAAAGTAAGAAAAATATTACTTGGGCATTTTAAGGATAAATAAGCTTTGATTAAAGGGTTCCTTTAGAAAACCTATCCTTCTACATCTCTTTCTTTGGTTGAATTAAATGATTAATGAGTCTTTAAGGAAATCAAATCATTCATAATGACTTTACAGAATCCTCTCTGTTTTTACAAGATTTTGGACAACCATGTTTGAACATCCATGGATTTAGCCTTGTGAGTTGTGAGAACCCTCAGGGTCAAATATTTGGGTTCTTCATCCAATTGGGTGTTCTGAATTTAGACAATTAATATAAGTTAAACAAATATAAAGTCTTAGTTTATTAATTACAAGGATTTTTATTTTAGCTTTTGGAGTTATTTTATCATTTCTGTCAATTGATATGCCCTTCTTTCTTAATCTAATTAGATTAAAATTAACTAACATAAGCTTTTCGCTTACTCAAATTTAAATGGAACTGCAAACATTAATTTGTTCTAATGGTATACATCCAAACCCCTTTATTTGAAGTTTAGAGTTCAATTCTTTTTCTTTACAAATAAGTGAAAATTTTTCCTCTCTAATAAAAGTAGTGGAACCGTAATAATTAGTTTGCATGGTCTTCATCTGAACCCTTTATGCTCCTCTCGTTAAGGTCATCTTATTGACCTTACTTAGGGGTCCTGACTTTTTTAGCTCCAGTGCCAACATCTTCTGACATTGTGTCAATACTTAAAAAAAAAAAAATCAAACAAAAAGGTACAATTTTGATTCTATTTAATCACGGTAATAATAATAGACCTTAGATATTTTTGGAGTCAATCCTACTAGATATGAAAAACTAAGATTTGGTCTGATCTCAAGTTTTAATTGAAGGGTCTTAATCTCTCTTAGTCACAATCATTTAGACCTTAAAGAATAAAAAATAAAAGTTAAAAATTCTCTATTTCCATTAAAAAAAATTAAAGAAACATAGGTGCATTTAATTATTAGTTTTACAATTACATACCATTGATATGAAGACAAAAACTAAATAAATTAAGATTTAAGAGATCCCTAATTTCTCAAATCTAAATATATTTTTAGGTTCTTTACGGAGTAAACAAGTGAATCATTTAATCATTTATATATATTTATATATTTGTACAGTACCAACTTTTGTCTTATCCGTTCAAACAAATGGATTTCCACCTGTTATAGACATCACATCATACCTCAATTAGAAAATTAGGTAAGTGGGGTCTCCCACTAAAGCTTGCCACTTTATAAATATGCAGGGTTGTCAAATTAGGGTAATCTTCATTATTATTTATTTTTTTATTTTTAAATTGATATTATAAAATCCTAACTTTATTCCTTTATTAATAAGGGTAGTCTCCATTATAAATAAATATCACAATTCACACTGAGTAGTTTGACTCTATCAAAGCAAAGTTCGAATGTCGTGGCTTTTAGAAGCATTCTCGTTAAAAGAAATCTATCATTTCGCTCCCACCATGAACGAAAACTAATCTCATACCCAAAAAGTATGAAAATACCTCGGCAAAAACCAAAAAAAAAAAAAAATCACAATTCACAAGAAACTGCCCATCAATCTCATCTCCTTTTTTGATACTTGCAAAACAAGATCTTGGTGTTCTAGTATTATTCTCTTAAGAGATTATATAGCAACTTTGGGTGTATGGATTATTAAAATCTAATTCCTTATCAGATTGGCCGGGCCAACGTATCCATAGAATCAAGTTTCCCACATGAAAGTGATAAGAATACTATTTTATGGCTAGTGGATCTGTTGCCATATCTTGAACTCAATCTGCACTCCACTAATTGAAGGTAATTATCTAACTAAAAAATCTTATTATTCTACTAACTGAATCTCCTGATTCTTATCCTAATAACTTCAAGTTGTTAACTTTTTCATAAAATAACTAAGTTTTGTGTATAAAAAAAATCCACATGATTACAGTTAGTGCCTTTATTTAAGTCTTTTGAGGTGCCATGCTCACTTGAAGCTGTTGCTGCCCACATATCCATTTAAACTACACTTCCCTTTCTATTTTTCTTTTGATATGTATATATGCTTAATCACAAGTATCATGATTAAGAACTATTAAAGATGAATCTAATCAAATTAGTTATGTTTATTTATACTTAGCTTACTGTTAGTCAAATTAAGAGAAAAAAAAAGGATTAATCAAATTATATTACATTTTGTGTGCTTTATTTGCTTCTTGTTCTTGATATATATATAGTCTGGTGCTCTAAAAAATTTCAAATATACCTTGGAATGAGTCAGATATGCATGATTCACTCTATAAAGATTATTGAGGTAGTGTTTTCACACATTGAATGAGTCTTTGGGTCTGTCTCTTTAGTGGCATCATAATTATTATGTTGCTTAAGAAAAATTCTAAAGAGACCCTGAGGTGGTATCCATATATAATGTGTTTATGATTAATAATTACCAACAATTCCTAATTAATCACCCTTTTAAAAACAATCATTTTTCTGTAACTTATATGGTTTCAAACCTCTCTACTGCCCTTTTTCTTTTCTTCTGTCCTTGTGTTCTAATGGGTTCCATTCCTTTTGTTAAACCAATGAATTTGGGTGATCGGTTCAATCCTAGGAACCCTAATTCATGTTATCAAGTTGATCCATCATTTCCTTCAAAGTGTTCTTTTGATTTACCAGAAACTTCCCTTCATATTCTAAAAGATTTTGTTTCTTAAAAGGAACTATTTCAGATTAAGGAGTGCTGAAATGTTTCATTTCTTCAATTTTTCCCACAAATTCTGTTGCATTAATGAGACTTTCTGCTCTGGCAGAAATAAGAGATTCTGCACTATAAGGTTATGCAATATAAGGTTCATCATGCCCTAGTAAGAAATTGTGCAATATAATGTTCACCAGACAAAATAATCCTGCCCAAGTAACTACAGTGCACAGAATTTCAGTTTTTGCAACTAGAATTAAAACTCTCCACAGATGTATGTATGACCCAGCTTACTTTATGTAATAACATTATACCTGAAGCTTACTTCCAACTAGGAATGCACACAATCCCTGCTTCACCCACTTGCACCAGAGAAATCATATACTCCAAATATAAATAAAAGCAAATGCACTTTAAAAATTTTAAGTACTGCTAGTTTCTTACGTTTTTTCTTTTTTTGGGATTCAACAGTCAAGTGGTATCTAGAAAAGCCATCCATCCCAGGCCCAAGAAACTCACAAAGGCACTCTTGTGGCCTTCCTTCAAGACTTGAATTTAGGTCAAAAATGGGGGAAACACACCCACATGAAAACTATGCTTAACCCTTCCTTCAAGACTTGAATTAAGGTAAAAAATGGGGGAAACACGCCCACATGAAAACTATGCTTAACCCTTCCCTCAAGACTTGAATTTTGGTAAAAAATGTGGAAAACAAATCCACATGCCAACTAAGCTTAACCCTTAAGAGGAATCTATTAGTTTTTGTGAATATAGTTACTCACACATATTGAAGAAGCATCCTAAAAGAGGACTTTAAGCTAACATTGTGCAGGAACTATGGGTATCTTTCTATAAAAAACAATTTTATTTTCCATAGAAGCAAAATCATACTATCTACAAAAATTAAATAACTTCAACTTCATCAGGTTCATCTCACTTTTTGTTTTTTTTTTTTTGTTTTTTTTTTTGGACTTTGAAACAAGTTAATGTTTCTAGCCGGACCTTCCCCTTCACTTAAAATCCAACGAAAGTAAGGGAGACATTAAATGATACACATTCTTCACCCAGATTACATTAGAAGATTTCCACGAGAAAAATGAAGAAACTTCATGAACAACAGAAAATGCACCTTAATTTACACTGAATCAACTCCTTCAACCTGTTGCCGAGCAAGATATCTTTCCCGCCGTTCCTTCTAAAGAAAGAAAATGAAGAACAAAAAAAAAGTAAATAGATGAAAAGAAAAGTTTAGAAAAAGTTCGATAAACCAAAACAAAGTCCACAAAAATATTACCCATTCATCAATAACAAGTCCTTCCCCAACAACCCGTGGACCAGTGTCTTCAGGTGGTTTTTTGCGGGCTTCTAGCGCCGCCTCAGCTTCAGCTAACTGACGTGTCATTTTTTCCAGTGCCTTAACAAAATAAATGTGCCGTAATTGGAATTTTTTTTCCTATTTGTGTATTAATGAATGTATAGACATTTTTTTTTCATATAGAACAACAATAATTAATGCTGTTACCATTACTTACAGGAGAAGGACGATCTGCGTCTAGAAATACAACCCGCAATATCTGTTCAACTGCTACTTGATCCTTTTGCTCATCAAACTGCAGCAGAAAAAATTCAGTAACTCAGTACTGGAACTATAGAAAGGCTTCAAATTAATTGAACAGACATCTAATCTAATTCAATTTTTTCAAAAACTATATCAAAATACCAAATGGTACACTAGATTTTGATAGGTAAAGATTATGATAAATTATGATTTATAAATCAAAATTGATCTAGAAATTAATACAATCATATGTTAAGAACATTAGTATGAAATTTAAAAACTCACCAACTCTGGTACATAGTCTATCCCTGCTTTAACCTTTAGGCTCATGATCTTAAACTTAACCTTGCACTTCTGATCTACTGGTTTTTCATTGTTCTCTGGATGTTCCACAAACTTGAAAACTAGCATTTCAAGAAACATATAAATTAGAAACCAATTAACAACAAATTATTTTTCTTTATCATTCCCCGTTCTAAGAAACATAAAATGGGAAAAGAAAATGAGAAAGAATAAAAGGAAAAGGGAAGGAAAGCAGAGCCAGGAGATATTACCTGTTGCAATAGTATTTTCACCAGGTGCAAGTATACCACCAGGAGGACGCATGAAACAACTCTTTGGCGCCGTTGTTTGAAACTAAAGCAAAATAATGAAAAAGCCACCATTAATAGTGCTACCAAAATATGGAACTAATAATACATAACAAGAGATAAATAAACAATCTCGTATGAGCTGTATACTGAGATTTATAAGAAAGCTCATAAGATTAATAAGAAAGCACACAATATTGAATGACAGTCATGCAATTATAGTTTAGTCTCATATTAGGAAGCTTAAGTAAGAAAAGAAAAAGAAAAAAATAGTGGGAGGGAAGGAAACAGAGAGAAATTCGCTTAGAAGAAAAATCTGGCGTACCTTGAAAGCTACATGAGACCTGCTAATGTTTTTGATTCTTACAGCGCTCCTCACTTGTTTACCAGGTTCATCTTCAACAAATCCAAGTTCAAAAACATAAATAAATAAGAAATGATTGGCCAGTGTATAAAGTATGAAATGAGAAATTCCATATTAGCTTAAGTAACTCAACATAAACTAAATTCAAATACAGAGACAGAGTCAATAAAAAATGGTAAAAAAATAAAATAAAAAAAATGTGAAGTCCAGAACAGTATAATTTATTTCTCAAACCGAATAAAACATCCAAACTCAAAAGACTAGAAACAAAAAATAAAAATAAATGATGTTAAAAAATCAGCCATCCTAGTTCAAAAGACCCATTACATCATCAAAGAGAACAATTTAACACAAATTCACATCTCAAATTCTCAAAATCAAACAAATCAAAGAAAATCTTAGCTAAATCATCAAAAAAACAGCATACCCACTACTCAAAACACAAAGAAAACCCAAAAAAAACAAACAAACAAAACAAAATTGCCCAAAAACAAAACCCAAGTCAACGACCCAGAAGACTTACAAGGAAAATACAACTTAGTAGATGGATCAAGACGCAGCCTACGCCTTGTAGGAAGAAGAGATCTTGCAACAGATGAAACTGTGTTCACTGAATGAGTATTCGATCCCTCCACATGTTGCTGCTGCTGCTGATGCTGAAGATTGTTATTGTTATTATTATGATTAGACGAAGAAGAAGAGCCACTTCCAGATTGCCAAAACGGCATTCGACACAAACTCCAAACCTTCCCATCAGACTCGGATTCCTCCTTAATTATCGCCATCTGTTCTTCCCCAAATTGCACCAGCTTAGCTACACAAATTCATCAAAAAAAATCGAATTTTTCTTGGAACCCAATCAGATTTCTTCAGAACAGCTAAGAAATCTCAGACCCAGATGCTAATTCCCTTCAAAAATCGATCTTTTTGTTGTTTTTTTGGCTGTCCGTCACTCGATCCGTTCGATGAAAAGAAAGAAAAAGAGAGAGAGAAAGACAACACGGTGTTGAAGACGCTGGATCTGAATGAGAAATTCAAGTGTATTTAAGAAGTGGGGTCTCAAGTCCGTAAGATTAATGGGTTTGGTTAGATGGATTGATTTGTTGACTTGGGAAAGATTAAGAGTTGTTGGATGTCGTTTATGTTGGGAAGGCATGGTTGGTTGAAATTTTCAATTACTAATTACTGCTTTTGCTTTTCATACCAACTTTTAATTAAGATTAAATTAGTGGGATTATTAATAATAATGATTATATTGAGAAAAAATGTAAAGTAATACCATAGCCTATACTCAAATGTCATGTGTATATATTTTGAGATGTTACATTTTAACCGTATATTTTTTAAATATTTAAAAAAAATATTAAATATTAATGTTAAAAAATAGTATTGACGTAAATAAAATATTTTTTAAAATTAAAAGTCATATTTTTTTAATTATTATTCATTAAATATTAAAAAATAAATAAATAAATAAAATTTTGGATTGAATGTCCTCGGAAACATCTCTATCGACAGTTTGGAATGTCCCAATCGATCTGAACTGCCTGATCAATGGACTACTTTTTTTTTTTTTTTGACCTTTTGCTGACTTCTTTTCCCAAGTAAAAATTTTCATATATAATTATATACGTAATGAGGTGTAAAAATAGTTATCATTCATTCATTCTAGCATTATTAAGTTGAATTAAGATTGTTATTATTTCTTTTTTCTTTTTGATGAGGACTCCTCACAAATCTACAAACACTATGGTAAAGGGTATATGAAATTTAGAATTAAATTCTCTTTTACTAATGTTGGGAATACTCAAACTTTTCACATAATTAAAGGGATAAAATATGGCAAATTACTCTGACAATATATATATATATATATATATATATATAAGATCAGCTTGATAAATTACTTGAAATTAAGTCTTGTTTTATCATTTATTCCTAACAAAAATTGTACTCTTTTGATTTAGTATATTAATCTACATTCGTTTTGACTTAGTTGTATGAGATAGGTAGGTAGCCCACCTTTAATTTGTTTATGTAGATAATTCCATGCCCCTTTTTTAACGCATTCATTGTATTTGCTTACATTCCCTTACAGCTATTTTTATTAATGTATTTATATTTCTGGTCAAAGAATTTTCTTCATGTGTTTTTTTCTTTTGGTCAGAATTCTCAATTCTTTGTTTAGGATATTAGGAAAATAGTTTCTTAATTAGAACAGCTTGCAAGCTTTTAAAAGATAGGAACAGAATTTGCAAGCTGGAACTAATAGCTGATATAAATATTTCAAAAATTGAATTATTCTACAGCATGTATTTAAACTGATTTGCTATAACAAATATACAAGAATTAATGATATATATAATAAATGGAGTAAAATTAAAATAATGCATTATCTCTAATAAGAACATCATATATATTTTTAACTAATGATAATTACTTGCAAATTAAATAAGGGAAAATCTAACCAATAATCACTGATTTCAGATCTTGCCTTTCTGAATCTTTCTCTTTCATGCCTCCCTTGCAATTTGGGCAAGATGATTAAAATTAGACAGATTTTGTTGGTGGAGAATCTGGAGATGATTGTTCATTATTAATTTCCTATCATGAAAATGATTTTTACAAGCACTTGCCATCTAAGAAATAATTGATATATATATATATATATATATAACATAGTTTTATTGACCCATTAGTTTTATTCTACTTGTGGTATTATTTCATAGGAAGAAAAAAGCAAAAAAGTGTCTTCTCCACACAAACACACACACACACACATATATATATATATATAATCGAAGAGAAATGTTACAATTGGAAATCAGAATCATCCCATTGAAGTACAGCAGATTCCAAATTCTGCTCCCTCTTGAGCTTATCCTTCACAAACCAATCACAAATCCTCCCAGCATTTAGCTCCTCAATTGGAAACCCTTCTTGCTCTGATATCACTCTAAGTAGATTCAAAGATGAGATCTGTAAAAGCACAAGAATGAAAACATATTCAATCTCCAAACCATTCATGTTTAATAAGTTCTAATTACTTGGAATATAAATAATGCTAAAACAAGATTAGATCATATATATAATAATGTTAATATATATCCAATCAACAATAGATTTTAGGTAATGTTTGTTTTTTTGTTTTTTTTTTACTGAGTCAGAACCTTGAGCATATTCAACCTTCGAAAGGAGCACAAAAACTAAGAATTCACTTATCCTGATATCAACTTATAAGTTGATATTCTATGTGCTCTTAATTATTAGTCTTTTTTTTATTGATTATAAGGCTAATTATCCTGTTGAGGTCTACCTATCAACTATAACTTCTAATTCAAACAATTTATAACATTTAGAATTATATAATAATGGTCACTCTTATCCACAACTTGACTATCCTTGAATGGATTAAAGTGGCATTAAATGGTTTACACTTACTTACTTGATAGTTGATCCATTAAAGGGTGCAAGATGGGGCCATACTTATTGCTTTATGTTGCCAAAGGCAGTCTTCTTTTTCTCACAAGAATTAACTTCAAATAAAAGGAGTTGCTTCTTTTTTTTTGCCCTTTTTTCCTCTTGTTAAAAGGTTTTACCCTTGAAATGAATGCATACATTCCAATCTTTTCTTTTTCCCTACAATCCATTGGGAATCTTGTAATTTTGTTTGAAGAGATAGGGAATATGGCATCTGATCCATAAAGTTTGGTCTCATCAGTGTGGCACATGTAGCACCACATATGTCCAATTCAAATATTGGAATTAGAGCAAGGATTTCATAAAAACATTGGTATATATATTATTTGGGTGTTAGAATTAAAAGGGGTTTCTTTTTAGTTGCCTCTGTCAGAGCCCACTATCAAGTAAGTGTGATTTAATATTTATGCCATATAAATATATATATATATATATAAATATATATATATATATATATATATAATTTTATTTTATTTTTTATTATTAATTTTTTTATTCTCAGAAGGTGTCATCTTTTCCTTTGAACGAGACTAATTTTCTTAGACTCGGACATGATAGAAGCGTTTCGGCTGATTCTTCTAATAGAGGTGAATAAATAGGACATACTCAGGTTCGGATTCGAGATCTAAACATCAATTTCACTTATACTCAGTTTTTTAACTAATTGAACTACCACAATAGTAAACATGGACTTTGACTTATAAGGCTCATAGTAATAAGTAAATGTGTATATTAGATGATCATGTAATTAATTTTTAACTGTGTTTTTGACTCTTTTTATTTTGGTTGGTCTAAGGCATAGGTCTAATGATATATTAAATGTTGTTATGATGTATTAAGTGGATAGGTGCCATCTATAATTTCTATTTTTTTATTTCGTTTATAAATACTTTGGTCTAAAGATAGCAGGGGCGTTGATTTTGCATTTGACTATTGGAATTTGAGCCCTCCGTTGACCTCATATATTCATTATATATAGAAAAGTTATAAAAAGATTTACAAACTTTATAGATTTATCATTCTTTTTTTTCTTTTTTCAAGAAACATTTTCCTAAGAAAAATTAATTTTAATTCAAATTATCTATCTAAGTTGATTTACAAACTTTATCAATTTAACAAGCTGGCCCATTTTTATTTTTATTTTATTTTTATGAGAGTTAATCACTAAATTCAAATCACAACAAAGAATCTATAAAGAATCGTTGGATCCCATAAAGTTCATAACAAAGCAGGTGAGGAATATTCTTAGTGTCTTGATGAATTTCTTGAATCTTCGTTTAAGACCAAAATTAGAAAATTCAATTCTCCCTAACACAGCAGTTTTCTAAGTTTTGAAAATTCTGTTCTAATATTTGACCCATTAATATATAGCCTTCTAGTCTAAATTGTCAAAAATAATGGAGTGCTCTCTACTTCACGGTGACCACTTAAAAGATAGGAAGCTAAAAGAAATTGAAAAATATTTTGTATATATTAAGTGTCAACGCCATATTTTATATTGGCACTTAGCATTTTTTAATGTTTTTGAGATAAACATGTATTGCACAGTATCCTTAAATACACATATATTTTTAAAATATTAAAAAAAGAATTAATTATTAACATAAAAAAAATGGCATTAGTACCCTCTCTATGTATACCATTACTCGTATAATAAAAGAAGAGTTGAAAAGAAGTGCTTACCGTCAATCTACATAGAAACCTCTCATGAGAGCCCAAACCTGAAATTTCTACCAAACCAGCTTCTTCTAGACTCAAGAAACCTCTTCTTTCCTCAGTCTTGTTTGTTTCTCCTTCTTGAGACCCTCTTACTGCAAGCTTTTTTCCAAGACTAATCCTTCTTCTTGCTGTAGAAATAAAAACACACACACACACACACACACACACACACACATATATATATATATATATATATATAATAATCATAAATCAAGAAGATAAAGAAAAGTGAAATTATGCAATTTGGATGAGTTTTGAGAGTAATGGGTATTGATTAATTAATTAATTACCTTGCTGGAATGTTTGTGATTGTGTTCTAAGGTTTAATGGGTTGAGAAGAAATCGAGGTTGGATATGGTGTTTGATGGGTTTGAGAGAAAGCATGTTTGTTTTGTCTTTTGAAGTACGAAGAAATGAGAGAAGGGAATATATGTGAGAAGGCTATTATTAGTGATAGAATTGGAAACGTTCATGTGGTGGACAAGAGATAAGATAATGCTCTGAATCTGAGGTGTCAAAATTTGTATCATTTGATGGAAGCTAGTACCCATTAGATCAAAACCATTTTTTCACCCTTACTAGATAGCCCTAGTAGTGTTCATCTCACCGACCAACCCGATTAACCTGACTAATCCAAACGTTTTAAGTTAGGTTGGATCTAAAAACTTGTAACCCGATCTTGGTTTGATTGGGTCAAGATTTTATAATTAATCTGAACCAACCCGAACTAATAAAAAATAGTATGGATTACTATATCTCTTATTTTCATCATAGACACTAACATGATTGAATTAACCAAAATGTTATGATGTAAATAGTACGAAAGAAAGCATTTTAATAACTATAATAATATTTACATTTGAATTAAAAATAATTTTATAAAATGTTATTAACAATTTATAGATATATTAAGTACATTATGTAATTTCTATGATCAATGTATTAATAGACTAACCCGACCATTCTGACCCAAACCAGCCTGAAATTGTGGGTTGGGTTGGGTTAGAATTTTTCAACCCGAACTTAATTAGGTAGGGTTGGTATTTAGCTTAAACCTGACCCCAACCTCACCCCTGAACACCCCTAGATAGCCCCTTACTATTAATTCTTATATATGTCTCCATAGTTACCATTATACCAAGTAGTGCTAAATTGACATTCATAGTAAATATCGATAGAAACATGATCTTCAAACACTATTAAATTGCCTCAAATCATGTTTTAACGTACCTTAATCCAAAGGTATATTAATATAAATATCACTTTAGCATTTTTGAACTGACACTTCAATTTTTTCTTCAAAAGGAGAAAAACTAAGGCTGCACTTAGTTCAAGATCCGGAACCGAAAATACAATCCAAAAAAAAAAAATTGAAAACGATTTATCATTCTTTTTTTTCTTTTTTCAAGAAACATTTTCCTAAGAAAAATTAATTTTAATTCAAATTATCTATCTAAGTTGATTTACAAACTTTATCAATTTAACAAGCTGGCCCATTTTTATTTTTATTTTATTTTTATGAGAGTTAATCACTAAATTCAAATCACAACAAAGAATCTATAAAGAATCGTTGGATCCCATAAAGTTCATAACAAAGCAGGTGAGGAATATTCTTAGTGTCTTGATGAATTTCTTGAATCTTCGTTTAAGACCAAAATTAGAAAATTCAATTCTCCCTAACACAGCAGTTTTCTAAGTTTTGAAAATTCTGTTCTAATATTTGACCCATTAATATATAGCCTTCTAGTCTAAATTGTCAAAAATAATGGAGTGCTCTCTACTTCACGGTGACCACTTAAAAGATAGGAAGCTAAAAGAAATTGAAAAATATTTTGTATATATTAAGTGTCAACGCCATATTTTATATTGGCACTTAGCATTTTTTAATGTTTTTGAGATAAACATGTATTGCACAGTATCCTTAAATACACATATATTTTTAAAATATTAAAAAAAGAATTAATTATTAACATAAAAAAAATGGCATTAGTACCCTCTCTATGTATACCATTACTCGTATAATAAAAGAAGAGTTGAAAAGAAGTGCTTACCGTCAATCTACATAGAAACCTCTCATGAGAGCCCAAACCTGAAATTTCTACCAAACCAGCTTCTTCTAGACTCAAGAAACCTCTTCTTTCCTCAGTCTTGTTTGTTTCTCCTTCTTGAGACCCTCTTACTGCAAGCTTTTTTCCAAGACTAATCCTTCTTCTTGCTGTAGAAATAAAAACACACACACACACACACACACACACACACACATATATATATATATATATATATATAATAATCATAAATCAAGAAGATAAAGAAAAGTGAAATTATGCAATTTGGATGAGTTTTGAGAGTAATGGGTATTGATTAATTAATTAATTACCTTGCTGGAATGTTTGTGATTGTGTTCTAAGGTTTAATGGGTTGAGAAGAAATCGAGGTTGGATATGGTGTTTGATGGGTTTGAGAGAAAGCATGTTTGTTTTGTCTTTTGAAGTACGAAGAAATGAGAGAAGGGAATATATGTGAGAAGGCTATTATTAGTGATAGAATTGGAAACGTTCATGTGGTGGACAAGAGATAAGATAATGCTCTGAATCTGAGGTGTCAAAATTTGTATCATTTGATGGAAGCTAGTACCCATTAGATCAAAACCATTTTTTCACCCTTACTAGATAGCCCTAGTAGTGTTCATCTCACCGACCAACCCGATTAACCTGACTAATCCAAACGTTTTAAGTTAGGTTGGATCTAAAAACTTGTAACCCGATCTTGGTTTGATTGGGTCAAGATTTTATAATTAATCTGAACCAACCCGAACTAATAAAAAATAGTATGGATTACTATATCTCTTATTTTCATCATAGACACTAACATGATTGAATTAACCAAAATGTTATGATGTAAATAGTACGAAAGAAAGCATTTTAATAACTATAATAATATTTACATTTGAATTAAAAATAATTTTATAAAATGTTATTAACAATTTATAGATATATTAAGTACATTATGTAATTTCTATGATCAATGTATTAATAGACTAACCCGACCATTCTGACCCAAACCAGCCTGAAATTGTGGGTTGGGTTGGGTTAGAATTTTTCAACCCGAACTTAATTAGGTAGGGTTGGTATTTAGCTTAAACCTGACCCCAACCTCACCCCTGAACACCCCTAGATAGCCCCTTACTATTAATTCTTATATATGTCTCCATAGTTACCATTATACCAAGTAGTGCTAAATTGACATTCATAGTAAATATCGATAGAAACATGATCTTCAAACACTATTAAATTGCCTCAAATCATGTTTTAACGTACCTTAATCCAAAGGTATATTAATATAAATATCACTTTAGCATTTTTGAACTGACACTTCAATTTTTTCTTCAAAAGGAGAAAAACTAAGGCTGCACTTAGTTCAAGATCCGGAACCGAAAATACAATCCAAAAAAAAAAAATTGAAAACGATTTTTTATCATTTATGAAATAACCAGTTTCCTTAAGAAAAACCATTTTCCAAATATTTTGAACCAAACAAATTTTAGATGTTCTCATATTTTTGAATATAAAAAACTGTATCCTCGTCACGAACTAAACTAAACGGAGCCTAAGTTTTTGTCTATGTTCCAAAGGAGGGACATAATTAGTTCCCTTACTTTCAAGTGAATAAAACACCATCAGATCTGTAAACACACTATGTTTAAGATTTGAATTGGAACGCTGTTTATATTACAACTCGAGCTGAATCAGAAGCAACAAATTCATCAACTATTTTGGACGTTGAATCCTTGACAGTATCAATTGTATGAACCTCTTAAATGAACTCAGTTAAATATGTATTTGTCTGATGTTTACAGCTAGCAATGGAAAAAGAGATGTTCAAACTATAAATAATTTTTGTAATTGATGATAGTTTTGAGGTCAAAATAATTATAGAGGTGAGCTGCTCAAACGTCTCTGAAGCTCCTCAACAAGTACATTTCTTTGGATTTCCACTTCCTTGTTTGCCTCAATGTCTTTTAGTTTGACGATTCCTTCATTCAGTTCCTTCTCACCCACAAGCACCATCCATGGGATTCTCGACTCCTTTGCACGATCGATCAGTTTCATGACTCTTTTACTGACAACATATTCTGCTTTCAATTTTGCACTCCACAACTCGCTAACCAACTCAGCAGCTACAGACAAGTCATCCCCTAAAATACCCACCAGAACTTGCGTTTCGGTTGCTCGGATTGCCTGCCAACGCCAAAAGGAATGAGTAAGGAAATTTAATAGCAGCTAGCTTTCACATTCCAATGCAAGAAAATTTTTAGACCCTAAGAAGTGATGGCAAAGGACAAACTCTACTTCAACTGTTACATGCATAGAGTACCCAAATTTTTTCAAAGATTGAAAACTCTTACTATGGTCGTAAAATATTTAGCCAAATAGACTAGAATAGTTTCCTTAAGAGTGGTGAAAGCGAAGTTATTATGGATTTAATCATAGATGAAGGGCTTTCACATGTGCAGAATGTCATCCTACTCTTTCTTATCTTTTCTCCTCCATGCTGCAAGCCAGTTTCCAGTTTCCAGTTTCCAGAATTATTTTCTGCTTTTGTTCATTATTGGACAATGGTGTTTCATTACATACATAATTCAATAGCAACCCAACAATGAAGGTTTTTTGAACTCCATCCACATGTTCTAATATCTAATGAATATGTCACACAAAACGGAGCTCTTGTTGGCTGGGTAAAGGAGAACAAGTAGTTGTTCAAGGTAGTACAAACTTCAATGGAAAAACATTTCTGTTCCGTCATTGTTCTTTGGTTAACATGTATGATTTATGAAATGCTTTGAGATGCTACCTCATGCACCCTCTACCCTTGAGGAATGCTTGGGGAGAGGGGATGGAGGGAGAAAGAAAAATAATAGACAGGAACACAAGACCGTCACCCATTCAAGATCAACTAGAGGTCCTATCAGGGGAGGGGGAAGATAAACTAGAGAGAACACGAGATTGAAAACTCCCAATGACTGGTTGGTTTTTGGTCATGAGAAGAATGCTCAAGCTCACCACATGTGAAGGACACTTTCCAAAGCCCTGACAAAATGCTTTCAGCACAGTGACAGAAGATCCCGTTTTGAGTATCCCCAAGAAAATACACACTTGTGACAGTATCATCCAAAGAGTGTGTTTGTGTGAGAGACAGAGAGAGATGAAAAATACCCGATTCTGGTCCTTCACAAGCTGCTCCATTATAGTAAATACTCGCTCAATACCAAGGCTGGCACCAACTGCAGGGACCTGCTTCGTACCAAACATTCCAATTAGATTGTCATAACGCCCTCCAGCTGCAATTGACCCAACCTGAGGACACATGAAAGTCAGTACACAATTAATATCACAAGAAGCAGAAGTGGAAAATCGAGATTAAAGGCAATTAGAAGCATCTAATTGCAATCATTCCAATAAAATATCAAAGTGCATGTTAATCATAGACACCCACAAAGCAATTCACATCATTTACTAGGTTGGACAGCAATTCTAAATACAAGTGAGAATTACCACTGCAATAAAACTAATTTTTGTTCCCACAAGAAAGGAAAAACCTAATCTCTCTACTCCACAACCAATAAGACCTTATCCCTGCCTAAAGGATGGCAATTAAACCCTCGTAAATGGCAATCCAGAATGATGGGTACAGTTGTGAGAAAGAAAAATAAGATACAGAGTCAGCTGATAACCACTTATTTAATGAATAATATGATACAGAGTTCTCGCCAATCACGCATTTGTAATTGTTGACTACAAATCCACGGGGCAATGCCCAAATCAACTCTTTTAACCTTGGATCATCAAAATGATTGTTGAATTTCTTGGAATGTAAAGACCGACGAAGGAGAAAAGAAAGTGTTTTCTTTCAGATTTTAAGTCCAATTTACATGATTGCACGAGTCCATGACTCTCACATGCCGAATAAACACCAGCTTAGAGGTATCAATCACAATTGACAAGTCGTAGCTGATACTACTGCAGCTTATGTGGAAGCGGAAGTATTAATAGAGACGAGACAAAAACTATTTCGGTCTCTTTGTGCTGCTCAGGTGCCACTTTCTATCAATCTAATATCAAGGGAAAATAGTATAGTAGCATCATAAATTACTAGTAAGCATTCTTGTGATGAAAATGGATTATATTCCTAGTTCCTACATATCATACGGGATGCACGGAAGTCATCAGTGATAGTTGAACTTGAAGGGAATGAATAAACAGACTAAATATGAAGAGCTAATACAAATACATACCTGGGTAGCACCTTTAAAAACAGCTTCAAATATCACCCCAGTATAATAATCAAGACCTCTCGCAAGGCTCAAATCAAAAACCACTCTGTGTAAACACTTTGATTTTTCCAGTGCTTTGAATAGAATATCCAAGTCCTTCAATGCAAGGACAGATCCATTGTTTTTCAGGAAATCACTGCCCTCTTGTCTCAACTCAGACAATAGCTGCAATGGTGCCCCCCGTTTCTTCACAAAAGTACCAATTCTGTCAGCTGTTTCAACAGTTAAGCCCTTCTCCTCCACCTAGAACATGATTGCATAATTTAGAATGATGATATGTTCAACATCTCATGAGATATACAGAATCGTGCACATACTCACACAAGCAAACAAAAAAGAAAACAAGAAAGAGAAGCAATGAATAAAAGACGAGGCGAGAAAGGTTGCCATCACTGAAAGGTATGGAAAATAAATAAGAAGAGGAAACTGTTATGAAAAGTTTTTTTTATTCACATAAACTGTGGTATGAATTTTTTTTTAGCTCGGCGGGTATTAGGATTTATTTGGTTTCCTACTAATCCCTCTGAGACACGGCCACAAACACCCTTAGAACCGTTGGCCAACATATTGGCGGGTGGTATGAGTCCCGATTCGAACTCTCCACCTCAGGGTTGGGGGTGATTGCCCCCAACCACTGAACCAACCCACCGTTGGTTACTGTGATACGTTCAACTGGATTGTTAGCAATACACTTTTCAATAACAGCAACATTAGATAGGAATTCCTCATCTTACACAGAGATGAAAAAACACGTGTTCTCACCATTTCCTTTTTAATCTGCTCAAATGATTGCTTGTCCAGCTTGTCTATACTTGAACAGATTGTTCTGAACTTTTCAGCAGATACTCCACAAATCTCCAACATTCCATCCAGCAACCTCCGATGATTCAACTTTATCTGTGGAACAATTTAAGGAAACAATCAAATCCCATTATTTATGCATGAAATAGCAACTAATCTGAATCTGGAAAGCACATACATGCATAACAAGTGCACGAAACACAAATGTACAGCACAATTGGTGACTTGACAACTAGGCTCCCCTTTTGTTTGCCCACTGTCTCAAACAAAATATTTATTTTGTTTCCCCTCAAAAAAAAATTGTTTGTTTAAAAGGGTAACAAGATCTTCAGTAACAAAAAATTATTATATCAAAAACACAAATTAAAAATTATACCCAAATGCTATTGAAAGTCAAAAAACATTAGCAAAGAAATTTTTAAGTTGAGAAGTTGATATATTAGTGCATGAAAAATCAACCATAGAAAATCTTAATACAGAAGTTTAACAGAAAAACACTATGACAACAAGTCACAGTGAGATACCTAGAGGTATGTTAATGTGTGTGTCTATACACAAATTCTTTTCTGATGCAAAGTATTAGTCTTTACTCGGAGTACTAATTTATCCAAGTAGTACCTAGCCACAGTCAGAAACCTGGAGTTATGTAAATATATGCTTCTATCTTAATACATTTCCAAACCCCAAGTACTCAACTAAGCCCTTTTCCCAACTACATAGTGTCGCGTACATAAATTCACTACGCTCAATCAAGGACTAAGTTGACATTTAATTTACAAATAGTTACTTTTTTTTTTCTTAATTATCTTAGTTAATGTTATTTTAGGTTTTCCTCTACCTCTATCATTACCATGGATTGCTTCCAAACCTCAAGTGGTAAATTATCTAAGTGGTTAAAGTGTTAAACATTTATCCAAGCCATGAAAAGAGAAAACCATTTTATTAGGCAAAGATGCAATGGGCTTTCACTGCTCTCGTAAAAATATTCTTTTCCAAATTCTTGTTTGAAAAATATGTATTTAATGCAGCTAAAATATATTAAGATATATACATATGAACATGTTAGCACTTCGGGATTTTCAAAGACACCAAGGCAGGATATCAAGAGATAACACAAACACAACATAAGGTATCAAAGCTGCACCATGGCAGCATAACTGATTCTAATATTTTTTTCTACAGGCAAGCAAGTTAAGGAAGGTAAAGAGCCTTGCTTTCTACTACCCTCATAAAAGTGTGAATTTATCAGGACGCAACTTCAAAAGGAACCTCATTTTCATGTCAAAAAAATAACTACCAAACTGAACTTGACCCAGGAAGAAAAAATACCTCATAATCACCAATGTTTAGTTCATCAAGCAGTTCCGTCAAGACTTTAACAACCTCAAAATCAGGCCCCATCATTTCATATTGACCAGCAATATCGAAGTCACATTGATAGAATTCACGATATCTTCCCTTTGAGGGGTTATCCCTTCTGTATACTTTAGCTACTTGGTACCTTTTAAATGATGTGATACCATTCATAGCCACATATCTGGCAAATGGAACAGTCAAATCATACCGCAGAGAACAAAGCTCACCACCCTGTATAGACGGTAGAAATAAAAATTATCTATTTGTGACAAGAGAACAATTAAAAAGAAAAGGAATAGGAAGTTTTCCAGCAAATCAACAAAACACAGTTAATAGCCCAATTCCAGTATTACAAAACCCAACCTTTAGAGACATGCAAAGAGACTGCTTTAAGGACCTCTTGTTTAGTTACAATATCTACTGACAGAAACGTAAACCCCAACTGTTTTTTTTTTTTTTTTTTTTGGTTATTGTTGTTGTGGCAGGGGTTTAAGAGGAAGGGGTTGGGAGTGCCATGGTAGTTTTAGTGAGTTTTGCATGGGCAGTCCATTGGGAAACTAATAATTTAAACAGAAAAAATTATTCCTTTTTCAAAACATTCTTTTAGTTTTCTCAACACTTGACCATAACAACCTCTCTTCTTTTTGTAACTTCTAAATCGAATGCCAAATTGATTTCTCTCTTTTCCTTTTTCTTTTTTTTTCTTTTTTTGAGGAGACAAATTTGATGTATATTAACTGTACTTATAATAGTCGCCAGGACATTCTTAATGAACACAAAATCAGATATGTCAAAGGGACATGACAGAACACAAGTTCTCACCCTAAAACGTTCCTAGACACTGATCTCAACTTATGAAGATGTTGTAGTGACAGGATGTTCAGGGCTCTTGGAGCGGTTGGTTTTGGGTTCTAAGCATTGAACTTATGGTTCCTATACCATCCAAGCAATGGCGCGGTGGTACCTAGGACCAACTATAACAGTGAAAGTCCTAGGATCAAATCTCACCCCCATCAGGAAGAAAGCCCAATGCTAAAGCACGGAACTTAGATGGCCACTCAAGCCACTAGGGGCCCAAGGGATTAGTTGGCCAAAGCCTAGATGCCCTCGGCTCCCCAAAAAAAAGAACTATGGCTTATTACTCTCCAAACATAATGAAAGAAACAGAAATAGAAACTTCAGTAAGAGGTATGGATATTACAAATTAAATATGAAGCTCGTTACCTGGTCAGCAAGGTCATATATCAACTTTGAATCTTCACCATACTTTCCCATGAGAGTCTCTCTCAATTCAAAAGCAGGAGTATCAAGGGCAGTAGCTCCATGCCTCTTAAATACCTGTTCTATGATTGAAAATGCCTTTTCTCTTATGGCCATTTGTTCTTTAGCAAAATCTCTTGTACCCTAACAAATTTAACAATATAATAGTAAGGAAAGATACTCAGCACAGAATATAAGACATACATAAAATATATGTACTCATACATCAGTGTATTAACGTACATTATATGCCTCACTAAATCAAAATTAGGGAAGATGATTTTAACATCCACAAGTATGGTGAATGATTACCTTTGGAAGTTTGGGAAGTCTTCTAGACTCATTACTTTCCACAATCTCTTTAACTTTCTTGAGAAATGAATCAAGCTCCAAGTCCTTTGGATCAAAAAACAAAGAAAGATCCTTAGTCAGCTGATTCAATTGTTCTATATAGTTAATTGCTTCTGCACCTTCATTCCATAACCTATCCTTAAGAAGCTGCCTTAAAACAGCAGTTCCCTTTCCCATAACCACCTTCTTCTTCTTCTCACTCTTCTTCTCCACATTCCCCCCATTAATCTCACCCTTGGAACCACCACCACCAACCCCTTTACTTTTCTCACCCTCATTTCTCTCAAGCTGAAGAAGTGCCAATGCCCCCTCCCAAGCAACAATCTCTCTAACCCTCACTAACAATATATACATCTCATCCAAGAATTTCACATAATCCAGTCCAAATGCAGCTTCTGAAACCATTCGCAACCCATCTCGCAATCCATCAAAACTTGCACAACCCTGCCCAAACAGCTCCACGACCCGTGCACACAACTCAACATCATCAATTGCCTCGCAAACCAATCTCCCCCGCTTCAAACTACACTCCCCCAAAAACAGCAATGCCGTCGCCAATGGTGAAAACACCGTCACCAACGCCTTTCCACTGCCTATCCTACCACTCCCATTCCCACTCTTCCCAACCTTAACACCAGAGTTCAATTCAACCCGCATTCTCGAATGAACACTCCTCACCACTTCCCTAAAACTCCCATGAACCTTCGGAACCTCCGATACCCCATCAGATTCAACCCGACCGACAAGCTTGGACCCTACAAGCAAAACCTTTAAATCACTAGCAACCGCCGCCTCATCCTTTACAGCGAAACCATCACCGGAATCCACCAAATTAAGCACCGCTGACACATCCGCCCTCGACGCCTCACACGACAACGCCGCAATTGCATCGGCTTCAATCGACAAAGCAGAAGCTGCGTAATCCAATAATGCACAAATCCCATCTAAAACAGCAGATGAATTCTCCAAAACCGCTAATTCTCCATCAGTCACTCCAATTTCCTCAACAGTCTTTCCATTTAACCTCAAAAACGAATCAAAAAACCCTAAAACGGAGCCCCAGTCGAGGGCTTCAGGATCGAACCCTCGGGCTAGAGTTTCGGCGATGAGGACCGGAAGGACAGGTCGGATTCCGATGGTGGTGAGGACGAGCTTGTTCAAGAGGACAACGAGGGAGGCTCTGGCTTGTTCTAGGGTTAGGAATCTAGGGCTCGTGTTTTTGAAGTTGTGAGGATGGTTCGAAGAGAGCGAGCAAGTTGGAGACGGCTTCTCTAGAATTGAAGAATCGATTCTGACCTGAGCGAGGCCGCTTGCAATGGCGAAAACGGAAGCTGAAGAGAGAGATGAACCTTTGCCTCCGACTGTTACAATCGATGCTTCTTGGCTCGCCGCCATTAATGGAAGTTGGAGGCAGCGGCAGAAGAGCTCTGACTTCTGAGACTCACAAATGATTTGGTTTCTTTGTCAGGAGTGGAAGAAGAAGAAGAAAAACAAAAAAGATGTTGCGGAGACGAGGGAAGGAACTAACAGGCTTTTGTAGGGTAGGGAACCAACTAGCATCGGCCCAACCCATCATGGCTAGCCCAGCCTAGATCACAAAAAAGAGTTGAGTAATATTGGGTTGGTGATTTAAAAATAAAAAAATAAAAAAACTGAAAATAACTTTTCATTATTTTTTAAAAACAATGTATTTTAAATTATTTTTCAGATTCATTCAAATCAAATGTTTCATGTTTTCATATTTATATTCGAATCACCAACCAAACGTGTCCTTAGCTTCTATATCAACCCATCATTTCCACCCTTTCTACTTATCAAATATTAAAATTGAAAAGACAAAACTATTCTTATATAATTTCACAAAAAAGGATAATGCAAAACTAAAATGAAAAACCCTTTAATCACTATTCGCCTGGCCACCTTAGTTTCATTGTTCTCTCGTCCATCCAGTCTTAAATTTTATTCTTCTCTTCGGAATTAAATCTATTAGTTCTTTTAAATTTATTATCACTTGGACATAAAATTTAGTTAAGTTGAGCATAAAACATATAGTCCAATTGGTGGCTTGAGTAGTGTGAAGACACCCTGAAATTTGTCATTTGAGAACAAAAAATTGCTTCAATTAAGTAAATATTTTAGTAGCTGTGAAATGCTATATTTTTCTGCAAGAAGGGTCACCTTTAGTCTTAGAGGAGCATTAATCGCCTTGATAGGGAAGAGTTGGAATTGCATTCTTAATTTGGGAGAATTAATCAGTGTGCTGATTACATTGGGAATTCATGGTGCTGCATCCATCTCTAGTTAAATTCAATCACCCTCCTCCGGGTGTTTTTCCTTTTACTTGTAGCTAATTGAGATTAGAGGTCAAGGGTATCTCTTAACATTAACATTTACCTAAGAAGAACCATATATAAAGATAGATCTTGAATGAATATTTTACGTGCAAGCATGAAAATCTGAATATACATAATATCAGTAAGGACCCCAACAGCTCAAGTACATGACTTTCCTAAGCGACTCTTCAGACTGCTTATTCCTCCTCTTCTTCTCTTCTTCTGCATCAAAATCATGATCTGTTGCAATACACTTACAATTGTTTGGCACTACAGAAGATGATGATGAAGAAGAAGACAGTTTCTTCGTCGCCCGTTGTTGCACCGACCGTATCGTATAATTCCATTTACAAGCCCCTTGTTCCTTCAACGCCTCTACCACTCTGCTTCTTGAACTACCCATCTTATAATTCCTTCTTCTTCTTGAAGATTCATATATGTTACACACACGCACATATATATATAGAAGAAATGAAGCTAGAGATGGTTTTGATTTGCCACTGGTTTTTGGAAACTTCAAACTAGCTACTAATCTTGTTTTTACTGAACATGTTCTTTGAATTTAGACTCTAAAAGGAAGAGGAAATTAAAGAGAGTTATAAGAGTCTAGTGATGAACTTGCAGTAAGCACAAAAAACCAACAAAGCGTTATCCTTGGTAGCGCATGGGTTGGACGGCTAATGTGAAACGGAGATTTTTCTTTAATGACCATTCTACCCTTGGTTTCTTTTCCTTATTCATGATTCATCTCTTACGTGGCTAGAAGTACAAAAGGGTATGATCGGTATTTCGTGAAGTATGATGGCAAACCAGAGGCCCCACCGGTATCATCGCCGTGGTTTGCTTTGGCCAATCTGGTCTTGTCTTGTACGTATATGGGAAGTGAAAGTGAAGTGATTTCTTTTTATTTATTTGTCTTTTTTCTCATCTGCATTTCTCTTTTTCTCTTTTGTTATCAATCAACTTTTTTTTTTTATATATTTTTTTTCATTTGTTCCTTATCAATTTAAATCTTTATTGATTTCATTTTAAGGCATGGGATATATTCTTTGTTTTAAATAATGATGTATGTATATGAGCATGTTATAAATTATTGGTCAATTTTTTAATCATCATGTAAGTTTTGAATATAGAGAACCTTAGTGGATGTAGTGGTGTGATTTCATGTAGCATAAGAGCATATAAATATTCTTATTTCACCAACTGATTTTAACTTTAAAATTGGCATCTTTCAATAAAAAAATAAAGCTGTGACAAAAAAAAATTGAAAGAAAGTGATGGATTGGCTCAATTGTGCCCAGTTCTTTTTTTTTTTTTTCTCTTAGCAAAACAAAAGATTATTAGAAAATTTAAAAATGAGATTTATCAATCCAGGTTTTTCATTTGTGTGATATAATTTAAACTAAAAAGATAAAACAAGTTAAATCGAGAACAAATAATTCAAATATTTTTTTGTGAATTGTGATGACAAATTAATGTTCTAACATATTACTTGAACTTAGTAACTAATTATTTGTTTCGGATCTTACCATCTTTATAGATTTACCTCCACATGCACCTCAAAGCCTCAAAAAGCTCCCATAAACCATGAACCCTAATGGGCCTAATGTTCTTAATTACTAGCACATAAGGGTGATAAAAAAATCGAGTATGGACAGATACAAACAACACCTTATACTGACAAACATATGACATGTTCGTACCTGGCTCAGTTTACGAAATAGATAGCAATTGTTCGTTTGTACCCTTATATTTTAAAAATCAAGTAGCCCTATTTTATCCCTTTTTGCACATTTCTTTGATTTTTTTTTATCATCGTTGTTAAATTTGATTTATTATTATTGTTGAATATAAGTGAATAATGGTTGTGAATGTGAATTAACAAGGAAACTTAAAAGATTTCGCTTTAATCAAGCTAGGACATAAGTATTTTGAAATTAAAATGTATATAAAATATCGATTTTGCCTCTTGTATTAAGTAGGAATCGGGTACCCACTTTCTTAAGCCTCCGTCCGGACTCGACCCGCTTTTTAAAAGGGTCAAAAAATTTATGTCTGTACCCAACCTAGATTTTATAAGATTTTGTAAGGATCGGATTTAAAACGAGTCGAACAAAAGTGAACAAATTAGTCTGGGCCTATTTTGCTATCCCTACTAATACTCGCTTTTGAGTCGTTGATTTAACCCTTGACATAGATCCATATGCACATAAATAAGATCAATTTAAACTATTTATTTGATTAACGAAAAGTGAACAATATGAAAACCCTGTCAATTCTCACAGCTCACTCGTTCGTACGACCCTCAAGGTCCCTCGAAAACGAGAGTTTACTAGTTCAAGACAAGCCCTTATATATATCAATCCGATGTGATACAAACACAAATGCACATAGATATGATATGAACCCCCTAGCATCAAAATGATATTAATTTCCCATATGGAGAAAGTTTGCTTTATATTCTACTTGAACTTAAATAACTTGTAAGACTGAAAACATAGTGACATGTTGCTTTAATTTCATTTTCCCAAACTTATCTTAACCATTTCATAAGCAACAACTATCACTGAAAGGGACTCCATATTTATCAACTCGCAATGAAATATCAGAGGATTCGAGAGCCAATATAAATACATAAAGATATTAGAAATCATTGGAAGTTTAGTATAAGAGATATTGTTTAACAATGTATGTATCATTGAGTAGAAGTAGAAACCAGCTGTATGTTTGATGGAGACACAAAAGGAATTAAGGAAAGAGAAAGAAGTGCCCAAATAGACAATGCCACCAATGAAGGAATCATTGTATAGTGCAGTGGTCTTATTTTTTTAAAGCAATTATAAGTTGCAAGAGACAAAATTTTATCCATTAGAAAGCATGGGTTTTTTGGTTTGGAGATTTTGACAACCTTAGCCTTCATTCTCTACTTGGATTTGCTCTGCCCATGCTATGGAAGCACTTGGACATATTTAGTATTTCAGGAACTTTTTCTTTACGTTTTACATCCAAATATCTAACAACTTATCTCCACTCTCCTTTACTTATTTTTTAAATTATTATTTAAAAATGCTTCTGTGTCTTTCTTTACTATTTTTTTTCTACAGTGTTGTTTTTTTATTTCTTTTTTTCTTTTGTATTCTTTGT
The DNA here is from genome assembly GCA_035771175.1 of Paratinospora sagittata. Classification (NCBI taxonomy): domain Eukaryota; kingdom Viridiplantae; phylum Streptophyta; class Magnoliopsida; order Ranunculales; family Menispermaceae; genus Paratinospora; species Paratinospora sagittata. Next base: position 25,141,577 of record CM069612.1, on the reverse strand, counting down.
TGGTTCTAATGTACTTTGACCCTATTTGAGAAAGTTTTTCAAAGTGTTTGTGGTACTTATAAAGGTATTTGATAATACCTATTTCTAGCTAAACTACAAAAAAAAAAAATTAATTTTTTACTTTTTAGAGGAAGCGGAGAGGCCAACTTTTTTCAAAAGCATTTTTTTTTAAAGAACGTCTTAAAAAAATACTTTTAAAAAAAATCTCCTAAATATAACGTAAAATCAATCCATCTTAATTCTTTTTTCTTTTTCTCTTTTTTCATTTACTATGAAGGGGAGTTTTGGTATTCTTGTAAAGAATCGACCTAGTGTTAATTGAGTGTTTGCAATATTGAAAAAACACTTTACAAACCCATTACTTCACTTAAAATGACAAAGAGATTAACTCTCCTTTTTTAATCATAGAAGTTAGTTGACTAAATTACTACATAACGGATTATATCAACAAAATTATAATATAAAACAACAAAGTAACAATAAGATTTTTAATAATAATTATAAAAAAATAGTAAAAATGTTCAGCTATTGGTTAACTCTTTTGATCAACTTCAACGTAGAAGTTCTAGAAATATAAACAAATCTCAAGAATCCATCACTTATAAATTCATCAACACGTCTTACGTATGAAAGATTCATATACCTTTGAGTGAAGAAGACGAAAGATTTTTGCCAATAGATAAAATTCTTGATGGAATCATAAATCACAAAAACACAACCCAAATATTATCATGTTAGATCATTAAGAACAAGAGTAGATGAAGAATACATGAATCCATGGCGATAAACGCAAGGAAGTTAGGGTCTTCCAACACTAAATCACCTTAATGCTCAATGAAATCTCTTTCCCATATGGGGGTAAGAGGAGAAGAGCAAATTAAGTTAGCTTGGGGAACACAACCCTATAATATTCTTTATATACTAGTTTAATTAGAATCTCACTAATTAACTAGTAATGGTTCTCTACACATTATGAAGTTCATACCATATGAGATGTTATTAAGCCCAATAACTTAAACCTTATTAGATCACTTTAAATGGGTTAATTCTTTAGATAGCCTATAACACATAATTAATGATATATGTAGGCCCATATATTAGATAAATATCCAACAATCTCCCACCTGGGCCACATATGTCATTATACAATTATGCATTATAAAATAACCTTATGAGCTCAAAACCGCTATCTTTACCAAAAGCATCTCTAATTAATTCGGTCCATCAATCATATCAACATAGGATCAAAGGGATCTTTGTTACATTTATCGTAACTAGACCCATCACTGGTCATGTATGTCAATATAACCAAACGACATGGATCAAGCATGGATGTGTAGCATGGAAATTTCATGTAATGTGATCTTAACATGCCTATTTCCAACTGGTCCAACCTTAAACCTTAGTGAGATCAAACCATACTAAAATCAGAGTGTATAAATAAACCAAACTTCATTTCTGCAAAAAATAACCTCAAAATTTCCATAACGATAAAATTTGTCTATAACTGAAAAGCATCCAAAATACAAACTCCCACTAAAATGACATATCCTTAAAAGATACAATACCCATATGAGCAGTGTGATCATGAAAGACCTTGGGTAGTAATCCCTTAGTAAGCGGATTCGCAACCATGGAGTTTGTTCCAATATGCTTTATAGACACCTAACTACTCTGAATTCATTTTTTAACAACTAGAAACTTGACATCTATATGTTTTGACTTCGTCGAGCTCCTGTTGTTGTTGGAATATAGCACTGTTGATTTATTGTCACAAAATAACTTAAGTGGTCCTTCAATTCTATCCATAATTCACATCCCAGTGACAAAATTCCGCAACCATATTCCGTGATTGAATGCCTCATGACATGCTATGAACTCTGTTGCCATGGTAGAAGAAGTTATAAGTGACTATTTAGCACTCTTCCAGGAGACAACACCTACAGCTAACAGATAGATATAGCCCGACGTAGATTTCATACTATCTTGGCATCCAGCAAAATCGAAGTCAGTATACCCAATGATCCCAAGCTGATCCAACCTCCGATACGTGAGCATGTAGTCTTTTGTTCTCTGTAAGTATCGCAAGACTCGTTTGGCTGCTTTTCAATGGTCTATTCCTGAATTGCTTAAATATATACTCAACATCCCAGTAATGTATGCAATATCCGAACGCGTACAAACCTGAGCATACATTAGACTCCCTACTACCAAGGCATAGGGAATCTTCTGCATTTTTTTTTCCTCAAAATCGTTCTTAGGGCACTGATTGGCACTGATTGAGACTAAACTTGTCTCCCTTAGCCATATGGGTATCACCTGGTTTGCAATTCTGCATGTCACATCGCTTGAAAACCTTTTCAATATAGCTCTTTTGTGATAATCTACGAATACCCCGAGAGCGATCCGGGTGTATCTAAATTCCTAATACAAAAGAGGCGTCACCAAGTTCTTTCATCTCAAAATTCTTAGCTAGAAATCTCTTGGTTTCGTGCAATAAGCCTATATCGTTGTTGGCAAGTAAGATGTCATCGACATATAAAACCAGAAAAATGTGTTTGCTCCCACAGAACTTATGGTATATACAATCATCGACCAAATTCATCTCAAAATCGAACGAGATAATCGCTTGATGAAACTTGAAATACCATTGTCGATATGCTTGTTTGAGTCCATAGATGGATTTTTTAAGTTTGCAAACCATATTCTTTGGGTCGCCCAACACAAAGTTTTATGGTTGCACCATATAGATCGTTTCATCAATGTTACCATTGAGAAATGTTGTAACTCAATATTGAAATGCACCACCAATGTTATTATAATTCTAAATGAGTCTTTCAAAGAAACCAGTGAGAAAGTCTATTTATAGTCGATGCCTTATTTTTGTGTAAAGCCCTTTGCGACAAGATGAGTTTTATACCTCTCCACATCACCTTTTGAATCCCTTTTGATTTTAAATATCCATTTGCAACCAATGGGTTTCACACCTTCTGGTAATGGGACAAGATTCCACACGGCATTGTCCTTCATGGACTTAATCTCTTCATTCATGGCATCAATCCACTTATGAGAGTTAGACCTTTGCATGGCTTGACGGAAGTTGATCGAATCACCTTCCATCACTCCAATATCTACCTCATGTCTTGCAACACCTTGTAAATTTAATTAAATACATACGTTTACTTATGCGTATATCAAGATGTATAATATGCATATTTTATACGTAAGAGCCAAATATATGTGTGTATGAAAATACATGCTATATTTAAGGAGTACGAGCAAATAAATAAAATTATTAAATGAATAATATAAATTTAATAAGGTGAATGGGGTTGGTTAATTAAATATGTGGATTGTAATATGATTTAATGAATTTATGAATAGTATGATGTAATGAATGAAAGTTAAATATTAAGATGGGGGGAGTCGTTTTATTAAATGACATTGGTTGTATGGAATCAATATGTTTTACATACTGATCTTTTAATATCTCTCTCTCTCCAACTCTCACTTATTTCTCATTTTAATCTCTCTGTCTCTCCAACTCTTTCCAACGTAAAACATAAAAAAAAAAAAAAACAGAGAGAAGAAGAGAGAGAGAACGAAGAGAAGGAGAGGAGAAAAAGGGGTGAACGCGAGGGATCTTTGCCGAATCAGGACCCACAGTAACTATTTTTCACTTCATTTCTTCGTGAAATTGATATCTAAGTTAGATGTAACGATTTCCTCGGAATAATTTTTGTTGTGGGAGTCGTTTTGCGGTGTTTTCAAAAATTGGGTTTTGACCCGACTTGAATAAAAATGTATTCGAAAGGTTGAAAAACACTTCCTAGACTATAGAAGCCCCGAATACGTGGTTAGATTTCATTTATTTGTTCATTTGGAATTTTTATGGTTGTTGGGAGTTAGATTTGATATTGGAGACCTTTTAAACCCTATTAAAACCCGATGAAACTCCGGTTTGAGACTGTAGAAAGATAGATCTCTCAATTCCGAACATTTTGATGTGAAGATCATGATTTTTGGATATGATTTGATATTTTTAGTAACTAAATATATGATTTTGGTGAGTAAAATTGACTTTGGAGAGCTCTGCGAACATGTAAAACCTCAATGAAATACTTGTTGAGGGTCATAGAATGATAGCATGACTGATTTTACACGTGTCGATGTGAATATAATAATTTTAGGAATATCCTATAGTTTTAATAAAATTGATATATGTTTCTAGTAGAAAACTAAAATTAAGAACTAATAGAAAATTAAATATTTAAATGGAAACTGAGTATTTACACGTGAAATAGATATGAATAAATGGTGCAATAATTCCCTCTAGGAATGTGGAGCTATTGTAATGGTGTTTAAGTGAGTTTGAATGATGTTTAATTGATTTGAATGATTAAATATGACTTGAATTTTATATGTGCAGTGTTTGAAATTAGGAATTTGATGTAACTTATCTTGAGAGAACATTGGTGCTGGAAATTTGATAATGCAATTGTAATTAGTGATGATCATTTTGTTGGATATTAGTGGGCACATTGACTTAGACCTGTTGTTTTACCACTGTGAGTATATTTCTTGCTTTTAGTTCTTGTATGGCATTGTATTATATGAAATGTTTCACTGTAAGCATGTAATATACGTAAATGCATTGTATTTTATTGATCATTCAAAATGACTTTGGCATTTGGAGCATGTGAGACTTGCGAAGGCAGGTCGCATATGATGTCACTTCGTTACGAATTAGCCTCGGATGAGTGTTATGCGTAACCTCATTGACTGTAGGATTGTCCTAACAAGGATTGTCCTAACAAGGATTGAAAATCCTTGAAATGACTGTGAATTGAGTAATGTGAAGTCCGAGCATAGGCTTCATATTGGTGCATAATAAGGAGTTCATACCCGCTCCATTACTAGAAGGAAGGAAATTTTGGTTCTAACTGAAAATGATGCATTGTTTTCTTGAAAAATCATGAAATTTATGTTGTTGACATGTATGATATATTCGTTGAATGATGCATGTATTTAATAATTGTTTTAAATGATTTTAAATGTCATGCTTTCCTAAATGCATATGATTGTCATATCAAGATATATATTCACTGAGCTGTTATTTGCTCACTCTATTTTCTTCAATATTTCAGGTACAGAATCAAAAGGGAAAGGAAAAACACGAGAGTAGATACGTGATCTAGGTTCCTACCTTGTTGATGTACGTATACGCAAAGGAAATGGATTATATTTTCTTTATTTTCATATATATATATATATATATATATATATTATCACATAGATGGGTTATATGGGAACATGGATTTTAGTTTGATATTTTGGGCATTTTGGAAATGCTCATATAGGAAATGCTTAATGATGATGTATATGATTATATGAGCATGGTGGATGAACTGGCTTGAGAAATGAATGGTATTTGAACATTTTGGGTTATGACATGCTTGTAATATTGAGAGGATTATTTATTGTGGAATGTGAATGGCTAGATGTATGGGTGACTATTGTAGATAAATTATATATATATATATATATATATATATATATATAATTTGATTTGTGGTATATCAGGAAAAAGTGTGAATTGTCCAGCATATGGGGATATGCCACTAAAATTTCAGAAAATTTTGGGAATTATTGTGAATGTATGTTCAGGCTGACAATGTATTATATTCTGTATACGAGGGTATGTACGGTGTATAGTACACTGTGCTGATCATCAGCCTACATTAGGGGCGTCTTGACATGTTCTTGGAGATATACGATATAGTCATATGGCATTGCACTTCTCCTCTCTTTAGTGGATCTCTTAATGGCATAGGTTCTTGAGGTGCTAAAGTTTGTTCTTCGGGAACAATTTCTTGAATGGGAGGTTCTATGACATTGTCCTTATTTGTTGTGTCTTGAACAAAGTCAGGAATAGGATTCTAATCAATGTCAATAATATTTGTGGGAATATCATCAACAAATTTCTCTTCAAAGACAAAGTCTTTAAATGTATCTCCCCCCACAAATTCGACATCCTCAAAGAACCGAAAATTTTTCGACTCAAAAATTGACGTAGTTGTGGGATCATAAAACTTGTATTCTCTTGATCTTTCAGAGTACCCAATAAAATAGCAACTCACAGTCCTTGAGTCCAATTTCTTTTCATTAGGCCTATAAGGCCTTGCCTCAACTGGACGTCCTCAAAAACTAGGCCTTTTGCCCATCCAAAGTTCATAGGAGGTTTTGGTAATCGCCTTAGTTGGAACTCTGTTAAGGATATAAGCTGCAGTCTCAAGTGCTTCTCCCCAGAGTGATTCTGTTAAGGTAGAATGACTAATCATACTCCTCACCATGTCCTTAAGCGTCCTATTTCGTCTTTTAGCAACACCATTCATAGTGGGAGAACCTGGCATAGTGTATTGTGGGACGATATCTCATTCTTTTAGGAACTTAGCAAATGGTCCTGGACATTATTCACCTAAACCGTCATATATGCCATAGTACTCACCTAAACCGTCATATATGTCATAGTACTCACCACCACGGTCAGATCTGACGTTTTTATCCTTTTGCTGAGTTGGTTCTCAACTTCAACCTTATAATTTTTTAACACATCTAGCGATTGTGACTTTTTGTGAATGAGATATATATAGCCATATCTGAAAAAAATCGTCTATGACGTTATAAAGTATTGTTGACCATTCCAAGCAACTGTAAGAAATGGACCACAAATGTCTGTATGTATAAGTTCTAAGACGTCTAAAGTCCTTTTGGCTTCAAATCTCCTTTTGTTGGTTTGTTTTCCCTTTATACAGTTAAATCAAACACCAAAATCTGTGAAATCTATGTGATTTAGAATTTCGTCTGACATGAGTCTCTCTATTCTCCGTCTGGAGATATGACCTAATCTCTTGTGCCATAACGCAGTTGAATTCTCATTGGTTAATTTTCTTTTGATACCTCGTATATTTAATTGCAGGGATTCATTACATGAAGCAATTGTATCAATTAAATAAAGATTACCATATCCTAATAAAGAACCAAAACCAACCAATTTTGACTCATGAAACAAACTAAATTTTTCATTCTCAAATGAACAAGAATAACTATATTTATCCAAAGTAGAAAAAAAAATTAAATTTCATCTAAAAGACAGTACAATAAATGTCTCAACAAGATCCAAATAAAATTCAGTCTTTAACAATAATCTAAATTTTCCTATTGCCTTAACTTAAACCATCTTGCCATCGCCCACATAGATGTATCTTTTAGCATCACTTGATTTTCGGCAACTCAACCAACCCTGCATGGACACACTGATGTGAGTTGTTGCACCAGAATCTATCCACCACGTGTGTCTAGGTATCGAAGTTAAATTAACCTCAGAACAAACCAAATTAAGAAACATACATTTCTTAGCACGCCATGCGTGATAGTTGGTGCATTGTTTCTTCTTATGCGCTTCGGCTCCACAAAAGAAACAACTGGTACCTCCTGAGTCATTCGGTTTCTTTTGTTGTTTCTTTTGAGGTGTCGTATCTGCAACATCCTTATCCTTTTGTCTTTTTTTTTCCCTTATCCTTAGAGGTTGAGGCTAAGTAAGCACTCTCTGTCTTATCTTGCTTAAGTCTTTTCTCTTCCTGAACATAATGTGAGATGAGTTCATTCAGAGACCAAGTCTCTTTCTGGCAGTTGTAGCTCACCTTAAACTGACTAAACTGTGTCAGAAGGGATATTAAAACCAGATGCACCAACAAGTCCTCAGAAAGTTCTAGCTTAAGTATTTTCAACTTGGAAGCAAGATGAGACAATTTCGTGATGTACTCCCTTATATTGCCTTTGCCCTTATACCTCATTGAAATCAGACTTGTCAAGAGCGTACCTATTTCAGCCTTTTTGTTCTTGACAAACCTTTTTTCAATATCAACAAGGAACTCCTTAGCTGTAGTGATCTTTTCAGACATTGTGCCATTGAATGCTTCCGGAATGCCCTTCTTCATGATCATCATACTCATGCAATTTGATTTCTCCCACCTTTCCATATCCCTCTTGTCATCAGAGGTACTCTTATCCGTAAGAAGTGAGGGAGAATCAATCCTTAACGCAAGGTCGAGATCCATGACTCTGAGAACTATTGAGAGGTTCTTTTTTCATGACTTGAAGTTAGATCCATTCAGCATTGGGATAGAATTGATGTTGGCAGTAATATTAGCAAAAGCCATAACTGAATAGAGAACAATAAACAAACAAAACAAGCTCATATAAGTCTCAAAAAAAAAAAAATTCAAATAAAGACCCCATCTCAAGATACCAAACACTCCATTAATAGTTTGCCTTTTGACAAAATATTAACTTGTAAGTAATATCTTGGTGTAGTAATCAAACATTGATAATAAGAACATATCGAACAATAAATCTTCCTTTGGGTCGATTCATTGTTCACATGTAAAACCAAATAATTATCACGTATTTATTACCACAGGTGCACATGTAATTCGGTTAAATATTAACATTCCTTTGGGCCGATTAATATTCACATAAGTTACATGCTCACAACTTTTTATATTTCAAAACGAAATAATTTCTACAAAAGAGGTCACTTTGGCGACATATTGCTTCAATTAATTTATTTCAATATATATATATATATTAACATACCAATATTCGAATCCAACATTGCACCAAAATAAATTCTTTTTTTTTTTTTTGTTCCATACATGAAAACATCAATTAAAATCGAAAAATTCTGCAACATATCACACCAAATTCATAGAATTCATATACACAATAATCTTTACACAAAAATGTCATATGTATTCATAATATTCAAAGCAAATACGTGTATGAATTAAAGATTGTAAAGGTTGTTTATTCTGAAAATTATATGACATTCAAATAGTTTACAACCCGAATGATAAGTCTTTCAAGAAATGAAAGTTATGAACAAGATTAATCAAATAAAATAACATTAATTTGACTTATTCATACCTTCTTTATAAAATCAGATTTTATTTTATAAAAGCAAAATCTTCTTTTATGAAAGTAAATTTTGTAGGCCCTATTAGAATTAATGTATGTTGACAAAACAAATATTATCACATGAGAACACGCGAGGGTGGATAGATTAAACATTATTTGTGAATGCTTAAGATTACTTTAACAATATATATCGCTTTTGCTTCTCCTCAGCAATCTACTGATCAACTGCATGTTCATCATTCTATGATGATCGAGCCCATTATATTTGGATCTATCCCACATCCTCAAGCAAATCAGCCTGTTCATCATGTTATGACTATTCAACCAGTATCTCATTATGATTTATCGGAAGAAGGTCATCCACCTCTTCACTCTTTCCTAATAAAATATACTAATTACTTAACTTGTTTCTCAGTTACCTATATACAATAATTGATATATTAAATGTGGGTAACGACTTCTCATAAATTAAATTTAGTTGGCTCCATCCAAAATTATTATTATTATCTTTATTTATTATTTTTCATTATCTTCTTCACCAAGCTAGGCATTATCTGCAATTTGTTTCAAAACATGAAAAACTAAACCATTTTGAGCTAATCAATCTAAAATCTTGTCATTTTTTTTTTTGAAACCACAACCAAATTCACAATGCAAATCTAACATCATATTTGCATAAACCGCAAAATTTAAAGTACTCAAAAAATGAGTTTCATGATTTCATCGGAAAATTAATTTTGGACAACAAAATTTTAATTTTCTCAAGCACACAAGAATGGTTGATGGACTTAAACAAGTTAGGCTCTGATACCACTTGTTAGAGTTAAATGCGGAAATATAAACAAATGTCAAAAATCTATCACTTTTAAATTCATCAACACATGCCTTACGTACGAAAAATTCACATACCTTTGAGTGAAGATGGAAGATTTTTACCATAGATAAAATTCTTGATGAAATCATAAATCACAAGAACACAACTCAAATATCATCATGTTAGATTATCAAGAACAAGAGTAGAAAAATAATACCTGAATCCATGGCGATAAACACAAGAAAGTTAGGGTCTTCCAACACCAAAGTTAGGGTCTTCCAACACCAAATCACCTTAACGCTCAATGAAATCTCTCTCAAATGGGAAAAGAGAAAAAGAGCAAATTAAGTTAGCTTTGAGACCATAACCCTATAATATTCTTTATATACTAGTTCAATTAGAATCTTGTGAACTCTAATTAACTAATAATAAGGATATCAATGGATTGGTTCAAACTACAAAATCAAATTAAATCGATGTATTTGGTTTGGTCTTTTATTAATAAGTTCAGTTTGGTTTAAATTTAAAAAAAATATAAACCGATAAGTTTGATTCGATGGTTTGAGACTTTAAAAATCGACCTAAACCAAATCAAACCGATTCTAAAATTAAAACTATTAATAATTATTTTTAATGCCTATAAATATAAACATTCTCATTAAAAAATTATATAATTATTTTTATATAATAAATATAATTTTTAAATTTTTTAAATATATTTTTTATATATAATTAAATATTTTAATTTATTTAATATATATATTTATAAAATTTTAAACCCATCAATTCAAATCAAATCAATTTAATTTAATTTATTAATTTAAAATAAATCAAATTAAATCGAAACCGTTTATATTTTATTTGATTTAAATTTGACCATTTAAACTAAGTATTATAACTTAAAATCTTATTAAATTACTTTAAATAGAATAATTCTTTAAATAACCTATAATACGTAATTCCTAATATAAATAAGCCCACATATTAGATAAATATCCTAAGTCACTAAAAAGATCTAAAACTGAAAAAATCCAAAACACTCAAATCAACCAAACTATCCGAGCCTCGTAAATATCTGTTTTTTGTATTTAGCAAGATCGATTTGACTTGTCCACTGTAAAAAACTTCATAAATGGTCCGCATCGATAACAATTCCGGTTCACCTTCTTCAAGATTGAAAAATTACCAGATTATATATCCAAATTAATCGACCGATTTAACAACAAAAACAAAACCAGGCAAGCTTTTCAAGAACGGTTTTCACTTTCCTGAACAAATCAAAAACACAGACAAGAATCCGAACATGAAGTCTGATGAAGTACGAATCTTGTATTTCGATATATATACATTCATATATTTTCCATTGAAATCTCATTCTATGTACAGTCAATAACTAAGCAGTAAGTAAACAAATCCTCCGATTTATATATGTATATCTACCACCAGTTCTTCTTCCCCTGATCTCTGATCAATTCGGTCCCCAGCAGCTGAGATACATAACAGTTCGAAGCGACTCCTCCGCTTGCTTCAGTTTCTCGTCTCCTCCTCCGCTCTTCCCGTTCTTCAGAACACCACCGGAGATCCGCCGGACCTGCTTCACCGACGAACTCGGTTCTATCAAAGATTTGTTATTAAACGATAGATCGCACTTCGTTGCTTGCTCTTTCATCCCTTGCATCGCCCTCATAATCGCCTGAATCCAACCCCTGCTCATTCACATCTATAACGATGATCTCTGGATTTTCTTCTGTTCTGAGTTCTGAGTTTGGTGAGAACAAGTTAATATCTGTTCTGAGTGGGGCTCTGCTCTTATTTATAGGCGGAAAAAGGGTGGTTTTGGTTGAGCGGTTTCTGGTATTGGAAAACCGGAGATTAGAGAATGACCGGTTTACCCTTTCTATCAGTTGGCGGGGCACGTGGTAAGGTGTGTGAAAACAAGGTGCGGGAGTGCGAGTTGGACGTGGGAGGAACTGACACGTGTCTGTTGCAGTCCCCGAAACTTCTGGATAAGAGCAAACTAGTAAATGTCGAGGTTTGCATATTGCAGAACACGATTGTGTTGTCGCTGTGGAAATGTTATCTTATGTTGGAAAATATTAGTATTTAAATTTACTTAATAGATATTAATAAAATAAGTTCCCGAGATTAATGACTTCAAAAAAAAATAATAATAAAAAATAAAAAAATCCCAAGATTGAGTGCTATTTATAATTTTATACATAATTTTTTGCACAAAAAGAAATTATACATAATTTTAAGAAAAATGTCATAAGATTTAAAAATTACACGTCAATTATTACAAATTTGATGTGAAAAGCCTTCTACATTAAATTTATAATTATGTTGAAGATGATGTATTTAAGTATATTGAAGTTATAAATCTGATGTAACTAGTGATTTATAATAATTGATGTGTTATTTTTAATCTTTTCGGCATTGCTCTTGTTTTAATATCCATTTTTAATAGATAGCTCATTAAATATAATGAATGTATTTAAATCGTGTATATACAATAAATATGTACAAATTATGTGTTAATGTATGATTCAAGAATATCTTAACATGCACAAAAAAAAATAAAGGACATCTTCCTTTTAAAAGAAAAGGAATAAGCATATTTCATGTGTACCCTGAATCGAATTTTATGTAATTTGATTTTAGAACTTGAGAAAATAGAGAATATTTTAAGCCTTGTTTTTTTGTAGAGATTCTTTTGTTTTTAAATAATACAGTTTTTTCAAAAAATAATTCTCAAGCAAGTTTTTTCAGAAAATTTGTTTGATTGTATAGAATAAAATCTTTTTTCATACTCTTATAATATAAAAAGAATAGATAATGAGAAGTTTTACAGCATATAAAAACATGAACGAAACTATAAATTTTCTTGTGAAAAAATTAATTTTTCCAGCTATAAAGTTGAAAATAACTTAGTGAGTGAATTGATAAAGGGTGTTAAAAAAAAACTTTTTTTTAAAAAATATTGACAATTAAACACATAACTTTTTTATTTTCTCAAGAAATTTTTTTTTTTTTTATTTATCAAACATGGGCTAAAGGTTTAAATTAGAAGTGAGCTGGTGGATAAGGCATCCGCGTTTTTATTTATTGTTTGTTACTCATTGATCAAAATGGAATTAAAATTGAAATAAGAACTATAAAAAGATGCTTTGATCAAACTAATGAAATTGAAATTTGATAATGAGTTTCAATTCCCAATAACTCAAAAGTTGAACATGTAAAATATAAAAGAAAAAGAAAAGGGAGCCAAAAGCTTAACCTAATTAATATACTGAAATTTTGATAGAAATCTATATGCAATATAATAGTTTTTTTTTTTAAGCATAATAATAGTTTCCACTTATAAGAATTGATACCAATGAGAATTGATGTTATATAGTGTGGTTACTTTTTCTTTAGATAAGTTGAAACAAGAATCGGAATCAATTCCTTGACATACCAACCAAATCCCAACCTAGTTGGAGGTTGACACTTGGCCATCATATCTGAAAATGAGAACCCTTTTTTTTTTTTCTTTTTTTTTCTTTTTTTTTTTTTTAAGAAAGAAAGAAAAAGGCTAAAAAGCTATTTTGGCCCTTATTTTCTTTTTGAAAATAAAAAATAATATATATATATATATATATATATTTTATAAGATAAACTTAAAATATTTGATTCCTGGCCAATGAGGCATATACCCATGTAACTTCAACTTTTGTATTTAAGATATTTAATAATAATCACATTCATCTATCAACTCACTTAATGGAAGAACCCCTCCACTAGACTGAATGGCATTTCAATTTTTTATTTTATTTTAGAATGAAATTTATTATTTGCTTCTAGTTTTTTCACTAATTCATCAATTTTTTTTAATTAATTTATATATATATATATATATATATATTAAAGTAAGATGTTGCACAAATATTTGTTCACTTAGATTTTTTATTTTTTTTTTCAATCACATATGTCAAAGCCTTTACAATCACATGAAACTCAATTAATGATAAAGATACCAAATTTTTTTTTTTTTTTTTTTTGAGATCGGAGGGATTAGTGGGGATGCATGGCCACAAAACATTCACAGATGTCGTTGGCCAATAAGTAATGAAAAATGACTCGAATTCAAAATCTTCAGGATAAATGTCTTTGCACCTAATCACTGAACCAACTATCATTGATTATAAAGATACCAACTCTTAATAAGCAAGTAAACTTTTTGGAGAGCAAATAGGCTTTTACTTGAAAGTAGAGGCGTCTTAGATGGACACGCTATGCTTGCATAAAATATTTATTTTTCCACCTATGCTCTTGACATGTATAATGTAGTTGAAACAAAGATTTTATTGAGTTTATGTTGCAAATTATCTGATGTTAACTTTCACTTTTATGTTTTGTAAATAAATCTGGAGTAATGCCTTTAAAATGATGCTGGAATGCTGAGAGAGATATTGTTCTTATTGTCGCATTACAATAGAATCTCATTCCCTCTTCCAATTTTTATAGTTGTTTTTCTTGCCTGCAAAGAATTATTCCTCAATAATCCCAAAAGGTAAAAGGATACTGATCTCATTCAACCAAAAAAAAGAAAAAAGAAAAAACCAGCTATGAACTATTTTTGCCCTTTTGAAAATTAGACACGTGTCAAAAATAAGTGGATGGTCGATAGCGTACTGAACATTCGAAAACCAGATAAGCTTTCAGCTGCTTCTTCCCCTTCTGCTTCTGAGAAACGCCTCCAACGATTTCAATTTCACGATGACGAATAACAATTCTCGATTTTGAAAAACACCCTTTAAAAAACTTTTAACTTTCGAATCTCAATCTCTGAATTATTCAACAATTGTCATCTGTAATGGCGACCGTTTCTTCTCTGTCTTTGACCTCATTAGCACAAGCTTCAGAGCGGAAAGTTTCGGTTTCGGTTTCGTCGGTTCGATGTTTCGGTTCCAGTTTTCGGTTTCGTACCGGCCTCGTTCCCGATTCGAACGGTGCCCGAACTTCAAATTCCAGTTCTCGGTTCATCATCCATTGCACGTCAACTGTTCAAGGTAAGTTTAAGTTACATTCAAACATTGATTGTTTTCTAAGTTTAATTCTCGAAAAATGTTCTCTTTTTTAAGAGATTTTACTTAAATCTGAGTAATAATACTTCGAATTTATCATGAATATTTGTTCTGAAACTTGAGGAGAAGTAAAGCTTGTAGCCAGGAACAATGTGGGTGTTCAGTTTTAAACTATTATAAAAAATAAATAAATTAACATAAATATTTTTATTTCATGATATTAATAAGATCACAAGTGTGGTATTTATTGGTACAAAGAGCGGCCTATTTTACTAATTCTCAATTAGGAAAAATCCTAAACTAGAAATATGTTACAATTGTTGTATCTCCAAAAAAAAAAAAAAAAAAAAATATTGTAATTGTGATTAGTCAGATTATCTTTTGGATCGTTTGGAGAGTTTTTCCAAAGTATTTTTTCGAGCAAAAGCACTTTTGAAGGTGTTTGAGAACACCTGCTTTTAGCGTGAAACAATGGTGAAAAAAAAAATAGTGAGACCTGTTTTTCCCAAAAGAGCTTTTCCAAAAAGGGCTTCCCACTTCTTAAAAAAGTACTTTTGAAAAATATCTCCCAAATGGGGCCATTGAAAAGAATCTCCACAAACTTCTATTTCTTTCAACAATTCTATTTTTTGGGCAATGTTGTTATCAACTTAGAAATCACTTGACCTAAAAATGCTATAAGTGTTAGATAAATGCCCAATTACTTGTATCAAGCAAACGCAAATATCAACTACTCTGGTGGGCAGGTGAATAAATGGCCCAGTTATGTATATCAAGCGAATATAAATATTAAGAGGTTGTGTTTCCAGATGCGCCAACGGTGGCCGAGACAAAATTGAATTTCCTAAAGGCGTATAAGCTGCCGATTCCAAGTGTGTACAGCACGGTGTTACAGGAATTGATGGTTCAACAACACTTGATGAGGCACAAGAGGACATATCGTTATGATGCAGTGTTTGGCCTTGGCTTTGTGACTGTGTATGAGCAGCTCATGGATGGGTACCCGAGTGAGAGTGAGAAGGATGCTATATTCCGAGCATATATTCAAGCACTTAAGGAGGATCCAGAGCAGTACAGGTAGTTATAGAACCCAACTGGATTCTGATATAAGGTTTAGAACACCAGATTTTTTTTTTTTTGAGTACTTGTTCCAGAGGTAGATGGTGTTTGGGAACTCTACTTGTTGTGAGCTGTAAGAAATGTAGAATGTTTAGTCCATGATTTGAAATTAGAATACAATCTAAAAAGCGAAAATTTAGAAAATTTGAAAACATGTTATTGGAGTAAAATATCAAAAAACTGTTTTCGAATTCAACTAACCACACGGGTTTTCCATGTTTTTAAATTTTCGGATATAAAAACTATATTCGAATAACAAACTAAAGACAAGTCTTTCTCTTTTTTAGGTATGATGAGCGTCTCTATTTCTAATTCCACCTCTACCTCTGATTAGATTTAGAGCTCTAAAGTTTCAAGTATAGTTAACAAACACTACGCTTATAGTCAAGACGGATCGAAACTCGATTTTAACCTTGTCCAGCCAAAGGGAAAATCCATAGATAGCAAAACAATAGAATTGTGTGTGCGTGTGTTCCACTTGCAGGGAAGTTTATTCATACCATACAGAAGTGTACACTGCCAAAATTCTTTCATCTGTATGGTAGATGATCTTTGATTTTGCATAGTGAATTGCTAATTTTGTTTTCATCAGAAATGATGCTAAAAAGATGGAAGAATGGGCACGAGGTCAGACTGCCAGTTCACTGGTTGAGTTTCCATCTCGAGATGGAGAAGTCGAGGAGATCTTAAAAGACATTTCGGAACATGCTGGTGGTAAGGGCAGTTTCAGCTATAGCCGTTTCTTTGCAATTGGGCTGTTTCATATTCTTGAGTTGGCGAAAGCAACAGAACCTACAGTCCTAGAAAAGGTTAGATCCCTTGCTGTTTTTTTTTTGGTATAGTTGGAACTGTTTGATGCTTTTCATCTGCTGTTTGGACAATTTGATAGAATTATGTCCTTTCCACAATCTTTGAAGTCCCAATAAATTTCTTTATAAAATGTGTTTCGATTACTTCTGATACAATCTTATCGTATGTAATGACTTCAGTTTCTATACCCTTTAAGATCAAAGTAGGGTTGTTGTACATCATATTACCACATATGTAGAAATCTGAGGATTATAAGAACTTGACAGTAGTTTCAGTGATCACTCTAATCATTTATGACCTTCCTAGAATTTTTGATTTTTTGTTCATAATTTTCTGAATAAGGCAAAAACAAGAAACTGCTGAGAGCTTTTGTTGTCCCAGAGTGGTGGTGTTCACCTAGATTAAGACAAAGATGAAAGTTCTCTACTTATTGGAATTAAAAACACAGAAATTTACAATTAACTCAGAAAGAGTACTACTGGACATTATTCATTATCACTGTAATGAAATTACAAGCATTCAGTAAGGTTTTTGGAGACAGTTTAGATATAAGAAGCTGATGTTTTCGTCGTGTTGTTTTCCTTCATGGTGCTTATCACCATCACATGTGGGCACTTAAAATGTACTTAAGCATGGTAATTTCATGTAAAGTTATATACTAAGTCAAATAGCCTATTAATCTTGAAGAAGTTGGGTTCTGTAAATTGGTTGCATATGTTTATGTGCTTACAACTTGTACTTAACAGCTTTGTGCAGCCTTAAACATAAACAAAAGGAGTGTGGATCGGGACCTTGATGTGTACCGCAACCTGCTCTCCAAACTAGTCCAAGCAAAGGAACTCCTAAAGGAGTATGTTGATAGGTATGGAAGTTTCTTTAAGTTCATAGGATGAATTATGCTATAGTTCATATGAAGATTTGAATCAGTTAAGGATCTAGAAAATGCCAAAATCAAATGATAATCCATTCTTCTGATCTTGAAAAGAGTTTTGGGAAAGAGTTATCCAAAGACACAAGACCTCCAATTCTTAATTTCTTACTGCCTAAAAGAATAGTAATATTAGTGTCTGCTATTAGTTACAATTTCTTGGTCTTTACATTATTCTCATAATTCATGTCACACTTGTGTTATTCTCATTATTCATGTCTCAACTTCTAAAATCTTAGGATGGTAATAGTTATTTCTTGTGATTCATCTTTTCAGGGAAAAGAAGAAAAGAGAAGAAAGGGCAGAATCTCAAAAGGCAAATGAAACCATTGCACAATGCTTAGGAGAATTTCAAAATGCAAGCAGTTAACTCTAACAATATCATGGCTCTTTTTGCAACAAGTACAGTAATGTGAAGCTTTTATGGACTGATGCTTTTATTTGTTTATGTTCTTAAGGGAAGAGTTGAGCTAAACTGCAGGCACTGCCTATCAACGTACGGTTCTATATTTCAAGTATATTGTATTTGGGTAGTTTTGATCCATATACCTTACATACTTACACTCAGATTTCTGAATTATGTTACTGTATTTGCTGACTTATATCAAATTTTCTGACAAAATGTGTTCTACGGTTCTACCTATGTTGATTTCCAATTTTATCATAGATTTGCTTTGTTTTTCATCTTCTTTTCTTCAGCCAAGTAAAAGATTTAACTGAGAGGAGAACAGAAATGCAGATAAGTGCAGTTTGACAATAGAAGCTATTCTATGATTATCAAGAGCGGCTAAAGGGATTTTTTTAATCACCCACATGGCAGCTAAATCTCATTAACATAACATGAATGCTTTATTATTGAAATGCCCTAAAAAACTTTCCCCTCGCCATTAAAGACCCATCTATCCTCTCTTTCCACATGGCATTTAATCTCATTAACATAACATGAATGCTTTATCCTTCATGGGGATGTGAAGGATTAGATATAACTACCATAAAATAGGTGATGATCTTTTGCAGTGAGCAAGACATAGCAAGGAAAGCAATTCAAAGAGCAGGATTCAAAAGAACTAAGTTGTAAAGTTCTAGAAATGAACCTTGATGTTGAAGACTTGATTGATTTTGGATTTGTCAGGAGGCTGTTATCCATAAAAAAGTTAAAGAAATTCGAACATCATGATCATGGTCTGTCATCTTCTTGTCCATATTACTCTGGTGGCTATGATTACTCCATCATCTTCCTGACCTAACGCATTGGGAAGAAGGGGGGAAAAGGAAAGAAAAAAAAAGAGAAACTTGTCCAATGAAAATTCCTGTGCTACATGTATTTCATTTCAAACTGTATTCGAATCTGTTTGTACAAAATTTCCCTGGAAGATATTCAAGTCTCTCATTTTGTACAATAATTACACAGCTCCCACACAAATGAAGAAAATCTGCTAAAAACCACAAACTGTTAGTGTGGAACCTAACACGTATAATCAGAAACTGAAGTAAGAATGACATAATTAAACAGTTTTGTGTTGGTCATCATTTTCCAGGAAAGAGTGGTTGAGATTTTGCATTCCTCAAGTTAAATGACTAATGACGAAATCATCTGGAAATCTGAATGTGTCTGCTGCACCAAACTTCCTACGTTCTTCTGAATCTGAATCTTCGCCTGAGTCTTCCTCAGAACTGTCTTCATCTCTACGGCTAATTGGTGAAGAGGGATCATAAACACTTTTGGATCGACAGTTTTCAGTGGCAAGCATTTGCACTTGGCGAAAGTGAGAGATTTCGATTACAACAGTATCATCATCAACAGGCAGAGGTTGTTTCCATGGTTCCCCATCAAGCCTCATGTATGTGTGATCTGCTGCACCCATGTGAAATTCAAAGCGAATTTTGTTTGCCTATATTGTAGCAGAAGGAAAAAACCAATCATGGATTGTACACAAATCTTCCCTAGTAGATATGAATATGGAACAATATTTCTAAGAAAAAATAGCAATGTAGTGAAATAAACTTCTGTACCAAACAATCAAAGACCATTCAGTTATCACTTACGGATCAAATTGTATGCAAGCCTTGAGGTCATAGGTTTATATCCCACCATTTATTTATTTAAAAAAAAAACTAGAATTCTTTTATCAGGAAAACGAGTATGCTTTGTGTCAAGGTTTTTTACTATTCTGAATGGTGTCATAGACTCATTATCAGAAACCACAGCTCATATACCATTACGAGAAACCAAGAAAATAAAAATAAAGCATTTCAACAGTTTTCACAATGGTCCGCTATAGAAGAAAACATATCCAATGCATAAGAATCTCACTATTTCATGGTCTCTAAGGAAATGTCAAATGTGCAGCCTTATCCTCAGATTGCAAAGAGGTAGTTTCCAAACCTAAACCCTTGACCTATAGGTGAAAATGGAGCAACTTTTACCATTACACCAAGGTCTACCCATCACTGGTCAACTTTACTAAAATAATGAAAAAAGGCTCTTACTATTAGTGATATTTAATTTTAATATTTTGATTTTTGCAAAATGAGATGTTCAAACAAAAATAATGACACCACTATTAACAAATGGAAACTTAAAATTTTAGAATAAAAAAATAGATCTCATTTGGAAATATTTTGCCTCCTTGAATGCATTTTCAATATTTTACTTAGGAGCATGCAGCCAAATGATGTCCTTATGTTACTATTTGTTCACATATAATGGTAATGTCCATGACAATAAGTGTCAAAATAGCTCTTTTCACTCAACAGGAATAGTTCAATTCCACAACGTTCAGAAAATGCTCAAAATAGTATTTAAGCTTCAGAGGAAAATGAAGTTTTGAGCAAGATGTATAGACCAAAGTGGATGAACACTGGCATCAGGTATAACTAGAAGATGTTGATCCCATTTCATACAGATGCATGAAGAAAAAGCAAATGTACTTACCATGAATGGTTTTCACCAGCCAGATGTTATGGCACAAATCTTGCATTATGACTTTGGACAGTAAGAATAGTGTGAGTGACTGCAGTGGTAAAATTATACTCTTATTCAGTTTGTTTAATGTTTTGTCATGTGCTCTACACCCCACAAACAACCAGATAAAATGCATTCTAGACCACCCTGGATGTCTCATCAAATCCTGAAGAGAAATATGAACATAAACCAAAAATTAATGTTCTAACCTGTGCTAGACGAGTGCCATGTCCTTTAGGATGAAGCAAAACAAGACCATGCCAAGCATTCCTAAAGCCAACAACCTCAAGAAGACCATCATCAACAAATGGTGCTGTGAATTCTCTCTGTTGACAATTATACACAGAAATTTTAATTAGATATACTGGCAGAAAACATTTGATGGAAATTTATATTCAACAAATTGAAATGGTATGTTCCATTCTGTATGTTGATGACAAATATTGAAAGGAAACTGATAAAATACTACTCACATCTTGCTCTTTCGTTTTAATAGGAGTGCCCCAGGGATTTAGTCCTCCAGAAAAGCTTGGGAGGTTAAGACAAACAATTGACCTTATGCTGTATATAAAGGACATAATGTCAGCCATGCAGCTCAATAGGTTCAACCCATGAAAACAATATGTAAAGAGATAGTCAATGAAACATAAAAAGATGACCAAGCAGAAGTAATTAAGTTGGGCAGATAATTGTTGGTTTTAAAGAAAAAAAGGATTTGCACGTATGTACACTGTTCTATAAAGAAATTACCATAATCAAAATAAAAAACAAGAAATTGGCGAGTTGTCATTAGAGTAGGTTTTCATTACAGATCATTTTTAAACATCTACCTTTTTCACACTAGTATGAATGAATTGATTATAAATATTTAAGATGATATTTTATGTGCCTATTATTTACTGATGATACAATATTAATTGATAAAAGTAAATTGGGGAGTAAATGCTAAATTAGAAATTTAAGGAAAAACTTTACAATTTTATAGATTTCAGGATTAAAATTGAATATGTGAAATGCAGCTTTAGTAGATGTAGAAATACAAGTTGAGAGGCAGTGAAAATTGAAAGTCAAGAAATACTAAGGAGTGACAAATTTTAGGTTTTAAGACCGATCATTCCTTAAGAAGGAGAAACAAGAAATGATGTTAATTATAATTTAGTTAGGCTTAAATGGAGTGCCCCCAAAATATTATATGATCAACGTATCTCATTGAAATTGAAAGGGAAATAATAAAAAAATGTTCCTCAAAGCAAGGTTCGAAACTTCGATTTCGCCCTAAACTTCGACCTTCAAAAATCAGAATTAATTCGGAGAAGTTTAATTTGACATGGAGAATTTTTGTAAAAATTCGCTAAATTAGAGAAGTTTAGAGAATTTTCGCATATATGCTTAAATATCTAAATTTATTGTAGTATAAGCTAAAAACTAATATAAATAGACACTTTTAATACATAAAAATATCAATAAGTGACATAACAAAATTAATATTGTTAAGTGAGTTGATGAATTTGAATGATGGCTTTTGGTCTTAATTTGTTTTCTTTATTTTGATATTTAATTTTGTGGTAACTTGCTTCTTGACCATATACTTTACTAGTTTGAATTCTATCATGCTTAAAAGAATATGACTTTAGGAAATCTTTTAATTTATTTTTAAGTTTTTATCTTATTTCAACTTTAATTAATTAATTATTTATTTATTTTGCTTCTTTTCTTCTTTTTTTGGTGAAGCATATCTCATAAACTACATAATTTGTTAGCTTGTTAAATTATTTTTTAAAATTTATATTGCTATGTTGGTTGATGAAGTTGAAAATAATATATAATTATTGGTTTTTTTTTTGTTTCTATTGATGAAGTAACATTTTTTTTACTTCTCAGTCCAATTTCATTGAATTTTGTCTAATTTTATTGAATTTCATTGAATTTTTTGTCGATTTTTTGCATTTTTTGATTGAAAACTAAACTTTTGTCGAAGTTTATCAAATTTCGTCGAAGTTGCCAAAGTTTATCGAATTTTTGCATTTTTTATTTTACATCCACTTTGTACTTTGATGGTTAAAAAAACCGAAAAAATTCGCCGAATTTTTAAACCATACCTCAAAGCATTATAATTCCATTACAGGCAAATTGTTGAAAATGTAGATTTTAATTCTCACGTGATTAATATCTAATGTTTAAGAAATATTTTGAATTGTGTATCAATTAGCTGAAACTCGTCCTCATGGGGGTCAACAACAACAAAGCAGCTGGACTTGGTCTTGAACTTAAAGCAATTATTCGTAATATAACGAAGCACTTTCTCCTAGGCTTCCTAAGAAAATGCTATTCATCTCCTGAATGACCAACTGCGCAAACATATGGCCTGTACATGTTAGGAAGCACCTCAAATTTCCTCATTTTGAAAATCACAAAAGTAGCTCTGTTGTACTAGATAACCTAAGGTTGATGGATAGAAGCTTCTGCCAAGTGTCAACAAGGACTAAACTTTAGAACCAACTTTTGAGCTGAAATGAAAGCAAGCTCAATTAAATAAAAATAGCTTTACCTGGGAGGTATTTGGAGGTCTTCCCATTGCCCTCCTTTATTTGAGATCTTAACCTTTGCAAGCTGCGCGATGTTCCTGTTTAAGAATGGAAATTTTTCATTGACCTACATAATGAAATCAAATAAGTTGAGGATTCATCAACTTTCTATGCCATAACAAGTTCGAGAATGAATGGCATAACATATACAATTCTTACTTTGTTGATCGCATATTTAAGAAATTTTGATGCAATGAAGAAATAGCAAACATACAAACATGAGTTTTACATGGTTAGGTAGTGTACCAACTCCAAAGATGAGACCTATGTTGAGATTTGTTTCCTATTGTTGAGATTTGTTTCCTATACAAATTTATTTCCTGTATAGATTTGTTTCCTGTACAGAATTATTTCCTTAAGGATTTATTTCCTTTAAGGAATACAGCAGTTACTAAAATTGTAAATGTAGCTATAAGTACATAGCCCTGTATGTCTATATATATGGAGTCCCTCCATTAAGACATTACACAAGAATAAATATCCTCTCTTTTCTCCCGTGGATGTAGGCCATAAAGCCGAACCACGTTACATCTTGTGTCGTTTATTATTTTATTTTTCTTAACAACCTAAGTAAAGTTAGCTTATATTCAAGTAGGACTTTCTACCATGTTTTCTTAGAATCTCGATTTGAATTTATGAATCTTAGAATTCATGATTCAATCCAAGGGAATTCAATTTGAAGTCTTAACATAAATAATGTTTTCTCAATAATACAATGAATCATTAAAAAAAAAAAATAGTAGAATCTTAATGATTTATGATTTGAGTCTTATGATTCAAGCAATTAATAAAAAATCTTACCAGAAGTGAAAATATATATTTTATAATAAACTTGAAGTATTATGTTTTAACTTCCAAATTTAAGTACTTTATACATGTTACACCAATTTAATAAGTACATAATTATTTAATAAGATTTTAAGGCATGATTTACAAACATTTAACCTAGATAAAAGTTTCACTGTGAACTACTTTTTCTGAGGTGAGTTCTTCTACAAAAAATCATTTTTTTTAAATTAGTTTTACTAACAATAAAAAATGAGGTGTAGGAAATGAGCCTGAAAAATTAATTTTTAGGTTTAATTAGAAAAATAATTTGAAATTAGTTACAAATTCTATTACTTAAAATTTTTTGTAAAAATAATCTCCTCAGCGAAGAGATTATCCTTACAAAATATTAGCCCTTTATGCATATTCAATTTGAACCATAATAATTAATTAATGAAACCATAAATTAAATGCCATTTGTTTATGGATATTGGTTTATATATGTTTTATATACAGCTTATATTATGTACATAAACTTGCAATTTATCAATTCGGGTCCCAATTCAATTTGCAAAACTTGTAAATGATTTGATTCCAATTCATAATCTTGATAACTATGATTGCAAATTTACAAGCCTTAAGATTTTAAGTCCTCCATATCCCTAAGCTTTCCCTTTGCAAATTTCATTCCCACAAATAATTTATAGACACCAAACCAAAACTTAATATCATGTCCAATTGAGCACTCATAAATGTGCTTATTACCATGATCTGGAATAATATAAGCAAAAAGAAGGAAACTCAACAGTATGTTTCTAAGACACAATAATCATACAAATTATCCAAGCATCAATTAGAAAACCTACCGAGAAGAAGGATGACAAAGAGAAGCACAAAACCATCCTTGCTTGCATCCGAGCTTTAGATAATTACTCTGTCAAATACAAGCCGTAAATATCAATTTTGTAGAAGGATTTGATGGAGTGTAACAACTGACAGTTTTATAACAGAAGGAGTTAATTACACTGAGTTGAATATATACAATTGCCGGAATTAGTAAAAACCTACTACATAATGAGAGTAGGATAACTGAAAGTATGACAAATGAAAAGTTTCATAGGTCGTTTCATAAAAATTCTGAAGAACCACATTACAAATTTACAATATGCGCTAATTTTGTGTGGTTCACATGCCATGAAAACAATTTCTAGTTAATAATTTCACTTCCTTCTTTTCTTTCTCTAAAATAACTTTCTCAATATATGAATTTAGAAATAATCCTGTAAACAAGTAACAAAGCTTCCTGTTTAAAACTCATGCAAATTATCCGTTGCTCCAGTCAACAAGATTACAAGGTTTACAATAACCCAGAAGTGAAATATACTCATGACAGTAGTTAAGATGATTATTCGATCACAATAATTCTAACCTGGAAAAAAAATGACCTCTTATGTTACTTGACTTTGATCTTTGCAAGTGCTTAAATATATGTGCGTATTAGAAAGTAAGGTCCCTAACAACGATATGGTCACCACAAAAAATAATATTGACATTGAATCTTAAAATGCCGTAGAAAATAATAGTGCTACCTGATTAGCTAATTGGTTCTTGAATTTCTCAGGATGCAACTTTCTTTCAGAATGAAATGCATATGATACTTGAGCGTCCATACCTGTGCACAAGGGATATAAACATTTATTTCCTAAATTATTTGACATATCAGCATACATAATTTTCTGAAACTCGTTTTTTTTATAGGTAAGTGGTGGAGTTTGAACCCATGAACTCTAAGGCTTAGGTATTATGTGCCAAACCATTGAACCAATCGATGAACCCCTAACTTGGTTGTATTTTCTTGGTATTGTTTTATAGTGCATTTGCTTGAGTAACCAATATCCCATGAATAAAATTACAATATTTTTGATGTGATATGTCAAAAAGAGAGATCCTTTATCTTCTCAAGTTTAGCATCTCTATATAGACGAACATGAGTTATTCATGGTTATAGAAGCAAACATGGACACTATCCAAAAGTGATATTCAAGATAGATCGACGTTTACTATTTGAAGGATAATGTATGTTTGTAAAAGTAAAATAGAAGGGTAGCCCTTGGTGAAACAGTAACAGCTACTACGCTGTGACCTAGAGTTCAAGGGCTCGAATTTGAAAATAACTTTTCTGAGAAGTGGGAGTACGGCTATATGCATCAACCCTTCCCCAGACTCTGCAACAGTGAGAGCCTTGTGCTTTGGGTAACCCTGTCTATGCAATAATTTCATATGAGCTAGCTCTTCTTTTTAAAGATTTCCACCCATTTACTAAGTCAATGAAATACCTGCAATGTCCTTGAATAGGTTCACATGAAAATCATTTGTTTTGAAGTAAGTACTACTGTACTTGGTAAAACTTATAACTTAAAAGTTAGCATAGATGTGGTTAAATAGCTAGTAAAAATTGGAGGCATGCAAAATTATATCCTTCCATGTGTTCCAAAAAACTTGGAATAAAAGATAACTTCATTATGAGCGGCAAAAATCCAAAACATAAGCTCCATGCTAACAAAATGTAATGAATTCTCAAACCACCAATCTTACACTGGTTGATCAAGTCAAAAGTTTATTTCCCTTATATTAAAACGATTAATCAAAGTGAGCACAATATGGAATAAGCATAGCCGCAACCAAAATGTTTACACCTTTAGTCAATAGTCACAAAACAGGGCAAGCTTCTCAACAATGATACCATGCATTTGATGCATATGTATCAAAAGACATTTAAAGAAGAATTAATTTCTCGGTACTATAATTGTGGAAACCACAAATAAAAAAATCTAAAGGGATATCTAAATAAAATATAGATCATTTAAGTGATGTGTAGAAATGACATTTAAATTATTTAAGAGATATATTAAAATAAAATACAGATTGTTTAAGTGATGTAGAAATGAAATTTAAATTATTTAAGTTCTCTTAACTAATATAAGTTTAAAAAAATCACACGATATCTCACAAAGAAATAATGGCATAAAAACTGGTGAAAAGTGAAATGCTTACCAATGCTGAAGTAGTTCCAAAATCCCCCGCGAAATGTATGATAACCTTCCTGTAGAGCAATGAACCCTTAGCATGCAATGACTTGTAGCAAAATCCCCTTCTTTGTTAAAACTTAAAAGAAAGATATTCATAAAATGAAGAATCAAGCAAACTAGAACATTTTATTTTTATTTTTTTGGATCAGGCAAGCAACTAGAACAATAAAACTGAGTAGTAGGACGATCATCCTATTCACTAAAGAATACAACTCGGATGCGCCTAACACGTGCCAGATAGGTTTAACCCTACTTGGACTGGGTTCCTGAGAGAATATTTTACATTTCAGATTGCATTGGAAAATGGCACATGATTTAAGTTTAGATTTCTTAAGTTGAGCCCTCAGGCTACAATATATTATAAATGAGCTAAATCTTTCAGCTTATCTAGTTATACATTATTCTATACATTAATGCAACTTGTGCACCCTCCTCTGCCCTACACCCTCTCTCTCTGTCTCTTTCTTTTGATAAGATCAGAAGTCTATTTCATTGTGTGGTGACCTCTTCCGTTTAGTTTAGAATGGTTGCATGGGTTTGCCTAAGTTTTGTCTTCATAGTTGCATTAGATCTAGGCATTATTTGGTACCTTAGACTACACCATGATCATTAGGTAAGGTTTAACTAAAATGCAATACATGTCACCAGAAATGGTTGAAGCTTATAATACGTATGGGTTGTCCATTGACGCTCAAGAAAGACAGACATCTCATGCCTATTGTATCTTTCATTGTGACTTGCGTAAGAGTTGTGATCATGTGCATAGCTTTATTCAAAAGTAATAGGTGACACTTTTGCAACAAGGACATTCTTTGGCAGTAGCATCAACAAATTTAAGTGAAAAACTCATCTATTATATTATTTTATTTCACAAGCTTAAAATAACTACATATAATACAAAATAAAAAAACTGCCAACATGGAGTTGGTGAAAGGGATTAATAGGTCAGGAATGGGCCTAATACCTCCTCGAGAATGTTGTGTGGTGATAGAGTTGGTTATATAACTAACAACTAACATTGTTTCTTCTCAAAAAACAAATAAATAAATAAAATAAAATAAAATCAGACAATGAAGTAAACATGATACAAAGCCACAAGAATTGATGCCAAAATTGCTACAAGACAACTAGAATTAAATTGTTTCAAGGTATCTTTGGGTATAATATTTATAAGTTAGATTCTACCAAATATGTTACACTGCTTATTTTTTCTTTTATTTTTTGAGTTAATTAAAAGGGCATTATAATTGGGCACTAAAAGAGATAAAATGTGGTCATGATGTTGTGCCTATGTTTAAGTGTGAAAAAATGGATTAAATAAACATAATTTTATTTGTCCATTGTAAGGTGCAAGTAATTTTCTTAATACCATTTTATTATTTGTTTTTGGCTTCCATTTGGTCTTCCTTCTACATCATGTATAATTTTCAACGTTTTCATAGAACTTTCGTATTCTTGGTAAAATACAGGAAAATAGCTATTCTTAGGGAGTTTGCAAGTTAAAACGAAGGGGCATTCGATGCATGAGGCTCTTGCCACTGAACTATATTTTCTTTTCTTTTCTTTTCTTTTTTTCAAACTCTGTCATTCATAGATTGTCCTCAAATCAAGATGCTTCATGGTATGTCATGGAAAAGTCATTCACACAACCAGTTCTCCAGCCTATACTTGATCCGGTCCAGCTATATTTAAGTTCAAGAATGCATAGAACTAAATGGAAGCACACTTCAAGTTCATAAAAGTAGTTTTGTGCTTTGAATATAACTTTCAAGTATGGAACTTACCTTTTAACTAACTAGCCACTGAAAAAAAAATACTAAGTCAATAAATAGCAAATAGAGATTCTCTTACCATGTTCATTGAGTCTGTTCTGGACACACGATGAAATGCATGCAAAGAATGTGGTAACTCTAAAGGTACAATGGGATCACAAGCACCGTTAGTGGGAGCTTTCATCCTCATAAGAATATGCCAGCTGGAACACATTCTTAATGTTAGCGATCAAAGAGTAAATCATTCATTGAAAAGCAAATTATAAATTGGAATTCATTTAGTCATTTGAGTAAGGTTAACATGACCTTATGTTACAAACTTAAGCTGGGACACCAAAATCCAAAGAAAAGAAAGAAAAACCAACTGCTCAATCAAAGACAAAACACATAATAAAATTTGCACAATTAGGACATGACCTGATCATACATATACAACAAACCCAAACTCATACTTGAAGAACAGCATGCTCAAATAGCAATGTGGTCCTCAAAGCTCTCACATAAATTAGGACCCATTTTTCATATTTTCTTAGCTATGGGAGAAAAGCTATACAGAGTTCCTTTTTTATATAGAAATAGAGTATGTTCGTAGAGATTTTTATGGTAAATGAATACCATTGAAGAGATAGAAATACATTGTTGGGCCTCTGTCTATTAGCTATAGTTTATGTCAAGAGGTTTTTGTCATGGTATTAGAACTCAAGTTTGTGAGAGGTCTTGGGTTCAAGTCTTTTTGTTAGCATTTGCATGTTTGGTATTAGTATATTCAATCTTTCTTTTTGCTCTCCAAAAGCTGGGTGGGGTTGCACTTGAGGATTTGTGTTGGTGTGGCTTGATATACGTTGCTAGGCTTGTACTTCTAGCTAGCTTTTAGGTTAGATGGTTTCTAACAATCAAGGATCAAAATTCAATCTCACCTAGCCTTTGGTCACTTGAAAATCAAAATTAATTTGGAAAAGTATAATTCGACGTAGAGAATTGTTGTAAAAAAAATTGATAAATTAGATAAGTTTAGAGAATTTTTGCATAGATGCTAAAATATCTAGATTTATTGTAATATAAGCTAAAAACTAATATAAATGGGGTTATGGACACTTTTAATACATAAAAATATCCATAAATGGCCTTAGAAAATTAGTCTTCTTAAGTGGATTGATGAAATTTGAAATGACGGCTTTTGGTCTTGATCCCTCTTCTATGATTTGATTTTCAATTTTGTGGTGGCTTGCTTCTAAACCATATAATTTGCTAGTTTCACATTCTACCTTGCTTCATTTATTAGTTTATTATTAAATTATATTATTTTTTAATTTTGTTATATGGGATTTAAAAAAGAAGAAGATGGCTTTGGGAACTCTTTCAATGTATTTTTAAGATTTTGTCTCATTTTAACTCTTTTTTCTTTCTTTAATTTTGTTTTTCTTGCTTCCTTCTTTTTTTCGTAAGGCATATCTCATAAAATTACATAGTTTGTTAGCTTATTAGATTATTATTTTTTGTTTATGTTGCTATGTTGGTTGATGAAGTTAGAAATGGTGCATAGATTTTTTTTTATTTTTTTATTTTTTATTATTAATGAAATAACACATGTTTACTTCTCTATTGAATTTCAATGAAATTTGTCAAATCTTATCAAATTTCATTGAATTTTGTGTTGAATTTCTGCATTTTCTAACTAAAAAATTAAACTTTTATCGACATTTATCAAATTTTGTCGAGTTTTTGCATTTCTGGAAATTATCTTCACTCTCTAATTCGACAAATTCGACACCGAAAATTTGGTGAACTTTTTTGATTTTACATACCTTGCTAACAATTGTATGGAACAGAATTACAGAGAACAAAGAAAAAAATGACTCTAGTTTAGTTGAGATAATTGAATAGAAAACTAAAAGGATGGAATTAAAAATTACAGCATTAGCATGAACATGATGTTAAATCAATTGGTGATACAAGGAAGAAAAGCCAACTAAAAATGTTTGCCATGAACAATGAAAAATCAATGATTGCATCACTTGGGAGTTTATGTTGTCAAAGAGGTAACATGAAAGTCAAAAGTAACTTGGTTTAAGGTAGTGAAGAATAGCATTGATTTAATAGAAAATGCGGTTCAAGGTAAGCTTTGCATTATTTTTTTTTGTTGAATTCCCTTCATAACAAATTAATAAGATAACAAATGCACATACTAAATATTGATGAATCCCTGCTTCATCTATAATTGGAACCTACAAGAAGTCGTCAAATACAATGTCCAAGAGAAATTATTATTCAGGGAAGGAAAAGGTATCAGACAACCAAAAACAAGAACCCAAACAGAATCATACTTTGAAACAAGCTTAGTTTTTAAATGGCCTAGATCATAATATATTCAACCCTAGTTAGGTAGAATATCGAGTGGGTCCAGTCAAATAGCAAGCTTACTCAACCAACATCTGATATGGATCCAATGCAACTTGATACAACAAGAAACATTCAACCTTGAAAGAAATGGTGAATGTGATCTCACAGAATCATCATGAATCCATTCAGACATTTGATCTGATATAAAAATTGCCAAAAATGTAGTAAGAGAGATGATGATCTATTCTTGATCTCCAATATTCTTATATGCATCCTTCTTCTCTAACATCTGAGTTTTGTCACAAGGCCCTCTAGAAGTCAAGAATTTCCCTCAATGTGTGTTACAAAGTCAGCAATCAAGAATCATATATTATATCACCATCAGGAAAGGAAGCCACTACCTATGAGTTATGATATCAAATAGCTAATAAATATTCAGTTGCCTTAATGTCAGCATCTATTTTCTGATGTCTACAAGCACTTGAACGGCTGAACCAATATTTTGCAGGTCCATTATATCAAATAGGGGTACAACAGTTTAACTTAAAAATAGGTCTTGGAACATTGTAATTTGACCTAGTTATGAAAAGCCAAGGATTTGATTGTATGTATACAAGCCAATAGAAGATGAAGCTCTATGAATTTATGAAGTTGAACTTTGGAAAAAAAAAAATTCTTCAAGAGTGGACCTCAAAGATAAAAGTTGGGTGACATCAAGTGGATGGGATGGCGGAGGGAGAGGCAAGAGGGACAAAGATAAATGAATAGTCTATTTAGAATTAGTGCAACAATGGATCTTTTTATTCGTTATAGATGGACATATTTCTTAGGCTAGGCTTTCAATTCTAAATCTTTCCATTATTTAAGTTAAATACAAATTGATACCAAACAAGGGATCTATAGATATCATGTTAACACCTCGTTCGTTCCTTCATTCTTTTTCTTCTTCAGTTCTTTCTTCCTTTTGAAATCATGCCAGCACTTTCATCTCAATGTAACATAAGTAGACCATGTTCGAGTACATACCAGTAACTCCGAATGTCCTTAAGAAGGAAAAATTAATAAAATATGTCTGAATCTAGCTACTCTTTATCTTTCTAATCAGTATAGTCAAATGTTTGAATTGTTAGAAAGAGAAAGAACAAAGGAAGAGTGAAAAACAACAACACATGCATAAATGAGCATAACAAGTATAATTTGAGTTCAGTAAGTAGTGAGAAATTCCATAGCACACAGGCAAAGGCCCAACAAGGCTTTCTAAAAGAGTAATCATGTAAACTGAGCTACCTGTCTATTTTCACCTCCTTTGCTTTCTTTACTTGATCTAAGAACAACTTCACAGATTGACTATCTGTGCCTGGATTCTTTTTCCCCTGAAAATAAATAAAGTCTATGAGTTCCTCGTTATAAGACCCATGATCTACAAAATGATTTAATACATATTATTACTACTTAAGAATGGAAGGATCCCTGATGTTCCGCACTGTGGTCAGCAAAATAAGGCTATATGTATGCAATCTCGGAAAAAGCAAATCAACAATAACTGGAAGAATTTTTCAATGATGATGATCAACACATGCATTAAGACTAGCCTTTCTTATACAACACGTGGGAAAGAGAAGAAACAAGCGAAGAAATTTAAACACGAAAAAACATAACCTATGAGGCTATGACACGAAAATATAAAAGTAATGTTAAATTTCTAGTAAAATACTAATGGGCAGTTACTTATACCTAGAACATGATAGAGAAGAGAACATAAACAAGGGAGGGAAAAAAATGTTCCAAGTGGAAAATGGATGCAGCTGAAATCTCAAAATCTAATAGAGTTTGCAGCTTACCCAGCCAAATGAAAAATGGAGGTTGTTTCCAGTCCCCAAGGGCACTGTGGCAATCGGTGGTGGCTGAGATAGTTTGAGATCACAAATAACTCCAAGCAGCCAACTAGCTGTACCATCCCCGCCTGCAACCTAACCACCCAAGCATTTTAGATTTCTTCATTGCAGTATGAATGAATGAAAAGATAATTTCTCATGTTTTTTATATTTAACTCACAATGAGCCTCAACCTCTTCTGAATTTCACTCGCAAAGTCATCTTGACCGAGCTTAAGTTTTTCTAGATTTCCATAAATTCTGTGTAAGACCTTATCAGGAGCTTCTTCACCCAAATCGAAGACCTGAAAAATTTACAGGCAGTATGTAAGTCCTGAGTGAAAGAAAAGTGCTAGATATATATTCACGATCAGATCTATCTACCTTGACCAGAAATAATGATTCTTACCGTCTTTTCTGAAAATATTCCTAAAATAACTTATAATACCTGATTGATTTTTAGGACTATTTTGCAAAAGAAAAATCTGTTTTGAACTGTAAGACAGTACCTGATTTATATAGATAAAAAAAATACCTGATTTGTATTGAGCAAACTGCGGTATGTTTTCAGCAGATTCCCACCCAGCTGACCCCCACTTTTGGAATTGATGAACACTAGTACAGGGCATGATGGTACATAAGACACAGATTCAACCTCTGATTCTTCTTTAAGTATGCAGTCAGGAATATAAAATTCCTTCAAGGAACAGTTGGAGCCAGAATTTCCATCACCCATTGCTACGTGCCAGCTGCAGTTTTACATACAAATTTCATAATGGTTTCAAAGTCTCACAAAAGCTAGACAAACAAACAGACAGTCTCGTGATATGCGCAACTCACAGAAAGTACAGCTATCGTACTTGCATAAACTGGGTTCGCTTGAAATGAGATAAAAAACAACAAATTTCATTAATATTTAAAGCATGAGAGAGAATGAGAGAGAGGAAAACAGTTCCAGTAAATCTTGCACGCAACTCCGCCTTTGCTGAGTATATTTGCATACCTTTAAATACAACTAGTCCTAAGCCTAGATAAAAGAGGAGGGTTGCACTTGGTAGCAGGAGCCAGCATAAAACTTTGTCAAATCAATTATGACAAGAGTCTACTTAATCAGACTACATGAAAGGCTAGGACATCCATAGAGATAATTAAGAAAGATATAACAACTTGTAATATAAATGTTGACTCAGCCATTACTAGAGCAGAGTGAAGAAAAAGGATTGATGTACCCAAACCCATGTAGTTGGAAAACATTTACTTGAGTTGAATAAATATTGCATGTGAACTGTTATGACCCAAATTGGAAATTATAATGAGCAATAGGTTAGTGGCAGTGCTGCTCAATAGAAATTAGAATGGTACCCTTCCATGATCTTGCAAAGAAGAATCAATAATTTCTATCAAAGGGAAATTCATCAGCCAACCATATTTGGTTGATGGTAAAAAATATGGTTCTTGATATGGTGGTCCTTCGCATCTAAGTGGACTATAAACATCCCTCTGTTTGGGAAGCTCATTTCACTTACATTATTTTGCTGAAAGTGCTCTACTTGGCTGCTTTACTTTTTCCTTAATTCAAGTGAGCTTATTATCTTTGTCAACAAGCTTTTATCCAAGTGTCCCTAAGTTAGTAGAATGTCCAGCATAGAATCTTCTAAACAAAATCTTTTCCCAACCCGCTTCCTCCACGTTGCTCTATCAGAAATTAAGTTGACATTTGTCTACTAATAATCTTCATGAAGAAAAAAATTATCAGATGTTAACTTACCAAGTGCTCAATCACTCGATGACTAGTTTTGGCCTCATCCTCATACAATCCCTAGGAGTCTAAGTCTAGCCTATCTAACAATTACTTCATAGTATCCAAGGATGATGGGGTTCAAACCAACCATAGGATTAAATCTATTTATAATTTTAACATTTTCTAATTACGGCAAAATTGTTAGTCAGAAGCATGGTTCTTGGTAACCAACAATGAATCACTAATGTGACCCTCCCGCGGTTTTGGTTATCGGTAGTCAATAGTGCATGACTAACGAGAGTTGGTGAGGCAAGGCCATTGTTGGATAAGAATTGATGTTAAGCCCAACATGAGCTTAGTTGGCAAGTGAACAACTGTTTGCAAGCATGGCTATCAAATATATAAGCTTGAACACACAGCTCATCACTGCAAGAACATGCCAACCATGATGTTGGAAAGCGTCTTTGTCCAACCCCTTAAAAAAAATCAACATGGTAAATAGAGATGGGGCCATGAACAATATTGTACACACATTTTGCAAGCATACCAATAGAACTTCCATGTCATGCACAATGAATAGGTGGGGAAAAAAAGGGACCAAGATTTTCCCAAGTGGGGTAGGTGCCAGGGATCCTTGACTATATAAACAACAAAATCAACCTCCCACAAGTAATGATCAGCTTGTTAACCTTAGTTTACCACTTCCATTTCAAACTTGTTAATTTTAGTATCAAAGGGTATTTCATTTCACAATCACTAGAAAAACTCTAAACTAAATAATTTTTTTTTTTTTAAAGAAACTAAAGATAGTATACATATGTATCATTTAATATGTAGAAAGTTTGAGATATGGCTTTACATATGGTTCTAGTTTGATTGAAGAGGTCAGATGCACCATGTGACTTGGAGGTCACGAGTTCGAACCTCTGCAATGTGGAGCTAAGATTGCATACATTGTCCCGTCCCCTAACCCTGCAATGGCAAGATCCTCGTGCATTGGATAAAATTTTCTTTTCTATGTAGTTACGGTTTGATCCTTAGAACACCATTCTCACAGAATACCTTCCCTTTCCAATGTCATATATATATATATATTTGCAAGTTCTTATCGATTACAAACCATCCATTTGCACTAATAACAGAAGAAATGCATCTGCATCTGCTGGAGTTAAAATTTCACCATCTGCTGATTTTTTCTAGAGGATGATCTACAAAATGAGGAGATGATCCTCACAAAAGAATCGTCACATTGTAAAACATTATGTGTGTTGAATAGAAACATGTAATGATTCTGACTAACCATCGTCAACAGTATTGCGAAACCAAACCCATCAAATTCAATAAATGATCCTCGCATCCTAAGTACATCAGAAGAAACGAAAAAAAAAAAAAAACTGCTTCCACAGTAATTTGCGTGTCAAATGATCTAGATGAAACAGGACCAAACAAAAAATACGACGACGCCTAATTTGCGGTACTATATCTCCAAAAGTAAACGAACTAAATCACAACAATTTCATCAATTAAACACATCAAAGAACAAAAACAATAACCACAAACTTCATAAAGTGATCTAACACAGAGTAAGAAATCAGAGACTACTTCGATGACAGTATCTGATCGCTGCAATTTGACCTCTTCCGATGAATACAACGAGCGGGAATAAACCTAGCACAGGAAGACATAATTAAAGCTATTTTCGTGAATTCCGAATGAGACTTTCAGAGAGATCCTAACAACATTCGAGAAGTTAAAGCAGAATGAGAAAAAAGATGCTTTACCTGAACAGGATTTAGTGTTTCACAGATCGGAAGCTATGTCTGATTCTATAGCTACGTCTGATTCTAACATCGCTTTTTTATACATGATTCGATCCCATTTTTCAGGTTTGAACTTGTTGAAGAAGAAAGAAATAGTCGAACCGCGTGGATCTAAAAAGTGGAGGAGAAATATAAAATAATAATAATAAGTGGAAGAAAAGAGAAGATGCGTGGAAGATGAAGTTAGATGAGCGTTCCACGGCGGACAAATTAACAAGCGTAAGCATCATTTCATCGCCATTGGATGGTCATCAAGACCTTGGAAACTGGATCTGGAGGAAATTGAACAAACCATTTAAAAATCAGTTACCGTTGCTCATTTTGAAGTCCTCGTTAACATCGAAAAAGCCTGGAAGCTGTGAGGAGAACAGAACTAACATCGTGCTCCTGAGGTGGACACCATCAAGTCTCCCGAGTTCATAACCTAGGAGGAACGTTCCTCTGCTATGCAAGTCAACCTGATGGCAGAAATGCAGCCCATGTGTGCCACGTTGCAAAATCGTAGTAGCCTTATAGAAAACTTACGTGAACTGGTTCTGACTTGTAATATTTCCATAAGCTCTTGTCATCGCATGCGACCACAGGATCTGCTAACTTGCTATTGACGAGAAAATCCTATCTTGCGATGCACCTCACTTCCTCATAGGTAGATTTTTTTAGGCCGGTGAATTTTCGCTAAGTCGTATAATACTAAAACATGATATAAAAAAAAATTGTTTAAGATGCTATCACCAATCTAGAAATTTTTTCTCTAAGAACAGTAAAAACTTGATGCCAAACTCAAGCTAAAGGGAGACTAGGCTTGTTGGCTTAGGAGGTAAGTGTTACAAGGTTCAAATCTGACTAAAGAAAATAAAAGAAATTATCTCATTTTTTTTTAAATTATGACTCATATACCCAACATTCAATAGTATTCTTTTCACGGAGGCGCGGATTGAATTTTTTTTCTTTTTTTTTTGCCGCATAGAAGGCGTCTTCCTACAAAACGATTTCAGTTCAAATCTCGGCATCTTCTAGCCTTCAACTCAAATTTTTTTTTTCTTTTTTGAAGTAAGATGTTTAGGCCACAGCCAACCCGCCAGGTATTTTATTTGTCCGACATTTAGAGCTAGTCTCAATATCCTGCTAGGGACCTTTGGAACCGTCAGAACCCTGCTCCCATGCCCCGGTGAATTTTTTACCCTCTAACTGGAACTTTTAGTTCAAATGAACTAAATCGACTTAAAAAATTATTTTGACTCAACCGCGGCCAATCCGCAAGGTTTTTTTTTCGTCCGACACTTTGAGTGAATCCCAATATCTTGTTAGGGACCTCCGAAACCGACGGAATCCCGCTCCCATGGCCCAATGAATTTTTCACCCTTCAACCGGAAGTTTTAGTTCAAATGAACTAAATCAACTTAAAAAACCTTTTTGACTCAACCGCGGACAATCCGCAAGGTTTTTTTTCGTCTGACACTTGGGGCGAGTCTCAATACCCTGCTAAGGACCCCCCCGGGACTGTCGGAACCCCGCTCCCATCTCTGGGTGAATTTTTCACCCTTCAATCGAAACTTTTAGTTCAAATGAACTAATTCGACTTAGAAAACTCTTTTGACTCAATCACGACCAATCCGCAGGGTTTTTTTCTCGTCCGACACTTGAAGCGAGTCCCAATATCATTCCATGGACCTCCGGAGTCGACGGACCCCCGCTCCCATGCCCCGGTGAATTTTTCATCTTCCACCTGGAACTTTTTTTTTAAATGAACTAAATCGACTTAGAAAACCCTTTTGACTTAACCGTGGCCAATCCGCCAAATGAATCAAAAGTTACAGTTGGAGGGTGAAAAATTCACCAGGGGCATGGGAGCGGGGTTCTGTCTGTTCCGAAGGTCCCTTGGAAGGTATTGAGACTAGCTCCAAGTGTCTGGTGAATAAAAAACCCGATGGATTGGCCGCAGTTGAGTCAAAAGGGTTTTTTAAGTCGATTTAGTTCATTTGAACTAAAAGTTCCGGTTAGAGGATAAAAAATTCACCGGGGCATGGGAGCAGGGTTCCGTTGGTTCCAGGGGTCCCTAGCAGGGTATTGGGACACGCTCCAAGTGTTGGACGAAAAAAAAAATCGGATTGGCCACGGTTAAGTCAAAAGGGCTTTTTAAGTCGATTTAGTTTATTTGAACTAAAAGTTTCGGTTGAAGGATAAAAAATTCATCAGGATATGGGAGCAAGGTTCCGAAGGTTCCGGGGGTCCCTAGCAGGATATTGAGACTCGTTTCAAGTGTCAGACGAATAAAATACTTGCGTGGATTGGCTGTGGTTTAAAATCTGTTTACTTAAAAAAAAATTGAGCTGAAATCGTTTTTTAGGAAGACGTCTTCTACGTGACAAAAAAAAAAGAAAAAAAATTTAATCCGTGCCTACGTGAAAAAAATACTGTTGAATATTGGGTATATGAGTCATAATTTTGAAAATTTTGGTATTAGGGTCATAATTTTAATTAATTATACTAATCAAAGAAAAAACCTTGTTAGTACCCTTGCCCTTATGTAGTGGGTCTTCTTGTCCATTTTGTAGGGCCATAGTGTTCCAATATACTATGGACCTTATGACAGATTGTCAGTGGGGCTTTAGTATTCTTAAGTCTTTGTATGGCGTTTAGATCTATTTATCCGGTTGAGAAAGAAAAAAAAAAGAGCTTTAGTTAATAGGAGAAGATGTCACTTACATATACGTTTAGAGACTTTTAGAAAAAGTACTAATGAGAAAACATAGTCTCTCTCAACTTCTTTTAAAAGCAAAAAATTATTATTTTTTACTATAATTTAGTTAAAAATAATTATTGTCAAACACTACTAAAAATATTTTTATTAAAAAAACTCTCCCAAATGAGACCATAAGACTTAAGAAAGTCTTAAGCTAGACCTATAGCCTCGTTTGGTACACCATTTGCAAAATTATTTTTTAAAAAGGCTAGACTCACTCAACCTTTTCTAAAAGCAGAAAAAACTATTTTTGTAACTTCAATTTGCCCAAAAGTAGGTATTACCAAAAGCATTTGAAAATGCTATCAAAAGCACTTGGGAAAAACTCTACCAAACGAAGTCTATGTAAGCTATCTGTCTTTATGTTAGACAACTCATTTGAAAAGTTTTCACACTTTAAACCTGCATACTCGTCAATAAGACGAAAATATCTATGTGCTGTGACCCTAATTACTATGCGATATGAAGATAGAGATTATCCACAAGAGGATAAATATTTCATCAACACAATATTACTTTAGTTACCCATAAGTCAATTTTATTTGACTAAACCTTTATTTTCTAACTCCATGGGCTACATGAATTATCTTCATCCCCTTGACGTAATCATTTTAATAGATTCTTATTATAGGTGACAAGACAAGATATTATGTTTATTTATTAGCTAACTAACACAATCCTCCCTAAAGAATAAAATCGGTTGTGTTAAAATAGTAATGCTTGACTAATACATTTTTTAAATATATTTTGTTAACATTATCCTTAAAAGATTTTATATCATCTTAAATTATATATTAATGCATAATTTAAAATAATTTTATAATTTTTAAAAATAATATCAATAAAATATATTTGAAAAGTGCCAAACAT
Source organism: Paratinospora sagittata (assembly GCA_035771175.1). Classification (NCBI taxonomy): domain Eukaryota; kingdom Viridiplantae; phylum Streptophyta; class Magnoliopsida; order Ranunculales; family Menispermaceae; genus Paratinospora; species Paratinospora sagittata. Next base: position 25,101,295 of record CM069612.1, on the reverse strand, counting down.
TTTCCGTCTTTAAATACATAGCATAGGTAGGCAGCACCGGTGGAGTTAAGTTAGTTTAGCTAAACATTTATGATATTTTATGTTTTTTTCTTAAAGCATGGAACCAATGGTTCAATGGTTGGTCCAGTTAAGCGAACCTCGACCAAGCCAGCGTGGAACTTGACAGGTTCATCAAGACTTTTTACGGAACAGATATTGAGCGCCAAGCCGCCTACGTGAAGCCATTTTCCCCCGTTTCTGAACTTGCGAACTCTTCAGATTTTACTTCGATAGAAACAGAGATTGCAGCAGCACTAGCCCGTGAACTTAGCCTGTAAGCTTTTCAAACCCTAACTACTTCAATCTCGCAATAATGGATCTCTTGCATTCTAGTTCTCGACTCACTCTTATTCAATCAATCGATCGTCACTGCGCACGAAGGCCTCCAAGGCGTTCCTCTCGATTACTCTTCACTGTAAGGTGTTCATTCACATTACAATTTCTGTCACTTAATTCTTAGAGATTCAGATTGATCTTCTTGATTCGAGCTTGAGAATCCAGAGTTTTGAAATTGTGTTTGGGGATAAGTTCAGGTCGAGAATGCCGTTCTTGCCGGAGAAAGCGAAGTATCAAAAAGAGCTTGAAGCAGCGGTGAATGTTGTGGAGAAAGCTTGCCGGCTTTGTGTTGATGTAATTTGTTCAAGCATTTTATGTGTCACATTACAATTTCTGTCACTTAATTCTTAGAGATTCAGATTGATCTTCTTGATTCGAGCTTGAGAATCCAGAGTTTTGAAATTGTGTTTGGGGATAAGTTCAGGTCGAGAATGCCGTTCTTGCCGGAGAAAGCGAAGTATCAAAAAGAGCTTGAAGCAGCGGTGAATGTTGTGGAGAAAGCTTGCCGGCTTTGTGTTGATGTAATTTGTTCAAGCATTTTATGTGCAAGTTTCGTAGTCGTAGATTAAGTTATTTATTTATTTATTTATTATTGAATGCTTGAACTAATTTGGTTGGTTCATAAGCAGGTGAAGAAATCCCTTTTTTCGAGCAATGCACGGATTCTCGAGAAGAATGATCAAACGCCGGTCACTGTTGCTGATTTCGGTGTGCAAGCTTTGATTAGCTTAGGTATTTTCTTAATTTCCCAATTTATATATTTAGTTTTTGCCTTGATTCTTACTTTTCCAAGTTCATGATCGTGATCTTTGGAAAAAAGCTAAAAATACTCACATTAAAACTCAAGTACTCGTGTCCTTGGATCAACACAGATTCACATGTACTACATGCATTCGTGCGTTAATCCAAATTAAGTTTTGATGCGAGTTTCATTCAATGTACCTCTACCACTACTCTTTTCTTTTTGTTACTTTGTATCATGAGCTGCTTATCAAGCTTTTTTCTTCCTCATACTTAGATATAGGCATTGATCCTGACATCTGATTTTTTTATATCGTTTAGAAGTATCAATGTGATTGTTGTTTAGTTTCATTGTTCTATTGATTATTGATACAGAGCTCAAAAAGATGTTTCCATCAGTTCCACTGGTGGCTGAGGAGGACTCAGCGTTCTTAAGATCGAATGTTCTGGCAGACAATGTCACAAGTGCTGTAATTGATAAAGTGGAACTGGAAGAGAAACCATTAACACAGGATGAAGTACTAGAAGCTATTGATAGAGGAGGAAAGGGCGCATTTACTTTCGGAGCAAAGCCGGCCACATATTGGGTGGGTTTGTTATAAACTTTGAAGTTATTGTGTTGTTCGCTGTGAAATCATTGCTAATTATCGAACCATTGACATATCGTGTTAGAGTCATAATTTAAATTGCTGTGGTTTGGTATGGCCATCTTTGCTTAATAGAAATGTAGAGAGGCCACCACTTGCAAAGCATATGTACTGTTGCTGGTGGTAAGTGTGAAAAAGTGTGTGATATGGTACCACTGCACTAAGTAAAAAAGTTTTTCAGAACTGTGTCTAATGTGCTCTCTTGTGGTTAAAACTTTAGAGTGGTTTAATGCACTGGAGAGTGCAGATGTTTTAAGTCCACATCCTGTGGAACAAAAAATTGATTATATTAATTTGCACTAGATGTCGTGGTCATGTGGATGACCCATTGGATGCTTTAACAAGAAAATCATAGATCTATATAGAAAGTTGTTAAAGTGATGCCATGACTCGATTGCTTTTCGCACCGCCATTTGATGCACATGAAACAGAGTTGGGTAAATATTGGGCTGGCTAATAACTATTGAAAAGCCATAAAAATTTGATATGATGTGTTAAAGAGTTGATGTTGGAGAGGGGTGATAAAGAGCATACAGTTTGGATCACTTTTTTTTTTTTTTTAAGTTAAAAACGTATTGGGCGTCAAAATGATGAAGAAGATGTACTCTTCAGGTTAAAGATGAAACAGTCATCTTGGCAAGAATCTGTAAAGGCATAATAGAATCATAATAAATACAAATTTTCTTGGAAAGGATGAAAATTAAAGCACAAGGATACTTATCATTGAAGTGTAATCTCCAAGCCATGTCATAAGGTATTATCACAAGACAATTTAAACGGTTGACTATTTATACTAAAAAACAGATTGACAAGAACAAATTATAGCAATACATGTATTTTACATAGGGCTACTGAGATGTAGACTCGTAATAAGATCTAACCGCATTGGCTTTCAGATTTTTTTATCAAATCTGGCTAGGTTTCTATTAAAATGTGAGCAACTTGAAAATTTTTGACAAGTTGGTCCAAAAATCTGGATGGAAATTAGTGAGTTTCCAGTGGAAGTCATGTTGATAACTAGGAGTAGGTGAACATATTTTGTTACGAGAATAACGAGGTGAAAATGTATTGCTAACTAAAACGTGCAACCCGCATTTGGAAATTCATTTTTTTGTGGTTCTTTCTCATGAAAAATACTCTAGGTAGGTATTCTACCATCATCTTCATATTGAGATTGCCTACTTGATACAGGTACTTGATCCAATTGATGGTACACGAGGATTTTTGAAAGGTAGTGAAGCTTTGTATGTGGTATGCTCTAAGTCCTTTTTCGTTTTCGCTCTTAATATGTGTATATATATATATTTTTTAACCTGAAGGTCTTTTACTTTACAGTTTTTTTGTAAGAATTTTCTTCGATAATCTGAAATATCCCCGAATATTATAGCTTTTATGAAGAAAAAATGAAAGCATCTATTTTGGTTGTTTCAGTGATTAATTTATTGGTGGTTGTACTAGTTTGTTAGTGGCACTGTGGCAGAATACTTTTAAGGTTTTGATAATTTCAGGGTTAATGAGCCCTTAGAATATCATCAAACAACTTTTTATCTGTCTTGCCAACCAAGTTACCTTTATAGCATGTCACATCTACCATGAAGCCAATTGTGTCCCTGATTCTCTTACTAAGTTGGCTCTTCCTATAGGAGAGCATGTGCGGTTGCCTGAAGATATAGGCAGTCCTCTTTCTGAGCTTCTTCTTGAGAATTCTAAAGATTATCATAGCTATTGCCAATTCTTTATTAATAGACCTGAATTTATCCAAAAAACCTCCTCCTTTACACCTGCTTTCTTCCGTACTGCATCCGACTTCTCTTGCAGTAACTTTAAGTCTTTGACTATTTAATTCATTTGGGGCAGATAGTGGGTGAAATCATCTTAATACAACCATTTGGTTGTATGGAAGTTGATTTTAATGTAACCTTATATACATTTTTATTGGCAATGCCTTTTACAACTCTTTCCTCGCAGTGCAAAAGTGGGGTTTATTTTGTACATGTTATTTGGTTTCCTGCATGCCCTTATCATATTAAACTATTTATTTAATCAGGACAATGATTAAAATGACAAATATGAACTAAACTTCCCTCTTAAAAGAGGCCTACAATGGATTTTAGGTGTTCCACGTAGTAAATAAAAGAAAATCAACAGTACAACACTTTCTAATTTGATCCCCTATCACGCAGCATGTTAAGGTCTTCCCTACTTCAACTTCTTATTTTCCTCCTCAAACTCCTCCAAATTTTCAGCAATGATCCTTATTGGTCTAGACTGTGCTTTAGGATCATGTTAGATTATCACAGAATCCAAAAAGTATAGCTGTTACATAGAAGTCAAACAGTATGATTAAACTAACACACAAAACATAGCACCGTGTTTGCTCATAGTTCCACAAATAATGCTTTTCTTGAATGCTAGGAATCGTGGATTTGATAACACTGGCATTGAAGATGCCATTATCCTAGGTTTTAGATACAATTGGCCTTAGCAACAGTGCTGAACACAGAGTATGATCCCTTCTTGGCCACATGAAAAACCTGCCCAGTTTACCAACATTTATTTCGATCATTTGGCGTGTTTGCTCTTAGAAACAGTAGAACGTTGAGGGGTGGAAGCCATGAAAATATGCTATGCCATCAAAATTTTTATCACTCAATGCTTACGAAATCTTCACCTAGTACTCAATTCAACTCAAGTCAACTAAGCCTTTTGCCTACTACATGGGGTCAGCTACATGAACATGTTTTCTCCACTTTGCTCGATCAAGGGCTAAATCAACTCTTACATTACAAGTATTTATAACTACTAGTTACTTGATATGCATCGCTTTGAGTAGGTGTGTATACCAAGGGGTCGAGTTTGTATCTCTAGCCTTCCATGGAGGAGTGCCTAGGGACTCTAGCCTTGGTGCTGAGGGGGAGTGTTAGCATTATTTCTTTCTTAATTATTTTTATCCATATTATTTTAGGTCTTCTTGTACCTCTATTATTATTGTGGATTGTTAACAAGTCACTCTTCCTTACTTGAGCATCTAAAGCTCTTTGTTGTATACGTCCATACCACCTTAATCTGTTCTCTCTCATTTTATCTTCAATTGGGGCTACTCCTACCATCTCTCAAATATATTAATTTATAATTTTATCTTTGAATGTTTTACCACATATTCATATTAACATATGCATTTCTTTACCTAGTACTGTTAAGGAAATTTATTAATGTGCACCAAGAAACCAGTTGTATTCATGAAAAATCTGTTCATGCAGATCACTAAATAGTGAAGTTCTATTCCATGAAAAGTATATTGAATTTCACCCTCTTTTATTCTTGGATCCCTCATTAGTTTAGCAAATATTTCAGGTAGGTTTGGCTCTTTTAGTGGATGGAGAGATAGCAGTAGGTGTTATGGGATGTCCTAATTGGCAGGAAGATTTTTCTGACAGTCCCAACACCAATGGCCAAGGAGACAAAACTGGTCTTCCTGAACTAGGAATTATTATGGCTGCCCATGTTGGCTTTGGAACATGGACAAAGAGTTTATCGAAAAAGCTGGGTACCACTGGTACAATGGATAGTAATTGGACTAGATGCTTTGTGGACGGGCGTCATTTGGTGCATGAGGCACACTTCTGCATTCCTGATAGTCAAACCTGGGAATCTTTGCCACTATCTGCTTTATTTAGCTCAACAATTGATGTTGACAATACTGGGGAAAAACAAGTTCTCCTTTTGCCAACATGTTGTGGAAGGTTTTATTTTTAATCCATTAAGTATATTCCATGCCTTGCATTTTTTTATTTTTATTTGCTTCTTACTTACAAATTGATTTGTGTTGTTTGATAGCATTCATCTGTAATGGTCCTTTTATTTTGTAATTTCTTTTTTATTTTATGACCTAAAACATGGTTGAGCTAACAACTGTTGAATTGGTAACAAAAAATGGATGCATGCCCTCTAATGCAATCTATTGCATGTCTTTCTTTTTTCAGCTTGTGCAAGTACTTGATGGTGGCAACAGGTAGGGCTTCAGTTTTTATTCTTCGTGCTAAGACTCAAACTGTTGTCAAGGTACATCACATGTTGAATTCTAGTCAATATGCAGTAGTAATGTTGTGCAATAGCTGTGCTTGACCGTTTGAGTTGATTGACTTGATAGGTTTGGGATCATGCTGTTGGTGTGATATGTGTACATGAAGCTGGTGGGCAGGTATGCTTAATGTTGTGTTGTCTTCCTAGAGTTTCTATTTGATGTATAGGTTGTATGATAGTTTTCATTTGTGAATACTTGTAGCTTACCTTAACTCAACTCAACTCAACTCAACTAAGCCTTTTCCTAACTATACGGGGTCGGCTACATGAATCCGCTTCCTCCACTCCGTTCTATTGAGGGTTAAGTTGACGTTCAAATTATTAAAAGTTAGATCTTTCGTAATTATTTTTGTCCATGTTATTTTAGGTCCTCTACCTCTATTATTACCATCTAGCATTAATAGGTCACTCTTCTAAACTGGTGCATCTAAAGGCCTACGTTGTATGTGTCCAAACCACCTTAGTCGATTTTCTCTTATTTTATCCCTAGTTGGTACTACTCCTTCAATTTTTTTAATATGCTCATTTCTAATTTTATCTTTTAATGTTTTACCACATATCCGTCTTTGCACTTCTTAGCATTCACTTTTCTCTTATATTATTAACATGTTTTTTAATTGCCCAATCTAATATATAGAATGGCTGGCCTAATAACAACTCTATAAAATTTTCCCCTTACTTGAAATGGAATGTGTCTATCATATAGAACTGCAGAAGCACTCCACCACTTGACCCATCTGGCTTTAACTCTATGGTTCACATCCTCACTTATTTCTCCTGCATTTTTTTTTTGAAAAAAAAGAAGAAGAATAGTAGAAAAGATTGCAAAGAAAAAAGGGAAGAATATGAGGGTTACAAGAAGTTACCATTAATGGAGGTATTGAAGCTTCATCGATCACTTGAATCACTTTCTGTTTCTTGAACTTAGAATCGGAAGAGAGACTTGGAGAGGCTGCAAGAGTCTAGTGGCTCTGATACCATATTGAAAATTGAATAAAAAATAGAGAATTAAAGAAACTTGGAGGAGAAGAAAGAAGAAGATACACAAACAACCCAACGAACTACATTGTTATTTCTTATATTGGAAGATACAATTAGCTCATTATATAGACCAATACCCTTACACGTCACCATGCAATTGATAGATCTAGATCTAAGTAACTAACTAACCACATTGCAATTAACCAAAGTAAATTCATTAACACTGGCAGTGTTGTCAAGGCCCCGCTTAGCCCCTTGGACTAAGGAAACCGCCTTGGCTTTGGAGGGGGTTCTTTGCAATTTTTTTTTTCAAGGGAGTCTATGAAAGTTTTTCTTTTTTTTTTTTTAAATGAAAATCTCTCGACCCTTAACGCTAGAACCATCCAAACCCTAAACCCCAACGACATCGAGCTTTCCTTCGACCATTCTCCGATTATGATGATAGCTTCCGACGACATTCAGATGCCGAAAATTTCTTTCCACCTACTTTTTTTTCATCCAATCTACGACGTGCTTCCTCTTTTTTATTTTTTACAATTTAAATTAAAATGCCAAATATAATTATAAATAACTATATATATTTATATATAATTATTTATTTAATTTTAATACATAAATCATAAATAAAATTATAGAAGATTAAATATATTTATGTATTTGTAAATAAATAAATATATTTAATCTTAAATGATTTTATTTATGATTTATGTATTAAAATTAAGTAATAATTATATTTATATATATATGTATGTATGTATGTATGTATGTATGTCTATATATAGGGGACCAATGAATAAATAAATAAAATTTTCAGGGACCTTTAAATAAATATTTTATATGCTGCCTAGCCTAGATAAGGTATAACGCCTACCACTGCCTTCCTACCTTGACAACACTGAACACTAGTTACACTTAACAACCCCCCTCAAGCTCATGGTTGTGAAAACATCCATGAGCTTGCGCAATGTGTACTGATCCAAGAAGAAGAATTAACAGGCAACCACCGTCGATGATGCAGGTCTCGATTGCCCAAACAAAGAAGAGGGAGAAGAATCAGACAAGAAAAGGATTCTGATAAGGAAGAGGAATCCATGGGCTTTGATTTGAGGCATTTTGATGAAGAACTGGGAATAGAGATTTGCAAAGAGAGAATTAACTCAAAAGAAAGTAGCTGTTAGAGTTTTGAAGAGATGGATATGCCTTAGAAGAAGGAGAAATTAAAGAAGATGAAAAGGATATTGAATGGGGATCAATGGCCATGAAGTAGTAGAGAAATTGAAGTTGGGTTTTCTTTTGTGATTAGATTGGAATTGGAGAGGAGATTTGGGGAGAAGAGATAATTGTTGAAAATTGTGTCAGATTGGTAAGAGATATATAATTTAGGATTGATGGAGTGGGGCCGAGAGAAACCGTGAGTCTAGCCTCCATTATTTTCGCTACTGCCATTGCTTCTGATCTTTTTTTTTTCCCAGTTCAAGCTTTTTGTCATTTCTTGCATAAGCAACCTTGCAGAGATGATGAGGATGAGAGAGAGGAGGTGATGAAAGGATGGAGATGACAAGATCGCCATGGATGCTAGATCTGAGCTACAGATCTCTTAGATCTTTGAATTTCTTGGTGTCTCTTTTGAAGTCTTGAAGAAAAATGAAGATGGACGCATTATTTGGAAGGAAGAAGAGCAGAAAAGATTGCAAAGAGAAAAGGGAAGAATATTAGGGTTACAAGAAGCTACTTCGCCAATAATGGAGGCATCGAAGCTTCATCGATCACTTGAATCACTTTCTGTTTCTTGAACTTAGAATCAAAAGAGAGACTTAGTGAAGTTCGCAGGAGCTGAGTGGCTCTGATACCATGTTGGAAATTAAATAAAAAATAGAGAATTAAAGAAACTTAGAGGAGAAGAAAGAAGAAGATACACAAGCATCTTGTTAACCAGAGTTAATAAGTTTAGTTTACTATAGTTAATTATAATGTGGTTGATTAGTTAGTCACTTAGATCTAGATCTACCAATGGTACAGTGACATGTATATGGTTTTGCTCTATATAATGAGCAAGTGTAATTTGATAAGCCGCCCATTCATTTTACTTATGCCAGGCGCAAGAAAGCGGTTGCGGGACAAGGGGAAACGGAGGTCAAAACTGTAAATTTGGATGATGCTCGGGCTGTACAATTGGAGGAAGAAAATTGAGAAGAATTGGGCACTATAAATAAAGGGTGTAAAGGGATTTTGGGGATCATTCTTTCATTTTACAAGTTGTGTAATAAAAGGAGTGAGCAGTTGACTCGAAGTAACTGTCTTGTATACTTTCAGGATTCTTGATTTTGTTTCTTGAATGTACACGAGTTCCATCCTTGATCTTTCATTTTTTATGCTTAAATCTCTTGATCCTATCACATTGGTATCATAGCAGTAACGATCCAAAGATGACAAGTAAGAAAATGAAATCGATAATGGAATCAGTGGAAGAATGCGTTGAATCGGTGCTAGAGGAATGGCAAAAAGAATTAGAAAGGGTTAGTGTGGGGCTAGAGAAAATTCCTTTATTTGAAAGAAGCGTTGAGGCAATTATGCACAAGTTGGATCGATTGATTCAACCACAGGCAGAGGCGAAGTTTGGTGAGAATTCGAGATTCGCGGATTCAAATCCACAACGAAGGAATTCTCGAATTGTTACTGACCAGAATTGTGTGAGAGGAGACGATCGTCATCGGAAATTAGAATTTTTGACGTTCGATGGCTCTAACCTCGATGGTTGGTTGTTTAGGGCTGATCGTTATTTCTCAGTTAATGGGATGTCTGATGGTGAGAAATTAGAAGCTGCAACTGTTTGTATGGAAGGGGAGGCATTGGCGTGGTTCCAATGGGAAGATAGTCGTCGAACGATCCGACAATGGGGAGAGTTCCGCAAACTGTTATTGGATCGTTTTCAATCTGTGCAAGAGGGTAATCTTTATGAAAAATTGTTGGCTGTGCGACAGAGTAGATCCGTTAGGGATTTTCGTTTGAAGAACTTGGAACTCCCTTGTTGGAGGCTAGCGATCAGGTGTTGGAGGGAAGTTTCATTAATGGCTTGCGTGCTGAGATAAGAGTTGAAATACGATTACTTAAACCAAAGGGATTGGTTCAGATAATGGAAATGGCGCAATGGATCGAAGATAAAAATCTTGCGTTATTACAATTGCATCAATCGGGATCGTCTCACAGTGGGAAAACCCTTTCTCACGGGTTTCAGTTTGCAAACCCTAGCACTTCTTGTTCTTCATTTCCAGCGACAAGGACATTGGTTCTTCCACCGGCGGTTGATCGAGCAGCCATTGTACAACGTCCTGGTACCGCATTCAAACGGCTGTCTGAGGCGAAAATGCAACACCGAAGGGAGAAGGGGCTATGCTTTCGTTGTGATGAGAAGTATTCCGTGGGGCATAGATGCAAGAAAAGAGAGTTGTAGGTTTTGTTGTTGGCGGAGGTGGGTGATTCCGACGGAGTATATTCTGATGGCTGTGAAGAAATTGGGGATGATTTAGAAGTGGAGGGGACCCTAAATTCTGTAGTTGGCTTAGCCACTCCTAAAACCATGAAGATTAAGGGGGCAATTGGCCAACAGGAGGTGGTTGTGTTAATTGATAGTGGATCGACACACAACTTCATAGCAGACAATTTAGTAAAGAAATTGGATCTTCCCTTGACGAAGACGAGTAGCTATGGCGTGGTAATGGGAACAGGTGTTACCGTACAAGGTGAAGGCATTTGCAAGGGTGTGGTGCTATCTTTATCAGAGTTGGAGATTGTGGAAGATTTCTTACCGTTGTCATTGGGTAGTTCCGACATCATACTTGGAATGCAGTGATTATCGACGTTGGGGGCGACTAGTATGAATTGGGCTACATTAACTATGAAATTTCGTTTGGGGGAAACACAAATCACCTTGCAAGGGTATCCTAGCTTAAGTCGAACCTTGGTTTTACTCAAAGCAATGATGCGGGCAATACGGCATGAAGGTGAGGGAGTGTTATTGGAATTGAATTCTATTTCAACGGCTGTGCACCATGATGAGGTCATTGTTCCTGATGCTGTACAACAGCTATTGCTTCGCTTTGAAGACATTTTTAATGTGCCGGAAGGACTGCCACCTGCGAGATTGCTGGATCATGCCATTGTACTAAGATTTGGTGTGTCTCCTATTAGTGTATGCCCTTATCGTTATCCACAGTTTCAGAAAGATGAAATTGAACGTTTGGTGGAAGAGATGTTAATATCAGGCATTATTCAGCCTAACGTTAATCCTTTTTCGAGTCCAATTTTTCTTGTTAAGAAAAAAAATGGGAGTTGGCGTTTTTGCGTGGATTATCGTGCTCTTAACAAGGAAACAATGGCTGATAAATTTCCTATTCTGGTCATTAAAGAGTTGTCGGATGAATTACATGGGGCTACGGTGTTTACTAAGTTGGATTTGAGGTTCGCTTACCACCAAATTCGTGTTAAACCGGTGGATGTTCTGAAGACGGCATTTCGCACTCATCATGGCCACTATGAGTTTTTGGTTATGCCTTTTGACTTAACCAATGCCCCAGCCACATTTCAAGCCTTAATGAATGACATTTTTCGGCCTTGTCTTTGAAAATTTGTGTTGGTTTTCTTTGACGATATACTCATTTACAGTCCTACATTGGTGAAACATTTGGAGCACTTGCAGATGGTTTTACAAGAGCTACTGCATCACCAACTTCTTGTTAATAGGAAGAAGTGTGCTTTTGGGCAGTCCACGGTGGAATATTTGGGGGATATTGTCTCAGGTAATGGGGTAGTAGCTGATCCGTCAAAGATTGCAACCATGGTAAATTGGCCGCAGCCGCAAACGTTGAAAGAGCTTAGGGGTTTTCTTGGCCTTACGGGGTATTATCGGAAGTTCGTCAAGGGTTATGGTCACCTTGCTTGGCCATTAACAGAACAACTCAAAAAGGATAGTTTTGGATGGAATGGTGAAGCTGAAAGTGCATTTCAGAAATTGAAAGAGGCTATGGTCACGGTATCGGTTTTGGCACTTCCTGATTTTTCTATGCCATTTGTTATTGAGACTGATGCGTCGGGATATGGCTTGGGTGCTGTTCTTATGCAAAATCAGCGCCCTATTGCGTATTTTAGCCAAGTTTTGTCAAGTAGAGAGCGTCTCAAATCAGTGAATGAACGTGAACTTATGGCGGTCGTGTTTTCGATTCAAAAGTGGCGTCCTTACCTTCTTGGGCGCAAATTTTTGGTGCGCACGGATCAGCGAAGTTTGAAGTATCTATTGGAGCAACGTTTAGTAAGTGAGGAGCATAAAAAATGGTTGACCAAGTTGTTGGGTTATGACTTTGAAATCCAATATCGACCCTGATTGGAGAATAAAGCAGCCGATGCTTTGTCACGTGTCGATCCAGGGGCTTCTCTTGCTGTACTGAGTTGGCCTTCATTGGTGAATTAATTGTCGATGATGAGCATTTGTCCAAACTTCGATCTCAGGTACAACACACTCCTCTTCCGGGTTATTCTATTGATAAAGGGCTGCTATTGTTTCGTGGGTGGATTGTTCTTCCCCGCCACTCTTCTTTTATTCCAACTTTGCTTCATGAATTTCATGCATCGGCGGTTGGGGGTCATTCGGGGGAGTACAAGACATTTCAGCGACTGGCTGCGGAGTGGTTTTGGTCCGGAATGCGTAAATTAGTCCGTGATTTTGTAGCATGTGTGATGTTTGTCAACGCAATAAATACTTGGCGATGTCTCCGGCGGGTTTGCTACAACTATTACCTTTACCGGACCAAGTATGGGATGATATTACTATGGACTTTGTGGAAGGTTTGCCAAGATCGGGTGGTTTTGATTCGATTCTAGTGGTTGTGGACAGACTTTCGAAGTTTGCACATTTCATCGCTTTGCAACATCCTTTCATGGCGCATTCGGTTGCGGCAGTTTTTGTGAAAGAAGTGGTGCGTTTACATGGCATTCCACGCTCTATCATTTCGGATAGTGACAAGGTATTTTTAAGTTTGTTTTGGACAAAATTATTTCGCTTACAAGGCACAAGCCTTAAGCGGAGCACGGCCTACCATGCGCAAACGGATGGCCAAACCGAAGTGGGGAATCGTTGTTTGGAAACGTACTTGCGTTGTTTTGTTTCGGAAAGTCCCAAAATGTGGTATGATTGGTTGCATTGGGCAGAATATTGGTATAATACTTCGTTTCATTCGGCTGCAAACACGACCCCTTTTCTTGCTCTTTATGGGCGTCATCCGCCACCATTGGTTCGTTATAGTGTTGATTCTACATGTGTTTCAACAGTTGATCAGCACCTTCTTGAGCGTGATGTGGTGTTAGAAGATCTTAAGGCTCATTTGGGCCGTGCTCAACAACTCATGAAAGCACTGGCTGATGCAAAGCGGCATGATGTGCAGTTCAGTCCGGGTGAGATGGTTTTCCTCAAACTCCGCCCTTATCATCGACAGTCCTTGGCTCGGAGGCGTAATGAGAAATTGGCTCCACGATATTATGGGCCATATGAAGTGTTGAATTGGTGCTGTAGCTTATCGCCTTCGCCTTCTTACGACATCTTCTTTACATCCCGTTTTCCATGTATCACAACTATGCCGTGCGGTTGGTTCCATGCATTCCTCACAACCACTGCCCCCACAATTGCGTGATACTTTGGAATTGCAGGTACGTCCTGCTGCTGTGCTTGGGATACGCCCCCATATTCCAGCTTCTTTGGGTGAAGGTCTGGATGTTTTAATTCGTTGGCAAGATCTTCCGGAGTCGGAGACCACTTGGGAAACGTTTGAGGCAATTCACCACCAATTTTCAGAATTTTCACTGGAGGACAAAGTGAAATTTTGGGCGGGCGGTATTGATAAGCCACCCATTCATTTTACTTATGCCAGGCACAAGAAAGCGGTTGCGGGACAAGGGGAAATCGAGGTCAAAACTGTAAATTCGGATGATGCTCGGGCTGTACAATTGGAGGAAGAAAATTGAGAAGAATTGGGTACTATAAATAAAGGGTGTAAATGGATTTTGGGGATCATTCTTTTATTTTACAAGTTGTGTAATAAAAGGAGTGAGCAGTTGACTCGAAGTAACTGTCTTGTATACTTTCAGGATTCTTGATTTTGTTTCTTGAATATACACGAGTTCCATCCTTGGTCTTTCATTTTTTATGCTTAAATCTCTTGATCCTATCATAATTCTCCAAAAAACAAGAAATAACAATGTAGTTCTTTGGGTTGTCTTCTGTATTTTCTTCTTTCTTCTTCTTCAATTCTTCTTCTACAATTCTCTCTAATACTCTGTTTTAAATTAATTTCCAAGATGGTATTAGAGTCACTAAGCTCCTGCGGCCTTCTCTGAGTCTCTATTCCGATTATGAGTTCAAGAAACAAAAAATGACTTAAGTGATCGATGAAGCTTTGATGCCTCCATTAATAACGAACTAACTTCTCGTAACCATAATATTCTTCATTTTTCTCTTTACAAGCTTTTATGCTATTCTTTTTTTTTCAAAAAAAAGACAAAAATGCAGCCATCTGTTGCTTTGCACTATTCATCTTTCCTTTATCTTCTTCTTCCTCAAAGAAAAATCAAGAAATTCGAGATCCTAGAGATCTGCAAATCAAATTTCGCATCCATGGCAATCTTGTCCTTTCCATCCGCTCATCACCTCCTCATCATCTTTTTCTCATCAATCTGAGAGATCTGCAAAGTCACACAAATTTCTGCAACAAAAATGTCTAGGTATACCTCTCTCTGATCTTCTTATTCTTCTCATTAAAATTTCTGCAACAGTTTTTTTTTCATCAAATCCTCTTCAAAAATCGATCAAAATTCCTTCACATCAGATTTTTTCTTGTGATCCCTCAAATCCTCTTCAAAATCGATCAAGTGTCTCTCATTCTTCTCTAATTTCTGCCAGATCTTTGACCATCTTCGTTGCAAATGTTGCATAGGTATATCTTCCTTCTCCTTCACATCTGATTATTGTTTTTGATGATCCAACTCTCTTTCAAACGTAAAACCCATCTTATTTCTTACTCTCAATTCTACTCACCAAGCATCCAATCTCTATCTTTGTCTAAGATTTCATTCTCTTCCTTCTCTTGTTATTCCCTAAATCTCTCATTCTTTGCTTTTCTTCTCAACTTTTGATCCCCTTTCTAGTTTTAGTCCAAAAGTGACTTCATCCAATCAAGGCTTCTAGTTCTATGAAATAAAGTGTGTTCTACGGTTAATTGCTTCCTTCCTAGTTACAGAGTGGATCACTCGGAAGTCCATTGATGGGTTCATCTTCGGGTCACAGTAGCAACAATTGCGATTTCTTGTTCAAGATCTTGTTGATTGGAGATTCTGTTGGTGATTTCTCCAACAATTTCTCAAAAAAGAAAAAAAGGGGCAATCGACACATGTGTTGTCATTGGTGGCCTATTGTTTCTTCTTCTAATGGATGTATTGCAAGCTCATGGAAGTTTCCACAACCATGAGCTTGAGGGGGGCTGTTAACCAGAGTTAATAAGTTTAGTTTACTATGGTTAATTGTAATGTAGTTGGTTAGTTAGTCACTTGGATAGATCTACCAATGGTACAATGACATGTGTATGGTTTTGGTCTATAGAATGATCAAGTGTAATTCTCCAAAATACAAGAAATAACAATGTAGTTCTTTGGGTTGTTTTGTGTATCTTCTTCTTTCTTCTTCAATTCTTCTCCAATTCTCTCTAATTCTCTCTTTTGAATAAATTTCCAACACTTTATTTATATTGGATCCCAAATACTTCAAATTTTTGCTCTTTGGTATCTCTTGACTTCCAATCTTCACTATCTTTTTGTTTATATTTTTACTTCCACTAAAATTACATTTAATGTATTTAGTCTTAGTCCTACTAATCTTGAACCCTTTAGATTCGTCTCTCCAAATCTCTAGCTTAGCATTTACTCCAGATGCAATTTATCAATACTATATCATCAACAAATAACGTACTCCATGGAATATCTTATTGGACATGTTTAGCCAATTTATCCATAACTAGTGCAAAAAGCTAGGGGCTTAATGCAAATCCTTGGTGTAAACCTATTGTAATTGTAAACTCGTTAGTTTCACCTATACTCTGACAATGCATCTCAAGTTTGGAATAAGAATAAAATATTTTGTCGACATGTAATCAGGTTACTGATTGGAGAGGGAATCCACTTGATCTTGCCGCTGACCAAGTTGGGCGAAGGGCCATCTTTCCTTCAGGTGGTGTGCTTGTCTCAAATGGTAACTTGCATAACCAGATCTTGAAGATGATTTCTGCCAGTTCATCAGTCAATTAATATGGATACCGCTCAGTTACTTACTTATTCCATTGATCTAATTCATGATTCTTGTTGTGATCTGCTTTATTTGTTGCACAATTATTTAAACCATTTTAGGAAATTTGATATCAAGCCATCCATTATCCATTTGATGACATTGTTTTAAACTTGAACTATTTTTTGCCAGCATTCAAAAGAAAGAAGAAAGTTGTACCCAATGCAAAGGATTTTTGTCATTGTAAGGTCTAGGGAGCCTCATGCATAGCAAATCCTTTGGCATGTTATAATTGAATCGCTCAATGTCAATGACCCTTCTTGTCCTCTGCTGATAAAAAGGGTAGGACCTCTTTATGTTTCTACCCATGTTATTTTAGATCTTTCTATTCTTCTATATTTATCACTATTAATAAGTAACTCTCATTGATTTAGAAGTTGTTTGGTATCCTTGAGGCACTTAAGTTTAAGCCTCACTTTTTTCATATTAAATTTGATTTTTTCAAAACAAATTTAATATTTATAATTATAGTTTTTGGATAAACCAATCTTTTTAGTTTTCTAGGATAAATTACATTATGTTTTGGAGAAATTAAAGCTTTTTTGCCTAAAGTGAAACAAATTTCCACCTACTAGTAATATATAAAAAAGTGCATACCTAGTGCACAAGAGTCCTACCAAGGCCACTATTGCAGGGTTTAAGGAAGGGTGGATGATGTAAATATTTAAGTTTATTAACAGTAATACAATATTACAATGTTTTGCGACCAAACTAAAAACTTTATCATTCTAATTGAAACTTGATCTACCTATTTCTTACAATATTTTTGGAATATATTTGTCATGAATAAAATGATATAATCTTTGGTGACTAATAGGATGCAAATTTGACTAGATTTCTTAAGGATAATTTGATTAACATGTATTTGAGTTTTAGTTGGTGTATAATTTAGTTGTTTACATCCAATTAGTTTCTTAGTTCCTAATCTTCATAGAAGTTGACTTCTTTAATTTGGTATGTACAAATAAAGACACTTAATAAGAATTGAATCACATGGAGTGATGGAAATTTGTTGGTTTTGCATCTATTCATCTTAAATTTCTTCTTGATTATTTTACCTTCTGCATCACTGTGTTAGAAACGGTTTTTGAAACAAGGAGATGTCTCAAGACATTATGTGACAAATCTTGAAAACATGAGACATTAGATTAATGCATGAGTAATGGTAGAAAAGGTTGTTTTGACCTTGAAAAAGTTATTTTGCATGGTCACTAGTCCATACAAATATAAATCATTTTATGTTGCAAAAGTAAAATAATGAAAGACACAAAGATGTAACGTGCTTCGGCTCTATGGCCTACTTCCACGGGAGAAGAGGGGATATTTTCTTGTTCATCTTGTCACAATGTGAGAGCATGTATAAATAGATATACAGGGCTTTATACTTTACAAACTTAGTAGATGATATAAATGGCAACTTCTAAAACACTCTTTCTTGTACATGGTAACACAATCCCATAGATTGCTCTCTTCTCCGCAACACTCCCGCTCAAGCTGGTGAGTAAAGGTTTACCATTCCCAGCTTGGATACATTTGTTTGAAATACATAATGGCTTAACCCTTTAGTGAGCATATCGGCGAGCTGATTATTGGTAGACACATATGGAGTACAGATCAACCCACTATCAAGCTTCTCTTTAATGAAGTGTCTATCAATCTCTATATGCTTGGTTCAATCATGTTAAACTGGGTTGTGGGCAATGCTGATGGCATACTTATTATCACAATATAGCCGCATAGGGCCGTCCCAACGTATCTTCAAGTCTCCCAAAATTTTCTGTAACCATAATAACTCACACACCCCTTGTGTCATTGCTCCAAATTCTGCTTCCACACTAGATCTTGCCACTACATTATGTTTTTTATTTCGCCACGTCACCAAGTTTCCACCAAGAAATGTACAATATCCTGTAGTTGATCTTCTGTCAACTACTGAACCAACATAATATGCATCTGTATATGCTTCAAGAACCACTCCTGTGTGTCGTTTAAATAAGATGCCATGTCCTGGAGTCCCCTTAAGATACTGTAAGACACGGTTAGCTGCTTGAAAATGAATATCTCTAGGGTTATGCATAAACTGACTAATTACACTTACTGCATATGCAATATCCGGTCTCGTGTAAGAAAGATAGATAAGTATTCCTACTAGTCTTTGATACATCTCCTTATAAACAATAGGTGCTTCTTCAGCTTTTCCAAGTTTGTGATTGGGATCAATAGGTGTGGTTACTGGTTTGCATGCTAACTACCTTGTCTCTTTAAGAAGATTTGTAATGTATTTCGGTTGAGAAATAAAGATCCCTTGTTTGGAGTGTGCCACTTCAATTTCAAGAAAGTACTTTAATCTTCCTAAATCCTTAATCTCAAATTCTTTGGCCAAACACTGTTTCAGGCTCTCCTTCTCATGCTCATCGTTTCCCGTCATAATGATGTCATCTTCATATACCAAAAGTGCAATGGCTCCCCCTGAAGCTGAGTGTTTAATGAATAAGGTATGATCCCCTTGGCTCTGCTTGTACCCCATTTCTTTTATTACTTTGGCGAAGTGGCCAAACCATGCTCTTGGAGACTGTTTAAGGCCATACAAGGCCTTTTTCAGTTTGCATACTTTACCGGTGGTTAGACTGTTCTCAAATCTAGGAGGGACTTCCATATAGATCTCTTCTTCCAGATCTCCGTGAAGAAATGCATTTTTCACGCCAAATTGTTGCAAGTCCCAGTCGTAGTTGGTTGCCAAAGAGAGTAGTAATCGGACAATATTCATTTTGGCAACTAGTGCAAATGTCTCCAAATAGTCCACACCGTATGTCTGAGTGTACCCTTGCGCTACCAGTCTTGCCTTGTACCTCTCCAGTGACCCATCTGCTCTGTATTTAATTGTATAAACTCATTTACATCCCACAAGTTTCTTCTTGGTAGGCAGATCAACCAACTCCCATGTTGTATTTTTCTCCAGGGCTTCCATTTCCACATTCATAGCTTGTTTCCAATTTGTATTAGATAAAGCCTCGGATAATGATGTAGAAGTCTGGATATTGTTCAGGTTGATAAGGAAACTCTTATGGGTTGGTGAAAACTTCTCAAAGGATACAGCATGAGATAGTAGATACAAGGGATGCTTAGTGCATTCCCTTGTTCCCTTTCTAATGGCAATGGGAAGATCACTGTCAGGTTCAGAGGCTAAAAAATCATTGTTAGTTTCAGGAACTAATGAAATTTGTAAGGAGGGTTCAGGATTTGTTACCTCATTTTTAGGGATTGGTTCAGATTCTTGAACTTGCATCGTTTCAGGAGCTGCAACTTTCTTCCTTGAGTACATTTGTCCAGTCATCCGATCCTTAGGTTCATCATTGGGTACAGAGGGTGTAGGAGATTTGGGTTTGGTTTATTGGAGGTTAAAAGGGTCAAAAAGATCAAAAGAGTTATCAAGGGAGTTCCGATCCTTGTCTTCAAGACATGATGACACTCTCCCCCTGAAGAAGAGGAGCGGAAAAATAGGGCTCAGGTTCACAGAAAGTCGGCAGAGACAAAATTTCTTTGATGGCGGATGATAGCATTTATATCCCTTTTGAGTGGAAAAGTATCCGACAAAGACACTTGAGATCTCTGGGGTCCAACTCCCCCTGTTGGGTTGGTGAACATGGACAAATGATACACCCCCAAATATCTTAGGTATAAGATTATTGGAGATTTTGAGCTCAGGGTAAATTGACAGAGCTTTTCCATAAGACTTTTGAAATCAAGGGTCTGGGATGGTATGCGGTTAATAAGGTGTGTTGCTGTAAGGACAACTTCCCCCCAATAGGACTTAGGCATATTATTCTAAGATAAAAAGGCTCGTGTTGTATCAAGCAAGTGGCCGTTTTTTCTTTCAGGAACTCCATTTTGTTGTGGGGTGTGAACACAAGATGATTCATGAAGGATCCCCTTGTTTTGGAAGTAATTGGTCAAGGTTTGATTAAAATAGTCTCTAGCATTGTCAGATCGAAATCTCTTGATTTTTGCACCAAACTGGGTGTGTATCATGTTATGGAAGGTAGAAAGAACAAAGCTCACATCGGATTTTTGTTTCAATAAAAATATCCACGAGACTTTAGTACAGTCATCAATGAAGGACACAAACCATCGCGTTCTAGAAACATTAGGTATTGGAGAGGGACCCCAAATATCACTATAAATGAGATCAAAATGATCTGAACTTATTTCATTACTAAGTGGAAAAGATATACGCTCGTGTTTTGCTAGTTCACACACTTTACAATGAAAATCTTCAACATCTAGAGACTTAAAAAAAAAAAAAAAAGGAAACATGATTTTAAGGGTTCGAAAATAAGGATGGCCAAGGCGGCGATGATGAAGCCATAACTTTTCTTTATTGGAAAACTTGGGCTCAGAGAGAAATGAAGTGTTACTTTTGATACGATGTACTAGTGTCTCAAGGTAATATAACCCGTCCTGTTCCTTTGCACGTCCAATCATCGTCCCCAAGGCCTAGTCCTGAAATGCACAGTAAGTAGGGAAGAAGGTTACATTAAAACTCAGATCATGGGTCAATTTTTTAATAGAGATAAGATTAGTAGATAGTTTAGGAACATGAAGAACATTTCTGAGTGTAAGGGTGGGGCTGATGTGAACATCACCTACACTAGCAATTGTGGTTAAGGATCCATCAGCTGTGGCTATTTTCCGACTACTAGGACAGGGGTTGTAGGTACGAAATATATTAGGGGAATTGGTCATGTGATCAGTAGCATCAGAATCTATAACCCAAGAGTTAGCAAAAGACTTATCCGAGACGTTAAATCCAATAGAAATAGGAAAGTTACCTAAATGTGTCAATGAACAGGTACCTGAGGGTTTGTCCAGTGTGACAAGCAAAGATTTCAATCTTTCAATGTCGTCTTGGCTGAATCCTATTGGCACTGGGGAGTCTGCAACTGTTTGTTTAGTAGACAAATGTGCTTGTTCACTGGTCTTCTGCTGTCCTCCTTTGTAGCCCCATTCTTTACTGGAAGTTGTAGGCTTGCCATGACGTTTTTAACACTTTTCCCTGATATGTCTAGCCTTCTGACAATAAGTACACCATAGATTATTCCTATTGTCTCGATTTGGGACCTTTGATTATTCAACTCGCGGAGTGTTTGTCTTCTGATCACTTCCCCTATTGGCAACCATAGCTGAGCCTTCCATCTTTTGACAACTTTTATGCCACTTCTAGGATTTATTTTAAATTACAAAAGCTTTCGAAGAAATCTCAAATAAGTCCAAACTTTTTAAAAAATCTCAAATCCCTATGGCCTGCCTTACTTGGCATCTAGGCAACTTGGTCTTGAGATGCCTAAGTGATGGCCTAGAGGCTGCTTAGGCGACACCTTGACAGCCCTGAAATGTATGTGCTACATCTGTTTGTTCTTCCAAAATACACCAAGATGAACTCAACAAACTCAGATTCATGAATAAATTAGAACTGACATGTCATTCTCTTACAGAATTTTGAGATGCCTTAGTCAAAATATTTGGAATATAGCAATATAAACCATGGTTTCATAATCCATAGGTATGTAGAGATTGAGGTGGATGCTACTTAGAGAATCAGAGCCAAGTGATTGAAAGCTTCATTACATCTTGAATGTATGTGAGGGGGGGAATATGATGAGATTAGAACAACAAATTTACATGACAAAAGTTACTATGGTATTTTTAGAGTGGAAAGCTGAGCATCAAATACCATTTTCATGTCACAAGTGTATTAGAGGTTGGATAATGTGAAACTCAACTCAACTAAGCCTTTTTCCAACTACATTGGACCACTACATGAAATTTGCTCTATTGAATGCTGACTTAGGTTGGATAAAGAGAAAGATGAGAGAAAATCTGCTGCAAAAAAGATTAAATAAAAATGGGAAAGACAAAAATCATTGCTAAATGCATTTTGAAAATATGGTTGCTTCAATAGGTGAAAGTGATATCCTAATGAAGCCAAGTGAAATATTATGGTCTTATGGGATCCCGGATGAAAGGAGTTTGCCTCTTAAGGTGGAAAGAATGTTGTGTGGATTATAGTGGTGACAACTTATGTAAAAGTCACTTGAAGCGATTTATGACAAGGCCTTAGGAGTAAAATGTTAGTTCAGGATTTGATTACCCTGAGCCTAGGCTGAGTTTAGACTTTGGCAACGATGATAATAGCTTGTTTAACTATGTTCTCTTCTTAATAGAGTATTTTGCATCCATCTTTAACCAAATATTGAGAAATTGCAAACATATAATAATTACGCAATGTTTGCTATTAACTTTTAATGATGGTGATTACTGATTAGTGTCGAAGATTCATTCCTTTAACTACATAAGTTTCTTGGCACCAATGTGTGATGCTGTCTCTGGTGTTTGTTAGTGTAATTCTTCATGCTCAAGTCTTACATTATGAGGCTGTACATTTTTTTCGCTGCGTATGATTTTGTGTGCATGTTAATATGTTGTGAATATAAGATAGGATGACTATGAGAGTTTTTTGTTGTTGTTTCAAATGAAAATATGAGATAATTGTTACTATTGAAATTTTAATGACTCGTGTGAATCTCTTTATAATGTCCTTGAACTTGAAATCACATGTCTGCTTAGTTTGAAACTATGTCAAACACTTGGATGTGAATCTGTTAACAATGTCCTTGAACTTGAAGCTCATGTGTCTGCATTACTTTGAAACTAGGTTGAACACTTGTATGTAGTTTTCTTGTATCTAAATACCTTATCCTATGAGCCACTTTGGGATTATTTTTTTCCAACATATTACAATGGAGAGGTCCTGAGCTTAGGGTACCATGTTGCTTTTCTTAACCTGTTCTGGGTTTAAAATCAGATGAACAGATTCAACCACTTCTAGATAGATCCAGTTCTATATGCTTTAGGAGTTCAGACAAACAGTGTGCTTTGGCTGTAGGGGTATTAGTTCTTTAATTCTTTTAAGCCTCAATCAATTAATAATCTAAATCTAGGTGTAAAGGTCTACCTACATACTTCATTTTTTACTTTTTCATTTAGCCAATTAACAACCGGTTTTAGTAGTTATTATAGCTTTGCATAGAACTTGCTTAGTTCAAGGTATAGAACAAGGATACTTGCAGTTGTTGGCCAACTAAATCCTCCAAGCTTAGCCTTCTGCCTTTCCCAGTAAGCATATGTATACTCTACTACTTGTCTTAAGACAACAAGGCTTTCCGAGCCAGAAGTTATCAAAATCTGACACACTAATCCCTTCCAGATCTTGCACCGTAGACTTATCTCACCAGGGTCTACCATTGCATCACCTTCCAAACGTGTCCATCATCAAAACCTTCCAACTTTGAAACCCCATATATATATATATATATATATATCCTTCTTCCCCTCTTGCGTCATTTTATAGAACATCCTAAAGCTTATTATTATTATTATTATTTGGTTATGAGACTATCCTAAAGCTTATTCACAAACAACCCCATCCCCATGATGCAATCATTTATCTACGTGTCCTGACAGTTTGGCATCATCCCAAGTTTTCAGACATGCAAAACTGGTATCCTGGAAAGTTCTTGATCAACAGATGAAGGCCACCTGTTTTCTTTTTCCCATTAGAGAATGATCCCCTGTAGACTTAACATGTCATAACTTACTATAAACTAATGTACGTACTTTAAATAAATGTGCATGGCTTACATAGAATAATAGTGAACGTACCCTTTGAATATTATTGATTATTCTCCATCCACACATCCCTAGATTTGATATCGTCAATGCCCTCCCCTTATAGTATGTGAAGGCCCTATGATTTTGGACAAAAATAAAACTCGACCTTAGTATTCAATGTTTGTTGGAGCAAGCGGACACCTCACAACAAACACTAACAATAACAAATATTAGATTATCTACCAAAATTATATTGCTCTCTACTGGGTCAACTCTATGATGTCTTTAGCTTCTTTAATTAGGAAACCCTTCTGCTAGCAAACCCTGAATTCAATGCAGGCATTTACCCTTCCAAGTATTAAAGATTTGTTTTCTTGATCCCTTTTCTTTATTTTTTTAATCCACAATCTCTAATCAGCAACCTTGATGCTATTAACAAATTGGGTGTCTCCATGGAACCCAACACAGTGGCATCTTTTGAGATTACTAGCGGATTATTCTAATTCATCTATGATGCTCATCATTACAAACCAAAAGCTTATAGTATTACTAATAATCTTTATTATTTGCATGGGGTTATTATTTTACATGATGTGATGATACGTTTCTAGAGGTTTCATAGAATGTGATAATATGCTGGTGGGTGAGAATCTAAGGCTAGCAAGCAAACAGAAAGAGAGTGGTGGTCAAATAATCTGTTATAAAAAAAATAACCCTAGCTAGGGCAAATCTCAGTTGATGAATAAAATATTATTTGACCTTCCCTTTATTGTTAGAGGTGGATGAGACACCTTACCACATTGTTTCAATGGTTTTTTTAACAGTGTCTGAAACTTGGCGGCATGCTTGTGTCACACGCTAGAATAGAAAATAGAAATAGAATACTTAACCAATTACAACTCGAATCTCGAGGAGAATCTGAATGGGTGAACACACGAGCACCCCCATGATCACGAGACACGCGTGCGAAGAGCGAGTAAGGAGACTTTGTGTAAAGCGCGTGTCGTAGGGGGCTAACGTGGCGTGATACGAGTGGGCTGATTAGGCCAGTTGTCCTCGATGTGGTCCCCGCTATGATAGGGGAGCGTGTCTATGAAGTGGCCACGTCGCAGGAGGAGTTCCACGTAATGATTAAAAAAGTGATTTTTGGGAGGGGGGCGGGAAAGGATCCGTGCATGGCGATCGTCATGCAATATTGTGTAGGTCTATTAGGATAACGAGTGTGATTTTCTTTCTTTAAAGATGGGGAAATTATAATATTTGGGGACGTTGTTGCTCTTGCTCCCGCATGTGAGCGCGAACAAAGATGGACCCTACTTTAGTTTCAAAAAATAAAAATAATAAAAATAATAAAAAATAAAAGTGCGCCCTCGGCTCCGAGCCGAGCTTTCTTCAAGCCAGCTTGGATGTCATTTATTTATGCGGTACTGCTGGGGTTACACGGGTAAAACGCGCATGAAAACACGACCACTTGGATGCGCATTGATCGCATGGACGCGACATGATTGGAATTTAATTTTTTGTATCTAAAAAATTAAAAATAATGAAAATTCGTTTGATTTGAGTAGATTTAAAAAACAGTTTTTGTTTTTTTATAAAGGAAACGACTTATTTTCATAAAATGATGAAAAGTTGCTTTTTGAATTTTTTATTTTTAGATTAATTTTTTGTTTGTTTGATCACCAATCCTTTAGTTTTTGTAAAGGAAATGCCCTTAGGAACCTTTTTTTATACTTTTTTCTTTTTAATGCATCTTAATTGTAATGTATTTGAAAGTTAATGATAAATAACAAACAAAAGAAGATTTAAAATAAATAAAATAAAGACAAATTTAAAAGGTTTGTAATTAATTGTAATATAATTGTAGACATAGCCTAGTAGAATAAAATCAAACTGGAATCATGTCGCTAAGTCAATGTAGTTGAGTAAAATCGAGAACTTAAATACAACAAAGTCAATGCATTAATTTCTATGGAAGCATGGTAGCTAAATAATGCTTGCAATTAATCACCTTCAAATGATTGAGCTCTGCCACTATTTGGCAACCAACAAACAAAAAAAATGAAATTATATGAAATCATTGAAAATTTGTAACTAAATGCTATTTCCCTTTTTTTTTTTAATATTTTTTTTTATTTGTGTTTGGTGAAGGTTATCCACCTTTCATAACTAAAAGGGGCTATGACATCATTATGATGTCATTTTATAAGGTTTATAAAGCATTCGAGTATTGACATATTTGGGGCCTTAAAATCTTGTATCCAAGAAACTAAGGCTGTGATTGGTATCATTTTTAAATTTAGTTTTTTGTATTTAAAAACAAAAAGAACAAAAAGTTATAAAAGTTATAAAAAACTTGTTTGGTTCATTATGATTCAAAAAAGGTTTTTAGAAAAAAGTTAAGAGAAAATGTTGTTTTCAGAAAACGTACAAAAGTTGTTTTTTGGTTGATTTGTAATTGATGGAACCCACATAAGTTTTTTTTTAATTTGATTTGTGTAAAATCTTAAAACAACCAAATAAGTTTTTCTTGTTTTTCAAATTTAAAGAGATTTTTAGATATAGGTTCCTATAGCTATTTGTATATAGAGCAAAGGTCTTATAATTTTTAAAATTAGAGTTTGGGTCCTCAATCAATCAACCCGTCATTTGTCAATCAAATTATAGTAGGTCAAGGGGTTCACCTGACCATTTTGCCCTTCTCCCAATTAACAATCACCTCATTTATCGGTTAAAATATTTATCAATCGGAAACTTTTTCAAAAGGCTAAACTTTTTATTTCCGACTCTGATTTGAGTGGTTCAAAAGATGTTGGAAAGATTTTTTATTCCTCTTTTCAACACATTTTGAATCACTCAAATCAGAGTTAAAACGAAAAAGTGATAGTCATTTGAAGTTTACTTACGATCGATAAATTGATATCCTAATCGGTCAACAGATATGTCGATTGGTAAAGGTAACTAATCGGTTAATTTCTTACCTATAGGTAAGTTTTCTTTACCTATAAGTAAGAAATTGACCGATCTGTAGGTAAATGACTCTTTAACTTCAAATAGTCATAATTTTTTCATGCGGACTTCGATTTGAGTGATGTAAAATGCGTTGGAAAGAAGAAAAGATGTACAAAATCATGTGCTTTAAGTGACTTTCAGATCACTGGTGATTGGTCTGATGGTTATTAAACATTCAATTCATGTAACGACCACTAGATCGGTCATCGATGATCAGAAAGTAACTTAAAGCACATGGTTTTGTAGATATTTTCATCTTTCAAACACATTTTAAATTACTCAAATCGGAGTTCAGATGAAAAAAATTATGGTTATTTGAAGTTAAAGAGTCATTTACCTACTGATCTATCAATTACTCACCTATAGGTAAGAAATTGACCGATCGGTAACCGATGGTCAATTACTTTTACCGATCGATATATATGTTGACTGATCAGGATATCGGTTTACTGATCACAAGTAAACTTCAAATTATTATAACATTTTTGTTTTAATTTTCAATTGAGTGATTAAAAGGCATTGGAATGAAGATCTTTTAACGCATTTTAAATCACTCAAATTAGAGTTGGGATAAAAAAAATTATAGCTTTTTGAAAATGTTACCGATTAATAAATATTTTGACCGATAGATGAGGTGATTGCTAACTCGAAGAAGGGCAAAATGGTCAAGTGAACTCTCTGACCTACTGCAATTTGATTAATAGGTGATCGGTTGATTGGTTGAATACCTAAATTTTAATTTTGAAAACTATAAGACCTTTGTGTTACATACTAATAGCTACATGACTCTATCTTTAAAAATTTTAAATTTAAAAAATATTTATTGAATATGATGCTAAACATATTTTAAAAAATTATAAATTAATAAAAAATAAATCATATTTTATTTTTTAAATTACATGCCAAACTTAGCCTAACACATTCTATATTCTAAGGGCTCGAAATATTGGGAGTTTAAATTTTGATGCAGTGGAGATGCGGTGAGTTGATTGTGTAATGGAAGATAGGACGCAAAAGTAGAACTTTTTTACATTCGACCTCAATCTCCATCAACCACGCCGAAGTCAAAAGATGGGAGTTTCCAAGGTAAAGTTCCTCCGGCAGCAAGTAAAGGTTGACAACAGCGAGAGAGATTGACGTTAACATTTTTATGGATCGTCTTTAATTAAAGGGTGATACGTTGTACGGTCTATCACCCCTGTACCTTTTTCTCCACTCGGATATGCAGAGGGAGGGTTATTTATTCAATTTATAGATTAATGAGGTTGAAAACGGTGCTGGGTTATTAAGTACTGTGAGATTTATTTATCTTTTTGTGTATATATATATATATATATATGAATGATCAAAGTTGCTTATTAGAGTTGAAGTTTAGAACAAGGGAAAAAATATTAGTCACGCAGAAAAGAAAAATTAAGAAGAGGTGGTCATGTTCAAATTTCAACACTTAACTTAACTCAACTATTGACACTTGCTAGTTTAAGTGGTTATGGCATCTCCTACTTCATATTAGTTTGGGTTCGAGTCTCCTTAACCTCAAAATATGTAAAAATAGTAGTTGTGGCGTTTTCTTTTTTTTGTCTTTGTGCCTTTGTTCCCCTTTATTAATGATTGAGGCTGATGTAAATATTATAAATTGACAAAAAAAAAAAAACTTAATTAACTCACTAAGCCTTTTTTTTTAATTACATAGAATCAACTACATGAATTTGTTTTTTTCATTCCACTCTATATAAGTCTAAATCAACATTAAAATTACAAGTAGTTATATATTTCTTAATTATTTTTGTTTATGTTATTTTAGGCTTTCATCTATCTCTATCATTACCGTGCATTGGTAATAGGTCACCATTTTGACTAGAGCATTTAAAGGTCTTCTTTACGTATGTCTCACTCTGTTTTTGAGAGGAAACAAAGATAATATATTAATTAAAACAGAAAATTACAACCTAAGGTCCTAGAGCATAAGCAATGCTCCAAAAATTAGTAATGTACAAATCCTTCTTTATATATGTAAAAAATACCTTAATTTGTTTTCTCTCATGTAAAAATTAGAGCATAAGAAATTGCAGTTGTCAATGTGGATAAATCACTTCCAAGAAATCCTACAATATTCAACTTGAAATCAATAGTTAATAGTTAAAGTCTTTTAGTGAGCATAGCATCTACTACCATCTTATCTTACAGCCTGTAACAGCTTATATTACATGACATATCTCACATGTGGAACAATTTTTTTGAGGTGAGAAATTAATGCTTAGGTCTCAGTATTTTGTTTGAATGAAATCTCAAGATCCAAATATCAAAATTCAATGTGACAATAGTGACTTACTGCTGCTACTCATGCAATAAGGACAAATTTTATGTCCCATTTGGAAGAAGACTCAAAACTTTACTAATTCTACGTTGAATCTTCTTGCATTTTGTACTAATCATCACCATCATAAATTGTATGCACGGGCTCTCTCCACATTATGGATTTTTCCTCCTTGTAGAACTAGTTTATTTCTATACGTCTCTTGTTGATGTGGTATGTATAAATGCCTCAAATCATTAATTTACATATATTCATGAAGTATGCAAGTGGAAATCACGAATGTTTACTACGTTACATCTGCATCTTAATTACCTATACTCTGGTAGAAAATTTATTTTAATTTTGAAAAGGAAAATGCTAGTCTAACTATAAAAAAAATGTAACTTTATACATTCATAACTATTAGATCATTTATTACACATCTTGAGATATGTAACACATTTATTTTATTGTTATGAATTTATAGTTGTACTTGAAGCTGCACTACTACGTAACCATCTTGTAATTGAAGAGCTTCGGAAAGCAAGATCATTTTGACTACTATTACCGTCAAATTTGATATGATGCCTTCTTTTGTGGGCAAAGTTGAAAACAAGCTTTTAAAGAATCAACGAAGAAAGATCATTGATTCCTCTCATTTTCTTCTTCTCCATATTATTACAAGTGAAGGAACCGTAGGCAATAGGCGTAGAGCAACTAACACCATTCCTTTATAACACGTGACACATTTTCTTAGGTTCATTGACCATTGGTTTGAGTTTTAATTATTGCTAGATTACTTAGAAACAAAGGGAAAATTACTGAAGTCTGGTAGCTTTTTCCTTTGATTAATTGGAAGATTTTCTCTTTAGGAATGTTGAAATTCCTATGTATCCTCGTTCCACACAAGGGAGAGAAAACAAAAACCTCAATTCAGCCATGTTCACTTATTCAAATACTATTGAATATTGTAAACATTAATTCAATTTCTCCCCCTTAGTAATTTCTCAATGTAAATGCTTTAGTAAAACTCTTCCTACATACATGAGTCTAATATCCCGGCCGAGAAAAACAAATACAGACTTTTTAATTAAAAAAAACACTTATTTCATGTGTGTTCAAAAGCTAGGACGTGTCGGTGAGTTGTGCTTGGAATAAAACTGCTATACATATACGTATTCACACTGTATATATAATTCCAAGTCACATTACCATTTTCCATATTCCAAGAGAAAAAGCTTGTTTACCCTCAAAACAGCAAAAAAGCCAAATCAACACGAAAAGGCCTAGAAATACTTATAGCCGACTTTTAGTTCAAAAATTGGAACTTTAAAATAATAATAATTATTATTATTATTATTGAAGCTCATTTTGGTTCATTTCACATGTTGAGAAATATTATTTTTTATACAAAATTTTAAGTTTGGTCAGTCTTTAAGTTAGGTCATCAGACGTGTGAACGTTTATGTAGAGCATGTCATAAAATAAATACTTTTTGTTAGTATAAGTGGGTGTAATTTTTTATGTATTTTAGCTTAAAAGAACACGCGTTTGACGTAATATTAATTTTTAGAATTAAATTTATCAATAATAATAATAATAATAATAATAAAAGTAAAAATAAAAAATAATTTGGCTTGAAGTTGAAGCCGATGAAGCTAATATTGGAGTTTGAAGCCGTGCAAAGGGTAAAAAACGCGCCGTGAAGTCATCCACTGTACTGCGGTCTTCGAAAGCGTCACATAAAGAGGGGTTACGTGGCGACATCGCTGTTGAAGACAGCTAGCTAATATGAATCCCAGAAAGCTTATTATTATTAATGTGTAAAAACTAGTGTATGTGATGAATTGAAGCAAAAAATAAAAATTAATTAAAATCAAATTAACAGTAATTACTCTTAAAACTCTTGAAAACAAAACAAAACCCAGATGTGGAGAGATTGATCTCTCAGATATAGGCCACGTTGCACCTTTGATATACAAAGGCCGGCACCAAATATCTTTGACTTCACCCTTTTTTCTTCTCAAAGACAATTTATATATATATATATATACCTTTCTATCATACGACCTTCTCCTCACACTTTTGTTGCAACAATAGAAGTACCCATCTCTTGTTAACAACATTCATCAAGTACTTTTACTTTCTGGTGATAATTGATCATCTTCAACAGTGTAACAAGGTTCCAGAAGAAGAAGAAGAAGAAGAAGAAAAATCAGAGTACTTTTTGCAGAGGAAGACATGGGAAGATCACCTTGTTGCGACAAAAATGGACTCAAGAAAGGGCCATGGACACCTGAGGAAGATCAGAAGCTCATTGATTATATTCAAAAACATGGGCATGGAAGCTGGAGAACACTCCCCAAGAACGCTGGTAAGTTTATTTAGATATGCTTTTTAAGTATATTTGAAATAAAAATATGGGTGTCTATTATTAGTTTCGTTTTAAAGAATAAATTAGTGATAGGCTTGGTTAATTTGCTTCATGACAGGGCTTCAAAGGTGTGGGAAGAGTTGTCGTCTTAGATGGACTAATTATCTTAGACCTGATATCAAGAGAGGCAGATTCTCTTTTGAAGAAGAAGAAACTATCATTCAACTACACAGTGTTTTAGGCAACAAGTAAGTTTTAATAATTCATAAGACTACTCTTATATATGCTAATAGTTATGAGAACTGGGTATGCTTTGTTTTGCTTAATTTACTTATGTTGGTGAATTGCTTGAGTTAAATGTTTCTTAATTTGTTATGTTAGGTGGTCTGCCATTGCTGCTCGCTTGCCCGGAAGAACAGACAACGAGATAAAGAACTACTGGAACACACATATAAGGAAGAGGCTGCTTAGAATGGGAATTGATCCTGTAACTCATAGCCCTCGTCTTGATCTTCTAGACCTCTCTTCTATTTTCAACTCAGCTTTATACAACCCATCTCATCATCATCATCTATCAAGATTGCTTGGCCTCCAACATCTAGTTAATCCAGAACTCCTAAGACTTGCTACAACTCTCTTACCATCATCATCATCTCAACAGAATACTGAAAATCCTGACTTACAATTTCTACAAAATCTTCAAGAAAACCCGCTTTGCATTAATCCCCAAATGCAGCAGATCCAGTTGATGCCGTCATTAATTGAACCTCCATTAATCCATCAAGATCAAATCCAAGCTTCATGCACTACTACTACTACTACTACTACTAGTACTACTGCTACTACTTCAGCTCCATTTTTAAATGAACCTGATCATAATCAAGTTCATCATCATCTCATGCAACCCAATGTGGAGCAATTTCAATCAAATCTCTCATACCAAAACTGCCAACTCAATATATGGCAAGACAATGTAATGAATCAAACTGATGATATCACAGATAACTTTGCTGCAGCAATTCCAAATTTGGGATTATTCTACAGCTCTGATCAGTCTTCCATTATTGACCCTTTGTCCGAAAACTCAAGTTTCCCATCGAACAACAACGCCAACTTCGGTTTCACGTCGGTTTTATCTACACCTTCTTCAAGCCCAACTCAGCTAACTGCTTCTTGCAGCACTGAAGATGAGAGGGATAGCTATTGCAGTAACTTGCTGAATTTTGATATTCCCAGTACTATGTTGGACGTCAACGACTACATGTAATTCAGATTGATCAAGAAGAATTTAGTAATATTTATAATCTGGGTATTGCAGAAGAATCTGAAATTTTTAAACAAGAATCATGATCAGATGACTGTTTCTGAGTTCTAGATCTTTCTGGGTGCTTTTCATTGATGTTGATACTGTAAAATCCCACATGAGTTTGTTGTTGCAATTTTCTTTTCCAAAAGCTCACTGTATCAAGCAACAAGATTCCCTACCCACCCTTGTGTTTTTTTGTTTTTTTTAGGGGAAGTTTGCATTATTGATGTTCATTATATTTATTGATTTGTTTTCCATTATTGGTATCTTAGTCTATATAATATTCATTCAAGTCAAATTGAGCTTGGACATTTCCTTTCAAAAAAAAAAAAAAAAAAACATTCTCGTTTTATGTTTGTTACAGTGCTGAAGTATTGTAAATAATATTACAATAAGAGGAATATTATAAAGAACACAATTCATGAAACTTGTAAGCTTTCCAAAATTGTTTGAATTGTAAAGCAATTTCCATTAACTACGAGCTTTAAAATATTAGAAAAAAAATGCACTTTTATAAGAAGACAAAAATATCACTAAAATAATCCCTTAATAGCAAGTTTTCTTTGCAATTTCTTGAGTTTTATAAGAACGTAACTGTATATAGCAAGTAGAAATTAAATAATACGCTTTGGAGTTTGGATAAGATTACCAATCATCATAACCCACCTGTTGTAAAGATCAAAGCAAAAGTAGTTCAAGCTTATTTTCAATTCCTGATCATAATTAATTAAACTTGTCATGAACAACTGTACATATTAATTTAATATCAGTTATTCTAGATTTTATACGTCCTACTTGGTAGAGAAGTTTAGAGCAAAATTTGCTTGGTGGCCTTAGCTAGAGCTTCAAGAGGAAGGCACGTGGCGAATCTCACACGGTAATAAATAAATGTTGGCGCAGTCAAAGGTTTGACTAACAAGGATACGTGTCGAGGAATGAGTGGTGACACAGGGTTCATGTAAAAAGTTTTTTGCTTTATTGAATTACGCCGCGTGGATCTTGTAGTGTTTTGTCTCTTTATCCGTCATTTAATGCTTATATATATATATGCATTCACCATGATCCATACCACCCATACATACATACATAACTTTACATGACATGACATGATGATGAATGGTGAAGCATCATCATCATCATCACCCACAATTCAGTACACGTGGACTCAATAATACACCTTTTATTGCCAAACCTTCCCGCCCCTGTTTGGTAAAAAACAAAAGGGGCCATTGGGCAAACAGGTCACAAATTCAGCGCCTTATCCAATACCAGACGCCACGACAGCGAAGTTTTACAAGTACACGTGCCCTCTCCTAATTAAACGCCTGCCGCTACTCGCCGATTAAGAAGAATGGATTTTATTTTATTTTTTAATTAAGAGCTCTAGATATTTTTGAATTACACTTCTAAAATTATGTATTGAAATTATATACACTTATTATTTTTCTTCTAATTAAAATATAGTTATAGATAAAAAAAAAGGATCAAAGTGTTTTTAATAAAAATTAATATTAGATTGACCTAATAGTTAAAAGGTAGATTGTCAAATACGATATTCATGAAGACATCGTAGTTGACGATATTTTAGATGTTTATGTCATGCTCTAAAATTGATGAGACCTGATACCCTATAATCTCTAAAAATAAAAAATTAAAATTAAAATAATAAAATAATAATTTAAATTATATATATATGTGTGTGTATAAAATTGATGAGACCTGATACCCTATAATCTCTAAAAATAAAAAATTAAAATTAAAATAATAAAATAATAATTTAAATTATATATATATGTGTGTGTGTGTGTGTGTAAGAAATCTTTTTTTCCATCCCATATTAATTTCCTTCTCTAATTCTTCTTCTTCACATTATTAAATATATTTTTATGTATATAAAAAAGATATATTAGATAAAAAAATATATACATATATATAAGGTCAATTCAAATGCAATAAATTCATAAACAGATTAAAAATCCATCTTCACATTGACTAATGGTTGCCTCATTAATTAATCATGTGCATGTTTGTAGAATAGTCTAAATATAATCAATATATACGAAATAAAATTAATTTGTTTTAGAATGACAACAAAACTAAATTATATCACATGGTCATACTAATATTTCTTGTTCATTTTGAATTCAAAAGGTTTGATGGGATGCTTGTAATTGATGGAGTGACACCTATGAAAGCCAGACAGAGATGTCTCATCAATAAATAGTGTGGGGATCATGGCTAGAATTTAGAAAGGTCCAAAACAAACAAAATAAATGTAAAATGTTGTTCACCACCTTAATACATACATATATATATATATATATATATATATATATATATATATATATATATATATATATATATAGTTGATGTATTACATAGGAAGATTGACTACTCAATTAAATGTAGTACCTTTGCTAATAATAATTAATGTGCTATCAAATAAAGTTTCTCAAAAAGTTAGGCAATGGACATAGTCATACAATTAATTAATTCAAGACTGTAGTTTTAAGAATGCAAGGAAGGATTTAATTAGAACCTATAACAGCATAAGCTACAAGATAAAGAATGATATTCTAATGACATAAAAAGGAAGCTTTGTTCAACCATATAGTTGAATACTTTCCCTAATTCTAAACATTAGATAAAGGCTTCCCAAGCATTTTTAACAAAATATTGTTCACAAAATATACTTTAGGTTCTGTTTGCTTTGTGTTTTAAATTTTAGAACACAATTTAATTAAATATCAAAATATTAAAATACTATAATTTTAATTTTTGTTTAAAATAATATATTTTTTAATTAAAATCTTGAAAAAAATATTTTCAAATTAAAAAAAAACCAAATACTTAATTTTTATTATTTTAATTGAAAAAAAATTACATCTGAAATATTAATTATAAATGAAACACGTCCATATTTAGCTAACAATAACTTTTTAAAAAAAAAATATTAATCTAACTATAAATTTTGTAATTGTAAGTATAATTACATATAAATATCCATCAAATATTAATATTTTATATTTTTTAAAGTATGTAATATATAATTTAATTACATCTTTTTATAGTTGAATTAATAATTTTCTTTTTTCGATTATAATCATAAGTTGTGCTGTATTTATACTCAATTAGGGCTAATTGATCATATGATTACTTGAAAAGTTTCCTTACTTTCAACCACCAATGCCTCTCAAGTATCAAAAGATTCCACAGCCCTACAAGGTCAAATTCCGAGTCAGGTCAACCCAAAAAAGGGTGTTCCTGAATGGTGGGGCCAAGCTCATGTTTAGAGCTATTCCGTGAAGCAAATAAAAACAAGAGCAGCAAAACCCTGAAACCCTGAAACCAACCAAACCTTCAAGTCGTCCCGTAAGCGTTGTAACCAAACACCCACTCTACACTTAAGTTCCAGTTGCAGTTTCAAGTGACCATCACATTTGAAAAAGTCAACGAATCGCCAAGGCAAACAGTAATCGGCGATTACTGGATTTCCGGATTTGGTAGTGCCGAGAGTGTTTTTCTACTGGTTACAACGACACGCGTCAGAGATACGTCACGTGTACGTCAATCGAAAGTCTTCTAGAAGGCAGAAGGAAGAGAAGGAGAGTTTCTGACGAACACGAGATTCGGATTGCTAACTAGCATTGCATTTATTTTGAGTGGACCCAGTCATTTAACGAAGGACATGGAGTTGGTGATCTTACTGGCGAGTTGCTTAATGCCCACGTGGCATCATGACGTGAACTTAATGGATACAACTTATAATACACCTGATCAGCATGAAAAATGAGTAGAAAAAAAATCCTTTTTGTTAATTTTGGAGCCTTAGCAGTCTAAAAGTATATATTCTTTTTAATCAAATTTGATAAATAATTTTAGCATATAGGCGTTGTTTGGACGAGTTTTTCTAAAAAACTTTTATAGCAAAAACACTTTTAAAAATATTTGGCAACACTTATTTTTAACTAAACTACGACGAAAAAAAAATAATTTTTTGCTTTTAAAAGAAATTGGGAGCTAAGAGACCAATTTTTTTAAAAAATATTTTTTCTAAAAGCGCTTATCAAAAAAAGTCTTTGAAAAAGCTCTCAGACCATAATATAAAACTTTATCTCAAAAATAAAATTTAATACTATCTATAAGAAGTAGTTGTTAACCAAATAAAATCAATTTAATGGATTGGTTTTTTCAGAATATGTACTGAATACTGATCTAATATAATCCTTTAAATGCAATCTTTAATTATTAAGTTGCAGATATTTTTGCCATTTAAGTCAAAACCTGTACCTTTGGTTGATTCAGTCATCTAAGTAAGTAATTTGTTTAATTCAAAATTGATGGTGGCTCCATGCATACATTAACATAAAAATCTAGGACCTCTGGTAAATTATAACGCATGTAAGTTGTATGCTTTTGTGAAAAATTCAAAGAAAAGCAAAGAATGTAATGGAATATATTCCCCGTCTCATAGTAAGGCTTGAAGGAAGTTAAAATCAAATGTTTGTGAACAATCTAAAATAATTGTAATTTTTAATAATAATAATAATAATAATAATAATAATAATATATATACGTTGAATGTCAATGTTATTTTTAGATTTTAATATTCCGTTTATTTTAAATATTTTGAAAATACGTTATGTATTTGAGAATACTGTATAATACACACACATTCTCAAAATATTTAAAAGAACTAAAAACAAGCTTAAATAAAGTATTTTTTTAATAATAATAACAAGAAAATTTTTATTTGTTCATTGACGCAACGAGTGCGTCATGAAAACGCTGTTGGTACGGCCAGTAATTGACCATCAGCCGACCACTTTCTCTGAGTCTTCTTTTTCTCATCTTGTTAGTTTCTTCCATGTTGCTTGCGGTGGTGGTGGGACATCAGTTATATATATGTATGTATATCCCAAACTTCCTTTTCATTTTCATGCAAATTTTCTCCTTCCGACCGACCAAACAAAGCCTTCCCTTTCTACACTCTCTTTGAATTCTTAAAGCCAAAAGAATGTTTTTGTCTCGTCATCGCTTCTTTTTACCTTATCTTAATTCACTTTTTTTCTTCACTCACTTTGCAGTTTCTTTTTCTTTTTGGACAACTTCTTTGCAAGTTGAAGAAGCAAGAAGCCAAGAAAAAATAAACCCCTCTCATGATTCCTCCGTCCGTCATCTTCCTTGTTCTCTTTGAAAAGCTTGAGCAAATTGACTCACGTACTTGTCCTTTCTGTCTCTCTTCTTCATCATTTTCTTTTAATGGAAATTTGTCTATTAATTAATTGTAAATTCGTCCCCCTAATTCTATGGAACATATATATACTTTTTTTCTCATCATCCCATATGCACATGTATAATAGTAATTGTCTAGCAACATGACTTTTATTTGATAATTTAAGTGGTGTCCTCCTAGCCTCCTTACAAGCATTATAAAGATTTAACTCATTTGGAACAAAGACTATTAAAAAAATATGGCGGCATCCTGCTAAATAATGTGTTAACGTCTCCACGTGTCTTCACAAGAAAATGTCTTCACCCTTGGCAAAGATTGTGTTATCCTACCTATGCAGTGAAGACAAAAGTCTATCCTAAAACTTAAACCCGTCAAGAACTTCATTATCAAGAACCTCGTGGAAAGAAATAATTTTATTGTTGTTGTGAGAGTTGAATTGTACATATACCTATATATGCTTCCTAAGGTGCTTAATATATAGGCTCAAATTTTTTGCTCATAAAGGCTTCATGATCAAATGTGAAACCTTGAGAAGAAATAAAAGACTTTCATGCATTCTTTGTCAAGGCTATATATATATATATGCTTGATTATTTTCTATTATTCTACTAACATAATTGGTGCTTTGAATTTAACCCCAAAGTAGATTTACATTAAAAAATATACTAGACTTTTCAATACAAGTAATTAAAAAAAATCATGTTGCAAACGAGGATGCCAATGGTTACAAATGTTACTTTTTGTGCAGACACCAACACATCAATGAGATCATGTAATATCTCTAGTCCTTCAAGATGACATCAAATTCATGTAATATCTATTTTTTTAGTAAAATATAGTTTTAAATGACAAAATAGGATTCATATGATCATCTTGAGTGAGTAATATAATGTATAGATTGAACTTTTTTATGATTGACAAGAAGCATTAATTTTAAAATCAAGGAAAGCCTCTAAATTTGACCTTACCTCAAATTAATCTTTCTTTCTATCTTTTCATGCAATATATTCAACTTACACAAAAATAAAGCCATTGACCAATATTATAACGTGCTTGTAGCATCTCTACTGTTCTTGCCAATACACATGTGACTTATCAAAGAAAAAAAGCTCTATATATTTGGACTTCAACCAAAGAAAAGAAGCTTTATATATTCGGACGTCAAGGAAAGAAATTAAATGTATAGAACAATATAATTAAAGAGACAATTATATATATATATAGTTTTTTTGTTTACTTTTTGATGTTGACGCTCCCAAGTCAAACTTTATATTATATATATATTTAATACAGTAGCGATGACAAATATAATGTTGAAAAGCAAAAAAAGATGGAACAACATTTCAATGATGATTGGAGTTTCTCAACAATAATGCTTTAAAAAATTATATTCTGACAAAGGGCATGTTGAAATGTGTGAACACAACCTAGCTAGATATAAAAAATGTCGCATCATGAAACAAGATTTATATTTTGGGATTTTGTATACATTTGAAATGCAAATAGATCATATATATACTTTGATTAATAATCAATTTGTTTTAGGTAATGGATTTTGAGCAATTTCTATCTCAACCTTGATTTCATAAACAAAAAATTAAAATATATATATTACAGTTTTCAAAAAATTAATCGAGGGATATATGTAATAATATTTTCATATAGGATTGTGATGTGTATATTTATAACTTTTGTTTATGAATTTAAAATAATAATAATAATAATTTAGTGGGTATGGATTTTGACATCCATGATAGGAGTAATAGTTTTCTAATTTCAACA
This sequence comes from Paratinospora sagittata, assembly GCA_035771175.1. Taxonomy (NCBI): domain Eukaryota; kingdom Viridiplantae; phylum Streptophyta; class Magnoliopsida; order Ranunculales; family Menispermaceae; genus Paratinospora; species Paratinospora sagittata. The sequence goes on along the minus strand of CM069612.1, from coordinate 25,061,415 downwards.
TATGGACCTGCCTAATCCTTCCACTTGCTAAATGAAGACAAGGAAATTAGACTACTAAATGATGGGCGCGCATTTGATTAGAAGCAATGATTCATTGATTCATTATATATATTTTTTAATGTGCATTTCATAATTTTCTTTGAAACATTATGCCAAGGTGTTAGACTTTAGTCATTTACATTTCCAAGGAAGTGGAAAATGTGTTTTGAAATCTTTGCACATAATGTAACTTTTAGATATTAAGATATTAGTTGTGGGTGCTCTCAGAGGTCCAATTATATATATCTTCAAATAATATATATATAAAAGAAACCTTTATTATTACTCACATTCTTTGTCTTAATTGTTTAATTCTTTTTTTCTTTGAAAAAACAACAAACTATTGTTTATTATTGCTAGTCCAGGCAATGTTTTGAGGTAGTTATTAATATGCTAGACTGGATGTAGCATTTTAAATCACATAAATATTCTATAGTTGTCACGGTCACTATACGTGATGTCATGACCGGCACAGAAACTTTCGAATATACCTTCCGTTAGTACACCGAATATTCTGTCAGCCTAAAACACATATACAAATTCTCAAAATCAAATACAATACAATCATAAAAACATTCATCTAACATGATCATAAGTGAAATAAAATATTACATCTCCAAGTTACCAAATATAAAATTTCAAAGTTTACAAAATACTACAAACCCAACACATCTTACCTATGTGTTAATTATACATATACTATGTGTTATTGTGTACATAATTATCAAATTATAAAATTAAATGTACAACACCTACATGAAATAAAAACAAGGGACGATCTATATATGATAAGTACCTGAATAGCGGCTTATTAACTATTTATGGTAATGACAGAGATAAAAGAAGACGTAACATAATATGTACAAAAATAATTAAAAAAAATATAACTATTTAAAATTTAAATATCAATTTAGTTCTTCATGACTTAGAGTTGATAAAGCAAATTTATATAGCCGATTTTGAATAATCTAGAAAAGACTCAATTAAACTGAGTTGTATATGTGTGTGTATATATGAACGTATATATATATTTGTATGTATGAAATAGAGTTAATAATATAAATTCATGTAGTTGATTTTAGATAATTGTGAAAAGATTTAATTAAGTTGAACTGTAGGTATGTTTGTAGGTATGGATATATGTATATGTTTTGTATGAATATAAGTTGTGGTTGAAAATTGAGAAAATTAATAACAGCTGGTACAAGAATATTATTGGCTTGGAAAGCGTATTGTTTGGCACAATATATACGTAAGTTTCCCGTACGTACTAGACTACTAGGTGGTGGATCGCGCGTTTTGACTAGCGACCATCATTTTGTCGGCTTATCAAATCTAATATGCGCACGGACCACATGTTCTTATTATTCACTTATTCTCTCTCTCTCTCTCTCTCTCTCTCTCTCTCTCTCTCTCTCTCTGTGAATGCCCAACTTGCAGATAATACTCTCATTGCGTTTAGCTTTTGCCTACCGCTTTGTGGTCGACGAGACGACCAACCAAACAAAGCTTTAATTCGCAGCTTTCCTTTACCACGTTCTGTTCTTAAAGCCTCAAAAGTGCGCTTTTGTCTTTACGTGCGTTCTTTTTAATTAACTCGATCTACACGTTTGCTGTTTTTGCTTCTGAATTTTGAATTTCTCTCTATATAGCTGCTGGAGAGAAAGCAGAAATTTCAAGAACAAATATGAAATATACTGCTAAATGTGGTTCATATTGGTGTTAGGTTATTAGAGGAAGAAGTAAAGCAGAAAATGGAAAGGAATAAAGTTGTGAGCTTTTCTTCCTTTTACTTTAAAAGGGTGATCAAATTGATTCTCAAATCCCATCCCGCTTTTAATTTTGAAAAAGTTGCTTTTAATTGTATTCAAATTTTCCTGCTACGTGTACATGCAACCAACCTGCTTGACTACGTGTGAAAGTAAAACCTTCGAGGACAAACTAAAATAAATGTCTTATTATTATTATTATTATTATTATTATTATTATTATTATTATTATTATTATTATTTTATCAGTTTGTGATTAAAAAAAAATCAAAAAATAAGTTTTTATCGTTCTTTAAAAACATGTTATGTTTTTACTAAAAGTCTCGAATACTGTTTTTGAATACAACTAACCAAACGGGTGCTCTTTATTTTTAAATTCTTGAATATAAAAAATTATATTCAAATCATTAACCAAAGAGGGCCTAGCTTTTTTAGTCTCTTATGGTTTGGATTGTTTTGGCACAAGAAAACGAAATGCTACATGATAGAGCGAGTTCAATTATAGGCCCAACCTAAGTAGTTTTGTAAGGCTACCTTGAGTTTACACTTCATCTGCTATCCAAAGGCTATTGACTCTCTTTGTTGTGGTAGACCTTGCTTAGTGAACACTCTTTAACTTGAGTAATTGTAGCATCTCTTTACCTTAAACGAAGTTAGGGTTTCAGTCTTCTTAACTTTAAAAGAGTTATGGTGTATTTGTAATCTTATTGGGTCTTGTTATGGCTTTAGGCATTTAGGCTCCCTTTAGCTTGTTATCCGGATACTATTTTTTATATTCGAAAATCAAAAAGTACTAAAAGCTTGTTGGGTTCAAAAAAATTTGAAAATATTTTTTCACTTTTTGTTAAGAAAATAGCTTTATTAAAAAAAAAACGATAAAAAATCATTTTACAATTTTTTTTTTTTAAATTATATTATTATTTTTGAATCGCGAATTAAACAACTTAAAATAGGTTTTGACATAATTAGCAAAACTTTGCCATTTATCATCTATTGAGGATCAGCCACAAGCTTGATGCCTAGGCCCAGCCCACTACTGCTGCCCAAGCCATGCCAAATTAATAACATTTTTAAATTGTCTAAACCTCACATAATATGAGCTGTGACAACATAAAAGAGTTGAAGTGATACAGTTTAGATTTTGCAATATATTTTATTACGATCTATGCTGAATTTAACTATGCCACACAAGTCCATCAGATGAATTTGCTTCCTCCATGTTTTTTAACCAAGGATTAAATTGATGTTTAAACTAAAAGAAGTTGTCTTTCATAATTATACTTATTCACATTTTTTACTGGAAGATTATAATAATTCTCCAATTTTGGAATACACCGATATCATGAATTATTTTAGAAAATACATAAGCACAAAAATAGGTGAATGCATATAAGCCCTATCTGAAAGTGAGCAAAGCTTGAGAATAACTACAAGCACGTAATACCCGGCAACAAAGGCCTACACCCACAATAATATTATAGAGAACTATAACGTGGTTGTTCGTACAATACTTTAAACCCTTCCCACTTATAAAAGGTGAACGTTAACAAGTAGCTATGCTATAGTGGTGGTAGTTAGATATATCTTTCTATTATTTTTATCAACTATTAAGAAGTAACTTTCCTAAGTGCATTCAAAAAGTCTTTGTTGTATCTTGTATTTAATTGCTCTACTTGTATTGGATATACTAATTTTTAATTTTGCCTATATCTCTTGATTCAAATATTAAAATTCATATCTTATGCAAATTTTCTTATTATCACAGTCACATTTTAATTAAAAAAAAAGCTTTTATTTTTTGATAATTTAAGTGGCTTGTTTATATGTAAGGAAACTAATCTACCTGAAAAAAATATTACTAAAGGGATATAGTTGCATTTGACTCATTGACGTCTCACTTAATGACGTCCCACTTAATGACATATAAACGTCTTTACACGTGACCATGATACAAGGACATCGACTTAAGTAAAGTATGCGTCACCAGACCTGTGCAATCTAGATAAAAGTCCATCCCCCACCACTTAAACCCAAGACCTTTATGAAAAAGAACTTGTCTTGTACCACCCTATAAAATTGATTTATTAAAAAAAAAAGAAAAAAAAGCTTTTTTTCTTATTAGTAACAAAGAAAATGATCTTCAAAAGACTAATCCACTCTGTTAATCAAATGACACTAACCTTGCGTTACCACCGTCTCCTCCGCAACTGCAAGACTACCAACCAACTGAAGCAACTCCACGCTCACCTCACCACCACCGGCCTTCTCAACCTCGACTTCCGCCTCCTCGCCCGCCTCTTCACCACCATCTCATCACTTTCCGGTGACCTCAACTACACCACCCTCCTCTTCTCCTTTCTCCCCTACCCATCCATCTTCTTCTACAACACTCTCATCAAAGCTCATTCCAAAACCCCAACCCCTCTCTCTTCCATTCCCATATACGCCCAAATCCTCACTTCCAACCTCCTTCCTGATATCTACACTTACCCTCTTCTCCTCAAGGCTTGTTCCCAAGTGCCCGCGTTCCCACAAGGCCGTTCCATTCACGGGCAAGCCATCAAATTCGCTTTAGCCTCTTATGTTTACGTTAACAATGCTTTAATTCATTTTTACTCTGTAAATGGGAGTGTGGATGACGCAAGGAAGCTGTTTGACACTAGTGAAGCATTGGATGTTGTTTCCTGGAATACTATGATTAGTGGGTATGTGCGGGTTGGTGATGTTTGTAATGCTACGAAAGTGTTTGACGAAATGCCTGAGAGAAATGCGGTTTCTTGGACTGCGTTGATTACGGGGTATGTGCAATGTGGGTTGTGTAAGGAAGCTTTAAGGGTGTTTTCGAGAATGCAATTTGAGGGGGTCAAGCCTAGTGAAGTGACTTTGGTGAGTGTGGTTTCGGGTTGTGCTGATCTTGGTGCGTTGGAGCTGGGGAAGTGGGTTCATTGGTATATGAAGGGGAATGGGATGGAAATGAGTGTGTATTTGGGTACTTCTTTGATTGATATGTATGCGAAATGTGGGGAAGTGGGTTTAGCTTTGGAGGTTTTTGATGAGATGAGAGAGAAGAATTTGTTGGCTTGGAGTACCATGATTAAAGGGCTTGGAATGCATGGTTTAGGGGAAAAAGCACTGAAATTTCTTTTGAACATGGAGAAAGAAGGCGTTAAACCCGATGATATTGCATTTATCGGTGTACTTTGTGCTTGCACACATGCGGGTTTAGTTGATGAAGGGCGTCGAATTTTCAATTCGATGAGTAGAGACTATGGCATTGCTGCTAAAATTGAACACTATGGTTGTCTAGTGGATCTCTTGGCGCGCGGTGGAAGGCTTGATGAGGCGAGAGAGGTAATTGATAGTATGCCTATGAAGCCTGATGCCCGTATATGGGGAGCGTTAATGGCCGGGTGTAGATTTTATAGAAATGTAGAATTGGCAGAGTATGCGGTGAAGCATTTGATAGAATTGGAACCAGAAAATGGTGGTGTTTATGTGCTTTTATCCAACATTTATGCCATCTCAGGCAGGCAAGAGGATGCAAGAAAAGTGAGAGATTTGATGGAAAAGAAGGGAGTTTCAAAGATTGCAGGGTGTAGCTTAATTGAAATTGGAGGAACTGTACATGAATTCATTGTTGGTGATACAAATCATCCCCAAATGAAAGAAATATTGGTGAAGTGGGAGGAAATTTACAGGTTACTAGAGTTGGAAGGCTACATTCGTAACAGAACTGAAGTGTTGCTTGATATTATTGAGGAAGATAAAGAAGAAGCATTAGCTCGGCACAGTGAGAAGTTGGCCATTTCTTTTGGATTGATTAGTATTACAGATGGAGTTCCCATTCGCTTGGTAAAGAATTTACGGGTATGTACTGATTGTCATCATGTCACTAAGCTAATATCAAAGATTTATGATAGAGAAATAATTGTTAGAGATCGAACTCGCTTCCATCGTTTTAAGAATGGGAGGTGCAGTTGCAGTGACTTCTGGTAACACAGCTCTGTAGAGACATTCTATAGCTCTTCGAGCAATCTATGTATTATAAATTCTTTTTGTAATCTATTACATTCTTTTTTTTTTCTTTTCTTTTGTGCAATCTATTGCATTCTAGAGAACTAACTACAATCTTCACATTTGAATAACTGGATATGATGTTGACGCACGGTGGCTCAAACCAGCTTATGGGCTAATATTCTTATTTATATATTTATGTTATTAATTTCCTAGTCCACATGTTGTAGACTAACCCTAATTCCTCTCTTCGGTATATTACCTATTAGGATCAGAGAGATGATGTGAGAGATATAGAGGTGTGCATGAAAGTATGTATGACTCTTGAATCTTCAAATTAGTGAATCTTCAAATTAGTGATTTCTTCATCTCACGTGGACTTGGATGAATCTGTACCTATCCACATAAATTTGGTGCATATTTGTGTTTGTTCCTCAGCATAAATCTCTAAATGTGAATGTAGAACTTTAGATCTCTAGAATTGAATCAAAGGATGATGGGTGAAACCCAAAAAAAAAAACCTCCTAATTCTATCATATGTTCTCTCTTCCTATATCAATGTTATTTATTAGGACATGGTTACCTAAGACCTTGATGCCAAATAATAACTTCAATAAAATGAACCCCTAGTTCATCTCTGTAAGTTATAACATAGATTCTTCTATGGTAGACCATGAAACCTGATGACATTACTGATCGTCTTCAAACCCACCTGAAAAATGAAAACATAAAACAAAGAAAAAATGTAGAGCAGGCAAGAATTCATACCTGTTAGATTAGCTGTTGATAAGCCCAGAAGATCTGAAAACATGATTGAGTGCGGCGCTGGTGAAATCACAAACAAAACATAGAGACAGAGTCCAAAAAGAAGGAATTTTTGAGTGTTTGAGAGTTCATCAACGCTGCACTCAATGATGCTTTCTTCATCCTGTTTCCAACAACCTCCAATTCCTCTTTTCCTCCCATTTTTCTGGATCCATTCTCTTGCACTGCCATTTTTTATTTGCAAAAGACCAGTTAAGTTCTTACAGCAACTTGCTTACATTTATATTCTTGTATGGAGTACGTGACTAACCAAGTCCTAGTCCCTGTTGATGACATGTGGCAATATCGGCTGGTAATTGTTGACTGATAGTTCTTCCCAGCAGAGCCTTAGCATAAGTAAAATGTGTACTTGATTGCTTGTACTGGAACTTTGTACTACATTCCCATTTTTGTACTAATTAATTTGGTGGCTTTTGCCTTTCGAATCTTGTGAAGCCTTAAAACTATATTATTGTTAATTGCAAGGTAACTTTGGTATAGTTAATTTATTATTATTTTTTTTTCTCTCCTTGCAAAAGAGCTTGAAAAAATTAGCTGTTTTTAGCTAACAGGGCTCCAACGTAGTTGGTTCGCTGTGGAGGGGCATTTAGTGCTAGTCATTGACGGTCATGGGTTCGATTCATGGTGGCACTACGTTAGTGGAGATTAGTCAAAATTTTTGCAAAGACACGGGGGGCATTTAGTGCTAGTCATTGACGGTCATGGGTTCGATTCATGGTGGCACTACATTAGTGGAGATTAGTCAAAATTTTTGCAAAGACACTGGCCGATCCTGCTTGTGTAATGCGGGCGGGCTTATAGTTGAGGTTGTCGTTTTTGTGGGTTCCGGATACTTTAGATTGTAATAGATAGTTAGTAACTGTTGATTATTTGCTTTCTAAAAAACATTAGCTGTTTCAATTAAGTTTTTTTTTTGTTCTTAAATCTTAATTAGTCTTTGTTTAGATCATTAGTTTGTATTATTCCATTACCAAATTCAAGATATTGACATCCCATCTATCAGTGCATTACTTATATTTGTTCACCCTTTATATTCTGAACTTTCCCAATTATTAGTTCTCTAAAATGTGTAGATCACTGGGTATTACTTCAATAGTCAGCGAGATCATCATAATAAACAAAAGTATTGTCCCGTGGCATTTAATTTATGATAATAAACCGGAGCCTCATGTCTTTTTTTTAGCTTATCAATTATATTGTTTTTAACTGCAAATGACTACTCGGTTTGATGTTCAAAGAGTATTCCTGCCCATGTTGGTAAGCAGAGATTAAATCCTCGTAAGCTTGAAAAATAAATATTATTTGCTATACGGTGTGTAAGATTATGTACTCTTTATTGTAAGTATACTCATAGGTTGTATAGGCTCTGAAGTCTATTTGTTGTCGAAGAGTCTACTTTGAGGTTGATATTTATATCGGTACGTTCTTAGTTTCTATGCTTGATCCCCTAGTCGGCGTGCCCACTGTGCCCAAGGCAAAATATGCTATTTTAACTTAACATAATCAATTATGTGGTAGTTTCTATGCTTGATGCCCTAGTCGGCGTGCCCACTGTGCCCAAGGCAAAATATGCTATTTTAACTTAATGTAATCAATTATGTGGTGTTCATATTGATTTGAGTCTGATGCAAGATTTGCATTTCAACTCTAGAAGTGTAATTTAGGGTAGTATTTTTTTCTTTCTTTCTTGTTTTCCATGAGGTATCCCAAAATCCCTTTGAGTATGAAACTAGTCTTCATTTGAGGCTGGAGCGGAGTGATAGACCTCTTTCAATGAAGATGTCTCTAAGAATCGAATCCTAAAACTTTTATACAGAGACGACCTTGAGACTCAGTTCACTTTCACTGAGCCAACTACTCATTGGTTAATTTGAGGTAGGATTTACCTACCCATCTCACTGACTCTTGAGTTGCAATAATGAGAAAAAAATTGGAGCCATATTTTTCAGAGAAGTTCCTTTGAAAACTACAATTCACTAACCAAATTTGGAATGGATTCTTCTATTATTGGCAATAAATCCTGACATGAGATAACTGTTATTGATCAAGCACCTAAAAGGCAAAAGAGACTAACAAAAATGTAAAGAAGGCACAAGTGATGCAGAAATACCTGTTATATAAATTTGGGTTTTTTCCCAAAACACACACACACAAAACCAGAAGAATTGAAAACATGATTGAGTGCAGCGCCGGTGAAACCACAAAATAAACCAAGAATTCATAGAACCAAAAGCTAATGAGAGTAATTTTGTAGTTCATCAGCGCTGCACTCAATGATGCTTTCTTGATCCTGGTCGCTCTGCCCTCCAATGCTAGCTAGCTATCTGCTCTCTTGACTCTCCATTGAGTTATATATATATTAATGGTTCGTGATGCAAACATAGAGAAAAAAAGTACAGAAATTCATTGCAACCACCACATTCTTAGAAATCTCATTATATTGTACTGCCATTTCCTTTGAAAATTAATAGAAAATCAGTTTTTAATTACTGCAAACTTGTCCATAAGTACTCTTGCAATGAGCTTCCTTCTAATTCATGTGGCTACCAACTCATATTCCTTTTTGGATCCCACAAGGCTTAGTCTTTGCACGTTGAAGGGCAAATGGTACTTGAATTAGTTATGTACTGGAATTTTGTACTACCCTCCTATTTCAATGTACTAACAGCATTTTTCATCGATTTACCCTTCCATTGATATAAACTATGGCTTAAATGATCATATTTTATAACATGAGCCTTGAGTAAATCATAGTCCTGAAATTCATAAGACAAATTGTTAATTCTTGATAGTTTAATGATTATGAATGATGATAATGATTAAGGAGCATGCCATATTTAATGGGCCTGCCTTATATGCATTGATAAACAAATAAAAAAAAAATGATAGAAAGTATATAAAAAGTACTACCAAATATAAGTAATTTGCATCTTTGTTTAGTTTTGCATTAATAACCAATCTAAAAGATGGCACCAAAACAAATACAACTAACTGAGAAAGAATAAATTTATTACCTGTTTATTTCATACAAAATTAAGCTATAATCAATACAAATGAAAACAACCACCTTGGGTTAGTAATAATTTAAAGCCCAAGTTAATTTGTACATAAAAATTGCTATGATAATCAATTATCTTAGCTTAAGTTCGACGTGGGAAACTCTTGCCTTTTGCATCTTCAAGAACAATGGACAGAACTTCTTTAGGAGGATTTCTCCAAATGCGAGGCTCTGGAAATTTATGGCCCATGTTTGCAAATTTATCAGCTGCCCTGTTACCCTCCCTGTAAATATGAGTTAAACTGCAATTCCTCAATTCTGATATAATTAAGTTTACATGAGTGATAAGCCTCTGAACTTCCTCTGATCTTACTGGTTTTTTATTCACAATAATATCGATCAAGGTCATGGCATCACCTTCGAGCCACACATCGTGCCAGCCGTTCTCTAAAACCAATTCGAGCCCTCGATGAAGAGCTGTCAATTCAGCAATGGTGCTTGTCTTTGGTCCTATAGTTTCAGCATAACCAAGTAAAAACTCAGCTTTGTGATCCCTAAAAATTCCTCCAATGCTTGACATCCCAGTTCCATTCTTGGTAGATCCATCAAAGTTTAGTTTAATCCAACCTATATCGGGTGTTTTCCAAGTAACATGACTATCTTTATTGTGCCAATTCCGCCTTATTAATGAGTTAATTGGATTCAGGGTAAGGCCTCCTTGACATCTCAAAATTCTACAAAAACTAGGAACCATTTTTCTAGGAACTAGTACATAAAAAGGATCTAGGTGATAAGTTATTTAAATAAAAACTATAAATGTTTCCCAGAAATGTAGATGAAGTTCTCCTATATATATACCTGAAGAACTTATCCTACCTTTGATCCATTTTTCTAGAGAACTTGGATTGCAGGAGAGCATGTATAGAATTCCTATAGTTTTTGCTCTGGAAGAGAATTAGATCAAATTGTTAGCAACATATTCTACATTTGGGATCGACTTCGAAACAGGAGAAATTTAAGATAGAATGAATTAATTTACAGACATATTTTCAATACTAGATAACTTACCCGATTGAAAAACTGGTTTTCTATTATACTTTTGCATTAAGGGACCAAACTACACCAAACATATCGAACTTTGACTGTCATTTTTTCTATGCAAAACGACCCGACCCGCATATTAATAAAGCGAAAATTAAAGAATGAATTCCAGGAGAAACCTTCAAGTAAAGCCAACAATAATTTTTTAGATGATTTGGAAACCGTTGATATAAGCGATTTTGGTGCTGTGACATTTCAAGAACATGAAGCTTTTGAATCTCAAACATATAGAGTAGAATGCAAGCAAGGCAGATTTAAAGAAGAGAACAAGGAGCCCAAAAAATGAAATGGCCAAAAGGGCCAACAAAACCCTGTTGTAAACTCTTCATGAGAATCTATTCAAAGATTGTTCTTAAGATCCTCTGGAAAAGGTTTTGGGTGAGAGGAAGACTTGAATTGAACGGAATATATTATGCCGTTTTAGATGAGAAGTGAAAGGAGACAGAAAAAATAACTAACTAAACCGTTGCTGCTCCGAATTTGAACGGCTCTAGGTTATCCATTCACAAATGTCTGCTGATTGCTTAGGTTGTGTACTGCATTGGATACTCACCACAACCCAAGCCCTTGGATCAAGTGGAGCCGCCCAAGTAATACAAGGGGAGCCCCCTTGATTCAAGGGCTTGGGTTGTGAAGAGTAAACAACCCAAACCCTTGAGCATTTTCGGTCACAAATATAGCCAGTTTGGTTTAAGAATTAGAATTGTCTTATTAAAAAATTTAAATTAAATATAAAAAATTAAAAGTTAATATATATGTGTACATGACCCATATATATATATATATATAATTTGATTTGATTTGTAGCTAAAAGTCTAATTTGTTGTAGCTTAGGTTGGTTACTTTTACCATAATTTTTTAAATTATTCACTATTTTTTAATATAAAACTGTCAAATAAATTTATATACAAAAATACATTTATGGGTGATTGGTACTAATGAGTTAAAAGATTTTTTTTTTTGTAATATTAGTAAATATAAGATTTATTATAAAAATTATTCTTTTTGACATGTTCAGCACACCTTTTTATTAACGTGTAACGTACATGCCAATGGAATAATACAAACATAAAAACGTAACTCTGTGTATTCATGTATATATATTGTATTCAAAACATTAAAATCTTAGTTTTCAAATATTAAATTATTTAAACATATATTCAAAACATTTTTTTTTATAACCTGAAATGGCCCTCCTAGCTCGTAATATCATTACCTGTATTCTCTCCATCTTAGATTTAGAATTATATTTCTAATTATAGAATTATTATTCTCAATTGATGATGAAAACTCAAGAAAAAAAAAAGACAACAAAGGGGTTTGTAATTTAACTTGGCTTGGATTAATAAACGGAGTATAAATTCTTATGTATCCTATGGATAAATAAATGAAAAATAATTAACGTACATGCTTTTGGCACCCAGTTTTGACAAACAACCTTTTAATGATACGAGAGCGTCTCATTTCTCTAAAGGAAAATACTATTTCTATCGTTCGTTTCAACCAGCCAAACAGATTTCTGATCGACTAATTTTGAATTCATTCTCCCATAGATGGTGAAATTCAATATTACTTGGAAAAGAATTGAAGGGATGCAAGTGGAAATGGTAGCAAAATGGAGGCATGTCCAATATATCCCACCAAATGGGCACTTGTCATCTCGACGTACCAACTACGCCCCCCTGAGCTAGCTCTCGTATGTGTGCTCCACTTCCTTATATGTGCACAAAAGGCCTTAGTACACAAATCAAACACTAAAACCATAAAATTAAAATAAATAAAAACAGAGAAATTATGTATAAATTAATTAGACAAAGATGGAGAAGGTGAAGATGACATGAATATAAATGATCAAAGGAAAATGATTTATATAAAGAGCTCGTACCTGCTACTGTTTCGTCATTGATCATATGTCTGATCTGGGCTCTTTCCGAAGATGACATTAGTTAATTAATAATTAACCAGATCAAAAAGTTGAAAACATGATTGAATGCAGCGCTGATGAAACCAGAATCACTTGGTGATTGATGAGAATTCATCAACGCTGCAATCAATAATGTTTTCTTCAAAATTCAAAGTGGCTACCAAGCTCTTGCTTCTCTTTCTCCGGAAGATCTTCTTGTACGTTTATATTGAGGGTGGGAGAGTTGACATTGAACAAGTACAAGAATTTCATTTGCTTGAAGCGTTGAATTGTATTCTACCTGTACTACTCAAAATTGCCTTTGCAAGAGAAGTGAGTTTTTATTTTATTAAGTTAGAATTGAGATAAGAAACATTGTTGGGTACGAGTAGATTGAAAAATAGTTTGACAAGTTAAGATCTCATTCTTATTGTTATGGAGGCTTAATGGAATACAGTACTTGGGTGCTCAATAAATGGTATAAAGTTAGGGATAATATTTTTATTAGTAGAGATCCAACTCCGCCTAATAAATAATATTAGAGTCAATGATTTGATTAGGAGGCATATGCCTTAAGATGAAACCGTGAGTGTACTTCCTAAAGTTGTTCATCCTTAAGACGATGGTTAATTAGTTCTAAATTCTCTCGTTTTTTATAACAGCAAGTTGTTCAGCCAACATATCCCCAAGCCTTTTTTTTGGATGATACGTGGAACATAGATCATGGAACTGGTTGACCCATTATTTTTATTTAGTAGATCTCATGAAATTACGGAGTGTTAATTAATTAGCACATGGAGACGTAGGGGAATTGCTGATTTACTTATTCAAGGTGAGCCTTAGCTGAGAAATGAAATGTACTTGTGTGCTTGTACTGGAATACTTGTACTGGAATTTTGTACTTGCATATATTAGTTCTCATCCCCTGACATGTCTAAGTCTTTTTGTTTTAGTCCCAAATCGGGTAAGTGTGGTTGTCTGACCCATTTATATATACATATATTTTGTAGTTTATCTCCATTACTTATTTTTAAAATTATTATCTTTAATGAATCTATCATCTATTTTTAACCCTTTTATCTTTCACTAGAACTGTATAATCATCTTTTTAATACAGTGTATTTGTTTTAGACCTTTAGTTTTGCAAATCAATATATATATTTAAGAAGACTTGTTATATATAGATAATGATAGGCATGCGCTACAAGCTTTGTATTACTTATCAATTTTTAATTTTAGCATCTTTATATATAATAATAAAAACTTTTCCATTCAATTGTTGATCTTTACTCCCGACAAAAAAAAAAAGAAAAAAGAAAAATTGTATAGCTTGTACCAAATTTTTTTTATGTGGCATTTTAAATGTTAAAGAAGATTCAACATTTCTTTCACTACCAAATTTCCATCCCTCGGTTAATTACCTCCTTTGAAAATTTTATAGCAGTTCCAACATCTTCTTATACAAAACCACCAGATATTTCGAAAAAAACAGCCTTAAAAGGCATATTATATAATGGTGGTGTAAAATTTGACCAACATCAGTAAATGATATGGTGGAGAGTAAATGTTGATCTAGATCTTGCTGGAGCGTCGAAAAAGTCATCAGAAGTAGATGATCTGAGAAAGAAAAAAAGAAATACAGGTTATTGTGAGAAACAACGGTGTGGTGTCAACCGAAGACCCTCTGATGCCTAAGTCAGTTCAGAGCTCGTAAAAAAGTAAAAGAACAATGGAGTTGAACCGTGTCGAGAATAACATACCACCCCCCTTAGGGGTGACAAGATTTTTATAGAGTTGGGTCTTTGGCCTTGTAGTATGGTTATAGTCGAACTAGGGATACCCAAAAGTATTTCAGTTGGATCAGGAAGGTTTTAGTCTTCATCCAATCCGAATTATGAGGGATTTAGTTCTTCCCTAGTCGAACTGGAACAACTGAGTAGCCTTCTAGTAGGACTTGGGAGGTCAGATAGTCCTTATCATGGTCAAACTAGTAGAGAATCCCGAGTTTGTCAAAGTAAATTTTGCACGGTCGTTGCCTTCTTCTTCATTGTCGTAGCATAGCAGTCCCTGAACTCTTCTTGGTTGCCTTGCATGATGTCAATTCCTCGCTCGGTCGAAAACTTAAGTGTCAAATGATAAGTTGACACCATAGCTCGGAAGTTGTTGAGGAGAGGTCGTCCAATGATGGCATTATATGCAATATGACATTTTATTACCAGGAAGTTGATCATGGCTGTTACTTTGTGCTTCACATCTCCTGATGTAACCGGTAAGGAGATATTTCCCTTAGGCATAACTCCATCTCCTAATGTAACCAGTAAGGAGATCTTTCCCTTAGGCATAACTCTATCTCCTATGAATCCAATTAGAGGTGCATCTATGGGGCTGAGTTGCTCCTTCTTCAACCCCAGCTTCTCAAAGGTTGACCAGTAAAAAATATCAATCGAGCTGCCATTATTGACCAACATTCGATGCACTTTGTAGTTGGCCACTGTCATTGCTACCACTAAAGCATTGGCATGCGATCACAGGATATCTTGGCTCCTTCCTTCGTGAATGTGATGGAGAAGTCTATACGCGTCTACTTTTCTGGTCGACAGCTCGGGTTGTATGCGTGGCTGAGTATATCGATATTTTTTGTTCAGAACAGGTCGGTATGTCTACTTGTCTATATCACATCCTATTTGGCGAGACTGACGTGACTGATGTGTCTCATACTCGGTATGTGATTCAACACATAATATTTAAAATTGTAAAATAATTAGAAAAAGAAAGTTGTGATGAGAAAGATCAGTTAGAAAAAGAAAAATAGAAATTAGAATCTCATTTAGCGTCGGTAGAATATAATAACACGATTGTATCTTCCAATCCTTGAAATTCTAATCCATAGGCACTAGTGTTTTTAACTTTTTCAAGTTTCTTTTTCGTCCATACATTAAAATCTCAAATTTTTGACAAATTAGCAACCTTTCATTATCGATAGCTCACATTAAATATAAATTTTATTTTCTATACCCTTTATCAAAATATTTGGGAGAGGTACGTAGACAAGAAGAATATTCTCAAGTCCTTATTAGTCTCCCTGTTAGTGCCAAGGCCTTTTAAATTAAGACCTTACACCTAAGACTAATAATCGGCCTAGAGGTGGTAATGTGTAAATAATATTGGTACTATTTAGTCTGCATCAATCTCCACTCTCATTTTTTCTATATCATACTAACATACTTGTATTGAAAATTGTGTATTTGGATGAATTTAAGTTATAAAGTTGACGTCATTGATTAGTAACAAATGTTGTAGGGTTTTCAATCCTTCTCTAGCATTGCTCATATCATTAGTATTCAAATGTGTTCCCTCTCCTTGTCTATTTAAACTTTTCCAATCTTTTCTCAAGCACCACTACCACCTATTTAATATTCATCATGGGGCAGCCTTGAAAACAATTGCTTAGATCCATCTCTCACCTAGTTGAAGCCCTTAGATCTCGAAGAATTTCGTAAACAAGCTTATCGAACAATTGATTTCATTGTAAATTACTACAAGAACATAGAAACTTACCCAGTTCTCAGCCAAGTTGTCACCACTGAACCATTGGCTCAGTGGTTACTCAAGATTCGAATTTAAACCTTATGAATATAAGGTCATGAGTTCGATCTTGGGGGAGGCCCTCTTTGGGGACAAAAAACCTCGGGGATACTAGACGCTGTGTGCGGGCTGTGTATTGAGGTATAACAATATTATGGATCGTAATGGCTGGAGTATGCCCTGCGGGGGTACTCATCACCCTGGGTAGGGGGCACTGTGTGCAACCCAGGCGTGACAAAAAGGCCTTATGTGTACATAAGGCCTTTTTGTCACACCCCGCAGGATGTGATGAGTACTCTACCCCTCAACCACACAGGTCTATTGGGAGCACTCCAGCCGTTACATACCACATAATATTGTCACACCCCAGTACACAGCACACCGCAGCGTCTAGTACCCCCGGGATCATTTGTCCATACTATTCACTCATGAATAGTACAGGGCCTCCCCCAGATTCGAACTCAGAACCTCATAAGGTTTGATTTCGCAATCTGAGTAGCCACTGAACCATTATGAATAGTATGGACAAATGATCCCGGGGGTACTAGACGCTGCGGTGTGCTGTGTACTGGGGTGTGACAATATTATGTGGTATGTAACGGCTGGAGTGCTCCCAATAGACCTGTGTGGTTGAGGGGTAGAGTACTCATCACATCCTGCGGGGTGTGACACAAGTCCAACCCGGATCCTCCGAAACTCTCCCGGAAACCACACCTTACCGACCTGAATCCTTCGACTCCATTCTCAAAGACATAGACACTTGTATAATCTCGGGCATGACCCATTGGCCCAACCCAAACTTCTTTGCCTACTTTTTGGCCACCGTCAGCAGCCTTTCTCGGTGAAATGCTCTGCACCGCATTTAACTTCGTTGGGTTCAACTGGCTCACCTCACCGGCCGCCACCGAGCTTGAGATCGTCATCATGGACTGGCTCGCTTCCATGCTCTCCCTTCCTAAGACCTTCATGTTCTCTAGTACTGACGGCAGCGTGTTACAAGGTATTACTCAAAGTTAACCATTGTATTGTAATTACCATGTTTAAATTAATTTTCATTTTAGTTTAGTTTACCTAACTATTGCTTGATACGAGGTGATTTAATAACTCTTTGGAGGCACACTAAGTGTGTGCAAATAGTATCTTTCGGTGGCATTTCTCTTTACCAGTGATATTACTTTGAAATTCAAAATTGACAAAATCTCTACTAATTTTCCCTTTCTTTTTGGTTCTCATTCACAACCATGAAGTATATATATATATATATATATTACAAAATATCATCCATATTCCTCAAAAGATATGTATAATAAACTCCTAATATTACTCAAAAGATATGCACTTTAATATCGTAATACCCCCTTCAAGTTGGAGCGTGAAGATCTCGAACGCCCAACTTGCAGAGTAGAAACTCAAATTTCGCTTTCCCC